>JAYRBT010000001.1:48301771-48390865 GCA_036023395.1 Myiotriccus ornatus
TGTCCCCTTGTCCTATTGTTGGTTGCCTGGGAGAAGAGACCAACCCCCACCTGGCTATAACCTCCCTTCAGGTAGTTAAGAGAGTGATGAGGTCACCTCTAAGCCTTCTCTTCTCCAGACTATGAAACCTTATGATATGGAACTTAGTTATATTAGAAATTCACTTTTTGTAACTCAGCTGGGCTACAAGCATATTTCGTAGCAGAGTTGAGATACACTTTTATTTGCAGGGCAGTCAAGGTCATCTGTTTCAACCTCACAGAATCACAGAATGGGTCAAGTTACAAGGGACCACAGTGGTTTACCTGGTCTAACCTCCCTGTTCAAGCAGGGCCATCCTAGAGCACATGGCACAGGATTGCATCCAGACAGTTCTTAAATATCTCTAGTGAAGGAGATTCCACAACCTCTCTGGGCTCTGTTCCAATGTTCGGTCACCTGCACAGTAAAAACGTTCTTCCTCGTGTTGAGGTGGAACTTCCTGTGCATCAGTTTCTGGCCACTGCCTCTTGTCCTATTGCTTGGCACAACTGAGGAGAGCCTGGCCCCATCCTCTTGACACCCTCCCTTCAGATACTTATAGACATTGATGATGTGCTCTCTCCGTCATCTCCTCTCGAGGCTGAACAGGCCCAGCTCCCTCAGCCTTTCCTCATAAAACATGCTCCACTCCCTGAATCATTTGTTGCCTTCCACTGAACCCGCTCCAGGAGCTCCATGTCTGTCTTGTACTGAGGAGCCCAGAACTGGACACAGCACTCCAGTGCTGCCTGACTTCAGGGCCACAAACAGTCCCTGTCTCTGCCTGAGAGTGTAGACACAGCCCAGCCATCATGTCCATGCTGCTCTGCTTAGAAGTCTGCACAGCTGCATACAGAATGCAGTGGGATGGCATTAACACTGTTCTCTACCCAGGCTTGTTTACCTGGTTCTCAAGGAATTTCAAACTGTATATTCACTACTCTGTTGTCCACAGCAGTTTCAATAAGGTACCATCATGGTGATCTGGTCTGCTGTCCCCATCTGCCAGGTCATAGTCTTGGGTGCAGAAGCCATCAGAGAATGGTGGCCAGGACAAAGTTAAATCATTAATAGGTGGACAGAGACTCTCAGCCATGCCCAGTACTGAAATAAATGAAAAAAATAATTCACTTGGCAGGTGCTTCATTCAAGTTTTACAGGAACAATTCTTAGTAATTCTGTGTGTGGCAAACGTCCACTACCATTTCCACTCTGTGTTGCTTCACACCTCAATTCACTTCTGTGGCTTCCATACCTATGAAGTCATTGGTTTGAAGGTCACTTGTTTTGATACTGGGCAGAAGTGGATTAATGCACATTAGTGCAGCCACTTGCAACTGCATTTTGCCTGTGCATCATTAAAGGCAACTTAAACTTGAAAGGCCTTTTCTGGAGACATACATATCCAGTCTACCCTCGGGAAAGGAATTGTGAGAATTAATTCAGAGGTCTACAGTATACTGTAAGAGCAAATTTAGTACATAGAAATGTCAGTAGAGGAATATGAGAACAAGAGGCTGCAATGTTAATTCCTGTGTAGTTCCCAGTGTGAAGAAATGGGCCACCTTCCTGCAAACAGTGCCAACGGTAAACCCAGGAGTGAGTGTATGGGTCATGTAACTGTAGAGAACACGGCAGGTCTCCATGTCAGCAGGCAGATATCCAACGCACCAGAAATACTGTCCTTGAACTGACATATGCTATGACTAGGAAGAGAATTACCAACATGGCCAAGAACTGCAGGGGTAAACCAAAATGGACATTGCACAAGTTCCGCCCTGTGGGCACTGGCACGGAGCTTGCCAGATCGCCTCTGACACTGTTGCAGGAGGCAGCTGTGTCTGTTAAATACTGTGTTACAATAAAACTCCTTTTTTCCCTTCATGTGCTTCCTGGAACCTTTAAAGTGTAACAGCAGAGAAATGGGGCTCTGAATAGGACAAATCAAATGGCATAATGATTTGAATGAAACCTTTGGCTAGGATGCTGCAGAATGCCAGTTCTGGGTCAGAATACCAGGGCTTTAAAGCATCATTTTCTTCTCCCACGCATCTACTGCTGGCCATAGGCAGAGCCAGAGCCCTAGATGAGATAAGCCTTTGATCTGACTCAGTGTTCCCATTCTTATGTTTTGAAGAGGAAAATCTGAGCTTTGTCTGAGCTTTTCTTGTTCTGGTTACAACTTTCTTTGAGTGCAATAGCAGCTTTTTGACCTTCTCATGGTTTTTTTCCTTAGTGGAGATGCAGGATACAAACAAGTCAATTTAGCCTTTCAGCAAAGAATAGGCCTTGTTGCATTTACATCTTTCCAGTCAAGATAGAAGAGAGAAAGGACAGCTTTCTGGAACACAAAGAGATACAATGAACCAGTTAACAATCATGCAGTCCTGTCCTATGGGAGGAGTACATTAAGTGTGTGTACAACCCCTGCAGTCGATATACCCAACAGCGTACTGGAGCAGTGCCTGCTAGGAGCTAACTTGAATATGGGTAATCATGTCACTGCAGCGTTTTCAGGTTCAAGAATAGCTAATCACTGAAATATCTCTCTGGGATGTGGATACATGTTCTGCACTTTACAGTGCTTTCAACACCCAAACTAGATGATGTTAACACGAATATCCCTGTTACCTGAAGATAGCATGGTTTTTGGCATATGAGGCTTGAATATTAGTTATTTTTTATCCAGTATTTCATTAGTTCATTTCCAGATTTTCAGTAAATACTAAGGTAGCTGTTAACAGGCTTTTTCGATAATAGTTACAAAGACAAAACATTGATTGTACTCAGTTCTTTGTTGGTGCATAAGCAGAGTGTTTTGGTGAAATATCCAAAAACACTTGAGTTCCTTCATGAAGAAAATTCTTGAACTGGAATTCCTAAATCTTAACACTGTACTGACATTTCTGAAGCTACTAGTTTTTAATGTATACACCTAGGCATATAAAAATGGTTGTTATTTTAAATTCCAAGAACAAGAAACGTCGAGAACGCCGAGATCTACTAAGGCTGCAGTTACTGCGAATTTTTGAACTACTTGCTGATGCTGGTGTTATAAGTGACAGGTAGGACTATCACTCATCAAAAATATTGATCTTTTAAGTGAAATAATTTTCAGTGTTTTCCACACCGAGATTATGTTGGTATGTTCTTTGAAGAATTGTGTAGTCTATCAGATATGGAAAGATTATTCTGCATTTCTTCAGAAAACTGTAGTGTAACTACACTGTTACTCTCTATATTAATGTACAAATTTCCTTTATGCTAGTACAAATGGAGCCTTAGAAAGAGATACGTTAGCCCTTGGAGCCTTGTTCTTAGAGTACGTTGATCTGACTCGCATGCTTTTGGAGGCTGAAAATGATAAAGAAGTTGAAATCCTTAAGGATATGAGAGCACATTTCAGTGCAATGATTGCCAACTTGATTCAGTGTGTTCCAGGTATGATGCTGAATTGTCTCAACATACTATGAAATTGCGTTTAATATAGATATTGGAAAAGTAATTTTTTATTTCTTCTTTTTTTCTGTGCTTTTTTACTTCTTGTGAATTGTCATGTAACAAATGTTAAGGGGAACATAGAAAAAAATTGTTCAAAAGTTCAAGAGTTAAATTAAAAAAAAAACAGTAAAGCTTGATGAAGCTTGTAATAGTCAGTTATAATAATCAGCTCTTTAAAAGCCCAGCAAAGAAATTGTCTGTGACCCTTATTGACTCAAGGTTTCTTTGAAATAAGGTCTTATTTTCTTCCCTCTGACTTGATGTCAGACTGTTCATAAACTCTGGCAGGCATTGGAGAATATAGGTAGGTGCAGAAAATGTACAGTATTAAATGTAGTGAAAAACTTGTCTGAGGTGTTTGAGACCATGTTACCTGAGTCCAGTTGTATCACCAAGATTTCTCCAGTTGAATTCATGCTTTTTATATATCGCGAGATCACTTCAGAAATATAACGTAAGTCCATTAGCAAAGAAGAAAAAAAAACCCTCTGCTTTAATGGCCTCTATGTAATTACTGAATGATGAGGTCTGCAGCTTACTCAGTCTAAGTCTGTTTTGTCCAGATCATCTATGACAAGACATAGCAGCATTGGTAGCAACCAATACAAAGGAATTCAGAAGAGTAAAGTGAGGGTATAAATAATGTACAAATGCTTTCATGTAAGTTTTCAGTGTGTAAATTTTTTCAAAGCTGTATAGTTGCTTTCAGCTGTAAGATGCGTAAAAGTTATATAATAGTTGAACAAAATAAAGAAAAAATGGCATCCCTGTTATTCTTTAAAACATCCTTTTGAACTAAATGATGCTAAGTTCTTAGCTGCCAACACCAAACAGAATACTGAATTTCTTTCCTTTATTCCTCTTCTACAGGATGTTCATTAACAAGACAGTATTTCTTTAGTAGTTACTTTACCATGAGGCCTTACTTTGCAAAGCCCTTCCTCTTTGCATTCATTCTGATGTTCTACAAGGCGTATGACCGATGACTGCATGTTGTATGAATTTTCCACTATGAAAGTCATCTTGTATGCTTTGAGAGAATACAATAAGGACTTAATGCATTTCAATAATTCAGAGATATATTTCTGCCAACAAGACAGCTTTAAAATGTATCAATAACTAACAAAGCCATAACAGCTTTTAACAAACGTTTATCATGTCAAGATCTATCAGTTTTAGCCACTGTTCCTACTGATTTGCATAAGTATTGTTTAGTTAAACTTTATTGGCTTCCACCACAGTTTCTACATGAAAAATAATTGGCCAGTAGCAGTTTGCCAGTCTCTTTACAATAAACACAGTACGGCCTGAAGTCAGATGTGCATGTTTGTATAACTATCCTTTGGAGTAAGTGTATATTGAACGTATAAAACCCTCCCTTTTTGTAGAAATTTGAAATTCATGTAATCATTATGCCACATGAATGTGTACTCAATATTAACAAATCACAACTATTTCTATTTCTGTTCACTTAGTTCACCACAGGAGATTTCTCTTCCCTCAGCAGAGCTTGAGGCATCACCTGTTCATCTTATTCAGCCAGTGGGCAGGACCTTTCAGTATTATGTTCACACCACTGGACCGTTACAGTGATAGAAATCATCAGATTACAAGATACCAGTATTGTGCATTAAAGGTAATAAAGTTTCACTGTCCAAATCGATAACAGCAGTTTTTCAGTCAAAATACAAGTAGTTGTGGGGTTTATTTCCTTCTATTTCATAGAAATTTGAATTGGCATGCTCAGTGCAAATTTGTATGCTCATATATATGTGTACAGTGGTATCGCACAGTATAGCACTCTTTCTTTCTTTGTCAACACTTTTCAAGGCTAATTATTTTCAAAACCAGAAGGCATTTTAAAATTTTACTTAGCTGTTCATTAACTGGTTATCAGATTCAGCAAGAGGATCGTAGGCTCTGAAATTAAGTATAGTACCTAATTCAGTGTCTCAGCATACTGAATCTCTACCGGTGTACATCTTACGACTTTCTCCCATACTTGCCTGGAGACATGCCCAGTAATGATATACTTTTGTGGCAAAACTAGGTGTAACTCCCCTGAATAAATAATCTGGGAAAGAAATAGCATATGTACTTACATAAGCTGCATCACTTGCTGTAAAAGTTTTAATTTTTGCAGCAACATACTATTGAAAGCTCTGAGTATATTTTAATTGCTTTTGTAGCTTGATTTGTGAAGACTGAGTAAAATGACAAAATGTATCTTGAATAATTGGGAAGCTGGGCAATAGTATTCCCTCCAAAATGCTTGAACTGAGCATGATCTTGCATCCAGTAAAACCTATAGCAACATAATTATTGAATTCTAGCAAAGTCATCTGTTATCATTTTCACCAAAGTTCCCTCAAAATGGAAAACAAGTGGTAGTCCTGTCAGCCTGGATCTGAGCTAAAATCATCTGAAAGGTGCATTGCGTTACTTTTTTTGGTAACTAACGTTTCATGTGTTTTTAGGCCATGTCGGCAGTGCTCTGCTGTGGACCTGTGTTTGATAATGTTGGTCTTTCCCCTGATGGATATCTTTACAAATGGCTTGATAACATTCTGGCTTGTCAAGATTTACGTGTAAGTACTCACCAAAATGCAACACTGATGAATAACTTTAATGTCTGTACTGGGTGAGTAAAGAGTTTGTAAGAACTATGACTGTATACATTCTAAAAATCCATTACTGCTTGGTGACATAGATGCTGATGAAACAAATCTGAGTGAAAGTTGTGTGGGTTAGATCTTGTAAATAAGTGATGAAAGAAATTATTCAGGTAAGGAAAGGGGTTTTTTTCTTTTTAAAGAACATGAAATAGATTATTCTTGCCATTTTCTTCTCCATTTCTTTGAAAATGGGCTTTGACTTAGTAACTACACAGTCATAATTCTGCATTTGTAGCTAATTGAACTGTCTCTTTGATTAACAAGGAGTAGATTGGAGATTTACATGAAGTGGAGAGAGAGAACAATCTTTCTCTTTGTGGTATCTTGCACTTTGACCTGCTGTTCTCCCTAAAAGTCTCATATCAGCACACATGACTGTGACTGCTAGCAAAGGCAAACAGCAAAACCTAAATGCGTGAGGCAGGTAGAGGATACAGGTAAATATAGGTAACTGATTAGGATAAATAGTTCAAATTTCTTTCCCCTAAACTAATCACTTCAGTTCATGATTAATCCCTATAATGAAGGATTGTAACTAAACCACTTTGCCTATACAGCTAGTTCAGATTTAGATGAGAAGGATCCTACCTGGTCCATTAACAATATATATCATTTGCAGTCTTTACAAGTAGATAGCTATACTTAATGACAAAATATTAATAGGCACTAGTGTTTGGTGTTCCAGTACTATCCTATACAGTCCAAACCTTACTTCTGTTGGGTTTGTAGCAGTATTAGTGTACTAGGATAAAGTGACACAAGGTCTTTATGGAGAGTTGTTAGATTCCATGGTGTAGTTGGATTAAACATACAAGTTTCATACCCCCGGGCTTGCAAAAGGTATTTTTCTTTGTCTGCCTTGCTTCTGCGTTAGTCAAAAGAAGGATAAACATGAAGGCATTTCACTGTGAAATTCTCAGGAAGTAGAAAGTCAGTTAAGTCACTTAATAAATATAAGTGTAGAGTTGCCCAAGAACACCTATCAAATGTCATAGATTTTCCAAAGGCTCTGCTTTTTTTCTGTGCTGTGTTTTGGAAACTTTATATTAATTTTGGAAAAATTACTTCATTCATGTCGTCTTTGTACATACAATTTTATTTCAAGTGAGGAGTGTTGAAACCTGAGTCGCATTTCAACTCTGCCCTAAAACAAATTTATTATAAATTTTGTGATCTCTTTTTACATATTTAAATTCTCAGTTGTCCCCATTTTGCCTATGTCACTCTAAACAATTTAGAGAATGAACATATCTGAGCCCATAAATCATGTTTCAACATTTGCTCAGGTTCATCAGCTTGGCTGTGAAGTTGTAGTCCTTCTGCTGGAACTGAATCCTGATCAAATCAATCTCTTCAACTGGGCTATAGATCGATGTTATACGGGATCATACCAGCTTGCCTCTGGATGTTTCAAAGCCATTGCTACTGTGTGTGGAAGCAGGTATTAATTAATCTATTAATCCATATTTTCAAATATAAAGAAAACTGGTGGTTCAACTTCTATTGTAAAGGCTTCTTAGTCACTCATATCTTCTCGAACAATTCTTGCGGACTGTAACACTATTTTCATTAGTCTGAAAACAAAGTGATGTGCTTGGTAGAAGATGCTCTTACTATATATACATTTGAAATCTGTGTCATTTTCATGATGTTTTGCTCAGGAAAATAGAAAATAGCCTCATTAATGTATGTCATAAATCTGGTTTCAAAAGATTTGGCATGGTTTTTAATTTAATTTATAAAAGGAAAAACGTTTTAAATGTTAATAGCTTGAAGGTCATTATTTTAACTCCTTGTTATCTAAAAAGTCATGTTCTTTTTCTGACTTTCATTTGATTTGTTTAGTTACTTTTCTGTCAACTCATATAATTACTGCAAATGCTGAGCAAGCACAAGCTAAAAGAGGACATGAATAGAAATACTGCTTTTGTGTCAGGCCTTCATAAAAATCTATCCTTTTTTAATTTTTTGAAGACAAAATTTTTAGAGAAATTCAATAATGCAGTCATTTGCATCTAATTAAAATAAATCTGAAAATTTACTCTTTACAAAAATAATTTGACAAGATCAGCATAGTTCAATATAGAAATACTTGGCATATAGCAAATCAAAACAAGTCAAATATTTTAGAATTTATCTGTAAAATTCTTCTGTTCTTACAGGTACACATAGGCTAGAGACTGCATTATATTGAGATTTTAAAAATATGAATGGATTTTTGCATTTGCAAATTCAGTTACGTTAAGGGATGCTTTTTATTTAATAAACACATAAAAATATCAGGTTTTAAGCCAGTCTTTTTTCCTCATGTTGTGTTACATATGCCACTGTGTCCTAAAAATTAATCTTTCCCATACTTAAAATAAAAATTGAGAGTATGATCTGCATGATTTACTTTGAAGGGCAAGTCCTGTTTCTAGCAAGTTGAGAATTTTTATTAATATTTGAAAGCTATTAATAGTTTTTCCTCTATCAAAATGTATCAAGAGGCCCCTGCTTAAACTACTAGTAAAATGAGCAGTAATGTATCTCACTGATGATGCCTGACTGACTTTCTACAATAAAGCTGCTTCCCTTTTTTTTTTTATTTTTTAAAATTTACTTTTTAAACTTAGTTGAAGGTCAAAGAGACAGGTGTAGAGCATGGATTGCAGCTATTATTTGGAATTACCAAAAATGTCCCATGCCACACTCATATCTGCCCTATTAAAAAGTCAGAATAGGCATTCTGCGGCCATCCAGGAGCACTGTAGCTGATATCTAGGATGAGCAATTGATGGTTCACAAAGTTAACACTTTGATATGTTTAACCCTACAATTGAAGTTGACTTTATAGATAGCGAACTTTTTCAATCAGTTCTTCATGTTTATTGTTTGAAAACAATTTTCATATCATTGTCTAACACCTCAAAATGTTCACCTCAGAGATAATGTCTTTTATCCAAAGGGACTATTTTAATTGCAGCTTGTCTCGAGAAGTACTTTATCCCTGGAAATTTTCATGCTGCCCATTTTCTTTCATAGGTGTTGGCCTGTTCTATTAACAGTTTATGTTATAAATTAAAGTGAATTGACAGTTACAGACACAGGTATTGCATTTCTCACTGTGGGTAACTCAGTGCATTCCTAAGCATTAGTCTGAGGTAATTACAAACAATCCTTTCTTTCTTCCCAGTCACCAGATGGCCCTTTGATCAAGCAGCATGTATTCATAAGAGCTCCCTTTCACGTATTCTGATGGTAGAACAGAGAAAAGAAAGATGACATCTCTTTAGACCATATTCCAGAGTAAATTAGAGTGAATATAATCTGCATTCCTCACCAACATTCACAAAAATGTACTGTTTATTCTTCTAGGAACTATCCTTTTGATATAGTGACGCTTTTAAACTTGGTGCTGTTCAAGGCATCTGACACCAACAGAGAGATTTATGAAATTTCCATGCAACTTATGCAGGCACGTATCAGCTACTTTTTTTGTCCTCCTATCTTTGGAGGATTTTTTGTGAACTTCTTATAAAGCACTGTTTATTTGCATTTTAGTTTTGTTTTGAAAATAAACAATCAGTTTTGTCTTGGCTATAAATACTTATGGGAATATTTATATAAAAATGAATGTTATGGTGTCTTTCATATTTGGAGACTATACTCTGAAGCATATAGAACAGTCTTTGATAGGTAAACTTGAAATACTAACATTTCGTGAATTAATGAAGTTTTGTGGTTTTTTGTGTTTTTTTTTTCTTTTTGTCTTTTATAGATCCTTGAATCAAAGCTTTTTGTTTATTCAAAAAAGGTAGCTGAGCAAAGACCAGGCAGTATCCTGTATGGGACACATGGTCCGCTGCCACCTCTTTACAGTGTCTCTCTTGCTCTTCTTTCATATGAACTAGCAAGGATGTATCCTGAACTTACCCTTCCACTTTTTTCAGGTACTTGTATTTATTTGACGCATTATCTGCTTTACATGTTTGTACTATTGGTATACTGCTACTGTTTTGAACCACAAGTCTGTTTATAAATTTGAGTTGACCTGTTTTTATTCTGGTTCAGATTTAGGAATACAATATATATTTCCTAGAGGTACTTATACAAAGTAGCCGTGTTGGGGGACTCTGTGCCACTTATGAGATCTTAGGGTAACTTTGAAATTACAAGTGAATGAGTTAAAATGACACTGGCAAACTCTACTATAGTGGGTTCTCATGTGATTCTTCTTATACACACACTTATAGAGATGATGCTTGTGAGGATGTAATTCTTCATTTTATATAGACATGACTTTAATTTTGGGCAGATTGATTGCCTGTGTCCAGTTTTATCAGTGATTCCAATGACTCTGAGTGATCTCTACTTTCTGTTATTCGCCACATGAGCATGTCTCGGCATTATTTTAATTTTATCAGAAATACATTTTTTCAAGGTTACTGAGAAAAATGTTGAAGAATGAGACCTGCAGAAGCACAATTCAGAATATGCCCGTTCTGAGACCATTCCTGGGAACAATGATATTTTGAGACATATCTGTCTGGTTTTATTAATCTATTACTCTAGTCTTTAAGTAACAGAACACAAATGTCTGTAATCGTGGGAATTCTTACTGGCTCTTAAAATCCATTTATGTTTTTTTTAACTCAGTCTGTAGGGGCTGGAGGGAGGGTAAAGGAACATCATCCATTTCTCAGTGCCCAAGATACCATGAGTTATAAATAGCTGATGTAAGGAAATTCTGATGGCTCATTTATCCTTAAGCAAATGTTGTTCATTATTACTGTTATTGTCTATTCATGTTGCTGTAGTGACTGTGTCATTTAAAAAAAACTCAGATATACAGTCCAAGTCAGAGACCCTTTCTGCACATCTAAAATCATAAAGAGAGACAACAGTATGTGTCTTCGAGATTTTTAAAAACCAGGTAACAATTAAAGAAAGGAAATGTTTGCTGTACTGATTTTACAGAAGAATTCTGGTAAAGAGAGATAATGTGGTTCACTTTGGCAGGAAGGTATATTTCTTATCCCAGATTTTCCAAATACCTTTACCTTACAGTGCAAATTCTTTTTTTATTAACTATATAAAAGTGCTGTATACAAGCAGTCCTGGACTGACAGCCAACTGAATTTTATAGGCCTTCCCACAGGAAATAAGACCCCAATATATGCAAGATGCCTTTTGTAAACTCAGTATAATAAATGCTTTAATATTTAAACTATAGCTTAGAAACCTGGAGGCCAGTGGGGCATCTGTAATTCTGCAGAACACTTTTGTATGTTAATTCTAATTCTCCAGAAGTTCTTGAAATTCTAGAGTAACCACCAGTAACTGAATTTTTCTTTTTCCTTTTTATTGGTATCCATTTCACTTAATACGTAATAGGGCACAGTAACAAGGGGGTGACTTTCTGTCTAAGCCTAGACTGTGTTAGTTATTTTAGACAGAAGACCTGAGCAGTTGCTTGCTACTGTGGAACAATAAATCAGTGTTTCTCTTGAGGAAGCTCAAATACATGTTTTTGTATAGTAGTGGTGTGCAAGGTAAAAACCATCAGGTAGTCTAACAAACATCAGAAATCTGATTTAAACAGTGTATTTAAGGTTTCCTCCATAAATTAATATGTTGTCCTTTTCAACTCTTACTATTTCAGAGGTAAGCCAGCGATTTCCAACAACACATCCAAATGGAAGACAGATCATGCTTACCTATCTGCTACCATGGCTTCATAACATTGAACTTGTCGACAACAGACTGCTCCTCCCTGGTTCAAGCCCTACCACTCCAGAAGATGAACTGAAGGACAAGGATGGGGAAATAACAGTCACAGGAGGACTAAAAGGCAATGGCTGGGGCTCACCTGAGGCCACCTCGCTGGTTCTTAATAATCTCATGTATATGACAGCCAAGGTAAAAAAGCAAATCAAACAAAGAAACCAAGCTGTAAAACCCGTCCCTCCAATACCAATAATTTTGCAGTGGAACAGGTTTATTAAGGACAGTGCTAAAACTGTTCTCTTTCTAAACATGGACGAATAAAAAAAACACACCTTAATAGTGAGAGCATTAAGGAATGCTAATGGGGGTTCTAAGGTCAGTTCCCTCATATATCACCTCCTGGGTTAATATGTAAAGCAGCAGATGAAATTTTTTGGGGGGATGAGAATAAGCACCTGGAATTTGTCCTACTGAAGCTCTTGTACTTTCTAGGAAACACATATTCTTTAGAAAAGGGAAAAGGGAAACATTAGTATAAATTTCTAAAGTGATAGTTAAAACATTTTTCTTGTATAAGGGAAAGTATTTTACATCACAGGTCCTGATAAACAGGTTTGATGCATTCTCACCCTTACTGTCTCCAAGCAGCAGTCCTCGGAGTAAGTTGCTTCCAAAACCACACAAAGTCTTGGTTCCAGAGTGATTAAGTATGCTTGCTTCAAACCATATGGATTGACCTAGTTTTGAGGCTGTGTGTATGACAAAGGGACTGGCACCTGGAAGTGTGTCAGTGTAGATGACGGTAGATGTAGACGTTAGTGACAGTGTAGATGTAGTTAATATGTATTATATAATTTTCAGTAGAATAGCATGAGCTGGAGATTTCATCTCCTCTGCTAGTAGAATGTCAGCCTGTGCAGTGGTTAAAACAGACTTCCCAAAGTGGAAGGCAAAAATTTTACATAGGAAACACAATTATAGCTTCAATTCTAGACTCCCACATAACTGGATGCATGCACTAAATATTTGATTGACTGGAAAAAGGAATTAATTTTTATAACTGTGTCTTGCAAAAAACAGCAAAAGCTGCTCATTTCCACTGTGAAAGCAAAGGCCTTTAAAATGCTTACTTATGCTAGGATTTACTGGGAAGAGAGGTTCCCAATTGTCCACTACTGTGAAGACTGAAGCACTTAGGCACTGTCATGCAGGAACAGAACTTTGATTACTTGACAACTGTAAAGATGAAACTTAATAAACTGCTTGGTTTTAGGATCACTTTTTGAATTTATATTCCTCAAGAATTTTTTTAATTTGATTTTTTGTGTGTGTGTGATATAAGTCCTTCTGTGGATTGGAACCTAAATGCTTTTCAATAGAATTTATCCTCTGAAGTATGTCAGATAGATTTTGAAAATACTGTTTTGTAACTTTTCACATCATTTGACTGTAGATTTTCCATTAGAAAATGGTCTAAAAGAGCATGCTCTAGTTTGGAGGTCTGTGTATTTCAAGAAATGTATGCCTATGATTCTTTGCAGTACGGAGATGAAATTCCCGGACCGGAGATGGAAAATGTCTGGAATGCTTTGGCAAACAATGAGAAATGGAGTAACAACCTTAGGATAACACTGCAGTTTCTCATTAGTTTGTGTGGTGTTAGCAGTGATACCATCCTCTTACCTTATGTAAGTGTTTGCATTTTATTTTATCAACAGTTGTTTACACAGGTTTTAATAAAGAAAACAGCTATCACCTGCAGAAAATTAATTTCTATATCAAAAATAAGAAAAAAAAAAAAGAAATATCAACATATTGCCTAGCACACTGTACAAAATTAAATGTTGGGAATAAAAGAGCCAAGAAACTGAAATTAAGAAAGGAATTGAGTACTTCAAATCTGTCTTCACCAGTGGAGCACACCCCATTTCAAGTAGGGAGTGGGCTTCTTTCAAGCAAAGAGCAACTTTGCATGTCAGTGTACGGGGGCAGTAGCAGAGATGGGCCATAAATTGCCAGAATGAATTGAGAAAAATATTAGAAATATTTTTTCATTACAGACTTGCCTAAAAATATGCAATTTATATATATATATTTATTTTTTTATTAAAAAGGCAGAATGGTTGTTCTGAGATTAAATAACTTGCATGGAAAATGAAGAAAGTAAAAGTAGTAAATGCTTATATTTTTTCTCAGTAATCAATTAGTTTACAAAGCTATTAGTTAAATTTTGAAAGTCTGTTAAACAATGGATGTTGTGTCATGAATGGGACATAACATGCTATGATCTTATTAGCTTATTTGTTGCAAATATTTAGCTGTTCTTTCAGAAAAGCATGCAGTTTTAACAAAGTTGTTCTCCTCTAACCAACAAAGGTTTTCTGTGGGACATCTTAAGAGACAGAATATAGCTAACCTTTATAAGCTCCTTACCCATATCAACTTCTGCCTTTACGCGGCTGTCATAAATTATATAATGGTTCCTGTAATGTGCAACTCAGACTGTGCTGGATATTGTTGTTATTCGAGTTAAAATAAAATCAGGGCTCTCTGAGAAAAGCAGGGTAGTTCCATTCCCATGTTCCTTATTGCTCAGTTGCTGGATGAAACAGAATCTAAATTTAGTAAATTTTCCAGCACAATTACAATATGCTGTTTTATTAGTTAGGCTCTTTCTGTTGATTTCCCTGAAGTAAATTCAAAATTACTATTAATGTGATGAAACTTGTCTAAAAATCCTCATAAACATACTTCATTTAGAGTTGCTGAAATAATAGTTTACTTAAAGTGCTTATGATGACTGCTATGCATAATGAAATAAAAGAAAATATGGAAGCCCATGTGAATTTTCAAGTTGTTATCATGCCATAGGCATCCTGTTTGTTTCCTTTTATTTGTAGGGTTTACTGTTCTGTAGTCTCAAATCAATGTAGATATATGCCTCACTAATCAAAAGAGGAAAAATTTGACACTGGAGTTGATGTAAGAACAAGCTCAAGGTTTATATGAGAGGAAGAAAAAGGAGTCGATCCCAAATATCTTGAGAGTAATTAAGATCTTTCCATTAGTTGTGACAGAGGCTTTCCATTCAGTGTTGACCATGCTTTGAACAGGAGGTTAGATGAGAGAACTCCCAGGTTCTTTCCAACCTGACTGATCCTACAGTCTATGACAGACTTGGCATTAGGCCCCCAGGTGGTCTCCATGAGGAGGAGCTATGTTGGCAGAGAACAACTGGAAAGCACAGAGATTAGACACGAAGTGAGGGCTGTTGAATTTCTGTCAGTTTACAAAAGGAATAGGGGCAGTTTTCTAAGAGGAAGTAGTCCTGTGCTGAGTATATGTCTAACTCCTAAATTTGTAGCCTGACTCCTAAATATGTAGGGTGGTGCCTGCTAACCCTGTCACGTCTTGCCCAGGAGCCCCTTACATACATTATCCTCTCCTCCAGATACTTGCCAACCCAAAGCTTTCAACACTTCCTTTTTCCAAAACTGTTGCCATCCCACAGCTCTGAGCAGCCAGCCTCAAACCCCCTCCTACCCAGAGCACTTCTTTCTTCAAATTCTTTCCTTGCCTCAGTGTCTTGGCTCTCACAGCTCTGTCCTACTCCAGGACAGTAGAGTAATCTGTTTTGGCATCTCCAGCTTCATCTGCTCAGCATCTCCTGTTTTGCCTGTGGGACTTTTCTGGCCTCCCTCCCAGGCTTCCAGTGGCTGTTAACAAGACACTCAGGTCTTCGTTGGTGACAGCAGCTGACAAGGTTCCTGTGTTTTCTGCCACCCAGTTAGTCCGTGTTTTGTGGTGTTGAGTTAAAAGTCTGATTCTTGGATTTTGGAAAGTCTGAAGAAATTTTCAGCTTCTGTAGGAAGCCTGGCTGTGCTTATGAGTCACCCCCTCACTGATAGCTTTGTCTGGAGTAGGAAAATACATCGGGCTTATCACACTGCTCCGTGTTTTGCTAATGCCCTGGAGTTTACACATAAATAATCATACCTAACTCTGCTAACTACACAAGACTGCGGATACCATAAACATATGTCTTCCATTATCATTTAGATAACAGATGCATGCTAGCAAGTAAAGATCATTTGGACAGTTTATCAGCACTGCTCCAGGTCACCTGGGCTCAAAAGACCGCGGAGTTGCAAGATTGCCAGTTTACCCATCTCCTTTTGGAGCCCCCTGTGCCCCAAGGCAGTCACCAGCTGCTTTGTGCCTTCAGCCATCTGTTCTCCCTGTGTGGGTTCAAGCCAAAAGCATGCCTGACTCACTTTATTTTTAATCTTTTTTTTTTTCATCAACTAAATTAATTGCTTTGTCTCTTATGTTTCCTTTAAGCATTTTTTCCCAAATTGCTGAGCAGTCCATTTTTTCACATTATGTACTGAATGATTTCTTAGAGTATTTATAGTTCAGAAACCTCTTCAGGAAAGACTTAGTGTGACCCCTTCAGGGGTGAGAGAAGCTGAAAGGGGCACTGTGAGCCCAACCAGAAATGAGCCTCAGAAAGGAGATGGGTTTGTATCTGGAAAGTCCCTGGAAAATTTTTAGCACAGTAGAGTAAAAGAGACTTGGAATATGTGCATTTTCTCTACTTAAAGGGGAAAAAAAAAAAAAAAAAAGAGAGAGAGAAAGCAATTAGGGAGTTATTTTAATGGAAGCATTTAAGAGTGTAAGAACAGCAATACTTGATGAGGCCAAGAGGCAGTTCAGTCCAGCATATTAGCTGCCCTATAAGCATCTATTTAGGGACATCTTTAAAAACAAGAAGGCAAGCACAAAGGGATGCTTCCCCATATGGTCTCCCAGCTCCAGTACTTTATGAATCAAATGGTTTTGAGTTAAGGACAGTCTCTGCTTTTAATACCTATCAGGGTTCTTTTCCTCAAGAATTCAGCCTGATTTGATCTCAGTATCTCAACAGCCCTCGTTGTTGCAGTGCATACAATAACTTTTGAGGTCTTGTTAAAAGATTTATAGAAATTTCCAGAATTTCTGTAAATGATACTCTCAAGTTTTTCAAATCAGGAAACATGAAGTCTATGTACATAATTGCTCTGCCTTTCTTCCATTTGCTATTATTTTGCTTACAGATATAAGTAGCTGCTCAGAGTCTGGCTTATTGTTTGTGGCTACAGCTACAGTTTTGTAGACGTGTGTGTTATATAGTTATATACTTAAACAGCTCACTGCGAATGGTAAGCAAAAACTTTGAGGTAATTAGATCACAGATTGACTCTGCTGGGAAAATGATGTTGATGTCAAAGTGAAAAGTTTAATTTCTGTATGAACTGTGTATGAACTGGATGAACTTTTTAGTGTCTGTCCAGGAGCAACACTTGTATCTGACACTTGGATCCTTTCAGTACTGCAGTGTAACATTTATTGATTTATTTGGAAATTCACTTTAGTCAGGGTTTAATAACTGTTGTTTTTTTCTCCAGATAAAAAAGGTTGCAATATATCTGTGTCGCAATAACACTATTCAGACAATGGAAGAGCTTCTTTTCGAGCTTCAGCAAACAGACCCAGTGAACCCGATAGTCCAACACTGCGATAATCCTCCATTTTACCGTTTTGCTGCCAGCAACAAAGCCTCAGCTGCAGCTTCTGGTATGACCTCAGTGTGTTTTCTGTTGCGCTCTCCAGTAGTCAAATACACTTAAGAACCAACCCCATATTTAGTTGTTAGTATTTTGCCAAATTCTTGAAAAACAATAGGTTATGTAACTTTGGAATGAGCTTAGTTTAAGGAGTGGAAGAAAGTTACTATGTTAACCTACTCCTCAAAGCATATAAACTTTACACCATTCAGCCATGCAAGCAGGTCCTGGTTTGTAGAGGTGACACTGTTCATTCAAATGTGCAAGTACTTGCAGGATGATCACTTTGACTGTAGCTGCTAAAAAAGCCTTTAAGTTATGGTCTTTTATTGCTTTGCAAATAGCGTCTGCTGCGTGTAACAGGTGTTCTTACTGACATCTCACATACAGGAACCACCTCTAGCAGCAACACTGTTGTAGCTGGCCAAGATAGTTTTCCTGATGCAGAGGAGAACAGAATGGTGAAAGAGACTGATGAAAGGTTTGTGGTTTGGGTTTGTTTTTTTCTCCAAAATGTATGTGTTTTCCTAGACTAAGGGTGAGATGCTGGACAGAGGTCTGCATTGTATTGTGAGAAACTCTGATACTCAAGCTGATCCTAAATGGTGTTATCCCAGTATAAGTTTTTTTTAAAAAGCTATTCACAGGATTCTAGTTCCTGAGTGTTGTTTAATAATACATTGTAAAGAAACAACTGTTGAACCTACATTGAATGAACTGTGCTAAGTAGATCATGGGGTTTTAGGGATTACCCACAAAGGAAAAAGAAAATCAAAAGTGTGTATCAAATAAGGACCACTAAAAAATTTTTATGAAAAATCAGTTTTGCTCACACCTTTTGATTTCGTGGACAGTGAGTAAAATTTAGTTTGCAGTTTTGTATCCATGATCACAAGGACACCTCCTTTGTCTGGATTAAGTATCTTTTATAGAGAAAAGCTATGTAAAATACTCTGCTTAGAAATCATATATTCAGTTTAGACTTTGGCTTCTTATGGTACATACTAAAAAATGACGAATGAATAAATGCAAAGCCTAAGGGTCATCAGATCCTCGAGCACAGACAGATATATATTGTTTTTCTCATGGAAATCCTCTTGGTTTTGTAAGAGAACTTTGACTTATAACAGCATCATTAAGTGCATTAGTATTACACTAATATGTTGTTGCTAATGGTGACTAGTATCACTTCAGTGGTCCAACCCACCTTTTGTAGGTTCAGAGCTTAGAGGCACAGAGACAATTAGGTGAGCAAAGCTTTCTGTACTTCACAACCTTTTTAATTACTTGCCTTCTACATGTTATAATGAGTAACATTTTGTCAGGTTAGTTGTTAGTTATGTGTCTGCTAATTTAAACGTCAGTAAAAAATAGTACTCAGTACTAAGTAGGTTTCAAATTGATAGTAAAGCAGATTTTACTCTAAATGATGTTTTCAGCATATGCACTAGAAATGTACTCAAAAGAAAAATCAAAACATTTTTCCTCTTAATTATTTTTTTATTATTCTTTACCTAAATTTTATGGCTGTATAGTTTTAAGTTAGATTTTCATTTAGTTGATTTGCAGGCAAGTTGAGCAAACATCTCCTACTGTGCTTTCAATCTAACTGTGTTTTCAGGGTTTCTTGTCTTATGTAAGTTTTAAATATGACTCCAAAAAGGTTCTTAGTGTTCAGATCTGCCAGAGACAAAAGTTCTGGTATTCTGGTTCCTACTGAAGACACCTCAGAAAAAAATGGAAAATAATTTGCCTGAATTCATTGCTGGCATTTATGTTACCAGAGGCACTGGAAGCTGTAAGTGCATCTGTACTTCAAAACCAGTGTGTCAGTCTTAGAATGTCCATTAATATTGACTTCATGCATCAAGACATATGAAATAATGAAGGTCATAGATAGAATATCATGTATTAAGATGGCTTATGGTGCATTTTTGTAACTTGCACAAGGAATTTGTTGTGTCCTTATGAGACAGACATGCTTCATAAACAGTGTAATACATCAATGTATAATGAAATACCCTCCACTAAGATGTATGCACATTAGTAAAAACTTGAATTGAACATTGTCTAGAAAACCTTCAGTTTTGTGTCATTTGATACATGGTTACTTGTAATTAGGTTCCTAGCTTTGCAGAAGCAATGATGGTTTTAGATCATCACTAGTGTGTGAGCTCTCAGTATGGCTCCTCTCACTCCACTTCAGGCCTAGTTACCCTGAGAGCACACGGTGGAGAAAGTCAAAGGAGATCACGAATAAAAGTTAGCTGGTAAAAAGTAAAAGATCTGTGGCAGATTTGAGGACAGCTGTGAGCAGTTTGTTCTGGCTGTCGTAGCCCTTAACTTCTCTATTAGGTCTGCTCTGGCAATTGCTGGATTCTCCTGTGGAAGGGGGATCTGCTGAAGCTTTTCCTGCTTGATTCCTGTCTGGGTTTGGCTTTGCACTATCCAGTCAGTTACTGCTTTAGCAAGTTGGGAGAATTTTACCCATGAACATGATCTGTGACAAAATACTAGCTGTGGACTCAGTTCAGCCTTAGCAGTTTCTTACTTCAAGAAAATCACATGTTTGCAGCATAAGGATTTCCCTTTGCTGAATTTTAAAAACTGTTAGAACTTCTCAGAAACTGGCCACAAAATCTTTCGTGGAAAGAAACAGCATTGTATTCACATTGCTATCTACTCTTGTGTAAAACTGCAGCTGTCAACTTCTGTGTAAAAGTGCCTACTTAAGGAAATGCTTTTTCTGTTTTTAGAGTAAGCATATAGTCCAGATGTTTAATGTCAGTCTGTGTTTATAATGAAGACTTTTTTCTTGTGTTTGAAGGTTCAGTAATGTAATCAGAGCACATACCCGACTAGAATCAAGGTACAGTAATAGCTCCGGAGGATCTTATGATGATGACAAAAGTAAGTTTTATTATTCAGTTGGATGAAATTCCTGGTGTTTTGGTGGGAGAGGAAAACATTCTAATGCCTGATGGAAGCTCTCTGTTTAAATTCTTCATAAACAGTAACAAATGTAGCTTTACCATACGGGGAGTGTCCTTATTTTACCTTCATACTCATTTAATTAATTTACTTTGTTTAATCTGGGCTCGGTCAAACCTATTTGAAGGCCAGAGAACTTCACAAAAGGCAGCAGCAGAGAATCCTCCAGGCAGTAACACACTGAGTCTTTTGTACATGGCAAAGTGAAAAACTTTTAAGAGTGTTATAGCAAGTGCTTTGAATTGTGCCATTTGCCAGTATATCCCTCCAAATTAAGTGCTGTTATGTGAGCATGAAAAGAGATTCAGGAGTTTCCAAATATGAGATCTTATCTCGTCTTTAGCTTTCATCTGCCCTCTGCAACCAGTTTCTGGCTACACTATGCAAATGTGTATTAGAGGAGAGATTGAGATAGGGCTTCTGAGCAAGCTTGTTGTTCTTTATGTATTTCTGCAAAATGGACTATAGACAGACACTTGGTGCTCAGCAGATATTCCAAAGAGAAACAGTGTGAACTATTGAACAACAGTGTAATATTTAGGAGTTGGATTGATTGGCTTCATTTTTGGATTGAATTGTAAAGACAATTTAGAGATTTCAGTTAGGCCCTAACCAAATGTAAATAAGGCAAGACTTTTTATTGACTTTCATCTTGGACTTGTTAAAACCAGCTCAAATAATACATAGGCCATAATGTCTTGGTTTGGTACTACAGACACCATTTTGGAACAGTATTTTAACATAATAAGTAAAGATTTTAAATATGCTTTAATCCAAGTAATTTTTGGCAATACTCTTCTGCAAAATATGCAACATTGTCAAATACAATACAATAGGGTAATTAAATGTATATTAGAAACTATTATTCGCAAGTATGAAGCACAATATTTACAATATTGTGTATGTACAAACCCTAGTATTTAAACACACAAAAAAGTATGCAACATCTTAAATTCAGTAGGTCTTGTCTTGGGGTTTTTTGTGGCTTTCTAGTGCTGCACCTACTAAAAATTCTTTGCCAGATGTTAACTGGAGCACTGGTGCTAGTCTGATCTGCATGAACAATCTTTCAAAACAGAACAATGTTTGTATTATCAGAACAACCTTCAAAAGTCGGTGGTTTTGACAAGAGCTTAGAATTATAAAATGTTAAAAAATACTGAAATTTTCTTTGCTATTTTGGAATGTCTCCTCAAGCCAGTGTCCAAATGTTTTTTTTCTGCATGTACCTGCAAGCTTCAAAGTACCATGAATATTTAGGCAAAGTGTGCTTCGCCCAGGAGTTCCTTTAGCAAATATATGAATACCTAGATGTAAAATAAAATGCATTTTACTTAGCTACTGATATTTATATAGAATTATAATAAGAAAGAGTAATTCCTATACCATTTTTCATTCTGCAAGATACATAATGCAACTTCCACTAAGAAAGCACAACTTACTCCCTCTGACAGGCAGTCCAGGCTGCAAAGGAGTTGCTTGTATGGCTTCTCTCTTCTCTCCAGTCTACTTGAACATACATGTATTGCTGAGGAGATAAACAGGGAACATAACTCTGCAGAACAGAAACCGTTTTGTTCAGTTAAGGATTGCATGTTAAACTTCAAAGTGCTTCTTTGTTCCTTTCTTAGTCGGCACATAAACCTGTAAAAACATGAGTGAGGATCTAAGTCTCAGTGTGACCTTCATGAAGCACCATGCTATTAAACACTTAGATTGGTAGTAGTAAGTAGTGCCTGTGCAATGCTTTTTCTGTGAAAACCATCTGGCAAACATTTTCTGGTTAATTCTTAGAAGATGAATATGTGAAAATGCTGAACTTTGCTACATTATTAGATCAGTTTATTCTTTATCTGTAACAAATCAATCATCCTCCAGATGAGGATCTAAGGAGAGGTCTAAATTATAAAGATCCGTAATGTTCCTTGAAAGACCAGCACTGAAGAATGGGAATTATAAAGCTGGCGTTTTAGAAATAATTGGAGGAGCAGCTACTGCACTGAATGTCTCCTGAAGATCTGGGCTGAAGATGTTTTTCAAAACTAAGAATTGATGTGCGTAAGAAATAGCTAGCTCTGATACTTTTGTAGGCATCAAACATTTTCTTTTCCCGTGAGAAAGCTGACAAGCATCAGATGCATGCTGTTAAAAAAAAAATAAAAAGTGCTGAGAGTTTCAAACCTACCTAAAATACAAAAGTGTAAAGAAATAAAAACAAAACAAACAAGCAAACAAAAGCCCACAAAAACCCAAACAAAACCAAACAAAGCATAGCAAAAAATAACGCTAATTAAAAATTCATAAATGACAATGTTTGGGTGTTTGTCAAGAACAGACCTGGAAAAGCTACTTTCCACGGCATTTTATTGCAGACTGCTATAGATCAGAAATAAAAACTGACCAGTGGGAAAATCAAAAGGAGTGAAAGGGAACAAAATACAGAAGAGACGAACAAAACCTTGCAGCTGAGAGAAGACAGAAAGTGTTGGACATAACTTACTTGACCCACATCATTGCAGATAAACAGGTGGAAGAAAAAACCCTAATGCTCGTTAACAAACAGCAGCTGTCATAGTGAAGCAAAGTTAAATATGAGAAATTCAAGAGAGAATTCTTCCCTGTTGAAGCAAAATTGCCCTGAAGATGTTTTTTGCATTCCTTATGCCTCCTTGCTAATTCAGGACATTTAACTTAGCCTTTGTAGCATCGCTCAGCAGGGCACTGGTGAGGAGTTGCAAGAATGCGTCACTGGTACTCTGCTCCCTGCAGCAGATGGCTTCTGACAGCAGCTTTGTTGGCTGAACTTTTCTCTCATTTTTGAAGAGAAAGTCTGTTGCTTGGTGCTTTGTGATCTGGATCCAAAGTTACTAAGTGACAGCAGGGATTCAGCTGCCGCTCCTACCATTCAGCGCTGTCTGCTTGGAATCTCTTTAATTTCCAGCAGCATGAAAGAGGGATTAAAAATGCATCACTTGTTATTGAACACAGGAATTTGCAAACCTCATGGCATCTTATCACGTTATTCCAAACAGCTGAACTGATACGTTAGCATAAAATCTATTTTAGTATTTCTCAAAAATGGGTAACCAGACTTGGGTTTTATGCACTCTGTTTTATTGCTTTTCCATGCAGACGATCCTGTTTCTCCATATACGAGCTGGTTATTGAATATTGTGGAAACCAAACAGCCACATCCCCTGCCCATGCCTTACAATGGAGGATGCTGGGCACCGCTTGTGGACTACCTCCCAGAAACCATCACACCCCGGGGACCCCTTCATAGGTGAGCAGTTTCTTGTTCTGATATTTCAGACAGTGTGATGCTTCCTCTTACTAGATAATCAACACCAATTCAATTTCACCAGTTTCACGAATTTCAGAACATCTGAAAATCATACATTCAATTTCTGTTGATTTCCAGTACAAAAATTAACTTGCAATGAAAGCTCTCAGCTTTACCAGATTTCTACCAGAAAGCCTATTTACAATGTAGGACATCTCTGGTAAGAATCAGACTGAAGAAACAACTCAAACAGAAAAGAAAAATTTCACTTTCCAAAGCCTTTGTGCCTGTTATTCATAGGGCTTTGATCTTTTATTCTAACTAGGCTATGCATATTCTGAAATGCCTCTTCTACATATTGACAATAATAGGGTTTTTTTCAGTAATGGGTACTTATCTGCTTGATACCATAACTAAGGTGCTTCAGCATTAATCATGTTGGGAAGAAATGCAATAAATTTGAAAATTTAGAGATTATTTCTTCAGAAATAATCATCATTGTACTGCTCTCCCATTTCCAAGACATTTGAAACTGATAATGTGATTTGATTTCCAGGTGCAATATTGCTGTCATCTTCATGACTGAGATGGTAGTGGATCACAGTGTGAGAGAAGATTGGGCTCTTCACCTCCCTTTGTTGCTACATGCTCTCTTTTTAGGTAAGATCAACAGAACAGGAAACAAAGTATAAATGTACTCCTATCCTTTTTCTTCAGTTTTGCTGAAGCTGTAGAGCTGTGTTTCTTACATGTCTTGATTATGACCTCGCCCTCAACCCTTAAAAAGAAGCCCAAGGGAATTACAGTATGTGAATTAACCTCAAAACTTTGAAGCTTTTGAATATTTTGGTCAATTTCACGCAAATTTGAGAGGTGTGTAGAAATTTGAAGATGACTGACTCCCTAAAATATCTCTAAAAACACTTAGGAGGTGAAACTCAAGCCCTTGTACAGTTTGGTTTGTGGTAGCAGTCTGCATATGCCTTAGGCCTGGACTACACACATTGGTGCTGTCTCTTGCCTTTGCAAAAACACTCTGTAAGAGATCCAAGATTACTGTACTGCAGAGGTAGTGGAGTAGGACACAGACCACTGGAAAGCAAGCTTTATTAATTGCACTGCTAATGGAATACTTTAGCATCAGTGTCCTCCCCTACGTACCTGAGCATAGAAGCACTGCTTTTTCCCCACTGCTGTGTCTGTTCCTGACTGTAACACAGTTCAACTGGAAGGTGTTAGCTTCCCTGTCCTCCTGTTTAATGTTACAAAAAGTGAGTGGTCTAATTTTTTAGCACACAAGAGTATTTTTTATATATATATATATATATAAAGCCATTCCTTAACTTTCATGGCTGATAAATAATAGTGTTCACAAAAAACCACAGCCAGACAGTTGTGAAATAAATTTATTATAGCTGAGATCGCAGTTCACTTCTCATTTAGTCACCATAGTTACCACTAAGTCTATTCATGGTCAGTCTGGGAGTAGTCTGCTGTTCAGCAGGCAAAAAGAGATTAAATTGGGAGGTTACAGCACAGTGGTAGAAGTGTAAGTTGAAGAAGGTAATTTACTCTCCTTTTATGCTACTCTGTCACCAACTGTTCTGTTTGAATTTGTTTTATGAAATAGGATTTTGTGTATCAGTATATTTATTTCACAAACTTCTAATGAAATGCAGGACTAATAACCAGACTGTGTACGATGGGACTTCCAGAGTCAGTTTCAAAGAAGATATTTCACATATATATTTCACTTAAAATTTAAATTTATTTTGTACCTGGCCATAACAATTTTTTCCTTCTTTTTTGTATGTCTGTGAACTTTTCAAGTCAGGGAGCTGAAATAGAACTGGATCAAGTTTATGAATCAAATCAATAACCATTAACTGATCAAACATCTTTCATGTGATTTTTAACAAGTGTGAGAAAACTGATGATTACAGTTAGAAATTCTCACAATACAGAAATAATAAGACAGAGTAGTATGCAGCAGCATGACCTCTTTAGTTAAGGCAGCTTTAAGGAGCTGTCAGGGAGCCACGCAAACAAACATAAGCAAAAATAATTAGGGCACTAGTAATCCATTATAAAAATATCTTTAGTTATTTGTTTGTGCAATAAGGTTTCAACATTACTTTTTTTAATGATAAACAAAGAAGTTTGTAAATACCATTTGAAACAATCTCTTCATTAAGAACTCTAAATTCTAAAATGTGAAATTAAAGCTAAATGTAACTGGTAACTAAGTGTAACTGGTCTAGTGGTAACTAAAGTGGGATCACAGCTTTGAGGCTTTAAATTAAATTTCTCTAAAGCTATTATACCTCCTGTGGAAAATTTTTCTATGTTTTGTAGTAGAGCTCTTGTGATGTTATAAGGATGTTATGCTATATGTTAGCCAAAGGTATGACTGTGATCGAAAATCAAGTATTTCTGTCCTATTGGAATGTCAGTAGACAGACAGATACATCTGACTGAAAAGGAAACTGGAAACGAGTATGGTGGCTAGCTGGAGAGCCAAAATCCTTTCATTTATTGGAATGAGAAAATACTTAAATGAAAGAATTTTGCAATTTATATGTGTTTAATAGGCTAATAGATGGTTTGTAGTACTGATAGTGAAGTAGAGAGGCATACTGCTGGTGTGGACCTGCCTATGTCAGAAGGGCATGAAAATCACTGCTGTTTAAAATCTCTTTTGCAACCAATGTGAAATGAGTTGAGCAGCTAGACTCCTTCCCCATGGAAATGTTTCCATGTCACAGAAGTTTACCCTCTCAGGAATGCTTCTAAAGTAAAGAAGGGCCCAGCACTGGACAAGCACAAAGACTGAACTGTCCTTCTCATTTCATAGTTAGCAGATCTGTGCCAATACTTTCATACAACCCTGAGTTTTATAGGATTTCAGTCACAAGTGTTGCCAATATAGAATTTATTTTCAACCAGAAGAACTTTTTATATTCTTTCCGATGTATGTTAGGGTAGGATGGGTTCATTATCTCCTGGCAGGTGGAAGGAAATGGAGAAAGGAGAATAGGAGCAGGAGCCTGAAGAAGCTGAAAAAGAGGGTGGGCAGGATGCCTGCATTTTTTTTAGAAGAGGCTATGGGCAGATGAGTAAGACCAAGGATCACAGGACCTCCAAAGAATTGCCCCTAGGAGCCAAAGGCACACTATTCAGACTATGGCAGTATGAGCAGCTATTTTTGCAGGCCAGACAAGAACCAGCATGACTGGGGTGTATTAGAAAACACCTGACCTGAAAGATCTGTTGGCTGCTGCCACTTAGAGTAATAAAAGAGTTGCTTTGTAAGAGGAATATATCCTGAGAAGAGAGGTGCTGAAGAAGTTAAAAAATAACTTTTTCAGCACAGAAACTACTCCTAAACAGAAAAAGTATTTTTAAATATCTTGGAAGGTACTGAAAGAGAATCAAAAAGAGATTACTACAACAGAATGCAGTTTATTTTACAAACATCATTTTAAAAGCATACATGTTTCCTTCATATTTGTAATTTGTGAATGATTCAGGCTGTTTTAAAATCTTAGAAACAGCAGTAGTGTAAACCAGATCAGTCTTTCAGTGCTAACCTTCAGTTTCAGTTCTGCACCCTGTGCTAGGGGCTCATTTCTCATGCTGGTAGCTGAAGTTCTTTTTCAAGTGATTTGTCTGTCAGTTCCTTTCTTAATAAATCAGTATCTACCTCTTACATTTTGCACTCATTCTAAACCTGATGTCTGTGCAAGAAAGCCGCATACTGTAGTAAGCAATGTAGTTGCAACAACCATCACGAATTCCTTATCTTTAGAGGTTTCCCAAACCTGTCAAATTAACACTGCACTGAGACAGAAAGCATAAAGTTGTATTGCCACTCATTGTTTGTACCTCCTGTATGGGACCTCAGTCTGGAAACGGATTATACGCATCTAAGTGACAACACTGGTAACTGTGTCTGGAAATACTACATCTTTTGTTTGTTTGTACTGTTGTCATGAACTTGCCTTGGAATTTTCACTATTTCTGGAATGTGAACTTGTTTATTATTACTTCATATTCAAAGGTTGCTGTAACCTTTTCATTTAGGCCTTGACCATTACCGCCCGGAGGTCTTTGAACACAGTAAAAAGTTACTGCTTCACCTTTTGATTGCATTATCTTGCAATAACAACTATCAAGCCATTGCATCAGTGCTTCTTCAGACCAGAGAGATGAATGAGACCAAGACTCTGACAGTACAACCAGCATACTTACCTGAATATCTTTACACAGGTAACAAAGCAAGGAAAATAAGAGAACATCGCATTATACTGTCAGGTTTTTGAAAGTAAGATTACTTTTCTAAAATACAATGGTTTTGATAAATCAAGGCAGTAAAGTGGAAAATATGAACAGGACTCATATTAATTCCATGTGAACTATCCTAGAGGTACATACTATTTATTGTTAGATAACTTTTCATGATAGAAAGAAAGTTATCTAATATAAGGAAAAATATATAATGTAGTATTTTAAAATTAGTAGGCCTGATAACTTCTTGACTCCTGCCTCAGGGAGCCAGGACTGCTTTAAATGAGGGCAATCATTCCTCAACCTTCAAAAGAAATTAGTAATTCCAACAGAGGAAGAGAAGGAAAAATATGCAGCTTGGATTTTCCATTAAGGTAAATTTCATGTGATACACACCCTCCTTTGTATCACAGATACACTTCATTTCTGTCCTGAAATCTGTTTCTAGATTAGGAGGTTTACTTCAGACCTCTGCTGAGATCTGTGTTCTATTAACTTTTACCAATTTACCTGTTTTTAAGGGGTTAGCTAGGAACAGTTTGTAGAAAGCTGCTAGCTAGATTTGCTTTTGTCATACAATATTACCAAAAGCAAGTGTACTGTTGAGATTTGAAGGATCACAGAGCCAATATAGAGTTATGGATGAGAGTTATTAGTTGTCTGGGAGAGTGTGAGGAACTTCACCATACACTGTAAAATGAAAAGGAAATATTATCAGATTAGTGGCATTTCCATGGTTCTTTAGGAAAATAATCAAAGTAATAAGTAATTTGGCTTTATAAAGAATATTATGTGATAACTTTTTTTTCTGAGACACAACAAAATTAAAGTAATGTGTAAATGGGATAGGTACTTCAGATTAATGAATGTTTTGCCAAAAAGATTTCATTCTGAATAACATCCGTGCAAAATTACCTCGCATGAATTTCCTGTCTCAAGTTTCTTTTTCAGTTCATATCTGTGGATTATTAAATACATAATAAAATTCTTACATTAAAATTATATTATTGCTTTTATGCCAAATTGAAAAACTGTTTTCATTCCTGTGTCTGAAAAACATAATTGGTATCCTGAGTTTGGGCCTCTTAAGTCCAAGAAAGTGTCAAAACTTGGTATTTAGACTCTCTTTTGAGCAACTAATATAAAAAGTGAGAGTGTGGGTGAGTAGCTAAGGCAAAGAATCCTACTTGAAAATACTTCAGCTCAGGTTTGTCAGGCAAATGTCAGGCAACTAAATTAAGAGTGTCCTGATCCGCAATGGGTTTTGTCCTGCTCTCATTCTTTTCACAGGCCATTTTTGTCTGTTGTAGATACAGCTTAAGATGACTAGCCATCTAACCTTAGTTTCTAATTTCAGCTCTGAAAGTGTGTGTCAAGGTTTTGATCTAGCAGAACACTTACTCAGACATTTAATCCTAATGCGGAAAATATTTTGTAGGAGTAGCCCAGTGGCTACAGTTACTAAAGGTGTTGAACAGAAGCCTTAAACATTTGTGTCTTGGTTTTCATTACATTTGTAAAATTAGGACAACATAATTTTCCTAATAATTCCATCCCTGCAGAGTTCTTTTTCTTCATCAGACTAGTCCAGAAAATTGAGCTGAATTTTATATCCACTTTGCCAACTTGTAAATTCACTTTAGAAAAAGTCATACTTCTGAATGTAAAAAACTTAAATATTTTTCATGTTGCGTTGGGTTCTACAGATTTAAAAACACAGTGCCATTTTCACTACCATTGGCATTTGAGGATTGTTGTATTCTGAAGGTTTTCCCCGTTTCCCAGTAGAATGTTTCTGTTGCTGACTCTGAAAAGAGCTGCTTGGCAGACACTTCCATCTTTAATGCTGGCCCAACAGCTCATTCCACCTTTATCTCCTCCCTTCTGGCTGGCAGGTGGCTTTGACTTTCTGCGGGAATACCAGTCATCTCCAGTGCCAGACTCAGGCTTGAGCTCCAGCTCCACTTCCTCCAGTATCAGTCTGGGAGGCAGTAGTGGAAATCTCCCACAGATTACACAAGAAGTTGAGGACATGGACACTGCTGCTGAATCAGATGAGAAAGCAAACAAATTAATTGAGTTCCTGACAACCAGGTAATGGAGATAAGCAGAGGATATGTTTGTACTCGAAATGCATACTTTCATGTAACAACTTAAAAGACTCAAAGGAAAATTACTGAGCTTATATAGTAATTACAGACTCCCATTCTTCTGTTACTGATACTAATTTTAGTAGGTAGGTGCTTAAAAACACTTCAGTGTCAGGAAAAGCAGAAAAAAATCTTGTCCAACAGAAATAAAGTGTTTAATTAACTGACAGTATTATGTTCAACAATCAACTAATGAAAGAAGATGGATTTATTATTATAAAAGAAGATAGAAAATGTACAGGGCATAGTGAAAGGCCATAGTGAGACTAGTATTAACTACCAACTACAGCCAGCAGATTTTAGGCACAGTGTTAAATTAAAAAACAGGTATTTGTTTATCCTGCTCTCTAAAGGGTATAGCTTATATTTAAGAGACAGGTTTTGTAAAATGCAACATAGGAATATTTATTTGTTTTTATTTAAAATTCTGTTCAGTTGAATGTTTTCCAGGTCATAGCCCTGTAAATATCTAAGTGCCTTTACAGATTATATATTTCAACTGATTACTTTTATTTCAGATAACTCAAAGAAATTTTGCACTTTGTTATGTATCTCTTTTAGGGCATTTGGTCCACTTTGGTGCCATGAAGATATCACTCCCAAAAATCAGAACACCAAGAGTGCTGAACAGCTTACTAATTTTCTGCGCCATGTTGTATCTGTATTTAAAGATTCCAAGTCAGGTAGTAAATCTTTTTGCTTTTATAACTGCAGTAATATTCCCTCACAGTCACACTTTATGTTTATCCTGTGACTTAGCAGATCTGCTTATGCAGAAGCACAACACATATGTCTTAACAAGGATGTATAACATATGAAAGAATTGCTTTTAAAAAAGTCTTGTTAGATTAAACTGTGGCTAAATGTTAAATGGAGTATTTCTTCAAGGCTGTTGGTAGAAAGCATTTTGACTGATTCTGCGAGATAAAATCTCCTCTATGTCCTGTTGGTAAATACATCCCAGCTACTCAGTAAATGTACTTCAAGAAATTTCCTCTGGCAATAAAAGTTTAGTTTTCACTTATTAGGTTTTTAGAACTTAGGAAATGCACTGATTGTACTTTGAAAACCAACACAGTCGCTAATTAAATATCTTCAAAGATCAAAGCAGAATGCAGCATCAGTATTTATATTAAAGATCTTATCCAAAGCCTTCTGAAGCTAGTAGAAAGCCTCCTAATTTAACTTGGCTTTTGGTTTGGGAGTCTTCAGAAGTTACTCTGTTTCTGCCAGCAAGATTAGTGGTTGGCTTGAAAGTTTGTCCAGGAACTGTAAAAAAAATAAATCAGATCATTAATTATAGACTCAGAATTTTGTTTTGCAGTTCATTTTCTTGCATTCTGTGTGAAATAAATGTAAGCAGTTGGAAATTCTCCAAAGCACAGACATTTCTGCACCTCCATTTCTCACAGGGTTTGCAGAATATGCTAACAAGCATATCCTCCTCATAGAGTACCTTCAGCTGTTTATGACCTACAATAAAGTCTGTCATTAAAAAAAAAATTTACATCCTATTCTTTTGCTTAGGTTTTCATTTGGAGCAGCATCTGAGTGAAGTTGCTTTACAAACAGCTCTTTCAAGCTCTTCCAGACATTATGCAGGTCGCTCTTTCCAGATATTCAGGGCCCTAAAGCAGCCACTTTCTGCACATGCGTTGTCTGACCTCCTGTCAAGATTGGTGGAAGTTATTGGAGAGCATGGAGATGAGATTCAGGTATGCATGTGTACATAATGCTTCTTAGTACTGTTGATTCAGTTGGTACTTAATTTAAAATAAGCATTTTAAGAAGGGTGTTCAGAGTCAAGTGATGAAGAGCATAATGTGGCCTTAGAAAAGGTTACCTCTGAGTTTACTGAATTCATATGTGCGTTATCTAAACCCTCGTCAGGCTGTTACAATGTTACATACCTCTAAAGAGAACAGCTAGAAAATATCTAGTATTTGTCACTCAAAACAAAATCTTCATGATGACCTTTTTTCCCTTTCAAGACTATTAATTTGAGTTTAAGGAATCCATCATCTACCTGCTGATGTAATCTGACGAGATGAAGTAGGCACCATCTCATTCCTCAAATGTTAACATCTTTTGAAATCTATAATAATACAAAGCCTGTACTGAGTTTGATAAAGACCTTTCACCTTTTACTGAACTGTGATGTCCACTCTGTTTAGGTAAACAGACTGAAATTTTACCATCAGGGACTGTTTATTGCAAGATTTAAGATTTAACAAAGAAAAATGCTAGCTCCTAGTAAGAAATAGACTGACATCACCTCCATATTTTACTTAGGTAGTGAAACTGCCACAAGATGACAGTAATATTCTGTCACAATTGCTTGTGTAGAGTGTAAATCACTAACCTGAAAGTCGGAGGTTTGGTGGGCCATTGCCAATACCCTAATGAGATATGTGCCCTTCTTGCATACCTTCATAGATCATTCAGAGACAGAAAATAAACCACATTTGTAGTGACATTTTAATGTTCAGGGCAGTGGCTTTGATGTGAATGTTGTTCTTTTTAAGGAGAAATTATGAACTGAAGATTTTTAAATGTTACTTTTTTAATGTCTTTGTTGTAATGGTTAACCTCATGCATTGATAGGGGTATGTAATGGAGGCACTACTTACTTTGGAAGCTGCAGTGGATAATCTGTCTGACTGTTTGAAGAACAGTGATCTTTTGACGGTGTTATCACGGTAAGAGGCTGTTCTAATTTTTTTTCAATATCTCATAATATTAAGTGTGCAGTTACGCAGCCTAACAGGAAAAAATAATTTTGATAAGACTGAGCTCATTTGTAACCTACAGAGAGCTACATATGAGCACATTCCAGCTAAATTTTGCCATAATTGTAATAATGTTGATACAACTAATGGCACTTTACACTGTGTTATAAATTCTGCCTTGCTGCCACTTGGCTATAACCTACTTTAACATCCTTTAAAAATGTATTTTTGCACCTTTGTAGCATATACCTGAAAATATACCTGGAAAGGAACATGGTTTTTGTAATATTTGTTTCATATAATCTGTCGTTCTCAGATGAAGTCTTCCTCAAGAAGTAAATGATTATGGTTTCTTCTCCTCAGTAAAACTAGGGAGAATTTTGTCCCATGTATACATGGATTTTGCCAGATGTGTAGACCATCTTTATGAAACCCTGGCCTGAAAGTAGACCTTTGTATATGGAGGGAAATTGCAGGCTCCTTCTGTAACATGGCTGTTGACAGTAGTGAGGGTGATTAATGTCTCTCTGACTCCTGATAGTAACAACAAAATAGGTAACTTTTTTTTTAAATGTCCGTAAGTTACCATGCTTTACATGCAGCACAAAAATACAAGGGTTGTCTTTTCTGAAAGTAGTAGACAGGGTGCTGTGTAATGGCAGAACACAAGTAGTGCCTTGTGACAGAGTAAAGAGGGGGAAATATGCTTCTGCTTTCTAAACTAAGAGCTAATTATCTTTCTTTAGTGCACATTTCAGGAAAGAACAAGATGGAACAGAGAATAGAAAACACTCCAGGAAGCAGTGGGATGCAATATACTTCACCCTGACAGTTGATTCTATAATTAGATTCTCTTCAATTACTATAGACAGTAGGGACTCACAGTATATGAAGTAGGAATGGGATCAAAGAGTCAGGAATTAGCTGTTCTGCAGAACAAACTTCCCTTGCATGTATCAACACAGCATGTTCATCTGTGCAGTTTACTGATAGGTATTGTCTGGATCATCACATGGTAATCCATGAGGAGGCATTAGTCATTGAAAATGAAACACCTACTCTTTCTGGAAACCATCTTGAAGAGATCTCAGGATACAGGCAGGAGAGGTTGCAATGACAACAAGGTCTCTGAAGGACCTGTACTGGCAGGCAGTCACATGACAGGTTTCTTGAGGACATTGTGGTGTATTTGTTAAGATATGCTGGTTTTTCTGTCCACAGTTCTCACGTTAACCAGTAAGCAATTGTGCATTTTACCTGCCGAGACATGCCAAGTTCAGGGCTTGCTTCACTGATGGGGGCATTTTAAAGACCAAAGTTAATTTCAGTACTGTCACTGTCCCATTGTAGGGGCATTTCCACAAGTCACTTCACAGCTCTGTATTTCTTATCCCCATGTTGTTCTTGCCTGTTTAGACTGTTGGCTATTCTACTCTGGTTTGGTGCAGTGCCATGGGAACCTTATTTCTGTTGTGTCTGTGGGCACTTCTGAAAAAAAAGGCAAGCTGCAAAAGACAGTGTAGTGTTTTGCTTTTCCTGTTTAAATATTTATTTACAGTTTGATAAATACTTAGCTTGCATCCAATGTGAACAAGTTTCAAGCTGTGCATTCACACATTGTAATGTATGTTATATATCTTGGTTTCAGTTCATCTTCACCAGATTTAACATCAAACACCAAACTGACTGCAAATCGGAAGAGCACAGGACAGCTGAATGTGAATCCTGCAAGTGGCAACACAGCCACTGCTGAACGAAGCAGGCACCAGAGGAGCTTCTCTGTACCCAAAAAATTTGGAGATGTGGACAAGTCCTCAGACCCACCACGCAGTGCCACACTAGACAGAATTCAGGCATGCACACAACAAGGCCTGTCCTCTAAAACAAGAAGTTCATCCTCTCTAAAGGACAGTCTTACTGATCCATCCCATATTAACAATCCAACCAACCTACTGGCCACCATCTTCTGGGTTGCTGTGGCTTTGATGGAGTCAGATTTTGAGTTTGAGTACCTAATGGCATTGCGGTTACTGAATAAACTTCTGGCTCATTTGCCACTAGATAAAGCTGAAAACCGGGAGAAGTTAGAGAAGTTGCAAGGGCAGCTGAAGTGGGCAGACTTCTCAGGACTTCAGCAGCTACTCTTGAAAGGATTCACCTCCCTTACTACCACTGATCTCACACTACAGCTCTTTAGCTTGCTGACACCAGTATCTCGAATATCCATGGTGGATTCCTCTCAAGCTATAGGTAAAACCAGCATGCTTTCCTCTCTTTCAGTTTATGTTGCATTGACATTTGGTGACAGACCTCATTTGGCTGCCTGAACAAAACCAAAAATGGCATTTTTCTTTCTCTTTTAAGATAGCATAATATACTTTTGCTTTGAGCTCGGTGGGCTTTTTTTGAAATTTCGTAACAATAATAACGTGTTTCTAAAAAGTTACTTTATTGCACAATAAGGTTTTGGAGGAGAGCAGTCATGTATTATTTAACATTTCATTTCTAGGGCTTAGCAGTATATAGAGTTTCTGAGTGCTGACAAAGTAAACATATGCAAGGAGATACTGTCAAATTTTCTATAACCTATTTTGCTCACTTTTTCTATTGAACTATTTTCAGGCTTTGTCAAATTACTTGATTTTAAATTATTGCTTCATGGAATTTTCCCTAGAAATACAAATATCTAAAACTGTTGTACACTGTCTAGATAAACTACAATAGCACAATAGTGAGTGAGGAGAGAGGCCTGGGTTATAAAGCTAACATTCTGAAATTCCAAATTATTTAGCTGAGGCTGTGACCACTTCCTAAATACATTTCTTGAAGAGAGTTTCTGAATTTTTCCAGATTTTGACTCGTCTCTTTCAGTCGGAAACACAGATATTAAGACAACTGTCCAGGCTTCACAGCTAAGTCATAACAAGCTTAGACACAGAATAAAGGGATGAGTGCCATGAACAGCCAGCCCATCTCTAAGCCCCTGTGTGGTGCCTGTGTTCCAGACTTCAGTTGGACAATTCACACACAGGCTGTGACAGTACCATCTGGTGGTATCTTTTCCCTGTGTACAGAGGCAGACTAGGGAAACTGGTCCTAATTTAGGCAACTTGTTTAATTGTGTAGAACGAGAGGGAATGAATGGTTAGAAAAATATTTTCATAGATCAGATTCTTTCTTTTCAAAAAACAGGTTGTGTCCAGATACAATTACTTGAAATCTGAGCTCCCACCTGAATTAGAGCAGTTTTTGTTACAGCTCGCTGTTACAGCTGCTGCCTGTAGTTCAACTACCTTGAGCTATCGGTGCAGAAGAGCTGAATCCCAGTTCCAGATAGCACTTACGCTATTGACAGCAGCCAGCACTTGGTGCAGGAGCCATCATCCAGCTTCAAAAGCACCCCTTTGAGTAGTCTTAGCTGACCTGTTATATCAGAATTTTGATTCATTATTATTATTACCTTGAACAGTATAAAACAATGGAAGCTGAGCCTGGCAGCCTGACCAAAACAGTTGTTTGTTGATCAATACTCACTGAATTTCTTTTTGTGTTTTAGCAGCAGTAATGGAAATGCCACCAGTTAAGATTGTCAATAAGCCATTAAATGGAAAAGATAAACATGATCTCTAACAGGAATGTGCAGTAGTGTTTGCAGAAATAGGTTCATACTTTACAGCAGTATTGTAAATGATATACTAGATTTTCAAATTAAGGCTCCTTTAAGACAAATGTGGAATGTGGACAACTTGACAGTCTGTGTGAGTTTATAATTAATGTAATATCAAAACTGTGACTAGACTTGAAGATCACTGTGGCTTTTGCTGTCCAAAATACACATTTTGTTCTGTATTTTCCTGTTCTAGGATTTCCACTGAATGTTTTGTGTCTCCTGCCCCATTTAATTCAGCATTTTGATGGCCCAAACCAGTTTTGTAAAGATATAGCTGAAAGGATTGCTCAGGTATCAAAATCATTTACTGTTTTGTACATCCTCAAAACTGTCAATGCAGTTTCCTTGTTCTCAATACGTTTTGACATTTATATTTAATTAGGTTTGTTTGGAGGAGAAGAACCCCAAGCTGTCAAATCTTGCGCATGTCATGACCCTTTATAAAACACACAGCTATACAAGGGACTGTGCTACCTGGGTAAATGTGGTTTGCCGTTACCTTCATGAAGCATTTGCTGATATTACTTTGAGTATGGTTACATATTTGGCTGAGGTAAGTTTTTGAAAACTTTTTACTGTTTTAACCCTTTTGTTGCCTAACAGCCCAAGGAGACGAAGTCTGCTATCAGATTACTAATGGCTCTCTGATGCTGTTATCTTATAATTAAAAATAAAAAGCAGACATTAACAGAAATAATTGCTGTACAAAATCAATATTGAACACTAAAACATAAGCTGATGCATCTTAAAGCATCTTCCTTCATCAGCCAGTTGGATTTTCCACTGTGAAAGTGAGAGGAAACTGGACATTTATTTAGATCCCACTGAGGATAAGGGAAGGATTAATTCCACAAGGGTTTTAGCAGCATAATAAGATATCATCTGCTACATAAGGATCTGGTTCTTGATACAAATTTATATTCATTCCTCTAATATGGATGATATCATCTTGCTGCCAAGGTTTTCCTCTGTGTTCATTGCTTGCTCCTAACATTTTTCATGTGTGGAGTAGAGCTGATGCAGTTTTTTTCTTGGGGATCCAAGGCTCAGTTCAGCTTTCAGCATAAGGCCTCTTGATATTCTGCCTCTCGTGTCAGATCAGTATCAGGACAGCATTTTCTTGTAGGGTTCTCGTATTTATCACTTCCCCACTGAGTGACATGCCTTCAGTCTCCCCTCCCACCCAGGGAGAAGACAGTTCTGTATTCATAGAATCACAGAACCATTTAGGGTGAAAAAAATCTTTAAGATCATCAAGTCCAATAACAAACCTAACATTGCCAAGTCCACTACTAAACTATATCTCCAAGTGGCACATCTGCACAATTTTTGAACACTTCCAGGGATGGTGATTCCATCACTTCCCTGATCAGCCTGTTCCAATGCTTGGCAATCCTTTTTGTGAAGGAATTTTTCCTAATATCCAATCTAAACCTTCCCTGGTGAAACTTGAGGCCATTTTCTCTCATATTGTCACTTGCTACTCGGGAAAAGAGATTGACACCCACCTCTCTACATAAATTAACTGGCTTATTTAGAGCAACTTATTTTTTGGAGCAGATTTTTTCCCCCCTCTGCCAAGGGATCTACAAAAACTCCTCAGGCATCTCTAATACTGGCCACTGACAGATTTTTCAAAAGCCTGAAAGGGCAGTCTGTGCTCCCACAATCACTTAAGACTTCAGAGCAAACTAAGCTCTGCTACCTCAAGCTGAAATTCCTCACCTGGTTTGCACATGGAGGCTCTAAGTTAACAATCATATATGATAGTTATGATACTCATAACTGATAATGAAAGCCATGACTCTCCTGTAGGAGACTAAAACAGGACCCTGAGGTTTTTCAATCTGTTTTTCAAGTTCAAAAACTGAAGAACTATTAGCTCTTTGCATCCTCTAGAGTCAAGTCTCTCCTTCACAGCAGAAGCTTGCATTCCTGATAAAGAAGTGCTATAAAAATTAAAATGTTTAAATTCTTTCTCCTTTGCTTTCCCAGCCTTAGGAAAGCGTTTGCCTCTCTGTTTTCATTCCATACTTTATGTACAGTCACTACTGCAGCAATACCTCCACAAAGGCCATTGCTTGTGATCTTGCTTCCTTTAAAACGGGTTTAGGCTTGCATGTGGAGACTCTTGCTGTGCAGTTCCCGCTTGCTGTAGATTGACATTCCTCACATAGCACCATCAGCACCATTGGCAGCAGGATGACAGAGTAGTAAGCATGACTTCCTTTTTCTGTATTTACATTGACTGCATCTCTGTTGAGTCATGTCTGAAGAACATTCATATGGGCATAGAGGAGCTGCCAGTCTGGTGGAGTAGTGAGAGACAAGAAACCATCTTGTTTGGCCTGTTGTGGCCCTGAAAAAAATTTTTTCCAGCATTCAGAATGTTTCGTCTTTTCCTCTTAGTTAACCCCCAAACCAGCATAAACAATGTGCCCCTGTCTTCTCTACACCAGCCGTGGGATATACTGTCAATAGGTAAAGCCAAATAGGTTAACAGCACCTCTGGGCGGTCTGCAGTTGAATGTTATAGCCATTGGTTACACAAACTCAGACTTTAACAATCCTGGTTCGCTCCCCAGTGCTTGGGCAGGAGGGAAATTGTAAGACATGCAGTGCTTAAGAATAACAAAGGAAATCTGTATTGTAACAGTGACCCCTCTGAACACACAGCTGTACCTTCAGAAGGAGACATGGTAGCACACGTTAAGGCTACGGAAACAAATGCTCTTGGCAGAAGTTAGAAGTTTCAATTATTGCCATTCAGACAAAAGTTTGCATTTAACCTACTTGATGGCAGGTAATTGCTTGTAATCAAGGGGTATGATTCAAGCATAAAATAAAACATTTCAACTGTGTTATTATCCAAACCTTGCAGTGACAAGCAGTGCTCTTTACTCAGTTTTATGTATGATCCATTAATGAAAAATGGTAATTTATTCTAGAAAAATATGGAGGGGATCGCAGTCTACAGATGAGGAAAAATCACTGTTTAATTGTGTAGTAGAACTTTGAATCTCCACTACCAAAATCATCATAAAAACATATTACTGAAAGCTTACTTTTTTGTGTTATATTTTTCTGTAATAATTTTTAAAACTCAACCTTTTATCATGAATGCACACTCATTCTAGGGGCATATCTGAATTGGAATGGGTCACTGTTTAAACTAGTGACTTATTAAGTCCAGGGCCCTGCTTGGACTTAAATAGCTAATGCTATTAATATAGAACAAGGAACAAGAAACCATAGTGTATAGTAATATGCTCATGGTAGATTTTTCCACCTCCTCCTTGTTAGATATAAGATTGTTTGTGATAGAAACATGAGCATTAATAACCTGTTCAAACCCAAGAAATCACCAGAGACTAAAACATTGCAAGGGGAAGCATACCCTAGATCAGGCATTATCCCACTGGTGACATGTCTGTCAGACAAAAATTCCTTTTTTATTTCTTCAAAACGTTTGTTTGACTAACAGAAACTTTCAGAGATAAACTTTCTACAACAGCTTTCTAGCCAACAATAGACACAAAACACAAAACTGTCTGATCCTAATAGAAGGCAAGAAAAAGTCTATAACCGTGTTTTGGAAAAGATTTGGTAAGCACATTCTATCTCTCAATAAAGGTATCTAAAGGGCTGAAGGTATACAAGGGCTGAAGCAGGTTGCCATGTAGTACCTTTAATTTAAAAATTCCTGCTGTCATTTTGTAGAGGAATAGATAAAGCATAGTGAGTTCCATTTATTGTGTTGTTAAGGGAACTTGCCCACTTTGTTTTATGAATCACACACTTTACTGATGAAAGAAATCAGAAAATATGCAGTGGGATAAGATTGGTGTGTCCTACCTGATCATTCCATTTTGACTGGCATGAAGCATTCTCCTTCAGTAACAGGAGGAGCCTTGTCATTCCGACCAGCAAGGATATCTAAAAAACTGCTGAAGACCACTTGGATAACAGTTGAAATTTTTCTCTGATGGAAGACATAAAGCAGCATAGAGTTTTTATAAGAAATTGTTTTCTTGATCCTAATAATTCTAGTAGCCAATGTTAGAAGAACTTTTTTTGTTGGTCTGAATGAAAGGATGGTGTCTAGTATTGAGTTTCTGGTAACCTCCAGCAATAACATTTTATTGCCTCTGAAATTTAGGGGGGTGGGACAGTGCCTGTCACCAGCAAAAGAACATGCTGCCTTCCAGGAAGTTTTCAGATGAGACATTTCACCCATATACAGATGTCCGTACATGTCCAAAATTTCTGTCATGTATCTATGTATATGTATGTGTATGTATATATGTTATATATATGTCATATGTTTATATAGGAGCACACTTGCATTTCCAAGGTTCATTGTAGTATCCCAAGATCTGCGCTTAGGTGTCTCAAAATTCCAGGATTTAGATGAAGCCCTTCTTTGTGTTAGTCTCTACAGTAAGACAGCCCAGGAACTCCATCTCCTCCTTAAAAGAAAATGTTTCTTTGGCAGTTACAGCCAGTGAGCACTGGCAGTGAAGTATATTTGGATAAATATTTATTGATGTCTGAATAGTAGTAGTTTTGTTTCTTTAGCATGTTTTCTTTTTTCTCACTGACTTTCAGCAAATGTAGACATAGAGACACTCTCCTGTTTTTATTGGATGTCCTTCCCAAATTACAGTGTAAATTTTACCTACCAGTTTACTTAACTGCTGAATTTTCTGGATAAGTTAGGGCAGGCATATATAAAATGTAACAGACTAGCATTTTTTCCAGCTTAAGCTCTTTTTCATTTCACACCTGTATCATTATCAGTTTGAAATGACTGCAAAATGGCATTGCAAAATCCGTGAGTGAAGAGAGATTAACAGTACAAATGGTACTCATGAAATTAGTAGCTTTTTCCATAAGAAGAAATGTCTCAAAATGTAGTTATATTCACTTTTCTTTTTTTTTTTTTTTTAACAGCTACTAGAAAAGGGCCTTCCTAGTATGCAGCAGTCCCTCTTACAGATGATCTACAGTCTTCTTAGTTACATGGACATGTCAGCTATTCCTGTGAAACAGTTTAATGTGGAAGTGCTAAAAACCATTGAAAAATATGTACAGGTAAATACAGTATTTTTTATTATTTTAATAGAGGAACTTAGCAGTATTTACTATTATAAGTTGATTTTCTTTATAAGAATTTAAGACTAGATTAGCGGGGAGGGCTGCAACTGTCTAGTGTGGGACCTAGCTTACAGACATCCTGATGTCTCATAGACTCTGCATTCCCAGATAAGATGCCCAGCTGTGTGTTCACTGTGTGGGAAGGGTTAAGCTTCAGCTACAGAGCCTTGCAGCAAGATTAATGCCACACAGAACCTGAGTGAGCATTGTTTAATTATTAGCATGAGGGAGATGAGGCATAAGCACTTCCCTTAAAAGACCTCCATTACCTAATTCTTGACAAGTGAAAAATACATATTTCTACTAGGAATTCACAGTTGTAAAGAACCTGTATCACATCAGCTTTTTTATTAAATGGGGATTCTGCAATGGCCCTTATATTTATTTGTACTGATTAAGGCATTTAGGTAGGAGATTTTAAATCCTTTGGCAAGTTGATCTTGCCCACAGGTGTCTCAGGCTGCAAGCCAGTTCCCTAACAGTGACACCTTGGGCAAGTTTTGGTCTCTGCTGTTGAAATTATTTTGCAAGTCTGTACCTTGTCACTGGCCAAGAGAGAGAAAGAACAGGAATATTCCAATTCTACATTTTTGTTATGTGGTAAAATATATGATTGTAAGATGTTAATAAGCTTGACTGTGAATCTTACTTTCTCTTTGCTGATTAAATATACCTATTTCTAGAGTATTCACTGGAGAGAAGCCTTGAATATCCTGAAATTGGTAGTTTCTCGTTCTGCCAGCTTAGTTCTACCTTCCTATCAACATAGTGATCTTTCAAAAATGGAAATACATCGAGTGTGGAACAGTGCCTCCAAAGAGCTACCAGGGAAGACTCTAGAGTTTCATTTTGATATTTCAGAGGTACTTCTTGTAATTTTGCTACTTAACGCCTTAATTCAGTTATTTGATAATCCTAAAACATGTTGCAACTCCTTAAGAAAGCTGAAAAATTAGGAAAGAAAGGAAAATTACCAAACTGAAAGTCTCTTCATTTATTTTTGATTCAAAGTGACATATTTAGTGACCCATGTTGGAGGGCTCCTTTCAGATTTTTACTACATTTCTTTTTTTTTAATGAAGGAATTACTTGTTGTGTTTAAAATTATCTGGTGGAAAAGCTGTGCTGCAGTTATGCCAACTGTGATATATATGCATGCTATATGTATAAATTTCCCCTGCAAACATTTTATACTTGGGTGCCAGTGTTCTCTGTAACTCTTAAACACAGGGTATGCCTTTTAAGGGGGTACTGCTTGATTTCTGATTGGACTCTCTTACAGCAGCCTTTATCCTGCAAACCTGTGCACCTGATAACTTTATAGAACTGAATGGTCCTATTGGCTTTAATGGGCAACTCACTTATTGTTATGAAGCTGCAGGAATTTTTCAACATTATAGATTTATTTCATATAGATAATAGTGAGCTACTGAGGTTAAAAGGAAATATAAACACAAAAAAGCATCTGGTACTATGTGCTGTTCATGTAGATATAGTTGTAGAACATGCTGAACATCCTATTGTCAATCCAAGAGAGCATTTCAGTATTTGTTGAAAAGGGCCAAAGTGTTCAGCACTCTTAGGAAAAAGAATATTAAGAAGCATGTGCAAGAAATATGGATTTTCAATAAATTTCATATGCTTTCTGGGGTTTTTACATGTTCTTATGTCAGAAACTAGTGTGACAGTTGCTTTGAGTATTATCCATCCATGAACATAAGCAGTAGCTATTAAATGTGGCAGTTGTTACTCAGACGTTCACAGTGGAAAATAACAAACATACCAAGTGACATGAAATTTAGTGCACTCCTTGTTTTATCCTTGTATATGATCTTCAGAATAATCTTTTCCTCCCACTGAAGCAATATGGCCCTTGTAAGTTCATCCTGAGACATAGTACTAGGGAATATTAATCTCTATTTAAGACTCCAATTATTGGAAGACGGTATGATGAGCTGCAGAGTTCTTCTGGACGAGATGGTAAACCCAGGGCAATGGCTGTCACCCGAAGCACTTCTTCAACCTCATCAGGATCTAACTCCAATGTCCTTGTTCCTGTGAGCTGGAAGAGACCCCAGTACTCTCAGGTAGGTATCCCACTATTCATTAGCAAGTCGCATTTACAGCAGCTGAATTAACACACACTTGGGTTCTTAAATGCTTGTGCCCTGTGCAGTGCTCCTGGATGGCTGGGGCAGTGGCAGCACAATATCTGACTGTGTGTGCTTTCTTGGACTCAAAGTGAACTGAGTTATGTCTGTTTTAGTTTCAACTTGCAGGAAATGCATCTCTTTAAGACCTGTTAAGTCTAGGTCAGACTTAACTAAAAATGACAGATGAGTTCAGGTATTAGCAAGGAGAGCAGATAGATAGCACATATAACTTTTAAAAGTGTTGCTTTCTTGAGAAATTGAGTAAAAAAAAAATTTTTTTCCTAAAAGTGATCTTTGATTACCTTACTGATTTTGGTTATCTGCCAGCTGGAATAAAACCATGCAGAATAAATATAGTAATTACTCTTTTCTTTTTTTTAATTTACAAGGTTATATAGCAGGTTATATAGCAGTGAAAAAAAAATTATGCATGTGCTTAATTTTAAGTTTCTGAACTGTCTTTTTGAAGTGATGCATATGATCCAGCAGTTCCTCATTATGCTCAATGGAATTCATAGACTAATTTAAATATAATAAACCCAAAATCATTAACAGCTATTTTTGTTTTCTTGATGCATAGTTGCTCTGAGAGCAATCCTTTGAGTACTTAATGACTAATTCTTTGGTTGGTTCCTCCTAATTAAAAACTGCTAATGTATATTTCTAGCCACCAGGCGAATGGGTGGTTAAAAAAATGCTCACTTGAGAAACATCTTGTTTTCTAGAAAAGAACAAAGGAAAAGCTGGTACATGTCCTTTCCCTGTGTGGTCAGGAAGTTGGGCTGAGTAAAAACCCTTCAGTAAGTAGCCTTGTATTGCCCATTTCTTTATTTCATCATGTCTTAAACTTTAAAAGTGAAGAACTGTGTTTCCCAGAGTTGCTGACTACATTTGCTCAGTTTTCATATCACATTACTATCCTATTACTATCCTTTGTACTGGTCCAGGCTGTGTTTCTCAGCATTTGGACCAGTGAGTGAATGGCCCTCTCACTTAGAGCAGATTTACTTTCAGAGCTATATGTGGGGTTTCCTGTGAGAGATCTGTGATGCTACAGGTTTTAGTTATGCCATCTCAGTGCGAAGAAAGTAATGACCTCTGGTACTACCAATCTAGAAACGTTATAAAGTGAAAAAATAAATTTAAAAAAACTAAATGGGGGAAGGGTGTGTGTGTATCTGATTTTTCCATTACACGGCAGTTCTGATGTTACTCCTTAAAAATTAATAATATGTGGTGCCAGGAAATGGGCAATAGATCATCCATAGTGGGAAGCTCTTAAAATAGTTATTAAATATTTTCTACAGAGAAAGCAAAATTTCTGAATGTTTTTGAACATGGTGTATGTCACTTGTATTATGGAGAACAGGTCTTTCAATTCTGCAAGACAGGAACTGTTTAATTTTTGCAACTAAATTGCAGATATAAGTATATTCAGTAGGAAAGAAAAAATAGAATTTGTTGTATTTTCTATTCTTGACATATTTTTGAACATCTTTTTAACTAGAGGGTTTTTTTTATGAACTTACTATCTCACCCCCTTGGCAGTATTTTCTCTGCTAAGTTCTCTGAATTTTGTTCCTATATATGTATACAAACATCCAGGCAACATCAATCTGCAGCCATTAGGAGGTAGCTGCAATATTCTTGGACGTGTTCCCACAGTATGAAGTTGTTTCTTTGTACAAGTTTAATCTGAAGGCACCTGTCCAACATAAATAATAAAGAGTGTTCTAAAAATACTCAGTGAAGGAATTAGGTGTGTACTGGAAATACAGTCTTCTGAATGACCAATTACAGCTTTTAGGAAGAAACAACCAGAGGGAACAGTTTGTTACAAGAGAAATCCTTTGAATTGTAGGTGATTTTTTCTTCCTGTGGTGATTTGGATCTGATTGAGCACCAGACGAGCTTGGTGTCTTCAGAAGACGGAACAAGGGAGCAGGAGAACATGGATGATTCAAACAGTGAACAACAATTCAGAGTCTTTAGGGACTTTGATTTCCTAGATGTTGAGCTGGAAGATGGGGAGGTACAGTATATTTTCTTTGAAACAGCTTTTTTATTACAACACTTTTTTACTCTTTCTACTAAACACTACTCTTCTTGTAACATAAAACTTTAACTGTTTAACTATAAACTTAAGTTTGAGTTCAGATTATTTATAATGTTCACTAAGTGTTTATTTAAGTAGCATAACAGTAAAAGGCTACCACACCCTTCCTTTCTGGATCTACTGTAGGAAACACTGCAACACTGTTATTGGAAAATAAAGCCTCTGTTCTAGTACCTTTTCAGTGAATTTACTTTTAAGTGAATTTATTTGAAATACAATTTATAAAGATCTAAATTGTTAACAAAAATATATTTGCTCGTTAAAAACCTATAAAATGAAATTGTTCCAGATCAGCTGATTCGTAAGTAAGCCTCTAAAATGTTAACTCAGGCCTTCAGGCTACTGTTGTTCCTGCAACTGCTGATGAAATCACTAATGTTTAGAGAGCTATACCTTCCATTCTGCTTAGGTGTCTGGGCTTTCATCATTTCCTGCAGGAGCTAAACAAAATTCTGAGGGCCCAGATCAAGTCTTGACAGGTGAAGCCTATCAGCTCAGCTTGAGCTGAAACTGCTGAAGGGAAAAAGTTGAAGAACTGCTGAATTTTTGGGGTGCGCCCTTTAACCTTGCTTACATATATATATATATATATAACTTGGAGTATTTCTTTCTATTTGGTTGGGAAAGGCCAAAAATTAATATCCATTGCCAAACAAATCTAACATTTTTGTTGCTATTTAAAAGTTCAGAAATTGTTAGCTTTGTTGAAGGACTTAAAGGGCAAATGTTCAGCAAACCGAGCAGCTTAATAAATTGTCTTGTCATAATCTGGACTCAGTTTTAACAAGAATTATCTCAGGCATTGCTCTTAGCCCTGAGAATAACATGTGTACAAGGAAAAATAGTAATTTTTCTACCTTACTGTATTACAGTAGTAAAATAATTTTAAGGTAAATGGACCCTTCATACATGAACTCATGTTCATCTGAACTTTTTCTTTTCCAATGAAGAGAAAGATGGGGGAATGGAAAACAAATGTCCCAAAGTCTTTATTTTTCCAGGTCTTGAATTTATGTATCAAAATATAGTAATTTTGGCTCACAGCTGCCCATGACTTTGCTAAAAAAGAATAGAAGGGTAGTTGGCAGCAATGGTTGAAAATACATTAGACAAATATTATGAAGGAGCTCTAATGCTCAAAAAAATGATAAATAATAAAACAACGCCAGTTTTTTTGTCAAAAATATACTGGCTGCAGTAATTGCTGTGTCTTAAATGCTTTCAAGATACTGCAAGTATTTGAGACTGCAATTTTGACTAAAATTCAGGAATTCTTCTTTCTCTTCACCAGTTAAACCCATATAGAGAGTATACTGTGCAGAAGAATTCCTATCAAAATTAATTTACCTTCATGGATTGTGACTCTGTAAAGATTTCTTTTATACATGAGCTAAGTTCAAGACTGAGGCCTAAATTAATTGATACCCTAATTGTCTTAAGTTGGTCATGAAATAGATACTAAGCTTCTCTAGTTTTATGTGAAGTAAAATGAAAAATGTAGTCTTCTACTTGATGCAGTTTTTAAATTGCCATGAATCTGAAGCCTTGCATTCCACAGTTTAGTCCAGACTGACTTACTACTGTTTTAAAATTAAATAGATACTTTAGCCAAATTCAGAACTGGTGTAAGAGTCTACTTGTCTAATGACTGAGTTGAAACCGTTGCCATTTATATCATATCTGAATTTGGTATATTCATAAACGTGAAAAACAGCATTAGAAAACTTAAGCTAGCAAGAGCAACATCGCTCTTTCAGAAAAATCCATATGATTTAAACAGGCAAATGATGCTTGAATCATTCCCAGAGCACAAGATGTACTTGTTCGAAATTTAATAAGATGTGAAAGCAAGTAATAGTTATTTTCAGATTTAAAAGATAGGCTGAAGAGTTGAAGTTTCTGTGATAATATTTGTTACAATTGTAGGCAAATGTTTGTCTATGATGTCTTTAATACAGTAATTTTACATAGATTCTTTCTATTTGTTTTTCTGTCTGTTATATCTGCTACCCAGGAACTTCAGGTAAGAATGCTACTTGAACTCAGATGTGCCAGCATATGTTATGCCTTCTTGCAAATTTGTATTGTAGAATAACATCATAGTTGCCTCCCCCCCTTCAGTGTGTGCGTGGGGGGGTGGGATGTGCTTGGATTTCTGACAGGTGCTTCATTTTTTTGTCTTGTATTAGAAATATTTTTGAGTTTTTTTAAAAAAATTCTGCTTAATTTTAAGTTTGGTTTTGACATGTTCAGCAGTCTTCACAAATTTTAAAATATCTTCCTTCTAGTATCAGTGTTTTTCAAATTGAGCCATTTCTCCTTTTGGTATTTTGTGCATGATTAATATGTAGAAACTTCATTATTTATAATAGAGTTTGGGCCATTTGTTTGTATGGGCAAATTATATATAATTTCCAGCTTTTCAGTTGTGGTATATTGTCTCCTGCTAGCATCTTGCTAAAGCTGATGCCTGAGACCTCTTAAGAAAGTTGCATGCCAGACTGAATTTAATTGAATAAGTAAATTAATTCTGCAGCTTAATTTAATTCATCTGTGTGATCCTACAAACTTTGCTGGACTCATTTACCTTCCTAAGAAAACTGAAAAGACACATCACTGGTTGCCAGTTTGGGACCTAAACTTGCAGTTTATCAATGTATAGAGAGAACTAAAATGATAGAGAATTTTAATTAATTGTACAAATTATTTAAAAAATCAGCAACCACGGTAATTTGCATATCGGTTTCTGATAGTCTGTACATCAGTTTTTATGCAAACACAGCCCTCAAAAAATCTTTGTCTCAAACTGCCTGTGCTCTAAAAGATACATCCATATGGAAATAAAGCCTTACTATGCAGTTCCTCAACACTTTTGCCTATACCCTAAAATATCTGAGTGATTCCACTAACTTTGCATACTTTGTCAACATGGTAAGGACGAAAACTTGTGTGAAAGAGATTTTGCATGATTCTTACTGGCTCTACAGAGGAGCTTTAGTGCTGTCCCCCACATAGGATTGCTTCCCTTTTTATTGCCCTGCTGTCTCTCTTTTCCACTAGGTTGTGGTAAAGTTTCAAGTAGCTGCAAGGGCACATCTGATCTTTCACCAGAGGGTGGTGATTGTGAGAAGTTCTGTGTGGTACCTGCTCACTGCTGTCCAGACACATTTATAACATGTGGCTGTATTCCTCTGAATTGATGTTTATCACTGGTGACTTTCTAGATAGGAGATAGCTTTGTTCCTGCTGTAGTTAAAAATCAACAGCTTCTCAAATACATCTTTGCTCTTCTTCTTAACTGTAAAAGAAAGATTGCTTTCAGACTCCAAAAACAACTCCACTTTCACAGACTTGTTGACCTCTTGTTTAAATTTAGTATGATTATAAGTGCCCCTGTAGCAAACTTATGCTAATCCAAATACTGTGGAGTATTTGAGTTACACTGTTTCTTCTCTATTACCCTTTTCCCTCACTTTTAATTCACTACCCCTTCTAACTGCATGGCCTGGAAGTGTTTTTTTTCATTTTACTTCTTTTTGCTTTCTTCCCTCTTTAAGACATTGCAGAATAACACTTCAACAGGAAATATTCTCATGGACATGGGCTGCAATGTTTACTGATAGCTTTATTAGGCATCATGAGGATCAGGGTGTGATTACAATCATCTTTTTTTGCTTGCTTATTTATGTCATTTTGTCATTTGTTAGTTCAGTAACTGATGTGTTTGTGGAGGATGTCTCATTACTGCATGTATCCTCCAGCCATCGTGGGGTAGGATGGGCAACCAAAGAACTTGTTAAAATAAATAGCTTGGAACTGAACTGTCATTTTTATGGTGTAAAGAGACCTAGCTTCTTAAACCTTAGATATGTTCTATTCTCTTTCCACACAAAACTATCATATGATACCAGTCCAAGGATGAAAACACAGGGTTCTTCCCTTAATATGTCAGGTTCCTAACAATTTCATATTCTTGATTATAGTGCATTCCTTAGTTATAAATGTCCTTGTGAATTACAGTTCATGCATTTCTGGGTTGTCTTTTTCCTAAAAACTATTTTTTTCTATTTTCATCATATTTGTTCATGAATGGTGAGCTTAGTGTCACGAAACTGAACTTCCTCTCCCTCAATTCATATTCCACAATCCATTGCATTAAAGAGTAATGATGGAAAGTAAGACCAATTTGTGGAAGGTTGTTGATTGTTAAGGAGGCAAGATTGCAGTGTAATTCATTGCACTTTATGCAGTGTGGTCCTCATTTAGTAAATGTCTGAGTAGTCCTGAATGGGGATTACTCAAGTGTTTAAAATTACAACTCTGCTTAAGGGACCTCGCTCAACTGAGACCTTGTTCTCTATGATTACACATAACTTTGATCCACAGAAGCCCAGGATAATCAGTGATTGCTTTTTAGGCAGAACTGTATTTTTGTCAAATTAATATTTAAAAGATCACTGTCAGCTTGAATTTTCACGAGCTGACTTCCTTGTTTTAAGACTGTTGCAACTTACAGAATGTTGTTTTAAACAGTCAGCCCTGAACCTTAAAAAGAAACATTTTTCTCTATAAATTTTCTTTCCATTTTAATGCTGGATTGAGGGATTTCACCTAGATAAAGTACCCAAAACTGCAGCTGGATACTTCTGGGGAGACCTGTCTTGCTGTGTGAGGCCCCTTTTACCTCTGCGGGTCTGTAGCAGGAACACTTGTGGATGTGGTCCGGCATTTGCTGGAGAGGAACCTGGCTAGACATAGGAAGGGAGCAAGAATTAGGGAAAAGGCATACAGTCCACTGGAAAATATATAAAGTAAAAAAATGGAAACATGGTGGAAAACTAATTGTCATTTTTATACATGAAAGAAATCAAATGATCATTTCATCAGTTCACCAGCCTTACAAATGATTATGAATTAATGCACTCAGCTTCATGTAACTGCATGTGGGATCAGAACTGAAAGTCAGTACAGAATGGTTGGTCAATTTGACTGTGACCTTTTTAAAATGTGAAATCTCAGGCAATGCTTATCAGGCTGCTTTCAAAATATAGTTTAAAATAATTCAAATAGATTCAAGTTATAAAAATGAGCAATACAGGCCTATAATAAAAGTTAAAAAGGTATGCTGCTTTAGCTGTCACATTTTGTGTGTAAAGGAGGGGTTTGTTCAAATCTACTCACCATTATTGTTATGTATATAATGCAAATAATCCAAAATCTTTAACTTAAGTTTTGGAATTGAACCATTGTTTTGAACTGTGCTCCTAATACTTTTAAACATCATGGAAAAATCCTCTAAAATTGCTTCCAAACTTTTCTTTTGCCTGTTGTTGCTCTACTGGTATTGAGGAGTGTATATATGGACTTACAAAAACAAATTCTTAAATTAGCAAATGCATGAAAAACATCTAATGCTGAAAAGACTGAATGCTGATTTAACTGCTGTTTCCATGCTTCTGCTCTTATCTCCAGGTGATCAAAAAAAATAACGCTTATATCAAGTTTTTATTATATTTTTGCATAAAAAGATTTCTGGAGCTAACTTTGATTAGGTGTTTGTATATGATTAGTTTTAAATCAAGAAAGCTGACCCTTCATCTGATTTCAGGGTGAAAGCATGGACAACTTCAACTGGGGAGTGCGCAGACGGTCCCTGGACAGCCTGGACAAGTGTGACATGCAGCTGCTGGAAGAGAGCCAGCTCTCGGGGAGCACGCCCAGCCTGAACAAAATGAACCATGAGGACTCAGATGAGTCATCAGAGGAGGAGGACCTGACCACCAGCCAAATCTTGGAGAACTCAGACCTAGTAAGTTGCAAACTTGAAATTTAAGAATGAAAAAGAGGTTGTGTTTTTAAAGAGGATGGGCTTTTAGTTTCCTCTGCCCAGGGGCAATCTAATCAGATTAGATTGGTGGGTGCATTTTCGCTTATTTGCAAAGGTAAGCAGGAATTTTAATGCAAAGTTTGAAACACAGGAAACATGTATTTTTTTGTCCCTTTTTTACTATGTGACAATTTTGCACAATTGGCCAATAGTAACTCTTTCTGATGTATTTAATGCTTAAGGAAATAGAACAAGACTCTGGGTTGGTAAACTGTGTCAGATTTTCTTTGTTCACTTTAGGGATGTTTTCAATAAATTTTTGTGCCAGAAACATTGAAAGGGTTGTGTCTATGTACAGACCGAGAGCCATCATCACTGCTCTTTAAGAGAATGTCTGCTTTACATGTCCATGAAAGCAGTGTATGGTAGAGTAGCTGTATACTTAGTTCTTCCGTGCTTCTGTTGTCTTTTAAACAGATTATAAATCTTTCCCCATCTGAGGATGCAAATCATATTGACTCACTTTCTACATCATGTGACACAACCTCAGCAGACCCTCATCATTTTAATATAGGAACATCGAGCTTTGATGTGTCTTTGCCTGATATGAATAATCTCCAAGTGTCTGAAGGAGCCAAGGTGAATACATCATTTTCTTTCTTTTCCAACTGGACTGTATTTTATATAAAACTTTTACAAATTACTTTTGCTTACACTTTCATAAAGGATTTGATCTGTGAAATCAAGTACATTCTGGCTTCTTCTGTAAATGTCACAGTACAATACTTTCAGGCGCTCTTGCACTTTAATACTGTTTCCTTTCTACTTATACTTTCTTAATTAAAATATTTTATTTATTGTTTCTTAAGTATGTTGTGCTACATATGCACCAAAATACTACAAGCTCATTGGAAGACAAATTCATGAACTGGCTACAAGTTAGAGCCCCAAGGGAATATTCTGCTGTTCTTCATGCTGATTTAAAAGAATGATATGCCAACTCATGTGGTGGGTGTATGCGTGTATTCTCTGACATTTTTTGTATGTGGGGACCTATTGTACAGTTGTGTGCATTCAATTCAGTACTTGCCTTTTGGCAGGCACTCAGAAATTTTAAATTCATGACCACAATATTAAGCTATCCTGGGCAGGGGGGGGAAGCCAAGATTTGCAAGGATATGACAGCCATGTTCAGCACAGTTTGTTTCAGAGAATTGTATCAGAAGAGGAACATAGAGTAAGGTTGGTAAATTATTTTCAATATGGATGGTTTCTTTAATTTTCTGTCTGACAGTACTTGCTTGTGAGAGAGCAGGTGAACCTACCCTTCTCAGTGTCCCTCCAGAAATATAATCTGACGTGGGGTCTGTCTGTGCATTAGTGGCTTTATGATACTATTGCCTTATGTCAGTAAAGCTTCTCTATCATGTCTAAATTGTGTGACTTCTGCAGAAAGAGCAGTGTATGAGACTGGAGCAGGGGAAGAATATGTCTTGTGTAATCATTGGCTTTCATTCCACTTCTTGCCCTTGGTCCCCTCCAAATGCAGCCACACAAAAAGATTGGTGCAGTATTGCTAGCACTGCATATAACAGAAGTAATGGAAAGTTTATTAAGGAGATAATAGTAAAGGAGGTTGGAACTGTGCTGAATAGTGAACAAATTGTTTGTGTCAGAAACCCCTGCAGGAGAAAGAAAGGATAGGAGCAGGGTAAGGATAGGAAAGGAGGGAAACCTCTCCAAATAGTGGTTGTGAAGAAGGTAAACTCATTATCATTTGTCAAAACAAGTAGACAAGTAACCATGTAACAACCATAAACAGAACAAGTTGGCAAAATTTCAGTTCAGGAAGCAGCAGTCAGAATAGATATGTTGGCAGGTGGTGACTGCAGCTAATCTCCAGCTGCAATAGCTGTTGGTACATACATTAAGAATTGCAAATCACAGTTCAGGAGTCTCATATACACCTGAGGGTTTAGAATCTTTACTGTCAAAATTTCTTTCATGTCTCATGGGCCAATGTTCATCTAAAAAATGAAAAACTTTGAAAAAAGTAAGTAAGTGAAGAATGTAAAATCACGGTAGTTTCTTGTGGGGTTGACAGGCAAATTCAGCTAGTCCTGGTAGAGGTTTGATATTGGTGAAAAACATAACCCAGGTTACCAGTCTTAACAAAGATAAACACAGATTGCCTTCTTAGTGTTTTTTTTGCCTCAAAGTTATTTTCTTCTAGTGTGTACACTTCTGTATTTTTACTTTAAACACACTGGAGTCAATGTAAACAAAATTAAAATATCTGGGTTCATATTTATTTTAAGGAATAAGTTATCCAGTTTTTAGTCAGAAAACTTGAAACTTACACCTAAATAATTTTTACATAATTTGATAACATAAAATCTGAGCACTTTCCTATCTCTCTTTTCCTCTGAGTTCTTCTTTTTAGAGAGCTGATGGTATGTCAGCAATGCAGAGGAAAATTTTTGTTACTTCTTTAGCACTGTACAAAAATGTTTAGTTGTTGCATCATAAGCAAAAACAAAAATATCTCCTCAACCTTTAAATAGACGCAGCAAATGAGAGAAACAGGCTGATTCTATAGGCCTTCTCTCAAATATTTCAGTGCCAAAATTCAGATATTATTGTTAAAAGCATGGAATTAGTTAAACTTTTTTTCTATTAAAGATAGTGATCACAATAATTAATATAATACTTAAAAACTATTAGAAGGCAAATGTAATTCTATGAGGGATACAAAGACTCAGACGATGCTCTTTTATGTATTTTTCAAGTTATATTAACTCACTCCAGTGGGTGAAAAGTGTTTGCTTCCTCTTTCTTCCTGCCCTGCCCTATCCTATCAAAATGTGTTTTCCTCATACAAACACTGTCATTGCAGTGAAGAAACCAATGATTCTTTCAAGCTAATATTTAATATTTGAAAGTGGTTAATACCAATTACTTCTTGAAGAAGCATGAAACATTTATGCTTCTTAGCAGCTGATCTCGTTCCTATTCTGATAATTCAGCCATACAGTTTTATTTCTGTTTTCAAGGTGGCTGGTGCTCTGACTGATTTCATTCACCCTGAACTCAGGACTGTTCCTTTCTCTTTTGCTTAGAAAATAAAGCAAACCAAAAAAGCATTCTCCCATTTAATTTCTCATCCTGTTTTTCCTGATATAAGTCTTGTTTAATTTTTAGAAATGCAAATCCCCAGATTTTATCTGTAGGATCCAAGCAGATTTGGTAACTGCAGAGTGCTACTTTTCTCCTTTAATTCCACTTGCCACAGATTTCCCTCCCTACCAACTGCCAGCATATGTATGTACATGCATATGTGCCCAAACATTTGAGCTATTCACTGCAGTGATCCCTAAAGGAACTGCTTTGCAGGATGCTATGGATGATGCAGACAAAGGACGAAAGATTAAAACTGAAACAAATTTGTTCAGACTAGAAATGCAAGGGAAATTGGAATGTTTCAAAAAGAAATCAAGAGCTATAGGTGCTAAGAAAAGAAGATGGAAGGAAATGAGAGAAACATAATCCTTTTAATGTAGAATGTTTTAGATTCTTCTTGAATGTAAATAATGTACTAAAATTAATTCCCAATTCTAAACATTCATATAGTCTTCCAGACAGTGATCGCTTTCAATTGTTTCAAATCAATTTTGAGGCATTTTAATACACTCTTGGACACCATCAAGTGTTAAGTAACAAGAATAGCCTGACAGTAAAAAGAACTCTATTGTTTTTCCTGAAAAATTACTTCCCTGCTATGTTGCCAAATGCATTGAAATCTGAAATTCTTTGCTAGACAAGTTAAAGAAATGCCTTAAAAATAGTATTTATCCAAGAGAGTGAGTTAAGCAAATACAGCATTGTTCAAGGAGTGTAACTTGATTCATGTAATTTATAATCTGTGGCTTTATATCTGTGCAGTTTAACATATTGTCAGGTGAGTTTTTTCATAAAATGCTTTCTATTTATTAATGGAATTAACTTACTAATTTGCTGTTTTCTAAGACATCATCATTCACTCCCCTAGGCTGAAACTGTACCTGAAGAACAAGATATAGCAGTCCATGAGGATGACCTTTCAGGGTCTACAAATGAACTCCCTGGAGGATTTGAATGCAGTGATAGTCTTAGTCTGGATATGACAGAAACTGAAGAGAAAGTTGGCAGGCTGGAACAGTTTGCTCTTGCTAGGTACTTGTATATGCTATTATTCATGCAAGTTCTTTTACACTGTACAACAAAAGTGGTAACAAGGTGGTGGCTAATGGCATGGCTGTTTTGGCCACAGGAGTTATATAAAATTCTCATGAGTTTGGAGTAATGAGAAGACAGTGCCCTAATTACCTGCATAATTATCACACAACTGAAAAAAAAAAACAAAATCAAACCCTACCTTGTTCTTCTAGGAAAAAACCAAATTTATGATGCAGTTGGTCATTATGTATGTAATATATTTAATCAAAATAAAAAGAAGGATTTTAAAAGATTTGTAGTAATTGAGATGTTACTTAGCTACCTGTTCAACAGGTCAGGCACATATTCATCCATTTGATTTCTCATGAAGTCTCAGTGTTGTCAAAGATCTCAACTATATACTCTTAAGGCTGCTGGACCTCAGTATATGTTACAGGCATCAGGATTTTCTCCATGTCATATGGAGCTCTTTCACATTTTGGATGTTGAGTTAGACTGCAATTAGCCTATATTTAAGGAAATGAGATGGGGAGAAGGGAAAAATGGGGGCGGGAGGGGAGGTTTTCCTCATGGGCTTTATCCTCCTGAGAAGTTTCAGCCTTCTTCCTCCAAATGATGATACAATAAAGCAGTTCAGGTGTTCTGGGATGGAGGAAAATAGATGGCAATAGCCTGAAAATAGGCATTCTGATTTGAAGGTTTTCCTCGTGGTAGCCAACATCTTGTCAACCTTCAAAAGCAGTTTGGAAGGTCATGGATATATTTAGACAGGTGCTGTAATTGGTCCTGTGATTATATGTCTCTGTTATAGCATATTTTATCTGCCACCTTCTTGGTATTCTCCTTTCATCACCTTTTTTTTTAATCCTTCAGTTTTGGAGACGTTGACCGAAATGCCTCCCCTCCTCCCTCACCGTTTTTCTCTGCCATCCTGGCTGCATTTCAGCCAGCTGCATGTGATGATGCAGAAGAAGCCTGGCGTAGCCATATCAACCAGCTCATGTGCGACTCTGATGGTTCCTGTGCAGTTTATACATTTCATGTGTTCTCTTCCCTGTTTAAGGTGAGAAAATAAGTTTAAGATACGAAATCAAAATGTTTGAACTGTGTGTGGCAATTATTAGTTCTTGAAAGCAGTACCAGTAATGAACTTCTAGGTATATAACCATTGTAATTTTTGCATACTGTGGAATTGGCATACTACATTTTCATGCAGAACTGTCTTCTATGACCTGTTTTGTCATAAAAATAGTATATATCTCATATTTGCAAGTTTGGAGGTAACATTATGAAATGTGGATCCATTTTAAAGAGTGTTTTCTTCAGTAATTTACAAACAGCCTGAAACAATAAATGCACGAGACAAGGAAATAACCTTTTTAATCTCCAAGTATTGTTAATCTGTCCTTTTATCTTCTACTCTTGAAATCTGGACATGCCCCTGTAAAAGTCAACACTATTAAATGTTTTGTACCTACTCATCGGAATAGAAATATCCAGCTGCCATCATATAACATAAATTCCAGAGATTGAATCTGAAGACTAGAAATACATTTCTCCTTTCTAAAACTGTATGCTCACAGAGATAAGAATCTTGCAAAAAGGTAATGAAAAACAAAGGAGTCAAATGTACAAGATCTTCCAAGGAGTGACTGTCTAGTTTTACCCGTAATTAAGTTTTAAAGCCTTTTTTAATGGTTTCTCCTGCAGCTGGAGGATGTTTAGCACGCTCCAGCAGCAAGCACAGCAGCCAGGTAACTTTGTGCAAAGTTTAAGTACCCATGATCTGAATATGTGACTTTTTATTAATAATTAATACAATTATTACACTGTTAATTAATGCACAGTTTCAAGATCTTATGTCTAAGATTATCCTTATAAGAAAGAAGTATAATACACTAAGAATCTCTTCGTCATTTCCTTTGTTGAATTTCTTTTCTAGCTGCGTGTTGTCCTCCTTTAAAAATTACACCACTGTAAATATGAGTGTCTTATAAGCATTCTTTTAAACACTGATAATCATTTGGAAGGAATAAAACTCACTTCTGACTTGCATGTTAGTCTTGTGTTTCTTCATGATGTCACCTTTTCTGCCCTTACCTCAGTCCTACAGGTTAATTGCCCTGTTTAAGTGTTCTGAGAGTTATTTGTTCTTTTTCTTCTCTTTGAAGAAGTGAAAAGGAACAGGTGTCACAGTTCTGAAGACTAAACAAATAATACTGTGTAATGAAAGCCCTAAACATTACTTGAAAAGTACCTGTTTAACTTGAAATCCTAGTATGCACACACTACAGTTGCTGTTGTTCTTACCCTTTATTCAGAATCTTCCCTTCTCATTTTCTTCAGTTGATACTGGAAGAGAAAGAAAAAGGTGTTAATGATATCAACAAGCCACAATTTTTTAGCTGGGGTCACAGCCGTATTTTTAGTTTATAAAAATAGCTTTGTTTTTCTCTTCAGGGCTAAAATATAGGAGTGGTATTTTCCCATATTTTTTTCACAAGATCTCAGCTTGTCTGGAGTTGTACTGTCTGCAACATCAAACTTTGCTACTCATCCACTAGCTTTGACTTGTGACCCTCACCAACAGGAAGTTTCAGAAACAATCCCAGTGTGTGCTAGGCTTGCAAAGCAAAGTATTGCCAAAATATTTAACCTTGTTTGGAGGAGCTTGTTAACTAAATACTTGGTGAAGTGAAAGAATTGCATTTTCCAGGGCACCTACATTTCAGTGTTCATCAATTTAATGGCATCTTGGATGTTTGCCCACAACACGCTAAACTTGTTTAAAATTCCTGAAATTATTGAAGTACTTTTCCCGCAAACAAGTCATAGGTCAGAGATCTCTGGATTATCTTTGCAGCTGCCTCTTTGTATTCCCTTAAATTAAATGTCTTCCAGCAGACCAGACAGTTCCAAGACAAGTAAATTTGAGATCTAGCAAGCAGTTTCCACAATCGAGACCTTTCTGTTATGGAAAGTCCTCTTCCCAGGAGAGGAAACCTGAGGTTAAGAAGAAAACTATCTCAGAATATTTTGTTATTATTTACATAGACACAAAGCACACTAAAAGCAGGCATATACCTATTTATGATATGCTGGCAGTTGGCATTATTACTCACAGTAATCCCCTTTCCTAGAATATTTTATGAATATTCAGACTTTGCTTGATACATTTCCACCCCAGTAATCTGCACCCAGAAGGACGTAGCTGAGATAATAATTTATTATAGAACTGTTAGTCCATGTAATTGCAAAACAAATATATCTGGTGAAGTACAATACATAGATAGTGAAGTACAGACCCTCAAAATTTCACATGTAATACTTTAAAACACTATTCAAGACCATTATCATCATAGCTGTAGATTGATTGTTGCTTTTATGAATATCTGAAAAGGAAAGGAGTAAGGGAAGAATATTATGTCTTGAATCTAAATAGTATACTGGTTGGCTTTTGATGAAGCCATGACTTAATTGATCTGAGGAAATTATTTTTGTAAATAATGCTGTGTTCTGTGAGTTCTCAAAGATATTTGTTATGGCTCCTATATCTCTTTACCCAGTATTATAACTATCATATCATCAATTTCCCTAATCTGCAAAGATGTAAAAATATTCAAGCTAGCAAGATCTGTTCTCACCTGCTTTTTCATAGATGTCTCATTGTTACCTGTACACAGACACCCCTTCTGGAAGCAATAAGGCAAAAGAAGGCATGAAACACATTAGTCTTTTCAGTAGCATCTGTTAGTAGCTATTTGTCTCCATTGTGATTCCTTGGCCTTCTTCTTAAATATTTCTAGATTACTTCTTGATATTTGCTCTTTCTCTTGCTAGTTTATTTGGCATCTCCCTCTCTGATTATTGTGCCTATATCACGATACTACTTTTGATATCCGAGATATCAACTCAGTGCAGTTTCATTTTTTGTGGTACTTTTTTTGCACAAGTATTTGCCAGAGTGAAATTTTTGTGATTTAGCCAGTTCTATGTTGTAACATATACTTCTATCTTTTAGTGGTACAGAATGTGCTTATGCCCTCTTTTTTTTTTTTTTCCTAAAGGAACAGCTACCTCTCATAATCTCCATTCTCCATTAAGTTATTTCTAATGAGTTCTTTCATGCAAATTCTGAATGCATTGAAATGTTTTGTATTATTTCTGTAATCTGTCTCCTTCGCCTCAGATTTATAAACTCAATTACTCTTCCCCAGGAGAGCATTGCAGCACCTAAACAGGCTACCCAGAGCCTTGAGAAAGCTCTGAGCTTGGAGGTTTCAGGACTCAGCTAGTCAAAAGCATGGCTAACATGATCTGGGGTCAGCAATAGTTCCACTTCAAGTTGAAGGTTGGATCAGATATTCTCCACAGGACCTTTCAAAACATGGTTTCTTGGATTCTTTCATAATGTGTATTTCTAAATTTCCTTTCATTTCCATGTTCTCAGATAGCTCTTTTCTCTGGGTTAGGATCAAACCTAAATCTCTTTCCTTCGCCAAAAGGGTTATCAGCAGCAATTTCTCTAAGACTTGGACTGAATCTTTTTTTTTCAGTAAATCTCCAATTGTCACCAAGCCCATGATTCAGATGATTCTGATAGTTGCTTATAAAAATAACCTTTTATCTGGTTTGCTGTTTAGTAGTTAGACCCTTGTCTCTAGTACAAACTCAGTGCAGCAGAGAATCTGTACCATCTGCTGAGTGAGGTGTATAGCGCTTTGTTTCTGTGTTGAAGTGAGGTGGTAGAAACACGTAGTTTAGAGCAATATCAGTCTATTTAAGCCTAATTGTGTTCTGATGGGCAGTTCAGATGCTTTCAAGAGAGATTCACAAGTAAGTAGTTATGAAATTGGTCTGTAGAGGAACTTTGACCATTTTATAAATCATTGATTGTGTACAGCCTATGTGCAATGTGAGGGCTTATCTAGCCTTTTTTATAAAATCATTCATTCCAACAGCTTCCATCTCACCTGATTTTGGGTACTTCAATGCAGCAGTGCAGGAGCAGTAACAGGCATCTGTTATCTATGTTTATCATCCAGACTGGTTTTTGGGAAGTACTCCTCTCCAGTGAGGCATTGCTTATGGTAGTATGGGTCCTAACCTATATTCCTCAGAAAAATGCCTATGGTAACTTGGAATGAATCAAATCAAAATGCTGCACACTTTTATTTTTAAACATACTTTCATGTTACTTCCACCTGCTGAGTACTAGGCTTTATTGAGACATATTTGGGCAGTGAAACCTGCTGTGTATTTATCAATATCATTATTTCAGTTCCTGCAAGATTAATATATTATTTTTATTTATTATTCCCTTTATATATATTAGTCACTGAAAAACATTAAAATGTTCCTGGAAGGCTAGACTGGTTTAGAACTCAAAACACCAAAAAAATCTACTCAGAAGAATAATTCCCGGATGCGGTGCAGTATTTCTGGAGTACTCCCAAGAAGCAGTGAAGTTTTACTAAGAAGTTTTTCCCACAGGGGAAAACAAAAGTTTTTTTCTGTTTTTTCCATGCTGCTGTTTGACATTAGAATGTCCATTATGTTATGTGATTAACCACTTGACATGGAATATTAACAAAACAATGCCTGGAATGGACAGATAAAGTAATGTGCTGATCAACTCTGTTAACTCTGTACAGAAGAAGAAAGCTACCCGTGGGTAAAAGGCTTTATAAAGTTTGATTCATCTTTACAAGAAAGAATGTATTTCAGTAGTAGATTATGATGAACTCTGTAATTAGTTTCACAGCTGCCCAGCTGTACACTGTCTCCAGTATAATAACTATTAGTCAGTATCCTAGAGCAGACATTCAGTTCTCCATAGGGATATAGTCTCTTTTGTACATTATTATGAAAAGAATAACAACCAAGCAATTTGTTTACAGAGGAAAGAAGCTAATGGTTGAGTAAATAGCATAATAAACTGTATTTTGCTTTCCAGAATATTCAGAAAAGATTCTGCTTCCTAACCTGTGATGCAGCTAGTTACTTGGGAGACAACCTGCGAGGAATAGGCTCCAAGTTTGTGAGGTCTTCTCAGATGTTAACATCATGTTCAGAATGTCCCACCCTTTTTGTAGATGCAGAAACAGTGAGTATATTCCTTTCAAAAGGCTTGCGCTTCATTGCAGTGTGTTATTTTACTGGCTGCTTCACTTTTGAGCAACTCCTGAACAGATATGTCAAAAGGAATTCACACCTCCTATCTATATGTTTTATCTCCTGTTCTGAACCGTATTTCCATTCATCTTCCACATTATTTTATTAGGTAAATATTGACAGATGAACAATATAAAATCATACAATCATAGAATAGTTATGATGGGTTGAGACTGTGTGTCAGAAACCTAATATAAAACAGGTGCCTACTGGACCCACTTGGCTCTCCAAATGAAAAAGGAGAAGTTACTTTTTACACAGTTTAGCATGAAAGATGGTAATATGTGTAGTGGTTTCATCTGAGTTAGCTGTGATGTGAGCTGCATGATGCTGGCTGAACATGAGCTAGCAGTGTGCCCAGGTGGCCAAGAAGGCCAATGACATCCTGGCCTGTACCAGAAATAGTGTGTCCAGCAGGACCAGGGCAATGACCCTGCCTGGCATTGTAATTGGTGCTGGTAAGGTCACACCTCAAATCCTGTGTTCAGTTCTGGGCCTCTAACTGCAAGAAGGACATTGAGGTGTTGGAGCAAGGGTTTGGAGCACAAATCTTACGAGGAGCTGATGAGCTAGGTGTGTTCAGTCTGGAGAGGGGAGACCTTATCTGTCTCTGCAATTACCTGAAAGGAGGTTGTAGCAAGGTGGAGGTTGGCCTCTTCTCCCAGGCAACTAGCAATAGGATGAGGGGAAAGACTCAAGTTGTGCCAGGGGAGGTTCAGATTAGATATGAGGAAAAAAATTCTTCACTGAAAGAATGTTTAGGTATTGGAACAGGCTGCCCAGAGAAGCAGTGGAGTCACCATTCCTGGAAGTATTCAAAAAGCAAGTAGATGTGGCACTTTGTGATGTGGTTTAGTGGGCATGGTGGTATTTGGTCAAAGGTTAGACTTGATGATCTTGGAGGTCTTTTTCAACCTAATGATTCTGTGATTTTATGTAAGTATATATTAGGGAATGAATGAGATGGCCCTTCCCATTGTCTTCATTCTGGCTCATGTTTGTCCAACAGTGTCAGGACAGTGTGACCTCCCAAGAGAAGTCTAGAGGTAGGAACTGATAAAGTGTAATCTTGGGCCCACTGCTGTGATCACGGAAGAGATGTGTCTTACATCATCAGAGAGCTGCAGAGACTAACTGGTTAAGCTTTGTGCACTATTTTATTTTAGGGAAGTCCTCTGCAAATCCATTAAACACAGAACACAATTTCAATTCCATATCATCATAGGTGCAACTTTTGCTATTCACTTTTCAACTTACTATTCGATTTATGTAGATTTTTGCACAAATACAAATATTCTTCAGTATCAATATCTGTAAATCTAAGTGTTCTTTTGCAATATCTTTACTATGCTTTCTACTATGCTAATATTTGTGTTCTTTTATAGTGACATTTACTAGACCTTTTGATTTCATTTCTCCAGCTGCTCTCTTGTGGCCTTCTTGAAAAGCTGAAGTTCAGTGTTTTAGAGCTGCAGGAGTACCTGGACACATACAACAACAGGAAAGAGGCGACACTCTCGGTATGCTGAATTTTATTATGTTCTTGGGTTTCTATGTTCTTTGTATGTTCTTTTGTATTGTTCTTTGTAAGTTTGCATACTTATGCTGCATCAGGAAAGTGCACATCCACTCACATCTGTTGAAACTAACATTCAGTACAAAAACATGTTCCAGATACTGGATTTATTGAAAGTTTTCTCCTAAACACATGGACCAGGACTAAAAAAAAAAATAAGTATTGTATCCTTTAATATTAGAAACATTGGTATCTTTAATATTCCTAGTCTCTCTCCTGTTTATTCATTCATTAATTTTCTTAGTTTATGCAATTGAAATAGTAATAGAAATAACGACTACACTTTTTACAGTCAAAGCAAATTGTTGCAGTCTGTGGTAATAAAAAGTGCAATTGCAAACTTTTGTTTACATGCTGTGCTTTGAAACTAAATTACTGCTTCTCTTTCTTTGAATCAAACAGTAGATCTTATTCATATCTTCTTTAATTTCTCTCTGAAAACAGTGGCTTGCAAACTGCAAAGCAACATTTGCTGGAGGCTCACGAGATGGAGTTATTACCTGCCAGCCAGGGGACTCAGAAGAGAAGGTAATGAATGGCCAGTATTATTTCTCTCCTGTAAAGTGACATGTGTGATATATCTTGTCTTGAACCCACAAGAGCTTGCTGTACTTCCTCCTTGACTCTGTGCTGGGCTTGGGCGTAATCCAGTTTTCACACTTTAGGCTTGAAGTTATTGTTGTTGCCTCAGTCCTGGCCACAGGAAATGGGAAATATGCAGAGGACATAAATCTGCCTTCCTCATCTAGGCAAGGAAGCAAAGCTAACCCTGCTTGGGTAGGGTGTGCTCTCCCTTTTAGAAAGATGTTGCAGGAGCAGTTTTCCACAGTGCAGTGTCTCTGAAAATCATTCCTGGTGTACTGTCCTTTCATATCACTCCCATTTTACCTACAGCTGCTACAGACTTGGTCTACTCAACAGCAAGTTTTGCCTCGTCAAAATACACTTAGATTAGTGATTATGAAACATGACTGTGAAATGGCCAGTGAAATGATTTATGCTCAAGATAAGTATTTAGAGCTAAGGCAAAATATCTCTTTATCAATTTTTAACAAAAAATTCATATGCAAATGTATGTGAATATTTGTTTGTTTGTTTATAGTTGTTGGTTCCAGTTAAGAGAACTGTATTTTCAGAAATCACTACCATCAACAGTCATTACCGTTATTTGATATACTAAGTATAGGAAACAGATGATATCTTAGTGATGTATAATGAATTGAGAAATGTTATTTTATGGAGTCTTTTCCTGTTGGAGGAAAAAGAATGGAAGGACAGGAAAAAAAGGAGGCTGAGGAAAATTAGCCAAGACCAGAAAGTAGCAACAACATGTAAAAAAAAGTGATATATCTTCTTTCCATGTATTTTAACTTATAAAAGATAATTATGACATTTTCAGAATACAGACTTGCCTGTTGTAACCATGTTTTATTCTTATGTTGGTTTCAGTTTGTCTGTCTTCTTCCTCAGTGCACTTTATTTTCTTCTGTCTTTATCTTAACCTCTCTTTCCCACCTCTGTGTATTTGAACTCTGTTGATTTTTAATTTTTTTATGCCTTTTCCCAAGAATCCCAAATCCTTGCTATACCTGCATTTTGGCTTCCTTGACCTTATTAGCAAATCTAATTTGCTAATAAATCCTCTGGCTGCAATCACCAGCAGTGGAAAAACTGTTCAGTCTTCCCTCTCCCCCCCGCTAAGCACTGGCACCAGCAGAAGTTAGACACCTTCCAATGCACTTAAATAAGATACTGTCTGTTCTGTAATTGTAATGGTGTACAGGGAAGTTAAAAGGGAACTATTCTCAAATCTAAAAAAGAGAGACTTGGAATACATGCAGGAACCTCTCCTGCAAGCACATCAGGGGAGGGTGATAGAGTATGCGTCATTACTGGAATATGAATGGGCATTCTCTTCCCTGCACAGTACCCTGAACAGTGACTTCAGACTCTAGTGTCACATATCTTGCTGGAGACAGCTTAATTTATCCTCTACATCCCGCTTTTGGAAACCCATAGAATCATGCACATTGTTTCTTTTTTGAAAAAGTAGAGGAGAAAGAATGCTGAGGAGAAGGAATAAACTGTGAACTGAGTTCATATATCTGGCCTAAATGCATCTAAGAGTTAGTAAATGTCATGTTCCACTTGTGTGGGGTTTTTTAACTAGGTGTTCTCTGTTGTAGAATTAAATGTGTGTTTCGTGAAGCCAGGGTTAGTATTTATACTGCTTATCAGACAGACTGAAAAGAAGGATTTCTCATTCCTTCAGGAGTCCCTGGTTTCTCCCCAGCATTATTCCTTCAGCCCAAAATGCATTATTCCTTGCAAGTTGACAGGATGGTAGGTCTTTGATCAACAGGCATGTTTCTTTTCTTCCCCTACTCATTAACATGTCAATTGAAGCAGCTTTTCCCAAAGGAACTATCTGTTTATTCAATGAAAGTGTAATGGGAGGAAGAGGCCAGAGAAACTGAGGAAATGTGTTTAGGAAGGGACAAGGAAAAATTAATCCTAAACTGGCAAGTATTTGTTTTCTTATCTTTCCTCTTCACTTCTCCTTCAACGTGAAAGGCTAAAGAATCAAATAATTGTAGGGGGGGAAAAAGTCTATCTGAGTTGTAGTCACAAGGAAACCTGCCTAAACTCTGAAACTCACTGAAGTTTAGTCTAGGGCCTGAAATTCTTCTGAAAACTTCTGGCCAAAAAAAAAATTGCATAGCTAAGCACAAAACCAGGCCACTTCTGGAAAAGGTTCAGAAATAATTATGAGGAAGAAAAAGCAACACATTACTCTGCAGAAGGTAGGAAACTTGAGATGAAAATAGTCCCCTCTACAGATGAGACAGACATGAGACCAAATTCAGCATTATCACAAGTAGTTGCATCACAAATGCCTGCTGATGCTGGTAAGTAATTTGGCACCAGTTTCTCTAATCAGATCTTATTTCAAAATAATTGCATGTGATTTGTTGACCATTGTTACTGTTACTGAAAATGGGCAAAGGCAAAAGTTGCTTATTCTGACATTAAAGAAGCCTGAAATAGAAGTTGTCTAGGTCAGCTGCTAGAGCTAGCAACTTGTCTGAAATTTGGGTAGAAGCTTAATGTCCCAGAATGTCTTTCCCCTGCTTATTATTGCAACAGATTATATGATTTGGATGTGTTTGATTTTTAAGCTTTGATGCAACTTTGAAAGTTGCCAAAAGAGTACCACAGTGACATAGGAGTCAATTTATGGAGAAAGATAACTGCACCTACTGTTGTGCTATCTGTCCAGGTGTAACAGTCTTCAGTAAGTACAGCTATTGGTACATGATTCAGCCTTATTAAGCAGGGATTTTTTTAATCTAGTCAAAGACTGGGTTTGTTTGCCTTTTTGGAAAAGGGATACTGGAAGATCTTCTTTTTCTTGTCAATTAACACTGCTAATCAAATAAGTATTTATCTCCTAATGAGATATTCTGTTTACTCTAGAAGTCCAAAGTCAGTATATACCTTTCTCAAACCTTCCTCATCCCAAGATTCACCACAAGCTAATCAATGTGGGCTTTGCGAACTCAGACTGTTAATGGATATTTAAAACATGCTGTAACCCATCAAAATTTGCTCCAAAAAAATGAGAATGTACCTGTTGTTATGAATTTCCCTGGGGCTAAAGGTTCAAGCACTCTAAGCCACCACTAAGGCTGGAGGTGTACCTCTTGGGACCATAGTCATCTAGAGTTGAGTTAGATACAGTACAGCTCGAGACACAGTGAGTTCACTGTTCAGCTATAAATTAATTAATAATCAATAATCAATTATTGATTACTGTTTGACACTTCCATGGTTTGACAATGAGGTAAAATGGGCCCAGGTAGGTCGCTTTTCCAAATGAGGAACACAGCTATGTATAGATTTCTCCAGACAGAATAGTTTCTATTATCCTTCAAGTCCAGTGGATATTTAAGAATGCACAGCATATGCTGTTCTGTCTCTGATATATATACAGGTTTGTGTATATAATCAATTTCCTAGATCATGGGAAAAGGTTCTGTCTGCTGACATGCCAAGTGTAATAGAATAACTTAACAAAATGCACTTGCAGTTAATAAACCTTTGGACACAGTAGTTATTTTAATATGCTGGGACTCTCTTGTCCCAGTAAATGGCTGAAGGCTGTGTTACCATCAAAGTGTTAAAGTCTTAAGGAATAATTTTGTAAGTGTCATTTCCTTTCAGTATCTAAAAATGATTCCTTGAAAAAACAAGATCTGTGATCTAAAAATTAGTGTTTTGCTGTCTTCCTGTTCTGCTAACAGTATAAAACAGTAATTCTAGGAATAAAAAACTAAATCAAAGCATTGCTGCTAAAGAATGTGTCCTTTTTAGATGCTGCATTTACTAGTTGCATAAAGGACTGTTCAAATGATCCAAATACTCTAAACATTTGGTATTTTCAGCTGCCAAAACCACTATTTCTGTAAAGTCTATCAAATAATTTACAACACTTCTCTTACTGTAGGGATTAAACTAGAAATTCAGAAGTGTAAAAGCATTCCTCCTGAGCCCTTGCTGCTGGGTTTTTCCTCACCCTTTTTTTTGGCTTGCCTGGTTTTGGAAGCAGTACAGAGGAGATATTTGAAAAATTTAAGCCAGCACACCTGTGAATTTACTGGAACACAGTGATCTGTCTGCTCTTGTCCTCTTGTTATCTTGAATTTAGCTTCATAAAGGTTTATTTACGTGAACTACACAGAAGCCAAGATATAAAGGGATTTTTTGAGAGTACTAAGTAGGAGTAAAAACTACTCAAGCAATGTTAAAGGCATAACATTGAACATGACAAGAGCTTAAAGCTTAGTTTTTCATGGTTTTATAGAAAAGCAGTGCAGCATTTGGGATAATACTTTTCATATATTTTTTAATAATAAGGCCAATGGAAAGAAGGCAGGCTGAAATACTTTGTTAGGCTCCTCAAAGTTAGCATTACTTCACGTTTCTTGTTTTCTGCCTTTGTATTGATGGTAAGGTAAATAATTTTAATAAGAATTCCAGATGTTTATTAACAGTGTGCATATGCACTGACATCAGACTGTAACTGGGCAGATGTTGTGTTTGTTACTTACAGCATTTACTCGATGACTCTGTTCATGTAAAATATGAGATTGTAATATTTATAAAATAAGGAAAACTGCATTAGATGTACACAGAGTGCAAATGTTATTTCTTGGCAAAGAAAAGAGGAACACTTTTTTTTGGAAGAGAGTTCTTAGTCCCCTAATCTTTGAAATGTTAATGTAGGTCAATTAGAATTTTTATTGCTATTGCAACAGGACTTAACACTGATATTTTAGTAGCTCCAGCATTACAAACCAGTGAATCATTACTGATGAGAGGAAGGAACACAAAGCTGTCTGAACTTGTGGCATTGTCGTGTAGTTAAACAAAACTGGCATTTTCCATGGATTTTTTTCCTTATGAGAGTTACAACTTAAAAGTTAAATGCAAAATGTTTCCAGTGTAATGTGCCAAATAATAGGCCCAGCAGTCACAAAGCTTGCCCTGCAAATTTCCGTAGATCTATTAAGTCAAACAAATAGAAGTATTTATAAACAAGAAAATATCGAGAAATAGCAAAGTTCATTTTTACTCATGACCTGAAAACCCTTCCTAATTTTTTTAGTATTTTTCAATATGAGCTCACTTTAATAAAAAAGAAAGCAAATTTAAATAGAAGTATTATTTCAAGAGTTTTGTAGCACAATTTCACTGTAAGTTCCTGAGCTATTTAGTGGGATACATCCAAACTAATAAATCTGAAGGTCTAACTGAGGATATTTAGACTGGAATCTACCATTAGAATTAAAACTTGATTTTATTAAGAATGCTGTGCATGTTGTATGTGATATTTCCAACCAATTATCAGGTTGAGGCAAGCATTGCTAATACTGCTGACAAGTTATGCTATTACAGATGGGCTGTGCTTCCTATTGCATGCATTACACTGACATTATACTTTCTTTCCTTTCCTTTTCTCCTGTGCCATGCTTGCTGTGTAGCAAATGGAATCTCTTGCAGTAAGTTGAAGTTCTTTCATATTTTTTGTCCATCTATAGATGGACTAATACACCCCAATCTTACTGTTTTACTTCTAAGCATGCTTTCCTTTTTCGTTATAGTTTTCCTATAGAATACGTGGTTCTAAATGCAGTGACAAAAATAATTTACTAACGTGTGTTTTGTAAAATCTAAAAATACTGTGCTAAAATTCTGGCACCTTCATAATGCTGTTTCAAATGGTCATTTACATACATTTTTAAAAACCAAGCCTTTGAATTGATGTAATATACTGGATTGGAAAACAACATTTTTTCTTTTTTTAAATAAATAATTTTCATTGTTTCCTAATGGAAAACTACAATTTATAGTTGGCAGTTATGTTTCAAATGGGTTTTGTTTATGTGTTGATGAACAATTTCAACACTGTTGGTTTCTCATACTTGTTTGAGAAGAACAAAAATTGAGTTGCTTGATACAGTAACTAAATGTTGAGTGAGTCAAACTAGAATCATCAATCTGACCTTAGTTTGTCTTCATTCAGGTTAGCAGCCAGAAGGGTGAAACTGAATTATAGTTCTCCAAGGACTAAAAAAACCCAGGTGTTACATGCCAAGCTATCATGAGATTATCTTTTTAATGATGTTATGCTGTGTCCTGTTTTTCAATTAATTTTTAACTCCCTGACGACTTCAAGTGTACATGGATGTAACTGCTGTGTAGTGTTGCCAGGTCTCCAAAATTTGAGTAGAGTGAATTTGATCCCTGCTGGAGAACCTCAGGCTGTGTCCCTACTTGTGAGCTGAACAGGATGAGGGAGGAAGAGTGTGTCCCTGGGCTGGCACTCAGGGTGAGCAGTTAGCACTTCCCTGGCTGGGCCACCAGCCAACCTCTAACATGCCTGAGCACACTTCAGGAGAAGACAGAAGCCAGAAGGTTATAGCTAAACAGTCAGTCTTTATTTTGTGAGGAGAATGGTTAGCCACACAAATGCAAACTTGGCAGTGCTCTGTTCCCTCACAGAGAATGGCCTCTGGGCAGGTTTATTTCACTGGCAGTGTCCCTCAGGCCGTATCTCTTTGTTCTCTTGGCCACTGATAGGTTTTGTCCCTGTCCACAAGCTAGTTCTGTCCTAGCACATCTGTACCACTCCACTTTTTTTCCCCATCATGGATCTCCTGGGCCTTCTTTCAGCTCCTGTGGGTCTTTGTGGTATCAGGTTTGGTGGGATCACAGAATGGTTTGAGTTGGAAGGCACTTGGAAGATCACATAGTTCCAATCCCTCTGCCGTGGGCAGGGACATCTTCCACTAGACCAGGTAGCTCAAGGCCCCATTCAACCTGGCCTTGAACAGTACCCTAAATTGGTAGTTCGTGACCTCCTCACCCTGATGAACAAAGCTGCAATTTGCTTTTAACCTCAGCCTGGTACAGAAATTTGGGAACTGAAATGCTGAGGCTATGGTTCTACTTTTAGCTTGTTAATAAAAAACATGGCACTTAAATATTGAACGATATGTAAATAAACACCTCAATCAAATTAACATTTAAAATGTTCTTAAAGTACTTTTTATTAGTATTTGTGCTGACATTTACACAGACCTCAGTTCATCCAAGAGCTGTAGTACATGCTGGTAGCTAAGCATGTATGAAGTGCTTTAAAGAAGCAAAGTCATTAATAGTTTCTTCTTCTTTTCTACCACGTTTGGCATGAAATTTTGCTCTAGTTCCTCCAAACAGATGGAAAGACCATTGATCCCACCCTTGGTCACTGTGTCTGTAACAGCAGACAAATCAAATATGGTTTGAAATCTGTAAGGCTTTCCTGCCAAAGAGTCAGTACAAGGTTAGGACCTGTACTTGCAGAATTTTCACTTCTTACATATTTTGCCAAAGATTAAATGTTCCTCCCTTCTTCAGCATGATCCAGCTGTGGAAATATGAGATTCCCCTTCCTAATACACACAAGAATACCAGGACCACAACCATGTTAACTTGACCTCTTTGATGTGTCTGACACCCTTTGTGTTATGCTGTACATTAGACTGGAAGAAACAAGTGAATATTCATAGAGCAGTATCTACATAATCTGGGATAATACATCATAGAAGCCAAATATCCTCTTACACATTAAACTCCATCCATCTGTTGTGTATTTTCTTTAAGATGGTGGAAAATCCCTGAGCAGAGTTTTAAGTTTCAGAGCTGGCATTTCCGCCTTTTCGCTCCTAGCTGGATTTATTGCTGCTCTTCCTCTCTTCTCAGAGAAGTAGGCAGGAGCTTTGACCCTCTTGGACAACTGTTTTATGGCTTCTCTCTTGGATTTCCATCCCTCAGAAAAGGTCTTCTTCCATATCTGAAGTTTTAGAGTTTCATGTTCTATGCAGCAAAGTCACTTCCTCTGTATTCTGCCTCTGCTTTCCAGCTGCAAACTGGAGACAGTGAAGCTAACAAATATAAGATGTTTTAAGACTAATGCTGACATGTGCTCCATGAGAGCTAGCCATCATAATTTTGATTTTCAGTGTCATATTTGACTTACCCGCAGAAGAAAAATCATTATTTATTTTCTGAAATAGTATAGGATCACACTTTGGTGAAATAACGGTTTTTAAGAACAGAACTATATCCATGTGTTTTGTTAGTTATCGAAAATTATCTAAACTCACTAATATTTATTAATCATTTCTTCTCCTACAAATCTTTCCTTAGCAATTGGAACTCTGTCAGAGATTATATAAACTGCACTTCCAGCTGCTGTTGCTTTTTCAGTCCTACTGTAAACTTATTGGACAAGTGCACGAAGTGAGTTCCATGCCAGAGGTATGTAACAAACTACGAAGTCTTATATTGAAAATTCCACTTTATTTTCATGTTCTTATTTTTCTTTCTGTGGACTTAGCACCCAAGATTGCACTACTTCACTATTATGTCTGCAGGCATACATAATCAACTAAGTACTTTAATGTCATGTCTTTTTAATTCTGTAATGTTTACAAGCTTTTTTCTTCAAATATTTTTACACAGCACAATCTCACTTTTGACCCAAGTAGCCTTTTGTTTTTAGATAAATCTATGTATCTTACTTTAAAAAACACTTCACAAGAACAATACTGTTAGTTAGGTTTATTTTCAGCAATTGCTTAAAATATTAAATACTTTGAAATACCTTTGAAGTGATCACTTTAAGTTGAATGATCATCATTTAAGGAAAAATATAACTTGCCAGTACATATGTGTTTTTCTCCTGGTAAGGTTTATGTATTTTAAACTATTGAGGAGAGTAAGTTATTGTACTTTGTGAAGTAAAATTTGAAGCTATGACATGTATTTATCACAGATTCTAGTAGTTTAGAGATGGTCTATAAATGGAAGTGGTTTGGTTTATGTGCTGTAGTAGTACAAAGAATTTGAATACTTATTGTATCTTAGGGAACTGTTGGCTCAGAATGTGACTGGGCTGTTCACTTTTAAGAGAAGACAGAACAGTATGCATCTAGTCCACTACTACCAGAATAGGCTTAGTTTTAGAAATATTTTGTGTTCCTTATAATTGATTTCTGTAACTGTATTACACAGTTATGACTTTGCTGGATTTTTATAAATAATGCAGCCTGTGGAACTGGGGAACAATTGTATGAGGAACAGGTGTTTCACCATGAAATTTGCATATTTTGCTGGAGCCGTAAGCTATTATTTAAAAGAAGTTCCATTGTTAGTACAGGTGATAGTGGTTATTTTTAGCATGTGTGAGCATGAAAAAGTAGACCTTTAGAAATTAACTTAATTATTTATTAATGTTGTGCCATATTAACTTTTCAGCCTGACAAAGGGTTATACAACTCCTGTCCATCTGTTAATCATATCAGATCCTGCATATGTTTTGTAAATAACAACATCTTCCAGGAGAAGTACATTTTCTTAAACTTTTCCACTATGATATGAAAAAAAATTGGAAGAGGTGAAGAATAAAAGCTTGTTTACATGTGCTCTTGCATTTTAGCAAGCCAAAACTACAGCATAAGGTTAAAGGAAGCACAAAGTTAAAGGATCTGTAGTTTGTGTTTTCCCCATAAAATGTACAGAGATCAAGAAATGTCCTTATGTTAAAATGGGGTCTTTTCCATAATGTGTACATTCAGTGGAGTAGTAAGAACAGATCTGAAATATCTGCTCCTTTTGGGGCCTATGGAGAATGAAAATACCCATCTCCCTCATCTTTCTCCTTGGAACAGCTGTTAAATATGTCAAGAGAACTGAGTGAGCTGAAGAAAAATCTGAAGGATGCTACTGCTGCAATCGCAGCTGAGCCTCAGACAGCAGAATCTGAGCCCTCATTCAATTCTACTGAAGCAGCTATTCAGTCCATGCTGGAGTGCTTGAAGAACAATGAACTTGTTAAAGCCATCCGACAAATAAGAGAATGCAGGCAAGTTTTGCTACATGGTTCATATTAGACTTTCATGTTATTAGAAAAGTATGCATTTATTATCTTCCTAAATTTCTCCTAAATGTAATGCACTGATTCAGCATAGTTAATTAATATGTTTCAATAAGGCACATGGGGGCATTGATATTTTGCAGGGGTGTGTCACCAGTAGCTATCAAACATGTATGCTTGCAACTATTAAGATGTTTAATTACATTGTGTAGATCAAAAGTTCTGTGAGGCTTTTAAGACTCTTCTTACTGAGGTAATTCCTTACAGGTGCATGTCACTGAGATCAGCTAACGTTCAGCCCAGTTTCACTTCCACTTATTTGAATGACTTCTCTTAAGCATTTTTTTAGATGATAGGAATTGGGCTTTTATGTGATTTCAGTGCCTGATACCAGAGGCTGACTAACAGATGAGTAGTGTAAAACAGCAAGTTGCTTTTGTTTTATAAGCGTGAGCAAGTCTATTCTCCTTTTAGAGATCTGCATCACATAGCTTCTGTCTGTGCTAATGAACCCATAGTGATACACATGTTCTCCTCCTGTTTCATTGCAGGATTTTGTGGCCCAATGATATCTTTGGAAGTAGCTCTGACGATGAAGTCCAGACACTACTGAACATTTACTTCCGCCACCAAACTTTGGGCCAGACAGGCACCTATGCACTGGTGGGCTCCAACCAGAGCCTGACTGAGATCTGTACCAAATTAATGGAACTGAACATAGAGATCCGCGACATGATTCGCAGGGCTCAGAGTTACCGGGTCATCAATACTTTTCTTCCAGACTCCAGTGTTTCCGGCACAAGTCTCTGACAGGACCCTTGTGTCCTCTTTCAAGCTGGGAGTGCTGCCCTGTGGGAGTGAGGTGGCTCAATGTCTTCTCAGTCTTACAAAGGTTTGGTCAGACTGTACTCACTCTTGTTACATTTAGGATTTCTTCTAAGAAGCGATGGGCTGAACTTCAAATGTGTAGCAATACTGTAAGGACAGAGGTAGCATAGAGCACCTGGGACAACATCCTTTGTTCTCTGTTGCACAAAAATCAGTTAGCATTTCACTGAGCAACTGCAACTCACTACTGAAGAAGTGACTTCCATTGCATACCAAAGCCTATTACACTGAACAATACTTCCTTTATAGCAAATTAATTTTAGGTTGGTAAAAGTGCAATGTTTCCTTCACAAAATAGTATTTTTTGTTAAAAAAAAACACAAACCCTTGTACATTTTTTCCTTTTTTCTCTTATTTAGTTGAGTGAAAGATGGGCAGAATGAAGCTGGCCACGGAATCTTGCAAACTTGTTGGTCAAAAGCTGAAAGCCTGTGTATATGAAACAAATTGTAAATGGACTACAATTTAATGTACACTGTAATTCGAATATGATTACTGTATCTGAAAACAACGAGCTGCTATGAAGTACATTTCCTAATGTTACTAGGCTACTGTCTCTGAAGGTACTGGATCATATTGCAGAGGTCTGTTCTTAGGCCCCCCCAAGGATCATGAATGGTCTTGGTAGATTTTCTTTTTTTTTTTTTTAAGGACCTTGGCTGCTTTTTACTAGAAGGTTGCTTTTATGAATATATTTATACTATTAAAGGATGGTTGATCTAATTTAACTTGCGATTTTGTAGGAGAAAGACCCATCACAGAGTCAAATCTTTTTGATTTGATTGTTAAGCATGCATATTTTTGTTTAATATAAATTTTGAGTATAAAAAGTGAAAATATTAACGTGAAATGCAAGTTCTCATGTTATGTTTCTTTAAAGAGATGTCTTATTTTATTTGTAATGTATATATAAAAGTCATAACTATATGGGTTTTTTCTTACATTTAACTGCTGTCCAGTGTTAAATGTATGCATGTAAATCTGTTGCACATCTGAGACACTTTTATTCTGACTGTGTAACTTATTCACGCTGTAAATACACTTACCGTTTTTGTGAAGTAACTTTGAAATTTGGATTAGTACATCCATTTAACTAAAATATAAAAGTCATATATAATCTCAACAGAGTATGTCCTTGTTGCAAAATTACGTTCTTGTCCGAATCCATACTGTTGCAGAGGGTATCCATGATCAGCAGCAACCCAAAAAACACCATTTATGCTGAAACCATTCATTGCACTGACAGAAAACAGCCAGAAATATAAGGATTTTTTGGTCAGGCTGTAGTTACAACTCAACTTTGAAAAGTACAATGACAAAAGCAGTTTCATTAATCTTCCACTGACAGTGAAGACCTTCAGAAGTTCCTTCCTCCCTTAAGTATCCTGTGATTCTTCACAGATACATATAGAATAACCCATCTAGCTTTTTAGCATCATTTCTAAACTTCAGGTAGAGGAGAAATCAGACTATTCCAAACAAAGCCTCATGGATGTCCTAAGACAGCATGAACTGCAACAATACTCCATTGTACTTCTCCCACACCAGTACTTTAAATAGGATTCCTCTGGTTCACCGCATTTTGTCTCTCTGAAAGCACATTCAGGTACTGTCTTCAGTTATATTTAAGCCACCTACCCTGGAGATACCTTACGTGACTAGAAAGCTTCTGAGGCATGAGCCTGTGTTTAAACCAGGGGCAGTGGGACTTGTTCTACCACTCTGGGGACACATCACGTCTAGAGAATTTTTTTACAGTCCATCCCCGATGCTCCCACTCAAGAGGTTTTTCCCTTGTTATCTTACAGCAGATGGTCTTTGATTATCAAACAGCTGTGATTTTTTTAAATATACATTTGACAGAGGCAGTGGGAAGACACACCAGACTTTATGCTCCAGAACATTTACATGTTCCACCCTAGTTGAGTTTGAGTGACTGAAGGAAAAACTTACTCTTGCAGCTTTAATATTAACACTCCCTCAAGGCAGACTAAAAACAAAGTCTACTTTTTTCAGGAAACCAAATAGGTTTTTTCCTTCCAGATATCTTTTCCTCTTTCATCGAAACCAGATGAAAACTAAGGGGTATCAAACTAGTGCAAACTTTTCTTCAACTTTATTTACAGCACACATACAATGAAGTTATAAACTCTATAAATAATACAAATGTCTTTGTCCGTTATCCAATGCCAGGTCAAAAGCCTTAAGTCAAAACACTGCAGAAGACTGACAAAGTGCAAAGCACACAACAGAAGAGGGCACACAGGTCAGACAATGTATTTGAAGCTGTAAGTGTTATCACAGGACAGCCTCTTCCCTTTGCAGCGGCCACAAAGTTCTTGGCGATGCGGTCTCTTGAGATCAATGTGTCTTTTCTTCTGAGGGCAGGAGCAACGAGTCCTTGAACAGATCTTAAGAAACAAGACATTATTAGAAGTGCATCAAAGGTGCTTACTTCATGTTAGACTGACATTTAGTTTTCCTTAATCTTAGTAACACATTTGGACTGATACACTTAAGAGCTCTTGTGGTAAAAAGCCTGCTGAAATTAAGCTGTAAGAACCTTCTCACCTAGAACAAAACCCTACCCTACCTGTAGCTAGTCATAATGCTGTATGAACAGAAAAATGTTCATATAAGCCATCCGCAGGAGGAGGGAAGCCTACCCATCATACCTTTTTCAAATAACATTTCCTAGTATTTTGATGAAATCAAGTTTTCTTCCTGATAAAGTCAATATCAAATTCAACAACTGTAAACTATTAGAGTATATAATGACTGTATCCTGGTAAGACTGCCATATGTTAACTTACCTGGCACTGGATTGCTTCCACTCGATAGGGATTGAAGCCCTTTTGGCATTTGCGACACAGCTGCTTGAAGTACACCTGAAAAGAAGGCAAGTTCTCAGTTACTATAGCAACTTATTCAAGGTGTGAAGTACAGGTACCTAAATCTGCACCAAAACGCCAGATTTAGTACCATTCTTAAAAGTTTCAGGAGCAAAAAAAAAAAAAAAAAGTGACTTTAACTACCTTGTTGCTTCCAGAAATGCACCACACATAAGCACTCTCCCATCTGGTCTTGCAGTCTTTGCAGTGGAAATAGCCATACTTCTGCTCCAAGAACTGCAGAGAGAGAGTTTACTGAGCATACTCCAGCACACCGAGAGCACCCAGCCCAGCTCCCTTGCTACTACTCCCTGAGGGTGGTGAGACACTGAAACAGGTTGCCCATAAAACTCGTGGACGCCCCATTGCTGAAAGCGTTCAAAGCCATATTGGATGGGACTCCAAACAACATGATCTAGTGAGTGGCATCTCTGCCCAGGGCAAGGGGCTTGGAACTAATCTTTAAGGCCCTTCCAACCCAAACCGTTTTGTGATGCTATGATACACCCGTGTGGGTTTTCAGACGCTGGAGGCTCTGCTATTGCAGGGGACACAGAACCTGCCCGCGGACCACCATGCTGCTCAAGAGGGGGATTTCTGGCCGCCCTGCTTCAGGGTTTGCCCCTCCGTGGGCAGCGCCAAGCCCTGTCCCCGCGCACCTGGAAGGTCGCTCGCTGCCTGGGAGCCGCGTTCTCCTTCCGCCGCGTCCCCGTCGGCTCCCGGCGCGGCGGCAGCGCAGCCCTCGCCGCGCCCTTCTCCTGCTTCTCTCTGCCGTCCGCCGCCGTCGGTGTCTCCTGGGCCGGCGCTTCCGACGGCGCTGCCTCCTGCGGGGGCGCCCCGGGCTCGGGCAGCGCGAAGGTGCGGCGCTCGGGCGCGGGCGAGTAGAGGGCGAGGCGTCCCGGGGCGCGCAGGGCGGCGGGGCCGAAGGCGCGGGCGGGCGGCAGCGGGCGCGGCCCCAGCGAGCACTGCACGGCCTTGTCGGCCCGCAGGCTCACCTGCACCGCCGCCTCCTTCGTGCTGCCCCAGCGCGGCCGCGGCACCAGCCCGGGGCTCACTTGCGAGAGCAGCACCTGCAGCTGCGCCCGCCGGCAGCTGTCCAGGTACTCGGAGGGCAGCGGCGAGAGGGGCCCCCCAAGGAACGGGCTGATGCCGCCGCTCTTGCTCTGCTTCCAGCTGGGCTGCTTGGCCGCCGGGTCCTGGCCGCGGCCGGGCGCGGGGCTGCCCCTGAAGCCCTGGTACATGCTGAAAGGGGAACAGACAAAGCCCTCCATGATCATCGCCCTAGATGGGTCAGGCTTGTCTCTTCCCCTCTCCCCGCCTTTATCTTATCTGGGGAAGCTAATGGTTGCTAATTGATAGGGAAATTGGGATCAGCTGGGGGAGGGGGGCTGATGGCAAGGCTTGCCTGCCTTCCTTCTCTGTAAGACCCTGTAATGATGAATAGATGTAATTCAGCCATAGCTGGGACAACCGTGGCCCTCGTAGTGAGGGAAAGCCTGCTTGCTCTCAACTCGATCTTACCATCGTCTTAAAAGAAGGAAAACAGGGCTTGGGAAACTGACAAAGCCCAGATTAACTGGTGTCCCACGGAAAGCTGAGCAGAGGATATTGGAAATTGCATCTCTGAGAAGTCTTTACCGGTATTAAAAGGTCTGAGTATCCCTATTGTTCCATTACTCGGAGATTAGCTACCTGGAGCTTTTCTATCAACTGAACTGCTTTAGGAAAAGATAGACTATACTTGTGTATAAAAACTGAAGTAAGAGGGAAACAGTTATACCAGGAAAAGTGGCTTAATACCTGAAAAATAAGTGCTAGTTATACAAGCACTTACACATTAGACTAATAGTTCTTCTTCCATAATTACATCAATTTAGTTCAATTCTAAGGTAATATAGTTAAAATCATATAATTTAATTATCCAAACTGTGTATGGAGCCTTTAAAGACTGGAGAATCCTCAAATCCCTGGAACTTCTGTGATGTGAAATACTTTCTTTGTATGACTCCTTGCCGTCTTTATAAATGCATTGCTTTATAAACTTCAAGGGGCCAGCAAGAGAGGGGCTACAGAAGAGCTGGCAGGGATGATGTCTTTAAATGTTCACAGTGCATGTGAGAAAGACTGTTCAAGTGTCTGAAATAAATCAGTAAGTAACAGCACTTTTATAGGACAGGAAAAGGTTAAGATTCAAGAAAGACATTCATCATAATTAAAAGGAAGATGTCTCAAGGCCCCACGTTGTGCTTGGGCTTTCAAAGCACTGTTGGTATCAACTCAAAGCAAAAAGAGAGTATCAAGATGGCCAAGTTAAAACTTAATGACTGCACTGTGGCTGCAAAAAGAGTAAATTGTTAGGGTGCATTGGGAAGGGGAATGGAGATTAAATAGGAAACTACATGCTATCATTCAAAGCAAAGGTTTGGCTTCCTCTAAAATGCTTTGGAAAGAACCAGTTACTGCAACTCCCCACAGCGCTGCAAGTTCTCAAGTTAAAACTGTTGGAAGGAGAAGAGGTAAGGAAAATTATTGTCTGACAAGAACCTGAAGAAAGTGACAGATGAGTATGCAGGTGATGTGATAAAACTGTGCAAAATAAGGACTGGTACAGAGAGGTAGGAAGAAACCCCTTTATGAGACCAGAGTAGGTGAACATCCAGCTAAAATGAAGATGGCTAATGCAAAGTTGGTGACAAGAAGAATGTTACACCCAGCTTGAAGTTATTCCATGGACTCACTGATGAAGCTAAGAGAAGGGACGTGTATGTGGAGGATAACAACATTCTCTTTATTGTACAATAACCATGATGATAATTTCACGTGTCAAGGCCTACAAAACCACCCGAAAAGCTGAGGCTTGCACAGGCCATGACACTCCATGGTGGCACTGCGGCTTACTGTGACCCTCCCCGAGCCTTTTCCTGGCTGTTGCACAGCAGGATGGGTCCTGTCAGCCTTGGATGCGGTACTTCATTTTCCACATCTCCAGGACGCTGAGTGAAGCTGCCGGCTGCCAGCAGCTGTGCTGGCTCAGGACACGCTCCCTTCGTGTGCTGTGCGGAGCCAGCCCCTGAGGGCCGGCCCTCACCGCGGGCACCACGCGTACCCCGGGCCGCCTCCCGCCCGCGCCGCGCCGAGCGGGAGAGGCGGGGCCGCCTCGCCGCCTCCTTCCCGTGAGGTGGATGCGGAATGGGGCGGGAGTGGCGGATGCTCCCGGTGCGCAGGCGCGCGGGGGGGGGTGGGGGTGTTGGCGGCAAGCTTCGAATGGGGCGGCGGGTTTTGGGGGGCTGTTCCCGTCCCCCGCTTCCCTGCCTCCCTGCCTCCCTCCTTCCCGCCCCCGTCCCTGCGTGAGGCGATGCTGCGGCCGCTGCTCCGCCCGAGGGGCCGCCGGCAGGTAACGGCCCCGCGTGTGGCTCGGCCCGGCCCCGGCGTGTCCTCGCTGCTCCACGGGGGTCCCTCTCCTCTCCTCACAGCCCGCCGGGGGTCTGCGGTCACCGCGGGCGCGGAAGGGGGTGTCCGGTGTCCGGGCTCGTCCCCTGAGGCCCCGCGGAGACCCAGGGGCGGCTGCACAGGCCGCGCTCCGTGCTCGGGTCACTGCCCGGGAGGAGCTTTCCCTCACGGGGAGCAGCGTGGGCAGGTCAAATCGCCTTTTTCAAATGTGTTTCTGAGGCAGTGTTATATTTCTCTGGTTTTCTGTCTCAGGGCAGCCCTTACTCCGTTTTAAAATGCCCGCCTTTCCCGTGGTTTTGGTAAGGCAGCGCGTGTAACGCGGTCATCGCCAGGGAATCTGATTTTACTGTGGATACAATGAGCGTAGTAAGGGGTGAAGTCCTACGTCAGCCTTACTGACACCTGGTTTTCAACAGAACTGTGAAACTGGCAGTGTCTGCTCCACTTGAAAGCAACTTTGAATCAAATTCTTGACACGTAAATTATGTAAGGGTTGTAAGAGTATATATGTGATAGCGTATATTCCACCCCAGCATATGGTAGTGAGTGTGGAGTTTTGATTTGTGTTTAAAATGCCTCAGAAGGGTTATGCCTTCTCCATCTTGGTTTTCTCCTGCATTTGCTGAGTATTTTTATCATCTCTAGTATAATTCCCTCTGCTCCTCTTGTCTGCTTTTTTTGCACCGTGTTAATCGTTGCAGTGTTTGAATGCTCACATCAGTCTTTAAGCTAAATAAGTTGGATTATGACTCACCAAGAAATGCAGGAAGGCAGGCTTAGGACTTGCAGTGCCACAGTATTGGAACAGCAGTGTATGAAAATGTTTTCTTATTTCTTCTCAGGCTTTTCAACAGCTTTTCCAGTAATGTTATGGATAAGAAAATGGCTTATAAACCTGTGGAAAGACCAACTTTCTTTGAAATATTTAAGGCACATTGCAGTGAATCAGGTACAGCTTCTCCGAAGTAAATAATTTTTATTAGGGTTGCTTTGTGTGCATCAATATTTTATACACATCTGCTCCATAGGAAAGCATCATGCAACTTGTTAGGTGCTGCTCTGGCCCCTAATCTGTATTTGCTAATACCTACTTTTTGTAGATTTCTTTAAATATTTGCGTGTTTGTTTTTTTTCATGACATGTGCTTAGCTAGTTTTTTTACTTGCTTTTTTAGCTGCTGCCTCCATATGTTCCCACATGCAGACCAGGTTTAGTCTTTTGTCAAATGCACCTGTTGTAATTATTAATGAGCTGCTAATATTAAAAGGAACCTGTTTAACTTGCCAGTCTGAGCAAAATAAGAGAGACACTAAGAGTATACTTTTAATTTAAAAAAAAAAAAAGGATATTTTTCTGCTCTTTGGTTAGTTTTGTTAATTGTCTGAGTAATTGGTTAGACATTCTTATGTGTTTCATGGGTATCAGAGTTCAAAGCCATCTAGAAACAAAATAAACAGAAGTATGGCAATGGAAGGAGCAGTGTGTTTTCCTGTTAGCATTTAAATGCCTAATGTATTTTCAAATCCTGTATGTAGGATCTTTTTTTCCATTTCATGTGGTTTTCTGTATTTTTTTCTTTATAGATTTAGGGCCCATCAGTCTCAACTGGTTTGAAGAACTCACCACAGAAGCACCACCATATGAGCCTAAAGTGTTTGGAGAACTTGATGCTCCCTCTGGCTGGCTTGATCAAACATCTTTTAAAACTCCGAGGACAAAACCCTCTACATACACTCAGCTGGCATCAACTCCACTGATCGTTAAAGAACAAAGTGCAGTATTGCCACCTTGTTCTTCTCCTGATAAAGAACTGGATCAGAAAAAAATCAGAACGAGTGAGTAATTTTTTTTTTTAAAGTGGTACTTAAAGCCTGCTTGTACCCTTCAGAAGCAAGATACTTTTTTTTTACGTTTTGCTGTTGTAGCTGATGATGTTACAGTAATAGATAATGCTACTATAGGAATTGTGTGACTAAAAAGCTTATTTTGGTAGTCTTCTGAAGATCATCTAAAGCAATAGGGAATTAATCTTAATTAATTCAACCTTGTGATGAAGTGGTCATATATATGCAAAATTCCCTGTATAAAAGGTACTGTTGTGGTCCAAATACTCCAAATACTGTTAATATAAGGAGGTATGAGCTTGTTAGTGTAACCTTTCGACTGAGAATCAGAGTGAATTTTTTCAGCCATCTCATTTTTGTTTTATGCGAAAATCTCTAAAAATCTTTTCAAGAAAGAGAATTTTCCTTCCATGCTGAAGTGATCTTAGGGCACTCCGTAACCTTTGTTGGAAAGATTTAGAAGCACTAAGCTCTTTGAGTTACTAAAAGTGTCATGGAAAGAAGTTACATTTTTTCATTTGGAAAAAAAGGAATTTCATGAGGTACTTCTCGTTGCGTTATTTCCAAATCCCAAGTACATCATGAAAGTACATGCCACGCTGCTCGTTTTTGATGTACACGTCCTCCTTGGACAGAGAGAAGAACTTCTTCTAGTGAGAATGTATGCAAGGTTGTATATCTGTTCTATGGGAGAATGTCTAACCCCATTCCTGAAGGACCTGATTTGTACATCTCCTGTGCCTGTGCCGTCCTGATAAGCTTTTCTAAACAGGTTACAGACAAACACAAGACTCCCTTTATTACCAGAATTGTTCTTAGATCCTAAAGCAAGCTCTCTAAAGGGGCAGAACTGTGCTGCTGTTCAAATATACTTTATAGCAGTGCTTCTGTGGAATATCGTTACCATCTTCGTTTCTCTGAAATTTACTGCTGAACTTTTGCTCAGTGTATTCTCAGCTGAGAACATGTTTCTTCTAAATGTAGCTGTTTGGATTTCACAGTGTTTAGTCCCTAGGGAATTCTTGGTAGCGTTTCATAAGTGGCAAACAAAGGAACCTTACGATTCTTCAGTTTCAAAATGGTTAGTTCTGCTCTGTGTTTGTGCAGAAGTTACCTGCAACTGACCTGAGGTCTTCCAGTTTTCTTAGTCAGAGCCAAATGGCTCCTGTAACCCATGTTTTTCCTCTTGTGAAAACAAGAGGGTGGGTGAAAGGTGATGGATTTTACCTTGGTGTGGTACTGGGATGCAGCTGTGCTGTGCATGGGGGCTCAGGAACTCAGAAGCAGAGAGAAAGGCAGAAATCAAAGTGTAAGTTCTTATATTAAAGTAGTTTGGAAATTTCTGAGTAGCAATTTCTTTAAGTAGATGCTTGTTCATGTCAGGGGCTCACTGCTCAGAGGATTCTGCTGCATTGGTGGGCACAATCTCTTTTCCCTGGAGCTGCTTCACATAAATAGCTGTTACAGTCAGTGGCTCTACCAACAGTTCAAGAAATAATTTTTGCTTTATGCTACTTAAGAATCAAGAAGTGTATGACTTCATAAATTTGAGGGAAAGCTGGTACAGTTGTATGCTTGCATGTATTGTGTTTCTTCTAAGAATAACTTCTGCGATAATAAGAAAGGCACAATACAGTACAGTAAAACTGAACGTGACTTAAATAATATCAAGTGAATAAGGTGGCATAATGAGTGTTTTTTTCAGCTGTGCAGTTGAAACATGTTTAGCATTGTTTGTATTTAAAATTTGAATATATTTAAAATACTAGAGGAGAAATTAGCACTGGGTTTTGGTTTCTGGAGTTTTGGGTTTTTATTAACTAGAATTCATGTTGCGTAATTTTTTTTTAAAGTTTGTCTTGAAGCTTTAAAATTGAAATTGTTACTTGTAGTTTTGCAAAGTTGTGTTGATTATTATATTGTGTGCTGTAGATGGAGAGAATTTGATAAGCCCAAGTAACACAAGAAGAAAAACAGACCAAGAAAATGAAATAGTTGTTTCTCCTCCTGGTACCTGCCACAACTGCCTTGCTGCTAGGTATGGTAAATATGTCAAGACAAATGAAAAATAAACTGGATTTTAAGCAAAAAGCAGTATTAAACCCACCATATTTGACTGTTAAACTTTTTCATAGCAGTGAATAATCTTGTATGTCTGGTATGTTTATGATACTTTTAGGTTGCTAAGTGAGTTAAAATAAAACACAAGCTAATTTTGAAAATTTCCTTGTTTCCAGGCGATCTTCCTTTTTCTTTTTCTACTCTTTCACAGCTGGAATATGTCATTTGTTGACATTATTTCAGTTTTCCAAATCCTCAACATCCAAAGATATAGTGGTAGTGATGTATCATGTTCTTCTCAAGTAGTAAAGCTATTTATAGTATTTACTGAGATTTTTTTTTTAGTAATAGCCTTGATTTTGACATTTAAATGTCTGTATTTCAGATAAATGTGATTAAAGTACTCAAGCTGATTGTAAAACCAGTTAAAATAATTATTTAATTTAAATCAGTTAATCCAGTTTTCCTGGTTTCATGCAGCACATTACAGAGTGCATGATTATATTGAAATTCATTACTTGTCAGAAAAATTATTACTGAAAATTAACATATTTCACAAAAGAAACTTTTTATGGTTTGTAATAGACTTACAGTAAGGTTTAAAATACTGACTGATGATTAGGAGAAACCTGCATTTTATTTAGTCAGGGAGATAGCCATGGTTGCAAAGAAAGAAAATAATGGAGTTGTTAATATATGTAATATATTGAAATATTCCACTATTTTCAGAAACTGAGAAGTGAAATTAATACTTTGATTTTTATTTTGTTTTGCAGTCCAGCTATTTTAAGGAATACTTACAGGACACCTCAGAGAAATAATATGCCTGGTTTGTATTTTCTCTTTTTGGTTCTACAAAATACTTCATATACCTAGACAAAAATCCTTATTTTTTAGTTATTATTTAATGTCCTTTTTACATAATGTTTTTTAGGACCATATGGAAGCTTGTTTTGCACACCAAAACTTTTGGAGGTATGTATTTTATTTATGCATTTTGTTTCCCTTTCCTGAGTAATACATTTAGAATTCTGCATAGAAAATATATATATAATTGTTAAATGTATTTCTAGGTCAGAACTCCAAAATGTATTTCTGAAAGTCTGGGAGCAGAAGTGGATCCAGATATGTCCTGGTCAAGTTCTTTAGCCACACCTCCTACACTTGCTGAAACAGTGATAAGAGGTATTTCTAAGAATGAACAATTGCTAAGGGTTAAAAACCTTTAGGTTTGACACTGGAAGTTCTCTCTGTGGGAACTGTTTGGTTTTCTGATTAAAAAAAAAACCAACTTTTGCAGTGATGCTTAGTGGGTGACTTTAAATAATACAGCCCTAAACAGAAAACTTTTGTAAAGTTTTCTTCCTTTGTATGAGAGTTTAAGGAATATAAATTTAGAAATAACATAGCAAAACATAGAAAGGGGATTAGATAATGTTTTCTTAGTACTATCATAAAACTAGGTACTATTGGGCTAAGTCATATGAGTATGTTTATGAAGTCTAAGTAGGTAGCCTGTGGAGTAAACTTCCCAGCAGCAATGTTGGCTTCAGCATTTTAAACCACTCACACTGTGCCTGCCATCTTATCGATATAGTCAGACAGACTGGGATACTGACCCAATTCAAGACCATATTTCCTGGGTTGTTTGGACAGGGCAATTCCTGGACCTCATTTACTGCACTGCTGCACAAAATGAATGGGTGATAACTGTTTCAGTGGTAACTAACAGTGATGCTGACTATCAACCCTCAACCTAAGGTGTTGCTGAAAGGTGGATTTCATTAGCATATGATAAGCAAAATGAAATTTGACTGTATGATTTGTTGATGGAAATGGGAAGACCTGGGTGTCTACTTATCTCCTGACATAGTTTAACAACATGAAAAAGAGCAGTCACTGTACAAAGCATATAGACCATATAAGGCATATTAAGAATGACTGCTAGAACTGGGAGGGAAAGGGTGGTACTACTCACAAGGCTATTCAGTTGGGCCATTTTGGGTGTTCATTGGTCGAGAAAGATGTGAGCTGAAAAGAAATGCCGGGGGAGGCATCCATACATTAATGATGATGTTCTGGGAGGTGAGCTGTGGTTTGAGCTCTCATTCTCCCAATTCTTGGATGAGCCTAGTGATGGCCTCTCTCTCTCATCTGACACCTGTGAAAAGAAAGAGTGAACCATTTGCTACGCAGAGCCTACATGCCACGTCTGTGAAACCTGTCATTGTAATATACTGCTCTTCAGGCATTTTAAAAATAGGGTTCACTTTCTCCTTTTGTAATGTAGTGAAAAAATATTGTTGCTGTTTTGGGAGGTAATGGGGAAAAAAAACCAAACAAACAAACCAACAACAAATTCCTAACTCAAAGATCTTATCCAGATCCTTGGACATTAAAAAACAGGGAGTGGTGCCATGAATAACTGTTTGAGTAGTGATGTTCTCAGGATGGTTAACTAGTCTACCTGCATAGCAGAAACCACAACCTATGATTTGGGGTGCACTGTGCTGTAAGATTCTTTAGTTAGGACTTTTAGTTAGTTTTTAGTAGGTTTTTTTGTTTACAGACTAGAGTGGCATTTAAAATAGTCCAATGAAAACCCTCCCAAAACACAACTGTATTTGAACACACTCAGCAGATCACCTGGGAGAAGATAAATTGACTTGTCTGTCTTTCTCCTAAAGTTAGAGAGAATGATTCTGTTTCTGAAGCAAAGCAGCAGGATGGAAGAGCAGATAGAGTAAGTAGTTCTAAGAGCTATGTTCTTCTTTCATTTAAGCTATTTGGTTACATGCTTACATTCCTTGAGCCAAGAATGAAAAATTCTGTCATTTTCATTTTAAGCTCTCCTCTTTGGCTGGTTTTTAAAAGTTACTGCTGACAAAACTAAATTTGTGAAACATGGCTGTACACTGTATTTTCACAAATAACCCTATTTGAGAAATGTTTTTTGCTGTGTTTATTAAAGAAACCCAACAAAAAACCCCCACCAAAAGCAGCAGTGGGATGTTGGATTGGAATCAGCAGCAGTGGGTGTTATTCAGAGAGAAATCAAACTTAGGAATTGCCATGTGCTATGTATATGAGGGTTGGTTGGTTTGTTTTTCTCCTACTTCTGTCCAACTTTTTGAAGGTATTCTTTGGGAATAACTTCTTGTGCTCAACCTAAAGTTGAGTTTTAATTTCAGTCCTTTGATAGTGTTAGGGAGAGTTCTTGCATAATTGTAATTTCATTCTGTATACATGAAAGCTGAATGATTATTCAGACTGAAAACTGAGGATGGCACTAAAAGGATTCAATTGTAGGTTTATATTTGATTCTTAACTACCTGAAACTTCACAGTTTAACAAACCGTTACAAGTTAAAATAAGCAAAACATCTTTGTCCTTCCTCATATCTCCTTTGTTCCCTTCTGAGAGGCTTATATTAAACTGCTGAACCCATTTACTGCCCTTAAGTTGACTGCAGAATGAAACCTGATTTGCATCGAAAACGGGGATTACCTGCTTATTTGTTTTTCAAGTGTACCTGTGAAAATCTTACCTTTCATTTTAAAAGATGCAGAATTATTCAGGTACTGCAGTAAATGTTTAGAGTTGCATGTTTTACTGTTAAAGTGACGCTCACTGGTAC
>JAYRBT010000001.1:48412526-48459708 GCA_036023395.1 Myiotriccus ornatus
ATGGACATGTGGCTGTGTGTCCAATCATGAGTTGTTATGTTTATGCCAGACCAATAGTGCCTGTACATGTGTGACACTCAGTACTGTATAAAGTAGAGGCACTGTTGTAATAAAGGTGCTGGTATCCCTGATCACCGTGTCGTCCTCCCGCCCCGACCAACGACAATTTACCAATGCTGTAGTTTTTTGCCTTTTATCCATTATACTGAAAGAACTTAGCCTGTTCATTTTTAAAGCATTTTTACATAACAGTGAGTATTAAAAGGAAACTAGATTATGCTAAAAATAATTTTTAAGTCTGGGTTTTGTTTGAATCTTTTTTTCAGTGGATGGAAAAGACATCAACTGGTTCATATGTTTTTCGTAACAGTCGAGCTGAAGAAAGGGAAGCTGCCAAGCATGCAGAGGATCAACAAAAGAAACTGGAGGCTCTGTTTGCAAAAATCCAAGCAGAATATGAAGAGCATGAAGGTAAAGCTTTTGTTCTTTCAGAATAGGTGTTAAGAACACAAAAACATTTTTGACGTTTACAGGAGAGTCTAAAGAAACTGTCAAAAAACTTCACTGGGAATAGAGAAGCAGAGATGAGATTTGGGATTGTTTTCTTTGTTTTTTTGTTTTGTATTTTTCTAGATTTTTGCTTCTTGTGTATCAAGACCTTTCAGTAGAAAACAGTCACATGCTTATTGGCTTGGCTTTACAGCTATCTAGGAAACTCTTCCTGACTGTATTGGTAGCCAAGCTATTAAAAAATTATCGAGATGATGCTCAGAGAAGTGCTATGGAATTGTAGAATTCTTAATTTCATTCTCTTCAAGGATACTGTAATGATTCACCCAGAGGTGGACACGGCTGGGGTGTATCTCAGTAGACCTGAACACCAAGATTAGGCACTGAGCATCTCTCATCACAAACATTGCAGGACTGTGGAGACACTGAGCTCAGTGGAGCTCCTAAATGGGACAGGGACCATGGTCACAAGGGACATGGAGAAGGCTGAGTTACTGGTTGCTTGTTTCACCTTGTCCTTGACTAGCAATCCCAGCCTTCAGGAATTCAGTGCTCTGGAGACCATGGGAAATTCTGAAGCAAGGAAGACATAATCTTGGTGGAGGCAAACTGGACATGTGTAAGTCCATGGCTGGTGATGAGATGAACTCTGAAGTGCTGAAGGAGCTGAGTGATGTCTGTGAGGCTGCTTTTGATCCTCTTTGCATGATCACTGGTTGATTGGTAGAGGTGCCTGAAGACTGGAGAAAGCAAATGTGTCTCCTGTCTTCAGAAAGGACAGGAAGGAGGACCCAAAAAACTAACTACAAGCCAGTCAGCCTTACCTTGATCACTGAGAAGGTGATAGAACAAATATTCCTGGAACCAATTCCAGGAACATGAAGGACAAGAATGTGATTTGGAGTATTCAACAGATTCACCAAAGGGAAGTCATGTTTGACCTGCCTGACAGCCTTCTGTGATGGAATTACTGGCTTGGTTGGATAAGGTGAAAGCAGTGCCTATTCTTTGCCTGGGCTTCAGTAAGGCTTTTGACATTCTCCCTTGAGGTCCTCATAATGAAGCTGATGAAGCTTGGCTTAGATGAGCAGTCAGTCAGGGGGATTGAAAAGTGGCTGAACAGTAGGGCCCAGAGGATGGTGATCAGTGGTACGAAGTCTGTTTTGGAGAGGCCAGTAACTAACGGTGTATGCCAGGGATCACCACTGGGTCTAGCCCTGTTTGAACATCTTCATTAATGATCTGAAGAATGGGACAGTGTACTTTCAACAGGTTTGATGATACAAAATTAGGATACGTGATGGATATACCAGAGGATTATGCTGCTTCCATTCGGAGGGATTTTAACAACTGGAGAAATGGGCTGACAAGAATCTCATGAAGTTCAAAGCAAAGGTCAAATCTTTTGTCTGGGGAGGAACAGTCCCATGCACCACTATGTGTTGGGGAAGCAGCTGGAAAGCAGCTTGGCAGAAAAGGCCCTGGGGGTCCTGGTGAACAAGTTGAGGAGTGTTGCCAGGTCTAAGGAGGTGATCCTTCCCCTCTGTTTAGCTTTGGTAAGGCACGTGTGGAGTGCTATGTCCAGTTCTGGGCTCCTCCTCTGTACAAGAGAGGCATGGACACATTGGAGAAGTTACAAGAAAGGGCCATGAACATATGTAAGGAATTGGAGCATCTGACATAGGAAAAGCTGAGAGAGCTGGGACCTTTGAGCTTGGAGAAGAGAAGGCTCAAGGGGATCTGATCAGTGTACGTAAATACCTGAAAGGACGTTGCAGAGAAGATGGAGCCAGGCTTCTGTCATTGCTGTACAGTGACAGGTCCAGACCAATGGGTAAAAACTGGAATACAGGGAGTTCCCTCTGGACATCAGGAAACACTTCTTCACTGTGAGGGTGACCAACAGTGTTGCCTAGAGAGGCTGTGAAATCTCCATCCTTGGAGATAATCAAAAGCTCACTGGAGTTGCTCTTGGTCAGCCTGCTGAAGGTGACTGCATGAGCAGGGAGTTGGACCAGATGGCCTCCAGAGGTCCCTTCCACTTCAGCCATTTTCTGATTCCATAATAGGCTGACACTGCACACCTCTGCCACTGATTTCTAGCAGTAGTTCTAGCACTGAATTCATAGTTGAAATCAAAGATGGCTTTGTAATTCTTAACTTCACTGATAGGAACTTCGGCGTGTTGGTCACCTCACTGTGGTGTTTAATGTTTGGTAAACTTGTCTATACTAGACAAGTTGTCTTGTATGTCTGTCAGCACTGTCTGCTATGCTGAAGGATTCATGAGAATGCTAGAAGCAGAATTACTTACCTAAGGAGAGTGTAAGAGTTTAATGTAATGAAGTTAACTTTGCTTTTAGCTGATGTCCTAAGGAGCCTTCATATTGTCCCAGATCTTGGTATCTTTGAGACTTTTCTGCTGTATGAGGAAGAGGAGGTGACAGACAGAGAAAACACAGTCAAGTATCGATGAAGTTTCTTGGCAGCTCATCAATTCTCCCACCTTCTTCTGAGTGCAGTCACTGATACTGTCTTCCCCAAAATTTGTATCATATTCTAATCTATTTTGTATTTAAATGAATGAGATTTTTTTCTGCTTTTTTCCTAAAATTTTCTGCTATTTTCCTAAAATATATGTATACACATATATCAGTTCCTATATATGTGGTTTGTATTTTTATTCTGGCAAGGCCTAAGTACTACCATGCTTCTTACATAATAATTTCTTCTTTCACTTTCTTTTCAGCAGAGAGAACTCCCAGAAGAACACCAAGATCACGTATAGTCACAAGACAGCAAATCCATAATTTGCAAGACGGTGCAGAACTTTATGAAGCAATTCAGAATGCATCTGATCCTGTTTATATGGAGGTAACTAGATCCTACTGGGCTAATTTTGAAACGCTTGAGAAATAATTTACAGTTTACTACCTCCTGCTAAAATAAACTATTAAATTACTCTTTATTTTTGCTGCCTTTTGAGATTTCCTACAGCATGTTTATTGCTAAATAAATTAAGATTAAAAATTTTGGAAAAAATGTAATGAAGCCATGTTGAAATAGATGAACAATAGTTTGTGTGGCACTTTTCTCTTGGTATAAAAATCCAGGATGTGGCACAATTAAAAGTTAATGTTACTTGTAATTCTATTACTTTGCTTTGTCTGGCTTATATGAAAACTAAATTAATCTTGTAAGTCTAGAGTTGCGCACACATATTCTTGCATGCTGTTCACTGAAGTGTTTGAGTAATTATATTGTCACTGTTTTCTTCATTCCCTGGTCTAGTTAAATCATTACTTTTACATTTAATAATGATGCAGGTGATGAGTCCCTGCAAGTTGTTAAAAATTAAATACATGCCTTGCCTTTTGCAAGTCGGGATCCTTAATTGATGGTCATAAAGCCATATGATCTGTGGTATGCATATCTCTGGTGCTGCATGTAAAGGCATCTGGGTCTTGAAGGCTTGGTCAGAAAAGTAACCTTTGTGATGGATTTTAGTGTAAATCACTGTGTCAGCTCAGAGACAGCAGCCTGAGAAGAAATGCAACCCTTCCTTCATTCTGACTGAAATTTCTCCTAATATGTCTTCATATGAAACAGGCAAGCATGCCTGTTATATTAAATATTCACCTTAGTTGTGCACTCTTAAGCAGGTTTCTTGCTAATTGTCATGTAAGAACAGTCTGCAATGTAATGCTCCGTGGAGACCACAGAGCACCAGCTGCGCACCAATCAAGACTTGATGCCTCCTGTTGTTTCAACATACCTCATTTCTAGTCCTAGTGGTGTATCAGTTGAACAATAAATTGCTTGTAACAGGTGAACATTTGAAGAGGCTGTCTAAAAATCTTGACAGTATTTTTTTTTAATTAATAAAAAAGATACTGAGTGCATTTTCTCTTGGTTGCAGGGATATCTCAGTGAAGACCAGTTAAAAGCTTTGAGGGCTTACAGGCAGTTGATGAATGACAAGAAGCAAACTCGGATGCAAGAAGAATTCAAGAAGGCTTTAGAGTCAGCAGAACAGGAAGAAAATGGTTGTTCCAAAAGAGATGTGTCTGCTGTATGGAAATTATGTGTGGTAGACTACAGAAAGCAAGAAAAATACAAAGGTTAGTACTTGAAAAATTATAAGTAACTGTTAACTAAACTTGGTAACTGGCCAATGTAGATAAAATTGAAGAGTCTCCCAGCAGTATTGTAGCTTGCATGTTAATATTTTCAGTTGGTTTAGGGCTTTTGGGTGGAGGGAGTGTTGTGGATTTATTTTGTTTAGCAGCCTTCAATTTAGTATTGCACAGCTAATATATTTTATTCTGATACTGGCAGGAGTGATACTGAGTATCTGGCGTCCACTGCTGGATATTTGTTCATTGCTAAAGGAGGGCAGTCGGTACAGAATCTACCAGCTGTCAGCATCGCAGTCCAAAGGAAGGGCAGACTCAACTAACATACAATTAACAGCAACGAAGAAAACTCAGTATCTGCAACTATCAGTAAGTGCTTTAAGTGCGTAAAGATGTGTCATTAAAGTGTATCGTGGTCTATATGTGTGGTAAACACTGACGTTTTGTGTTTTTTAAGGTATCACAGGAGATGATGGTACAGATTTTCTTTCCAAGAAAGGCTCTAAAATTCACCAGTTTGTTGGATCCTTCTTTTCAGCCACCATGTGCTGAAGTCGATTTAGTCGGAGCTGTAGTTTCTGTTAGCAGAACAGGTACGTTGTGGATCACATTCGTGTCTTCCCATTGAATAAGCACTGAATTCAGAAGTCAAAGTTATCTTGGTATTGTACCTGCGCCTCGGGCCTGTGAAAACCTGCTAATACAGCCCATCACCATGACATGCTGGCAGATAATTCTGTTTTCCTAAAGCAAAACTGTCTCTGCTCAGGAAGTTAGTAAGGCAAGATCTAAGCTCAAGAGCAGCTTTTCTTTATTTTTCCTATAAGTGGTGGATGTGAGTTCTCACATTTGTGCTCAGCATCTGCAGCAGTGCCACCGTGCATGAGCTCCATCTTTGGTGTACAGTGTCATGGATTGAGTGGAACACAGGCACTGGAGCTCATGGGTAGGAACATGTGGATAATCTTCTGAATAAAAAGGAAAAGCACCATAGGAGTATTGTTTTTTAGCCACCGCAATACAGACTTTGAGTTGTTTTCTGTGATCAGTAGGGAGCTGGTGTAGAGTATGGGTGAAGCATGAAACATCTGTTACCATACAGACAGGCTGCCATGTAACATTTATCATTTCTCTTTCAAGATGCGTGTGACCTTTTTTTTATAGCTACAAATTGTGGTAATCGACCTTTACTTAAGGATGCAAAGGTTTAATTCAAACTCTTTTCTTGCTTTTAGGTTTCACTACTATGGTGTACTTATCTGATGAAAGCTGTAATTTCGTGGCAGTAAAGATCTGGACAGATCTCAGACACCTTGCTATTGAAGATATAGTTGTCCGCTGCTCACTCATTTCTGCAAGCAACCTTCAGTGGCAATCTGAATTCAGATCAGAAATTCCTGTGCTGTTGGCTGGAGATCTTTCTGTGTTCTCAGCCAGTCCAAAGGAAAACTACCTTCATGAGAAGCTTAATGAACTGAGAAGTATGATAGAGGTAAATATGTAGATGTTTAGTTTGATGATTAGTTTTAGTTACTGCTGTGCTACATTCTTCACCAAAAAGTCTGATAGTACTAATAAATCTTTAAAAGAAGTAATACACATAGGGCTGAATTTGAGGGGATTTTCTGGTAGATAGAGTAAGGTGTTAATGCAGTTTTCCTGGAGGACTCTACATATGACCTATTGAATGTCTTTTTTTTTTTTTTTTTTTTTTTTAATAATTCAGTTCAACCAGCACCGTCTTTAGGATGTGCCACAGAATCTGCTCTGGCTGGCAAAGCATCTTGTATCCGTCAATAGTGAATCTGTCATGCACAGTTTGGCCTCTAGCCTTTTAAAAGCTGAAATTTGCTCTCTTGCTCAGTGGAGTTTATTCAGTATTGGATGGTTGATTTCATTTATTTATTTTTTATTTTAATTTTCTAGCAGTGCTAAATACCTGGTCATGCATTCCCACTTAAATACAGAAAAATTCTTTTTTCTTGCTCATGATAAAAGGTATTTATGATATTTCCCTCCAACAGAAAGTGAAGCAGTCTTCCAAGTTGCTGGTTTGCTATAAAATAAGATTCTAGTGGGTTTATGGTGAGAAAAGAAAGTCCTAAATCCCTTGTGTATAGTACTTAAACAATTTGAAAAACAACTATTCTCCATTGCAAACTGTTCTCCTTTACAGAATGTGGCCTCCTTTTGCTCTGATGCAGAAAGTAAGTTGATGAATTTGCTACAAAGAAATCTCTTGCTTACGCCCAGTTTAACTAAAAGATCTGGCTTGGAAAGCCCCTCTCCTTCCCGCAACTTTGCAGAGGATAAAAGTTTGGTAAGCTTTTGATAATTAATACTATGTTTTCACTGGCAGTGCATGCCGTAAGTAAGGATAGAAGTAAGTTCTATACTGATGGCTGTGGTGAATGGTCTCACTTCTCAGTCCACTCCATCCATTCTCTTTAGGGCAATGCAAACTGATTAGACGCTTTTTCTGTGTGGGTTTACTATTATTCCTCGGGAGGAACTGAAAGACTATTCTTCCTCCCAGCAGTACATGAAAACTTCCCCTTATGGCCTGTGTTTCCACAGCATACTTTAAATATTCTAAATTTTATGTGAGTAAATGAATCATCATTTCTCTATAGATAATTTGTCACTTCCTTGATCACACTGTCAGGATTACCTCATGTGAATGTCACTGGAAGGAAAATTCTTGATCTGCAAATTCTTCTTTTATGGCATTCTGCAGTTCTTACTTCTGCCGAGAGAATTTACCTCCTGGTCTTTTAACTAGATATTGTTTACTATTTCCAGGATTTAAAAGGGAAGAGGTATCACCTAGTAAATATTTACATTTTATAGCAGTCTTGACAAAAATTGTTTTAAATAGCACTCAAGTTTCCCATGAAAGCTGCTGGTGGCAAGTCGTTTCTGATGTGGAGTACTGAGCGCTCAGAAAAAAAACTTTCCCTGCCACTAGTTGTGGTGGACTGATGAGATTTCAGTTCCTGGGGACTAAATTTAGGCTTATAAAGCATCCTTCCATTTCATTATGAGTGCTAATACTTAATTCTGAAGATTTAATTTCCATTTCTTTATCAAATATATTAATCAATTGAAAATAAATGAGATATGAAAAGTATTCTCAAGTTAAGTGTGTGTTTGAATGATTTGCTGTGCAGCATCAGTCTTGTGTGTATTGTTATCTTCAAGTTTTTTTATATCAGGATTTTTTTTCTCATTTTATGGAAGTAATTGAGGAAGCTAATGAAATGGAACATTCTATTCGACATCAAATTTCTCTCTTTTTAACTAGATCTCTTCTAGAATCGAAATGAAGCATCCAAGCCCTTTGTCAACTATCACGCCTTATATGAAACTTGTCACACCAGGGTCAGCAAAAACACCTTTACCTGCTGCAGTTAGTGAAGACCATCTCAAAAACACCAAAAAGAGAAAAGCTATGGACTTTCTCAGTTGCATACCTGCCCCTCCACCACTGACACCAATATGTTCAGTAATTTCTCCATCTGTTAAAAAAGCATTCCAGCCCCCAAGAAGTTTGGGTTTACAGCATAGCAAGTCATCAAAAGAGACAGATCAGAATATTGGTCATGTCACGCCCTGTAGAAAATTGAGAGAAACTGTCCATCTTCCTGAGAATGACCTGGTTGCTGATGAAGAACTGGCAATGATTAACACACAAGCACTCATGAATAATTTACCAGAAGAAAAGAAGATGAATTATGTAAATGAAAACAGCAATACAATAGCTACTAATTTATCTGGTGATCTTTCATCCAGAAATAGTTCCAGGTCTACTGAGAAAGCAAATAACTCATCAAAAAGCAGTTCTGAAGTAGCAGAGACTCTTCAGAAGGACCCAAAGGAACCTCAGGATTCATTAGCAGCCCGCAGAGTGCTACAAAGACAAAAATCCCGAAAATGCTACTAAACACACATGTACAGTATTGTATATATTTCAAATTCAAATTATTTTTACACCTTGTACATTAAATCTTGATAGTATTTAATAAAGCTGTATTTCAAAAAGAGACTCATAAAATAACATTTCATCTGCAAAATAGTCTGAAGTTCAGGAATTACACACTTCTCACAAACATGTATTGTACAAGAGCATCAGTATGGCTTTAGGGTTTTGTGACATTTTGTAAGCCATTGCTTGGGTTCTGATGTATTCTTAAATTACAGCACGATCTTTGTTGCAGTCTAAAGCAATCAGTTTTGTTACCCTCTGCAGCATTAGAGTAGTTGTTTGGCTATCAGAAGAACAGGACAAAATAGTTCTCTTATTTTTACTGTACAAAACACTTTAATTCTGAAATGTTGCTCTGTGTAATTAGGGTCTGTTCTTTTACTTTTCTTCTCAGACTTTCCATATAGCACTAAAAAAGGTTTAGAGAACAGCTATGATTATTTGATTCACAGCAAAATGCCAAACAGAGGTATTAGTGATAAATCTTTGGTTAGTGTTTCTGAGCTACTCCTTAAAGAAGCACTTGAGGCACAACATCATGAAAGATAATCAGATCTTTCTTTGATTTTCTCACAAGATCTTTCTGCTGGGGATGATACAGTGCTTGAATTCATTACTTTGTTCTCGTTAATTTCAACAGGGAAATAGTCCTGCTGGACCAGCTACCACCTCCACATTTCAAATAGCTGCTTGTCAGGTTGCCCTTTGCTCTGCTGCTTCCCACCAGGCATGGTACAAAGGAGGGAGGATATTTCAGAACTGACACCACCAGCTCCCACTCAGCAATCCTTCAGGGCTCCTGTACTCTTCATTTGGCTCAAGTGCAGGACTGGAGAACTGCAATGGGCTGACACGAGCTCGCTGGTAAACTTCCGTGCAATACTGCAGAGCCAGATGCCCTGCATTCCCAGTTCAGAATTGTTCGTAATGATGATGCTTAAAGCCTTAATGCATTTTGATTAGAAAATGCAATTTATCTTGTACATCTGTTGTGTCCTGAAGACAGCTTGACTTTTGCATAGAGACAGCACGATTTTTTATACCTCTCAGACTTCTCTGCTAAATTGCTAGATGAATCACAGTTATACCCATATTTCCTAATGTCCAGTGGGAGCTGTCTTCATTTCCTACTGCAAAATACCTCACCACTGTCTGTTCTATAGGCACTGCCTAATAATCCACACCTACTTAAAAAAATTGACATCACAAGTGGAGTTTTAAAACTGCTTCACTAGGCTTCTTGATGAGGACATAACAGTATGGATAAAATCACAGCAGGATAGTTCCTTCCCCACTCATCCATCAGTCAGTGGCTTCTCAGCATTCAGTGGCTGAAGAGTTTTTCTCCCCTTAGCGAAAACAGGTTTTTTCCTCCTTTCTTAAGTCATTATGAGTTAGTTTGTGTATTTGATAGCCTTGAGCTTCAGCTGTACAGACCTACTCCGGTAGCCCAGTTCCTACTTAAGAGTTAACAAGCACAAGCCTAACACTAATGTTTCATTTTAGGAGCCTCTCTGTCTCAGGATCAATTGAACTTCTATGTCTTGGCAAGATGCAGGGCTCAGGCTGGTGTGTTAGTGTTTTGCTTCCAGGCTGGAGAAGCTCCTTGGCTGTCAGGTAAGACCAGCATGAACCCAGTCAGCGGAGACAGGGCACAGCATCAAATGTTAGAGCTACCTTTGTCGCCATTCACCTTGACTCTGTAAAAGTTATAAAAATGCTCTAGGCAAGATAGTAGTAGATACAAAAAGTTTATACAGCCAGATATAAAGTATTAAAAGGGCAAGAAATGCCAATTGCATGGAGATGGAATTAAGGAATTGGCCACATGGCCTTTAACAGAGAAATAATTTAGGAATGTTAGTGACAGAGTGTGATGCAGAAAAATATAATCCAAAATGCCTGTGGCAGAGCTAGTAAATTTCACCATATGCTTGGATGGATATTACTGCTACAAGAGGGATGAGAGGGAGTACAGTTTGTACTGGGGACAGTGCTCTTAGATTGGTCAGTTAGAGCAGTGAGAGCACAGACCAATGCCATTTAAAGATTTGTAAGAAATAAAAGTAGTTTAGAAATGTAGTAGAAAAATACAGTTTAGGAAAAAATTTAAAACTAAAGACTTTTATACCCTGATAATTAAAACACACCAAGGAATCAATCACCTCTTCAGTTAAATGTCATGTTGTTCGTACGTGTCATGTGAGGTCTTCTCCTTGAGAAGTCTGAAAGGGGGTTGGAATGGCTATCCATGCCATAAGCTGCATTTGGTCCACTGTAGCTTCCCTCATCTCTGCTTGGTTTTTCAGACTGCAGAACGCTGTGGAAGGTAACATTGTGCTCGTATTGTTCTTTCATCCGTTGTATCTTTTCCCGAGGGACATGATGAATATTTCTTCTGTAGAGTCAAAATTAACAGAAAATACAAGTATATAGCCGCCCATGTATTAGAAGTTATCTTCAGCTTGCTAAGATTCCTGATAGGTTGTCCTAGATAGGACAATGGTTCATGTCTCCACTGATCTATTTTTAGCCCATTTTTGACAAATTGTTGCTTACTTTCACCGACTTCTTAAGAATATTACTGTGACTGCTGAAAAATGTCACACCAGCATTTTTTTGGGCAGCCAGGACATAAGAAGTTGACAAATATTTTTACATGAAAGAGTTATGTAGAAGACCTGTGTAGTAGTTTATAGAGTATTGCTGGGGTTTAGCACTAACAGCTTGTTAGCCTCAGGGTGAGCTTTGTTACTTCTGGAGAAATGGAGACAAGCGCTGTAGCCAACCCAGACACTAATTTATCAGCAAGTACAGAGGTCAAAAAATGTTGCTTTGAGCTTAAGTAGTAAAAACATACATGATGTGGCTCAGGCTCCCGGGCAGATTTGTAAATGACAGGTTTGAGAGGGCGGGGAACAGGATGCTCAAACATGCAGGGCTTTCTGGATAGAAACAGTCACGGTCTCTCCACAACATAGTGGGAATTGTTTGTTAAAGACCACCAGGAATTTCTGTTTTTCTCTGAGTTTGCAAACCCTGAATATCTTTGGGCTTGCCATTTAGCTCTATAAGACACAGTTTGTGATCTAGAATCTACATTTATCCTGCATCCATATTTTTGAAACCTTATGTTGTGCAAACGCTGCACTGCTCAACATGTGGTTTTCCGTAGCGGAATGAGGGTGACAGTAACACAGCAGGCTGCCAGCTGCACATCCCACTTGTGAAGTGGGCACAAGGTCCTGCAGCAGCCAGAGCCCTGCACGTATGCAGCCCATGCCTGGGCCAGCAACCAGCACAAACCCTATTGCTGGTAAAGACACCATGTGGAAGCATTGTGGAAGCAACCTGCAGCTGTCCCCAAACCATTTGCCACAGACCTCCAAAAATGAGTGTATTTGAATTAGTTTTACGGTGCTGCTGGTAAAAGCTGATTTATTTCAAATATTTAATAAAACAAAATGCAAGTTACTGAGTTACTCAGCCTACCATGAATGATTAAATTCTGCCTCTGCACCGATGATGCCCTACAAGTGGCTGGTGCTGGTGAAGCAACAGCTGGCACAGCTGACAGTTAAGGCTGTTTGGTGTCCTCAGCTGCTCTCAGCCCCGAGCCATCATCTGCCGTGTCCTGCCTCACCGCAGAGCCACAGGTGCTCTGGGCCATGGCCCTCTGCCATTTGTCTCCATCAGACACAGAAAGGTGCAATGCTAACTTTTGACTAGAGTTCCTAGCTGGTACAAAACAAATACATCCACTGCGATGAAGTACCCATGCCCTGTTTTCTTGGAATAACGAAGTTAGCATGTGCTTAGCTTCTGGATTTGACAGACAGGAGTTCACTGTGATGTACTTTACGTCGGATTGGATAAAGGCTAGGAAATTAGCCTGCATGAATTTTTTTCATTGATACAGCCATTAACCACTAGTCAAACTAACATATTCAGGATTCAGAGGCAGCCAAATGTGGCTCTACCACATTATGCAGAGTTGATAAATTCACTGTATCCCATGTGTGTGAGAGGTCTTTACAAAGATCCTCTAGAACTCAGTTTCTTAGCCACACTCAATGTGTCACTCCTGCGTGCTACAGAGAAACAGTATTTGTTATGGTTAGATTTTAAGAATAGAAGCCTGAAAGTTGTCCGTAGTGCTTAGATGTGGTTTTGTGCCCAAACATAAAGACTGCTGCTCAAAATACAGAATGAAAATGGAGGTTTCTGCCCAAAGAAGCCTGCAGCATAAAAAGGCCTTGTTGCTTTTACTACTGCCTGTCTCACTTCAGCATAGTCAGGCCTTTTCAGGGCTGAATTCACTACAGATCAGGTACTTGGTACCAGAAAGTTTCCACAACAATTGTTCTGTTGTCATTTACTAGGCTAATTTTAGCGTATATGAAGAGGAAGAAGACTGTCCACATCAACAAAATGAGAAGCTGTCTGCAATATCAAAGAGAAAAATATGTACCTTGTCAGTTCTCGAACATTGAACTTCCAGGGTGTATCTGGTTCTTGGAATGTAACTTCATATCTATTTTCACGTGCCTGAGGGACACAGAAGTTTTAGATATGTGGCTGCTGAGCTCAGGAATAGCCAGTCTTCCAGACTGCCTGAGATTTCACCAGGCTAAGAGTTGTTATCTATGCTATGTACCAGAAGCCAGAAAGAGGATGATAACCATGACTGCCATCACTGTGCTAGTCTGAGTCACAGTTAGTTCATTTCCTTCTATATCAAGGGATTTGGGGTTCCCAGCAAAACTTGCCTCAGCATTGCCCCCAGTCACCATCCCCCATGGCAACATCATCTTGGCACTTTACCTCTCTGAAGTCACTGATGGTTCAAGAGCTACTGGCTGACCATGCCAGTCTGGAGTTTCTGGGAGTGTGAGGTCAACATCTATCAGTCAGTGTTATTCCCAGCCAATGAGTCTACAGTACTCCATTTTTTTTCAAGGTAAAGGAACATATTTGTGTGTGTGTGCATATGTACATACACACAAACCCAAAAACATACATATACATATATATGTGTGTGTATTAAATACAGTTATTGATTATTTTTGAGTTGGGGAAGGAGGCAGGGAAATTTACTGACCCTTTTACATCTTGCCCACCTCTGTCTGTGCCCTCTACTTGCTTCTTATTCACGCACGAGCATTTACAACTCCTGCTAGAGTTGTGAGGCTTTCCAGCACCCACCATTAATTCCTGCCTCTTTTGTGCTAAGCAATACTTAGACCCAGAATTCTTAACTGACAAGACCATAACCCACAAAGAGAAGCACGAGTTTAATGTTAGCAGACAGGGCACACTCTGCAACTGTACTAAAAATATTGCCATCTCTGCCAGAACTACTGACAAGACATATCAGTGCATCTTCAAAGACTCTGTATGGTGTATTTTTCACAACTTATGAACTAAAATTGTTAGTCATATCTTGATATATTTGTCAACAAACAATTGACAGAACTGTTCAATTCATGTCACTACCAGGAAAGGGGATGACATCCTGATGACCAAGAAGCAACAGGGGAGGTTCAAAGGCTGTTAATCTTTTCAAGCCATTTTGCCTTCACTGAGTTATAGAGCTGACTGGCTAAAACAACTACACTGGCACCTGTGTCCCTACTTTGTCACAATATCCACTACAATTAGAGAACAATGGGAAAAGTGAAGTAATTACTTTTAGCCATGTTAAGAACCATTTCAGTCAGATCACCTTGTAAAAGCAATAAATCAGAGATTTCCGTACCATTAGCACATACGGCTTCATTTCCCAAGCATGGATGTTGGTATTGTCAATAATAACCGGGCTTTTCCCATTCTTCATTGCCTTCCGTGCTGCAATGCAACACATTAAGTAAAGCTCAAGTGTATCAAATAACAGATTAATCCGGGCCTCTACGAGCCCCAAAGTGTCCTTTCTTGCCCACTGCTCACATGCTTGTTTCCCCACCAGACTTGGGTTTGCAGCCACCACCCAGAAGGGAGCCAAGGTCAGTGTCCAGCTGGAGCTCTCCCGGAGGAGGTGGTGCAGCTGCTGGCTGTGCTGTGCACCACCATCTAAAGCTCTCGTAGAATATACTTGCAACAGCTAAAAATTACTGTTGTTTGCAGAAGATACCTGTTACACCATCTCAAAGGATGTTTGTCATTGCCAAAAATTCCTTCACAACACAGTCATGTTATGTTGTTCTCTCTGAAGTAGAGACCTCGGTTGTTTAATTCTCAGACTCGTAACTCAGTTTGCAAGTTTTCCTCCCGTCTATCACTACCTCCCCACCCCATAACACCCCCTTCCAGGTCAGGACAGACATCTAAGAAGTTAAAGTCATAAGGCTGAGCTGCTTACAGGTGCAGGGAGCAGCCGCTGAGCTGCTATCTGTATGGCACCTATTGTTACCAAGCTTCAGCAATGCTTCCTAACAGACACTGCTTTTACTCTCTAAAATAACATCTATCAACCTCAGCATTTTTTCATTTACAAATTTCTCTCTAGTAAGTCAGATGAAATAAAATCAGAAGTGGTAAATGTATTTTTTCAACCAACACCCCGTGGACTGCAGTATATGACATCACTTGAGATATTTTACTTTGGGGACTAATTTTAAAGACAGACTGAGAGGCAAAACTATTCTGCACAACTCCTGGATGAAGTTCAGCCACCTCTTTTTTGGTTCCACTTGTGTGCATCCTCTAGGAAGTCGGGCTCAAACACGTATACACCATTTTCAGTGAAGAAGTCGTCAGTACTAAGAACTACAGCACTGGGATAGTCACGTTTCAGTTGTCTGCAGAAAGAAAAAAAAAAGGTGAGAGAAGGATTAGTATATGGTAGCACATGCCTTTAATAGAGACCATTAAATCAAGAGCCATTTGAATGCTCTGCAAATATGCACAGTGCTTCATTTGAAAAATCCCAGCTTGAAGGATCTGAAAATACTGCAATCAGTAGATGGACACGTAGGAGAAAATAAATGGAGCTTGAAGGCATGGCCTTGATTTCTTTAATTCAGCAAAGAAATCTACACTGGACTACCAACAAGTCTTTTATCATGTTAATATATTCAGTCTTCCTTCTGGGTTATCTGAGAATTTTCTTACTTGTCTGAGAACATAGGATTGTAAAGACAAAAAAAACCACCATAACACAACCAACAACCCAAATCTGCTTATCCCATGGAAGTTGTCAAAAGACAAGTTGACTATGGGAATTTTTCTACAAAGATTTCGGAAGATAAGGAGGAAGGATTTGTCATTTAGTTAAGATAGCTAAGGTACCATCAGTTAGGGGTTTGGGGATTTTTTTGGCTAGAAAGCAGATAGCACTTATTTATTTATTTATTTATTTATTTATCATTTGCAAACAAGTATCTGAGCAATAAGTCAATATTTTGTGTTATTTTTTGCAGTTTTATGGTTCTTGTACTTGCCCCTGTCTCACTGACTCCTCCTCTTGTAGAATTGAGTCATTTTTATATCTTTTCAGTTTTAAATGTATTTTTATAAACAAATTTTAATTGCCAGATTGGCAGTCCCAAATGCCACAGATCCATAAAACTTACCGCTGTGGTCATTGGCACAGGGCAAACCCCCTTCCCTTCACACCCATGTGTATCCCACAGAGATGCTCCTGCAGACCTGGCATGCTGTAAACTGACCATCTGCCTCGAAGGCAGTGACTGGCTATAGGAGGTGGAAGTGCTGGCTTGTGGAGGTGGTTCGAATATGAAGCATTCCTCTGCCAGTCCTTAGAGAGCATAAAAAAAAATCTTAATATGAAATTGTATTCCCGTTTTTCTATAATCCAGATTTGTTTGTGTCCATAGACAGAACTGGATACTTTTTTGCAATCACAGAAGTACTGGGGAAGGAGGGAGTCTCTGCAAGAAGTCAGGGAGAACCCATGGCATCATCTCTCTAATCTGTCTCCTTAAGGCCCAAACTGTCTCAAGAAAAGAAAGGTCAACCAAGAAACCTTGTGGCTCTCAGATTTGAATGCTGCTGACCTCCTATCTCACACCTCACATGGTCTCCTGTCCCTGTGACTCATTTCAGCTTCCCTAATAAAATGCTTCTCTTCCATCCCCATAAGCTGCAAAACAACTATTTCTCAATGTCTTATCTACATGGTCAACAGCAAGGGAAAAGGTGCCTTTAGGTTATCAGCAAAAAACCAGACACACAGAGAGAAAAAGCTTAATTCTGTCATCTAGATCTGTCCTAACAATTTACTTACCAGTTTTACTCTGATCTGCCTGCAAGCAGCAATTCTTCTCTAGGCTTGCAGGTCACATTTAGCTGAATAAAGGTCAGCTTCTGACTTTGCTCAGTAAACTCACTGTAACTCCTACCTGCTGATTAATTGATATTATTTTGTGGTAACAACCCCCCCAGAGAACGGAGGCTCGCTGCTGACTGGGCTGCACTGGGCTGTGCCCACTGTTAAGTGTCATTTAGCACCTACATGTTGTTAACTTCCCATTCCAAAGACATGCTTTAATTGCATAATTACTGCTGGACAAATAGATTTAAGAAAACTCATGCTTCAAACTGTTAGCAGTCAAATTATTTTTGCTTTAATTTTGGTCCTAGGCAAAGAATTCTTACCATGAAAAGCATGGCAGCACCTAATGCTTATCTGGTTACTCCTGCACTGAGAAACTGATATATTCAGCTCTCGCTACAATTCAGCACCTCACCTTTCCCACTGCTTTACCCACTGCAATTTCTTCTCTAAAAAAAGCCTGCTAAAATGCCTGTCATCTCTTTCGCTACTAATAGGCACATAAAATTGTACATATTAATAAAAGATCTCGAGACTATTTTTTTGTTGCTCAGTATTTCTTTTAAACATGTTCTCAACCAGTGCAAATTTTAAAATCATTTTCTTAGCACATACATTACTGAATTTTCAACACATATATGCACACTCACGAGAGTTTCGATATTGACCCTTAAGCAATCTAAACTGTATGTGATTATCTGTAACCTCAGTCTAACTATCCTGATACTGATAATAAAATAAATAAAACTTGTGTGTCAAAGGAGGAAAAATATGGCACAAAATGTGCTAAGAGCCAAAAATTACTTTCCCATTTGCTATATTCATACCAAACAAGTTCTTACTAACAGCAACATAACATTAAGTGGGAAAAAGGTGGTTTACCTTCTGCATATTTTGCTGGTTTTAACTTTTAGCTTTCTAAAACAACCGAACTGTCACTGAAGTTTACCACCATTTCTGCAATCTCCTCCCGACTGCCCATGAATTTGACATAAATCCTGTTTCTTCTGTCCCTTATCACTTCAAAAGGCACCCCAACCTCTTTAGTGTGCTTCTTAAGAAATAAGCCTTGTACAATGTTCATGGGACAGGTGGTTTAGAAGAACAGTTCTGCATGAAGGTGTTTAAAAGCCTGTTGTTTCAGCAGAGAAGCAGAACTGTGAGATCTGGTGCACATGCTCAGCATTATCACCTGTCTACAGTGTTTGAACAATTTCTAGTACCCGGAGAACTTTGCCCAGATGGTGCCAGCCAGGTGCTGCTGGCAGAGCACAGACACACCTTTGTGCCTCATCCACAGGGGCTTGAGCCATTGTTCCATTTTGTAAAGAAACAGGCTGATGTTATGTTTGATCAACACGTTCAGGAGACTCACCTGAAGTGGCTTTATAAAAGGGGAAATGTTTACAATACAATGCTGTCTGGAAGCAGGAGCTGCAGAGCTGAAGTCCACGAACGTGTCAGAGCTGCAGCTCTGCGGTGGGGTCAGGTGCTGGTTACAGTGACATGTCGGGCCAGGAATGGAGGTGCTGGGATGAACCAGGCAACGGCAGCAGGGAGAACTGGACAAGACGTGGGTTACGCCAAGCAGTGATGCCTCAGTGCCAAAACATTTTTTCCCTTCTCTTCTGGAAGATTGCTCCCTTTGTGGCTCATAAAGGAGTACAAGAACAACCTCATTTCAAGCTATAAATCAACAGCAATGGCTGAAAAGTAACATGTTTGATCATGCCCAGCCTAATGCTTGAGTTAAACTGCTAGATAAAGGCTTACATGTAAGTTGAGCTGTGCAGCACAGCAATATATTGTAGGAGAGCTGGACGTGCACCTACCATGCAATAAAGAACTTGCTGGGGAAGCAGGCATGATCTTGTATGCAGCTCATTTTACTTTTTGGAGGCATTTTTGGAACCTATACCTGCTGTTGAACCTCAGTTTACTGTCTTCTCAGTAGTTGCCTCAGTTTGATCATAAAACCTGTGCCGTGAAGTCGAGAACAATGTGTTCGGGAGGAGCGTGTCACACGTGCCTCATGGAGACTGCTGGAGATGTGAAATGAAAAACCAGACCTGAACTGATCCATGCCAGTGTCAGGCTGCTCTGAGCTGGGAGAACAGTTGGGGTTGGGAAATCATTTTAATGAAGATGCTGTACCTAAATCTTACAAAGCTATGTCCAAACTGACCTGCGCGACACTGAAAAGTCAGGGAAACAAGTTATGGATCTGAGTTTGTTCCTTAAGATTTTGTGATGAACTGAAAAGGGGCCTTTATCCTAGAGCTATGACTGGGCTGTGCAGTGCACAGTTTGTGACTTCTGAGCACTGTAAAGATGTACAGGCTGTAACTGAAATGCTGGCTGATGTAAAGAATGAATGAATGAATTAATTAATTAATTAATGGAGGTGTGTATGAAAGCATCAGAAGAAACAACAGAGCAAAGGCTACAACAATGGTGCACACTGACAGCCAAGAACATTTTTAACAGCAATAAAATTGGGAAAGCTGCTGCTTACACCCAAGGCCAGCACTCAGCTGAGGCCCAGCACAGGGACACGTTGCAGGAAGACCCGTGCTCTGAGAGCAGGAAGGTGGCCAGTGGGTCACATCAGCTCATACACACCTCCCTCCTTCCTCTCGTTCTAGAAATAGTGGGGAGTCTGAAAAGACACCCAAAATGGGAAAACTAAAATAATGGGGAAAAAAAAAACCCAACACTTAAGATCCATGAAGCACCAAGTAAGCTGAATTTGGAGGGAAAAAGACAGCAGCCATAGAAGCTGCTGGCTGCGAGATGGCACACCAGACCTGACCAAAACTCACCGTCACTACCAGTCGAGAACAATCCAGCAGAGGAAGCAAGGACGGGACAGCTGAAGGCCCTTGACCGCTCTGATTTTGGGCAGATCACCTGTGCGTATGCATCTTGGTGCCTGCAGGTATTTAGCTGGGATACTGTGAGTAAAATCTGAGAAAATAAATTTGAATCCATAAAACGAGTTTCTGGAGGGCTTTTGCAAGTAAACAACCACCTTCCTCCTCCAGTAGGTTCTTACATTGCCTTGCTTGGCACATTGCATTTACCAACACCACAAGCTACACAGTGTGGGGATAACAAAAGAAGTTTTTTGGCACAGTCCTTCCATATCTGGACAGAGTTAATGGAGAGGTATTAAATGTTGCTCTAACAGCTGCCTTTTGACCTGTGTACTTCTGAACAGCTAAATGTAATGATACGATTAACAGGGGCTGGAAACAGAATAAGATACTCAAACATTCATCTCACAGGGAACTAAAACAGTACTTACACCAGATTTTGTAATTCTGTCATTAATAATTAACCTTGTGTTTTGACCTAAAAAGTAGGTCGGTTACCTGTGCTGCCTGAGAATATGGCCCCAAACCATTATGTTCTTACTGTGCTATGAGAAGACCCAACCCCTCTGAAGGAGCAGGCCTGCACTTACACAGCCTCTTACAGGAAAGACGTGTATTTTGGGTGTGAATAAAACACGGCATTTGGCCACTTATAAAAGAACTTGGCTTGCCAAAGTGCAGTGAGGCAGAAGGCCCAATGTGACAGGGAAGTACCGTACTGAGAAAAGGAAACCGTAGACGAACCCAGTGTATCACTCAGCTTCATGCTGCCACCTCTCACAGCAGAGCCCTTCCTGTGGCAGCCCACGATCCCAGCACGGGTTCCTCACCCCAGCAGAGCAAGAAGACAGTGAATGTTCCTCTTTTGATAGAGAGTGGGTGGCGCTGGGAGCAGTGTGATACCAGACTGTGAGATTTTGTGATACAAGATTACAGCTACACTGTGTCACGCCCACTGCAGTGCTGTCTCTCAGCACTCCAGACTGGTTCTCCCACCTCTTCTTAATCAGTCTTGGAGCTGTCAGAGAGTAGAGTGGTCTCCTCTGCCCATTTTACTCAGCCCTACAGCTCTGACCAGGAGTGCAGGACATCACAAAAACAGAAGTCAGAGTAGTTGCCAATTTTCAGTCGGAGAGGGGAAGTGTTTTACTGTGTTTGTGATTAACCGGGAAAAAAAGACCAAAACAAAACAAAAACCCCCACAACAACAAAGACATAAAAGAAAAAGGCCCCACCACCAATCTGACGCTTTTTAGAAAAGAAACAGCAACAACCACCTTGGTCGGAGCGTTCAGTCCGGCTTCCTAGAAGCTTCCCTGCAGTACGCTCCCTGGGAAGAGCAGCACCCAGGGTCCCACGGGCAAGACACCCAGACCAGCCACAGATACCAGGAACGGGCGTGGAGTCGGGATGCGGAAGGTTTCCGCGCGGCTGCCATCAGCCTAGGCTCCTGCTTTCCCCCGAGCCCCCGAGCCAGCCCTGCCCCGCTGCCTCCGCGGGGTCTGCCCCAGCGCGCCCCGCTCCCCGCCGCGGGGTCCGGGCGGGCACACGGCTCCTGAGCACCGCCCGGCGCGGCCCCCGCACCCGATACACTGCGGCGGGGCCGGGGGGCGGCCGGAGCCAGGGCGGGGGACACTCTTACCTGGCCAGGGTGCTCTTCCCAGCGCCCGGCAGCCCCCGCAGCAGCACCAGCCTCCCGCCGCCGCGGCCCCGCTGCGGCCCCAGGCTGAGCCCCCGCAGGGCGCGGAGCAGCCTCTCGTCCATCGCCGCGGACCCGGGACCGGGACCAGGCTCGGCGGGGAGCGGGGCCGGGGCCGGCCGGGGATGGGGGCCCCGTGGCAGCCGCTCCCCAGCCCGGCCCCGGGGCCGAGTCCCACGTCCCCCGCGGGCGGGCGCGAACCCGCGTCCCTCCATGGCCCGGGCGGCCGAACCTCTGCCCCGCGAAAACGAAAGCTGCCTTAAGGAGAGAGACAGGCGAGGACGGGCATCTGCGGCTCGGGCTGCCGAGCTCTCAGCTGCGGCCCTCGCTTTCGACCCGGAACTTTAGCCCAAAGATACCATCTTTGATTAATTAAAATCAGGATTAATCTCCATATTCTCAAAGGCAGGGGAACACAAGCCAGCGCTGAAAGTGTTCAATCCCATGCACTGCCTGTACGTATGCGAACTACAGGGCAGGCCTGAAAGGGAATCATCAAGGGGATATAGCTAAACAACCACCCTGCACCGCACGGATGACCCTGTGCATCACGCTCAGAACATCAACCTATTTTTTTTTTTTCAAAGATATTGTCACATGAGAAAGTAATGGAAGTTTAACAAAATTTATTTCCTCTAAAGAAAACCTGATCTGCACTAACTTGATCACTACAGAAGCAAAAGAAATTGTAATTTCTAATAAACCCAAAAATAGTTGGTGTGGTACCACACTCTCCCTCTCAGAACCACACACAGCGTCAACCCGAGCTTGGTTAGAAGCCAGCCTCAGGCATGCCACAGGGACACACCGCCACCAAACCTCAAGGCTGAAGCCTTAGGTTCTGACGTTTGCCAGTAGTACTAAGGAGAGGGTTCATGTACAGGGAGAAAGCTTAGCTCCTGGGCACATGGCACAGCAACGTTAACTGAAGCTGAAGCAAGTGGGGGAAAAAAGTGGCAGGAAAAAAGACACATAAAATTTGAAATGCATAGATACTGTGGAGGGGAGGGTTACAGTAAACTGAAATTGGCAACAACCTCCTAGGAGACATAACATGATTTGTCCATACAAGAATACTGTGAGGTTTCAAAAATGGTTTTTTATTTTAAGCCTTCTGTAAGGTCAGTACCCGGTTAGAGAAAATGAAGGCATTCAGATTTCTCTCTCAATAAACAGAAGTAGGAAGACAGGATTAATCCTTGAGTGACATTTTCTTGAAATCAAGCTAACTTTTCTGCTGCCACTGGTACCTCACCTAAGTCTGAAGCTGCAGTTAGAGTTGGCATGAATTACCTTCCTCCTCCCCACTGCATTTTGTATAATCTGCTGGTAGGAGAGCAGCACATTCCCAGCCAAGGAAAACACACACATGTACCTGGGAAATGCATTAAGACAGTGTGGCCAGTAAATTTCCCCAGTGGTACAACATTAATTTAGAAATGCATACATTGTTAACTGCTCACATGTAGGTGCACTATTTAGGTAGAAAGTGGAGACACATTGGCAATTTAGACTGTAGTGGAGCTTCAGCATGAGTGCAGTCAGGTCCTGGCTCGTCAGCTGGTGCATAATGAAACAGGTGCAGGGAAAGGTGAGGAAGAGGAGTTGAATGAACAAATGGATAAATATTCTGGATCTGCAAGCTGCAGAAGTGGGAAATATATCTGACAAGTAGACATAACCTAAGTTTCCTTGCTTCTCTTCTTCTCATTCATCTTTTCTCACACTTTTCACGGTTAAGTGAGGTGACAATTGTCTTTTATGTCTCTCCTCCCTACAAAGGAATGTCCAGCCTTATGCATGCCTCATAATTGACAGAGGTTGCTCTTCATAATTAATTATAATTTACCTCATTCTACATATGTAAATATTTCTAATACCTCTAACAGAAACATCAAATCACTAATTACTAGTGCTAGTTATACATCTTCTCAGTCTACCACAAACCATAGACATCCTTCCTCCAGTGTGTTTGAATCAGGTCTACAGTGAAATTTTCTTATTTCTGTAGTCCCAAATGAGTGTGGCTGAAGGGAAGCATAAAGCCTCATTTCAGGAGAAAAGAATGTAAGTTATGTACCCGTGGATGAATGATTAGGAGTGACTGATGAAGATTTATTCCACTTGAGGTTGTAAAGGGACTAGGATGTAATCATGACTGACAGGGTGAAAGGCAGAAGTAGGCACACGTAACAGGCACCTTTCCCTGCAGGCAAGCATCACTGTGTGTCAACATCTTAGATCCCCATACAAATAAATTAAGTATCAGAGCCTGAAGCTCACACCTCATGGCAACAGATGCTTCTGCTCTCAAACTGTTTGTACCACACTTGAGGTTGTTTAGAGAAACATATAAATATATATAAATATGTAAATCCCAAATGGCTTCAGAAAGTGACATTTTGCCATACCCAAATTTTGATCATTATTACATAGACAGAAATCTTGATATTGGGGGGCTGGGGGAGAGAAGACAGACAAAAAAAAAAAAAAAAGCTACAGGGGTTTCTTTCTTCCAGGTTATCCCTCACATTTAAAATCCTTGGTGGCCAACAAGTCCTTCCATGGTGGAATCAAAGCGAGAAGTTTCTGAAATAAAAAAAAGAACAGGTTCTGCTGAAATACCACAACAACACAGGCTGCAACAAGACTTTTAACAGCTGAGACCTGAGAAAGAAAATCCAGAGTGAGAAGAGTTCACCCGTCCAACATTTTTTAAAGTCTCTAATACTCAACTGTTGGTTATTTCTGTAAAAAGTTAAAAAGAATGGAGAGGAAGAAGACAATAGAAAGCAGAGAGAAAATAAAGAAATGAAGGGAGAATGGAAAAGAAAGAGAAGAATTTGGATGTCAAAACTAGAGGCAGTAAGGACCTAACAATCTCAAGGCTGACAAATAGAGAGAAGAGTGGATTTTTTTTTTCTCTATGTTTCCCAAACCCTGAATGAACAGTTGTTCAATCAATACTAATATAGTACAGCTACATCTCATAATTGTTTTGTTACAATATGAATTGTTTACCCTGTTACATTCACTCAGGACCCCACAGGCCTTCAAGTTACAGAGTTCGTATGAGGCACCCACACAACCCATCTCAATGACTGGTCTTTTCTGAGAGCTCCAGAAACACTGCTGGGGGCAGCTCTTATTCCCCCCAGGTAATTATACTCTCTGCTTAAGTCATTTTTGGGTCAGGTTTTCTGGTAAGCACTGAAAAAAAGCAGGTGAGGTTTTTTGGTCATAATTCTGTACACTTTTTCATGATTCACTTTGTTTACTATTAGTGGTTAAATGTCCAAGGACAGAGAAATTTCTTTTTATTATTATTATCGTGGTATCAAAGTAGCAACTAAAAGAGGTTTGGCCATGGGATGATATTTTCTGTGGCAATATTGGAAGACTGCTTTAGTCTGCTTTGTATCATCTAGATTAATTTCTTCATGCTAGACAGAAGCCAGTCCTGCCTAACCCAGCTGTATGTTCCTGTTCCTCTGCCTTTGTCCTGCTGATCTCATGGACTCTGGATGAGCTCCATGGTCCAGAGAAAAAAACTTTTTGGATGTCTTCATGCATTGGATTATGGAGTTGAACTGCTTCACTCTGACTGCACAAGCATTGCATGCAGCAATGGGAAGTGCTGGGAATAGCACCAGCCAGGGAAAGGAGGAGTGATAACACACAGCACCGAGGGATTTGTCTCATCAAAGCCACACCCTACTAGGGTGTTGTGGAAGAATCTTCCTGCAGGGAGTTCCTAAACACTACACTTTCAAAAAGAAACATGCCAGCTTTTATTTTGCAGTGGTCTTGCAGATAAATGCTTACACTGACATCAGGTTCTGTCTTCTTGTGCTACATTTGTATGGCGCCTGGCACTTGTGAGTCCTTCTCTAGAAGAACTTACAGGCACCAAAATAATGCTGTTTCCAATGATCCCAACATTTTTTAAATTGGGAACTTTTGCCTAATCTGCAGAACAAATACTGATGTGCTGCCAATGCTTCAGTAAGGAACTCTCACAACACCTTGAGATTAAGCCTGTATTTTCACAGAGGAACACCACCATTGTTCACTTTCTCACTGGAATGAAAACACCCTTACACAACATGAGTACAGAACGATCATCTGGCTAACAGATGAAGTTGCACTTGGCCAGTAATGCTCAGTTTACCTTCCAGTCTAAAGGGACTGAATGATTGTATTAGCTCTCCATTTATTTCCTATGTTTTTAAGAGTTTTCAGTAGGAATGTCTCAATTTTCTTATCTTCCCCCCCCCCCCCCGACATTTGATGTAATCAAATCCATTTCAACATTTACAGTTGTCCACTTGAGCAGTTTTACAACCACTCTGGGCCATCATTCTTGGAGAGTCTGCTTTAATCAGTGACCAGAAGATAATTCCTTTGTGATGAGGAAAGACAACCTTATCCCTCAAAACCAGAGGCACCATCAATCAGAAAAACTCACCTACCTTTTACAGTACCTACTCATGCAGACTTCAGAGGACCTCTGGAATACCCACGTGGGGTCTGGCTAGGGGTCTGTGTTACCCTGTATCCTGTGCCTGACTGTGAGCATGAGCTGACTGAAAAACCTCAGACATGCTTCTTCCTTTTCATATACTTTTCTTATTTTAATTTTTTTTTTTTAACATCCTACATATGTATGATTAAAAGCCGTAAAAGCAGCCCTTCATCTGAAGGTTTGGTTGCATGGCGCATGGTGGTCCCTGGTATCAGAGCTGACTGACACCCAAACAGAGTGCCCTGCACGTCCTCTCCTCGTATCTGCAGCAGCACAGCCTCATCTGCCCCCTTGCGCCAGCTTTGGCACTGAGTTGGGCTTTACAGCTTATCAAAATCTGTCCGTCCAGCAGAAAACTACCCATTTGTTTCCTGCAGGGTTAACGAGCTAAATTACAGCTTTTATGTCAGCCAGGAAGCGTCAGAGCTGATCTCTGGAGCAGGGCTGGCGGGAAGGGCACTGCACACTTTCGCAGCAGCAAGCCATTGCATCAGCCTCTGAGAGGGCAGATCACAGCTCTAGAGCAGTCTAAACCCATATGACCTCTGTTGTCTCATCCTCTCCCTCCAACCGCCTTCAGGACTTCCCCTGACTCATTTCAGTTGTTGAACTAAACCAAACCAAACCCCCTCAAAGCCTCCTGACTAACTTCCCTCCTCCTCCTCCTAACACAAAACTCCAACTGAACCACCACCCCCAGCATCGATCTCCATGACCGAGCCCTGTGGAGAACGTGCAAGACCTTTCCATAAACCAAACACTGACTGAGAGTCTTCTTTCACAGCAAAGTCTGCATTGCTTTGATTCTGCATTCCTGAGAACTAACATAAGCCCACGCAGCAGAGCATTAGACTGCAACACCACGTAACAAACTGGGGTTTAATGACAGCAGGCAGTGGCTGGGTCACACATGCACGGGGCTGCAGCTCACTTCTGCTGCACTCACGACAAGCAGGAGAGGAAGACCGAAACAATTCTGGGAGTAGCACAGCAGACAGACAAAAGGGGTAAATCTTGAAATGGAAAAATGGAAAAAACAGTTTGTTGGATTCGGCAGCTAGATAGAGGTTTGGACAATGAGATAGGATACTCTGCTAGCACCTGTCTTTCCTTTCTTGAAGCACACAAAGGCAAAAAAAAAAATTCACATTAATCACAATTTTCTCCTGGGAAGATAACACGTCTGTTTCTTTAGCATATGAAGATCAGTAACCTGAACATTCCTGGATAGTAGCTTAGGATACAAACCCCCACAGACAGTTAGTACCATAAGGCAAAATCTTGCCTCTAGTGTGTTCATATTTACAATATTATAAGTAACTTCTAAAAGTTTGTAGCAGGCATAGTGTAAATATTTGGTTAGAATTTTTTTCTAATTTGCTTACCAAATATTGTAGTATTTGATTATGTAAGAGGACAATACCACTACCAGATGTTCCTGATGTTATTAATGATTCATCCTGACATCACCCTGTGAGATCAGTGCTGTCTGTACTAAGTGGATCACAGAGATTCATCTTCTTTTCCTACGTCAGTAGCTGGTACAGTATAATCAGCAAATGGCCTGCAATGTCATTTTTGTAATCAATGATATGAAAATGCATATATCAAATCAAACTGCATTCAAGAGGTTTCAATTCCAACCCAAACTATGCAACTACTTCCTCTCTAACACAAACCTCTACTGTGAAAATTAAGAAACCTTCTGAAACATCAACTTTTGCTTTTATAGCTGTCTCAACACAGTGCACATCCACCTCTTTGGCTCCTTCTCCAGCCATCGACTCATGCTCAGGTCAGGCACAGGGTGACAAAGACTCCAACCAGACCCCATGAGGATGATAATCCAATGGTCCTGTGATGTCTGGACAGGAATAATTTAAACTTCAGAATCTGGAATCTTTTTTCTGGCTCAGTTTGCTCATGGTACAAGTTATTCTATTTCTGTATCCCTCGGTTTCCTTGTTAAAAAGCTACAGATTAATCCATTTTCTGTTTTGGAGAGAACAACTGATGGCAAATGATACAGAAGTTAAGCCAGCATTTTCCAGCTGGAACCCGAAGTACTTCCTTCTTATCACAATCCACCCAGAATATATCACATAAACAAACAGGAGAAACTTTGCCAGGTTACCAAAAGGTTCAAAAATTCACAAGACAAGCAAAAACACAATAGCATACTTTCTAATACTCAGTAGCACACTTCGTCACACCAAATTAAAACATGAATGAAAAATTAACACATCAATACATTGGAGACTTATTGCAATGTTCTGCTGCTGATTCTCTACTAAAAAGGAGAGCTGTCACTTTTTCAGAACTTGGTGAAATACTCTTTTATTACTCTTAAGTGCTCTTTATAGTCAGATCTTTAAAGAAGGCAGCATTGCTCTCCATGCTAAAGAGACGAGGAAAACAGGACTGTGATGACTCTCAACAGACTGCCACAGTAACCAAACTGGGAATGAATCCAGCTCTTAGGCATCCTACTACACTGCTTTTACTTTACCGGGCAGGTTTTAGATTTCAGAGAAAAAAAAATCATATGCCTTTAATAACCAAAGACATCCTTTTCATTTCCCCATTCAGGCTTAAAGAAAATGAAACCCAGAACAACCCTCAACCCTAATTGAATTAAAAACCAAGAAATTTGGGGGATACTAAATGCACCTTAAAAGATATAACAAACAATGTTCTTTAGATGTTCTGTCAAATATAAAAAACGAATTAAACACGTGCACAAGTGTGACTGATTACCTGTTTATGCAGAATTTAAGATGGTCAGTCATGACTGATGAAATGCAGCATCCAGACAGCCAGTGCTAGTGCAAGTCATGATGTTCTCTTCTGTCATCCCTTGAAAGAGCTCCATGCCTGAAAATATTTCAGAAGAATCTTGATTCTCTTGGTGATTTTTATTTAGATCTTCAAGGTTAATAATATCATCTAAAAAATAAAGAAATTACAAACTGCAGCCAAAGACACCTAAAATTATCTTATGTAGTCTGTCATCTCTGTTGTGTCAGGATAGAGTATTTCTAGAATAAGCTTTTATTTCATCAGAATACTCTTGATTCCTCCTCCTAAACATGAAATCTTTCATATTTGTCTCTCATGGGTTGGGGGCGGGGGGAGCAGGGAGTGAGAGAGAGCACCCATGTGTTTGTGTGTCTATTCCCAATCTTATGTTTCCTCTCCAAAAGCATCCTTTTTTCCTAAACTAGAGAAACTCCTCTCCTATTTTGGACAGTAAATTCTAGTAGCTTTCAGGGAGCTACTATTATGTATTTTTAAACTCATATTATGAAACTTGTGAAATTGTACTACACCAACATGGAATTCACGGAAAAAGACAACCAGCAACCTTATTCCATAACCTCCACACTGCAGGAATTCTTGCATGCAGAAGTCCAGAGCTTCACTTGAACCCTGATACCTCTTACAGCTCAGGTGTGTGACCTCAGGTGCTGTTGACAGCAGCTGAACATGAGCCAGCAGTGTGCCCAGGTGGCCAAGAAGGCCAGTGGCATCCTGGCCTGGATCAGCAATAGTGTGGCCAGCAGGACCAGAGCAGTGATCGACCCCCTGTACTGGGCACTGGTGAGGCTGCACCTCAAAGTTTTGGGCTTCTCACTACAAGAAGAACGCTGAGGTGCTGGAGCGTGTCCAGAAGATAATCAAGCTTTCAGGGAAGTAAAGTCTAAAGAAAGACTTCCTCATGCTAAACGTTCTTCTGATCTGGAATGGGTAAACTTGAGCTAAGTATTGGATTTATTCCATGTGGAAAACGTTAAAAGGCAAGGAATTTCAGCACTTGCATCAGGAAACAAAGTGACAATTCACAGCAACCATAGCTCTGTCATATCACGTACACAATCATCAGTGGCACAAATTCATTAATCACATCCTGGTACTCTTACACAAACAGGAGTGTTATCAATTATCTGTGACGAAAAGCCCTTCAACAAGAAGAATTTTACACAGTTTTTGTATCACAGAATACACTTACCAGTCAAGCTGTTTCCATTCTGCAATCCATTTGCTTTCTGTTTTTCCTAAAATAGATAACAACAGTCCAGCAAAAAAGAAGAAAGTATGTGACAAGAGATTTTGTTATTTTGAGAAACAAAGTCCATGCTATTTTTTTATAATCACTAGTTCATTGGATTTACAGGATTTTCCTAATTGCCACTACCAGAAAAATAAAAGCAAACCTTTACAAAGCAACAGCCATGGTGAGGGGAAAAAAAGTAATTTGCAGGTTAACATTTTCTAATTAGACAAAGAGAATTAATTTGCTGACAGCCACTCAGAATGATTTCTCTGCTGCAGCTCTAGATGAGATATGCTCAGACGATGAGAGAAAACATCTGGATGATGGCAGGTTGTACTTAATGAACATAGCCCAGGTCAAGACACAGATATCAAAGAAATTTTTTTTCCATTTTGAACTACTTCTTATACACTTCTGAAGCTGATCTTCCATAACCTGAATCCTGCCACAGCCTTGAGCTGGTTCTAGAAATATTCAGCGCAGTACATAAATCATCCATCTCCTCATTGTGGGTATAATGCAAATTTACTGGCAAATAACTGAAGAATTCCTCTTTGCACCTGAAATATTGGGAAGTCTTCCAAAATCCCCTAAAATTCGTACCTCCACAGAGGTCTTCCACAGTAAATAGATCATCTTTGAAACTTTCCAGTCAAGAGGAACTACAAAATCCTCTGGCAACAAGGATTCTGCAGAAGAAAATATTTTTTTGCAGTTGAGTGTTCAGATCCCTCCACAGCCAAAATATATACTGAATTACAATTTTTGCACACATTATATATATGTATACTTAAAAAAAAAAAAAAAAAAGCAGATACTTAAACAAGCAAGCAGCAAAGTCAGAATTTAGGATTTCTAGAATCTAAGACCAGTGCAGAGGAGAGGGAGGAGGGGGAAGGAGATCTGCGTTTGGTTTCTTTATTTATACAAACACTTTCCTACCATACTTTCATTTCCCCCACATACTCCTGCAAAACTAGAAAACAAGAAAACCAGAAAGCTTTCAGATGATAAACAAAATGCAACTCAAGTAACAACCTTTAAATTTTAAAATGTTTAATTATAGTAATCTGTGCAGTATCAATAAAGAAATTACTTTCTAAAATGTTTGAATTCTAACACTGTTAAAGAAGCTGAAAAGAGTCCTTGTAGGAAAACTTTAAAATATATTCTACACTTACATGACAATCACACAAGAAAGTCAATCAACTAAATGTTCATTTATAAATAACTAAAGACATTTACCAAAATTTTTCCCAACAAAATAACTTCAATAAAAATTGACTGCAATTGCCAGTGTTGGAGAACACTTCAGTTCAAATGTGTGCATGAATAAATAGTAACCTGTCAATATATAATATATAATACGCCACTGAAAAGCACTGTGATTTTTTTTTGAAATTGAAGGACAATGAACATCAAAGGAGAACATGGCCAGCCTTCTGCAGACAGCACATGGATTTCTGATGGAAAACCCCAGCAGAGAGCAGTCACAAGCTGGCAGGGCTTCAGAGAGATACCGGGGTGGGTTGGTATTTCTTAAAGGTTATTTCCAAAGGAAGCTCATCTAAATGCCAGATTATCACCTGTTACTGACTCAGAGAAGAATAACATTTGGTTCACTAACCTACTGAGTGTTTCTGAATGTCTGGTTTTGCCTTTTTTTTTTTCCCCTGGAAGATCCCTGTTTTCAAGCCACAGCCAACTCTCTCTAAGATTATGAAATTTAATCACAGATATGAAGATTCACCGAATTTGGAGAAGAAAAGTGTTTTATACGTAACAGTCAAGGACATCAGCAGTACTTCATTGCTCTGTTTCAGCTCTCTGGGTCAAGTTCTTTGGTGTGTGGTGCCAGATTTAGGTAAATTAGCACTGCAGGTCCTTTGGGGACCAAGCCAAGTAATAACTTCCCACGGTTTGCATCACTCTTCTGGCAGGTGGCATTTCCATCAATGTTTACAATAAAAACAAAGAATGCTGAGGTTGGTTTGGCCAGACAAACAGACAGCAGCTGCTCCCTAGCTGTCACATTAAAATACATGCTTAACTTTAAATTCTACTGAAATAAACAGACGTAAAGGTCTATATGCTGAAAAAGCTGGTCTCTGTTTTTTAGTCCTATTTGTTGGTTAAATGACAGTTACAGTTTCTTCACTAAATTTGGACCCAAAACTTTGAAGGGTCCAAATGCACAGGGAACACAGCTCTTTCAGCAGGTGCATACACAGCACCGTGTCCCAGGGTGATTCCCAATAAAATGTCTGGTTTTGTTGCTGTTTACAGCCTGTAGGGTCACCTTAGCCTGCAGTACATTTGGAAATGATGGTTGCCACACACAACTCCTTTGAGGACTGTCTGTCTTTTACCTGCCAAATTAAAATGACTAAACTGAAAATACAAAAAATGACAACTGGGGCCCCGGAAGGTGAGTATACAACACTATGACACTTCTTGATCATGCATGATTAAAAAGAAGGTATTCACTATCAGAAAATAAAACTTGTAAGTTTGGTATTCAATTTCAAATTAAGTTAGATTTTGGGAAATAGGAAACCAGAATGGTTTTATATTTGGGAATATAAATGGAATATAAAAGCAGACATACAACCTTTATATAAGAGCACACATTTTGTAACACATTTTCATTTAGTTCTGCAATCAACACAGTAATAAAGTCTTACTCACTAGGATGCATTCCAATGGCAATGAGAGCCTCATGCTTTGGATTTAAAGTTAGTAAATTTTTGTTACTAACAAGACAGCAATGAGAGCTTCATGCTTTGGATTAAAGTTAGTAAATTTTTATTACTAACAAAACTTAAAATACAAGGCCAAACCAAGAGTCACTTTTGGCAGAAACTATCACCAAAGCAGCAGTGATTAATTTCAATAGGATTAATATCTAACTAATATCTGCAATAAAAATTATTATTTGATCATAGTCTTTTTGTTTGTTTTTTGGTTTGGAGAGAGTGCTTTGGTTTCTGTTTGTGCTTTTGAGGGGTTGTGGGATTTCTGGGGTTTGAGTTGCTGTTTTTCTTTTATTTTACGTAGGAGTAGTAAGAAGAGTATTATACCCAGTGGAAGACCTGGAGAACCAAAGAGCTGCACAAGTTGAAAAGCAAATCCTAATGATAAGGGAAGTCCCAGAAAACTACATTTCACATCCACATCTTGATTATCTTCAGGTTGTGAGACCTCTGCTGGTTCAGGGTCATCTGCTTCATTCACCTTTTCACTGCAGCTTGCCAATATACTGGAATCTTCTAGATATTCAGAAACAACTTTAACAGAAGACAAAATATCTGGTTGGCAGTTTGTAACCTCTGAAGAAACTTGTTCACTCTCGTCCTGTGTTTTATCAGCTATCTCTTGCAGCTTAAGAGTTGTAGTTTGCTCCTCCTTTGTTCTGGATACTACACAAACACTGCAGGAATATTTTGATATAGGAGAACATTGTCCTGAATGAATGTGAGAAATACCATGTAACAGAGCATCAGGAGCGGGTAAGGAAGAGGTTGCCTCAGTGTCACTGTAAGGTGCAAAAAATTCCTGCAATGCAGAGTCCTGTGCTTGTGCCTCTTCATGGTCCTTGCTTAGAAAGTTCTCTTGCCTCATTTCCAAAACACTTTCTTGGGGAATGTCTTCTTCTACAGGGACTTCCATCCCTCCCTCTGTATGATCAGCAATCTCTCTTGGTTGGTTAAACTTTGGTGCTAAGTTGACAATTCTCTTGTACCTTTTTCTTTTCAATATAATTGGTGTAGCATCATTTATTGAAACATTTACTTCACTTGAACACTGCATGAAGGTGGTCCTGGGTTCCACAAAGGAATCAAAGTGCACTTCACCAGCTGGAGATGCAGACAGACCATTGCTTGTTATGTTGCCAAACTCCTCAGTTTCTGTTCTGTAATGTTTGTCCTTTACCAATCCTTCCTTTGACTGATCGCAGTTTAGCTGTGCTGAACTGTTTGTCTGAGTCGATTTAGGTTTCCTCATTTTTTGGGGTCTTTGTTCACCTACCAATTTATCCTCAGACCAAGGAGAAAGAGGAACTTGTGTATCAACGCACAGCTGCAGTTCCTCAGTAGATGAATTAACTGAAAAAGAGGCCCAGACATTAGAGCTAGTCTTTTCTTCTTTTAATGCACCTTTGCCCTCTATGTTATTATCAGGCACATCACTGTGTACATTTGAATTGTAACACTGAGAGATTTCTTTTTCTTCACTGTTTAAACTTATCAGCTTAGCTTCCAAGTCAGGTTCACATGTAATTTGACATGATTCCAGTTTGTCTTCTGTGCTTAACAGTGATGTGTCATAATCTTCAGAGATGCCTTCTGTTTCATGGATAGAATTTTCATCGTTGCTTATTTTTAGGAAACTGCTTCTGCAAAGATTTTGCTTTTGATTTGCTTCCTCATTATTGGCACTTTTGGTTAGGTGTTCAGTAGAAAAAGGTTTTACATCTATTAGGAGTGAACTGTCACTTTCTACAGGCAATTCTTTTTTCAATGCACTGTTTGACATTGTTGGGACCTCAGGCACAGCAACCAGAAACCTTTCTCTTGAAACCCCTGCAGCTTCCCTTACGCTTTCATCATCACTGTTAGGCTGCTCTTCACAAACTGGATCCTCTGGACCTTTGCTGAATGTACATGCTGATTTGCTGTTTTCTTCTTCCACATCCTCCTCTTCACTTTCTGATCTGTCCTGGTCACCTGGAGCTGGATAACGATCTACTCCATGTAACATTTTCTTCATAATTTCTGTGTGATTACTTTCCATTGTTTTGTTTCTTTTTCGCTTTTTCTTCTGCTTTGCTTTTGTTGACGGGTGCCCAGTGATTGTCTTTAAATTTGTCTCCCTATGTGAAAACAAAACAAAACAAAATAAATGTAAACCACCAAATTTGAGTAATAATGTATTCATGGTGATCAACTTGAAGATTAGGTACTTTATGTTAATATGATGATCAAACACAGGCTATCTGGGTTTTTTTAATAGATAAAATCTCGGATAAAACCTCCTATTGATTAAACAAATATACACCTTACAATTCAGGACAATTCCTGAACACTTCAATCCATTTAAATAAACACAGTTGATATCCCATTAACTCAGCTTTGCAAAAAGTATCACAACTCACTGCAAGACCAAACATGTTTCTGGATGTCTTCCTAGCATGATGTTTGAATAACTGATACTAAAGAACCAGTGCTATTCTGAAATTTCATTAAATGTCATACTGACCAAAAAGGTACTAATTGAAGGACACAGTAAGAAAATGTCATCCATTAAGATCAAATACTCAAGTTCAAAACATACTAACCAAAAATCCAAATAATGTAAAGGGACAGTGACTACAGCAACTCTGATATTTACTGTTCCATATGTTACCTGCTTATTCATATGTATTCGGAAAAAATACTTCATATCTTATTATCAATAAAATAATACACTGTGGAAAAAATAACAGGGTTTTAGGAAAAATAACATGTTTATTTACAATTAAATTTGTAGCTCTTTCCAGAACATCTTTTTCTTTTGCCTGCATTTCTCATCAAATCTAACAGATAGCAGCCCTAACAGTGACTTCTCTGAAATACTGATGTTGACCTGTCAGCCAGCTAACCCTGAAATGAACACTCAGAAGAAAAACCTACTCCAGGTATCCAACTTCTCCTATTGCAACTCTTCAGAGAGAGATTAGATTTTCAGAGCTAAGTTTGACTGATAAATCTATCAAAGACTTGCTCCTTTTCTGTAGCCCTTTGTTTGGGATGGTACTTCACACAATACACTAAAGCAAAGCAGTAGCTAAAAGACTTGCAGGGTAAAATTAGTTGGTTTTTTTTTTTTTTTTTTGGTGAATTCATATGTAAAATTACTTGCTGTAAGTACTGTAGTCTGAAACTCTAAAGAGAAATAAAACAAAAAATAAGGGGAGACTGTCCATGTGGAGGGAAAGCTGGTCATTAGGAGGCAACCTGGGAACTAAAGGTCACTATCCTTACCTCACCTTTACCCTTTACTCATTCTTAAATTTATTCATTGTTAAGTTTCTTATAAGTTCTTTTTAATTTGAACTCTACAAAGCAAACCCTCTTAATTCTCTGAATGCAAAGGACATCAGCAGCCTTCTCAGCATAACAAAGTCACTTGACTGCAACAGGATTGAACTCTAGGTGTCTTGATATTGCTGCAGAGAGCACTACAGATCTCCATAGCGATCTTGTTGGAAAGCACACAATTTACTGCCTTATAATGGTATCCAGATAAGGCATCCTACTAAGAAATGGGATTTCCTTCAAATGTTGGCATTTAAGTCCACATGGTGCTTTCCTCTCAGCAATGAAAACTGACTTCCCCTGTTCCAAACCAGTGTATTTTCAATATGGTGCCCCATAGTTTGTGGATATCTATACCACAGCCACTTGAAGTTAGCCAAGACAAATTCCTTGTTGAATTCTGCTCACAACACACTCCCTACTCAGCAACATGCCCCATATCTCCCCAGAAAGAGAGACACAGAATGCCAAAGTTTTCAGATTGAACAGATCTCATTTGTCTATTGAAATAAATGATATCAAAGTGAAGCATCTGTAATGGTAGTTGGAGAGATTCTTACATGTACCCCAGACTTGCAGAAATCATGTAGTAATCACATATTATGCCCTAAACCTTGACATTAACTTCCTTCTTTAGTGAAGACAATTCCTGACTTGAAAGTGGTTTTAGACAAGGAAATTCACTAAAGTTCTCAGAATCAAAAAGCCCATTATCAGTGAAATAGAAAATAATGTCTGAATTTTAGCTGGTTTTAGTTAGTTTAGATTAGTTTTCTAAAGATTTGAATTTCCTAAAAAAAGGACTAAAGCAAAAAGGAAAGTGATGAACTGTTACATATAGAATAATAAAATGTGTTACTCTTCATGTTTCCAGGTAACCTTTGTTTCCCAACTGATTCCAAGAAAATACTGCTCCAAAGAAATACTCTAAGGCACCATGATAGCATAGCTAGAATTTCTTGCTTGGGATGAGACAGAGTATCATGTTAAGGTTTCTGCATTTAGTGAAGCAAATTGTCTACTAGTTTTCTTTACATTTTGTCTTAATTCCTCCTCTTTTAGTACACCTACATACCTCTTGAGAGTTTGCCTTATCATAAAACCATATGGCACACAAACACTGAGAAAATTCAAGAACCAGCATGCACACAGATATTACTTCTTTACAGAGGCATTTGCTAGTGAGTTGTTTTCAAACCCATAAAACACAGGCAAAAAGAAAAGGAAAAAAAGTGCTGTTTCAGACGATATTTAAATTTTACTACATTTACAAAACTGTCTAGTAATAAAAAAGACCTGAAAAAAAAAAAAGGAATAGTATCTTTGTTGAAATAGGAATTCCTGTTCTGTAACAACACTTGGAAACTTCTTAGTCTACTGTTTAGACAGTATTAAAAGCTTTTTGCCATAACTCTGTAACATGTGACTTCTAGGTTGTAACCTACTGCTCAGAATAGCACTGACCATCTTCACTGAAAGTCAGAACATGCAAAGTAATGAATCTAAAGCAGTCACATTATGCTGAAAAATGGCAAAACCAGAAGAGTTACTTGCAGTTGTAGAGCTTATTCAGCTATCGCGTGCATCTAAGCTGATGTCTGTTTGATATGATGTCTGTTTGAAATGACTGCAGTTACTGCTGTAATGAAATACAGGATAAAATCATAAAATCGTTTAGGTTGGAAAGAACCTCTAAGATCATTGAGTCCAACCATTAACCCAGCACTTCCAAGCCCACCACTAAACCATGTCCTCCCAAGTGCCACATCTACTTGTCTTTTAAATACCTCCAGAGATGGTGACTCCATCACTTCCCTGGACAGCCAGTTCCAAAGCCTGAACACTTTCAGTAATGTTTCCTAGTAACCAAGCAATATAAGAGAACTGATAAATTTAAAATCCAATTCTAGATGACACTTAGCAATGAGGCACATGCTCTTTCAAAAATGTATGTTATCATTAATCTACAAAGTCTCTGGAGTGGGTTTTCAACATAAAAATTACAGTAGAGCAGCTTACATAAAATGGCATTTACACTTCATCTTCTCCACCTGATAAGTCCAAGTACATTGCTGAATTCCTTGTGACCTAATTTTACTTCAGCAACAACCAGAAACTGAAGTTATAATTTTGGAATGACAAAAAAACGCCAAGGTGCCAGCCTTTTTGTTACCTATCTTGCCTTTAATACTGAAATGAGTGATAAAAGATCTAATTCCTCAAAACCAAATGGAATATTGCTATTAGGTGATCAAGCAAATAGAAAAAAACCCACATAAGTTGCCAGCATTACTGGGCTTCCTAAAAGCTGAAATTCTATTAGACAACTAAGCATTCAGCTTAGCACTTTGTTGTTGAAGAAACAGTCTGTCATCCTTTCCTAGTTTGTTCCAGGTGTTGCTCTTGCACTTTCACTACTTTTTTTTTGCTGGTTCTACCACTTTCATTGTGGGTGGATTCACCTGCCCGACCCTGTATCAAAAGAAAACAAGTGCATACTTTGTTGTTGTGCTCATTTAACTTGGTAAAGCAAGAAGTAAAAGAAGTGTCTAGCTAAGACAACAGAAGTGGCTGGTGGGAGCAAGTGACTACTTCCAGCAGCAACACGTCAGGTTGCCCGACAGCAAGGAAATTCAGTACAAACTATTTGTAAGAAATATTTACACTTTACAGTGTTGCAAATTAATTCCCTCCGTCCCAAAAGAGTAAAGATCCTACTAAGTGGATTTGATCCAAGGTATCTCAGTATTTATTATCCTTTTGTCTTTCAACAGCATTACCCCTGGTGGTGAGACTTAAATACCTTCATAAAATGTGCTTATCTATCACAACACTCAGTGGGCTGCTCCACTCTTTATATTTTATACAGGATTGATGTATATACAGTTCTGCGCAATGTATAATCGACTATCAGACTGCTGTCCTGCTATAGTCCAGACACAAGAGATATTGATGAAGAAAGTACACAGAGAATAACATACAACTGGTTTGATTAAAGCATGCCTTTAGAAGCTGTTAATTTAATCAAATACATGGCAAAGTGCGAGCACTTCACTTTTCAAAGTAAAAAAGCAAACAAATACCCACATTCCTGAGGTGCTAGTAACAGCAATTTGGTTCCAAGTTGCTGTTCACTCCATAAAAATTTCAGGTGGGGTGACCTTACTGATCTTTGTCCAGACTGGTTCATGAAAGGCATAAATATCTTCTGATTGAAATGTCCTATTTTGGCTCCTTAGTCATAGACTACGTTGATCAACATTAAGAAATTGATCCCAAATATACTGTCTGACATATACATGTGCACAGAACATATTTGTGCCCAGTATCAAACATCTACTTTCCAAACAAGAGAAACAACTCAAAAGCTGCTTCAACCTCATTTAGAGGCCACAAATACCTCACCTGACACAATTCAAAACTCTGAGAAAAGAAACAAAACAATGCCCCCAGCACTAGATGCACTGATGGATGCTAACAGATGGATAAGAGGCATCATTTTTGGTTTGACTGGATTTTTCTGCACCAATAAGGATGGCTCAATATTAAAAGGCAGGTTAAGAAGGAGAGGAAAAGGGCAACATGAGACACTCCAAGTGATCTAAATCCATCGTAAGGGGATATACTCACAATACAGAGAAGAAACTGCAGCTTCATCATCAGCCTTCTCCCCCATGAGGGCTCATAGAATCAGTTTTCATTTAAGTTCTATCAATATTTAGTCCTTTGAAAATAACATGAGGGACACAGATGCCAATGTTATGCACTGGAAGTACAGTATGAATCATCTCGTCAAGTTTGATGACATCAGTTCTATTACTTGATGATACCAGCTAAACATGAAGACAACCTGATTGAAATTAACCAAGGCTAGACAAGAAATACACTGCTTCAAGAAGAAGTTTGGAGAAACAGGAACTACAGTCAAATTTGCATTAGTTAATAGTTTGGTGTAACATGCTGTGCTTTCTACTGATATAGACTGTTCTATGTGAGATTTTAAGGAACATTTTCAAAAATCTGTAATGGGATAGAAATATCGCACTTTCCCAGGCAATGATCAGTTTCAGATTTTCATTAACTTCTGGCCAAACTATACTAGTACTGCATATGTGATATGAATCAGCAAGTTCTCACTAAATCCTAAGCACCCTCCTTTCACAGCACTGGAGTGCACTTTACACACCACATCCTACAAAGCTGGTGGTCCAGGCAGACAATCATTAAGCACACTGGTGAAGACTGCGACTTACCAGACAAACACCATCCACTGCAAATTGCAAAGCCCATCTGCCTACTGGTCAATTCACAGCTATAGAAAAAATAATTAACTTAAAACCCCCAACATTTTCTTTCTAAATGAACAACAGAGTTGCTCTTAGATAGATAAAATACTGCACAATGTATATATAATCAAACCAGCTCAAATATAAGACAGCATTGAATCTTAGTGGATTTCTTTTAGGAGAAACAAAATCTACATTCAAAAATTAAATCCTGTGAACCATCTCGTGATTAATTTTTCAGTTCCTCTCCATCACAAATCTACTGTTTTCCAGATATCTGCTTATGGAATTCCACTCAAGAAGCTCTACCCTGGAGAAACAATTTACTGCGGCTCTCATGAGGTTGTGAAATACATCCTGTCCTAAATAAGACAGCATTTCCAAATCCTACTTCCTAAAACATCCTCATTGTGTATTTTGGCCATTAGTTACTTTTTAAATAAATAAATAAATATTTTAACCAGAAAATAAAAATACCTATATACTGTGATACAACCCCCTAGTACCTGAACATAGATTACAGCCATCCTAACCGAATGTTATGATAAGCCAGAGATAAGCAAGTACAGCAAAAGGGTTTTAAAAGTCAACAGGGAAGTGCTGACCTTTCTTGTCAAGGCACATTCACACCCAAACCAAATGTAAAATGAAATTTGAGAAGAGACATGAGCATAATCAAAGCTGAAGGAAAATATGGGTGGAAGAGTAAGGAAAAAACAAAGGTATAATGAGAGCAGAATGAAATACTTGGAGATACGGAATAAGCTATTTTCTGTTAGGAACTTCCAATGAAAGATGATAGATTTTTGCTGTATTTAAAACAGTCTCAATCAACAAAATTGAAGCAAAGACTCGTAACTAAATATCCACCAAAGAAGGACTGTAATTCTGGAACAAAATAATGAGTTTTGAAAACTCAGGGGATGCTGCAAACTTAAGGAGGAAAAAAGGTATAAAGAAAAATATATTGCATGACAGAAAATATTACTTTTAACAGGACAAGAAAAAAAATTCAAAAGGACAGCTTGGGGGGTACTATGTACTCAGTTTTTAAATTGGCAAGAGTTTGAACTGAGGCATTTAAAAAATAGAGAATAGGGTGCAGCTCTCCACACAGCTTTTCATTAAAGAAAGAAAAGGGAAGGGGGAGATGGATCCAGTGTTATGAAGACAACTGTAGTAACCAAACACACAGCACTCAGGTAAGAAAAATGCAGTTCAAGAATAAAGAGAAAAGGGGGAGAAAGTTACAACACAGTAAAAGAAAACAGTATCAGCAAATATTAAGTAACCAGCCTCTAACCTGGATTACAGCAACATTAAAATCCAAGTACTTGTAACTCCAGACAATGTTGCTATTCAGAACATCTGCTCCACTTGTTGCCCTAATTCTGTGCATCTCAAATACTCTATGAAATATGAAGAACTACACGATTCAGTTCTAATGCACATTTCCTGGAAGGTATTACAGCTTTTCTAACAAATCGCCGTACTTTGTCATACTTGCATCGAAATTTCACTATTTCTGCATGCTACACTTTGGTATTAACTCATTTCCCTTTTAAAATATCTTTTACCAAAAAGACTAGAGATACTCAAAAGACAAATTATCCTTTAAAGGTACTTTTTACAAAACAGCCCTGTATTATTCCTAGAGGGTTGGGGGTGAATAGATGGTGAAAACTGTCTTTCAATTTTTCAGTGTAGTAAATGTCAATAGAAATATGTCTTTGGACAGAAAATAATAAAATTACTTTAGATTAACACTATTATATGCTAATATTTTCTAAGTCTGGAAGGACAATACAGCTAATAAGACAAGCAACCACTGACACTGCCCAAAGGGGAAAAAAAGAGGAGCAGCTAAAGATGTTATCAGGAATCTGCAAACAACTCTGCCAACAGCTATGAAACAAAATAACCAGAATAAACAGTTCAGCCATTTTGGCTGCTACAGTTAAAGCCAGAAACTTAGTGCCCATCTGAGAACAAGAACAGCATCACAGCCTGCATCCAACATCCTGAAACCAGGCAGTACTTCTGTTAGTTATTTAAAAGTCTTCTCTGATAAGTAAAAGCTAACTTGCTGATACTATGGGCACTGCTCTCACAACACCCTTTATAATAAAGTAATTTATGTCAGGAAGGGTCTCTGGAGATCCAACCTCTGCTCAAGGCGATACTGAGATCTCATTGCTCAGTGCCTTGCCCTGACAAGTTTTGAATACTCCCAGGATGGAGATTACACAACCTAGTATCCAATGTGAATTTTCCATGTTGCAATCTCCAACCCTTGCTTTTCACCTAAGAGGAGCCTGGCTCCATCTTTGTACTCTCCCCTTAGATAGGTGACAACAGTATTAATCTGCCTTAATCACAGCCTTCTCTTCTTAAGACTGAACGATACATTTCTCCTAGCTTCTCCTCGTATATCAGGTGCTCCAGGCCTTGCCCATCCTCCGCTTAACTCACTTCAGTATGTCCCATTTTACTTGTACCAATGAGCTCAAAGTCTGCCACACTCAATAAAGGCACCACGAACTAATCAGACAAGGACAAACTCATTTCATCTCTTTACAGCTCAACTCCCTGCAGAGCAGTAGTAGTTAAAACACAGTTAGCTAACTTTACTCACAAAAACCCCTCTCCTAGGACCTAGACCTAGGACCAAAAAGGGCATCTAAGTTAACTATTAGAACCAAGAATTCAGTCTAGACTGCAGGAACAAAGCAGTAACAGAATGAAACATAAATGCTCCGACTTCTACATATTACATACACAGAATTCCATTCATAATCCTACATATAATGAATTTTTGCTGCACAGCCATAAGCACAGTCTTCATAAAGTGAAGAAGAATGCTAATGCTAAATATTCACTGAATATTCAGCCCATGTACCAAACAGTGGCAAAGAGCCACAAGTGATGCTCAAATACGTTTCCCTCGCTTGCTTCAGGTAAAAGATCTGATGCCTATATTTTTGTTGTCAAGGACTCTGTAAAGCAGTGTATTCATCTTACAAGCAATCAGGAAAAATGCTAAATGGAGGAAAAGTAATACTGCAAATTCACCCTTAAGTTGGATTCATGAGCCTTCAGAAACTATTAATGGTTAAAAGTAAGATGTGGGATAAGCTATCCAATAACTTCTCATGGACTATTATAACTTAAAGTGTAGGTTACCAAAGCCTATGGTTAATGAATCCAGAAAAAAAAAAAAATTTAAAGTATCATGAATAAAATTACAGCCAAACAGCATTATGGGCCCATGACTAAGACTGATTTGTACATGATACAATAAGCCCCTTAGAAATAAGGAAATATTTATTCAGTCAATTCAGGTAGCACTTCTTAGTCTGTTAGCAATTTAGGAAGAGATTAAACAACACTCACTAAAGAATTGAGCCTTATAAAAATCAGTAGTTAGAAAACATGCAATCACATGTTTCAAAAAAAAAAAGTTAAATTCTCTCAACAACTAAAAAACCCATTTAACATCACTAAAAGACTGCAAGTCCAACTGAAAAAGAATTACTTCATGGATACAATATATTCTGGCTTGGCACAACATGGTATTGTCAAAATAGCACTATAGATCAGTAAGATACAAATGATATGGTCAAGGACTACCTGCCTACCTGAGATATGAAGTAGCACCATTATCAGATAAAAAGAAACTGCAAAGACCATTATCAGATAAAAAGAAACTGCAAAGACCAATTCCAGACACAACACTTTTATTATCCTTGATTTAGAATTACACTGACAGTCCACCTCAAGATAAAACCACCCTGCGTTGCCTCTCCATTACTACAGAAATAAATTACAACAAATTTGAGATGATCAGACCTTAACAATCTCTTACTACTTTATCTTCAAAATAAGACCAGTTACGTTTTCACACATTTTTCTACAAACTCAAAATAAGCAGATTTACAATTAATTTCACCTAATTAATCTATAAAAAGAGGACCCCCCCCAAATTTACTGATGTAAAAACAGAATTTCCCTTAGGAAATTATTAATAAAGAGCTTTAATCTCTGCTCTTGCTTTTATTTCAAAAGGATGAGAACATGAAACATTGAAATAAGACAAGTGCCACTCTAGAAACAATTAAATGAAATATTTCCACATCCAATCCACGTGAAACACCTGATCACTCAGTCAAGTACTTGCTTTCAATTTAATTTCAGCACTATATCTTCTTACTGCTTTTTACAGGGAATTCTAATACATGGATCTGTTCTTTTGTATGGAAAACCCTGAATTCTCAACATATACCTAGTCACCTCATCTCCATGAGGTACCAGCACAGAGCAAAAGCATTTCATCCAGAAAACCTGATTGCTAGGAGGAAGCAGCAGTTAAAGCTACGTCACATGAAGGTGAAAAAAACTTTTTTTTTTTTTTTTTTAAATTCACTGAGAATGAATCCCACTGGTCAACTCAAATTACAACAGGGAAGACGGACACAAAACAATTAAATATAAATGTTATGGGTCCCATCTTAGCTAGCCAAAGCCTCGTTTTCAGTTATCTATTAGCAGAGAAACAACCACGTCTGCAAAAGGTTTCAGGAAATAGATGACAAAAGACAAAATCCTGGCTTTCTTGTTTCAAGGGAAAAAGCTTAACAAATTTATGAAGCATGGCCAACTGGATTAAAATGAACCCAAAGAGGACATGGCTACAAGAACAGGAGACAGAATTCCTCACAGGAGATCATTTACCATCACATGTTAAAAATCAGAAGTGTTAATTACACAGTTTATCCCCAGCAGTCAACTCAGCCCCGCACAGCCACTCGCTCACTCCCTCCTGATGGGATGGAGAGAATCAGAAGGATAAAAGTGAGAAAACTCACAGGTTGAGATAAACACAGTTTAACAGGTAAAGCAAGAGCCATGCACGTAAGCAAAGCAAAATCAGTAATTCATTCACCGCTTCCCCCAGGCAGGCAGGTGTTCAGCCATCTCCGAGGAAAGCCAGGCTCCGTCACGCGTTAACCGTTACTTGGGAAGACAAACGGCATCACTGTGAACATCCCCTCCACCTCCCTTCCTCCTTCTTCCCCTGTTTTTATATACTGGGCATGACACCACACAGTATGGGCTATCCCTTTGGTCAGCTGGGGTCAGCTGTCCCGGTTGTGTCCCCTCCCAACTCCATGTGTGCTTCCAGGCCACTCAATGGGGTGGGGTGGGAGGCAGAATGGCCTTGACACTGTGTAAGCACCGCTAAACGATAACAAAAACACTGCTGTGTTATCAACACTGTTTCCAGCACAAATCCAAAACACAGTCCCAAACCAGCTACTCTGAAGAGAACTAACTTTATCCCAGACATAGCCAGGGTCTATGCATTAGTTAAATTTTAAAAAAACCCAATCCAACACTACTATTTCATGAAATATGGTGAACTAGCAATCTACTAAAAATGTAAAACAGGAAACCTTCATTATAGGTACATTATAATCATCAGTACATGAATTGTATAAAAACTACAGCAGACAGTAAAAATTTTTAGAGCTATCTGTCTAGCTGAGCAGCGAGTTCTTACATTTCTTGCATATATATTTTGAAAGTAATTTTCCTCGGTTTTGAGATAGCATGAGAAATTCAATACCTGTGACATGTATTTCACATAATTTTTATTATTTTTACATATAAATACTGGAGCATAAAATCAGCTTCTGAGATATGTATGTCCGTGACTGTCCTACCCTCATAAAATATTAATATACCATGAAACAAAAATGTGTTACACTGATAGTAATTCCACTGTGTTTTCACCTACCATGTGATTGTACTTACCTCGGAATTCAGCTGTATAGATGGAGCCATTTACAAGAAATGTTTGACACAGAAACAAATTGCAGAGCTTCCCTTCCTTAAGTGTCCTTTGCAAAATGCAGGCCTATTATTGATCAGCACGCTTTGCACATCAGAAACACTCCTCACCCACCAATAATTAAAAAGGTAACACAAGAAAAGCTGCACTGTTTTAAAAAAGTACCAATTAATAGCTATTTAAATAATTAAATATCACTAGAAACCCCCCAATGTCTCTTAAAGCCTGAAGACAAAAGGTGCCGAAAGATACTTTAACATCAGTCTTCTATAGGAAGTTCTTTTTTTGCCATACCTTAGCACATTGCGAATATTACATAAAGCCTCAATAAATTTTATAGCTTACAGCAAAACAGAGTGAGTCTTTCTAAAACTTTTTTATCTCCCTTCCACTTGAAATCTTTTCAACCTTTTATATTTAAAAGCTTTGGGATAAAGTATTACTGAGCATTTACAATAACGTCTACAATTCTTTTGAGACATGGAGAAAGATAACCATGAAAACTAAAACGCAGATAATTGATTTGAGTAACAGACAGTGAGGGAAACAATATAGTTGGAAAGCCTCTTCTCTACATATACACCTAATTCAATATATTAACATGCACTACCAAAATATTTTAAATTGTTTTTCAAATAAATAAAACATCAATTCATATTTGAACAATAGGTGTAGAAAACTACAGAAAGATAGGACAAGAGGGCATGGCGTTAAGCTCTGATGGGGAGGTTTAGGCTGGATGTTAGAAAGAAGTTCTTTACAGAGAGAGTGATGAGGCATTGGAATGGCCTGCCCAGAGAGGTGGTGGATTCTCTGTCCCTGGAGGTTTTTAAGATGAGGCTGGATGTGGCACTGAGTGCCATGATCTAGTAATCACAGTGGGGTTGGAT
>JAYRBT010000001.1:48459789-48499174 GCA_036023395.1 Myiotriccus ornatus
AGTGCCATGATCTAGTAATCACAGTGGGGTTGGATCAAGGGTTGGACTTGATGATCTCGGAGGTCTCTTCCAACCCAATTAATTCTATGATTCTATGATACTTCATTATGTACCTGGATTTTCAACTTTGATGATGTTCAGACTTTAATAAGAAAGTAATTTTTAGGGCCTATTCAAAAACCGTTTACAATTTTAAAAAATTATTCTGACTTTGGATTTTCCAAAATTCTCATGACTATGACACCAACTTAGTAATAGATAACCATCAAAATTCTCTTAGTTATGTTCTCATGTTCTTGACAAAAATCTCCTAGTCAACGTTTACTCATTCAGCGTATAAGGAAATCAACCTGAAGATAGTTATTTCAGCTAGCAGGTTAGTAATAATGCTTATTTGTATAAGCTTGAAAATAATACAAACTGTTGCACTGGACTACTTCAACAACACTGAAGATAAATACATTTTATTAATACAGCAAGCTGTTAAAAAACAAGCAAAAAAGGACACTTACAAATTCATCATTTTTAAGAGAAAAAGGGCAATAAATTAGTCACTCTCCATGCTGGCTCATTCTTTGTTATGTGCTAAACAGATTACAATAACTGTGCCAAAATTAGGAATGCAAGATGGTTTTACAGTTATATCCAGTATTTATATTGAATTAATGCATCTCAACTGTGGACTGGAATTTGACAACCTAATGCTTTAATACTTCATTTTTATCGCAAATGAAACAAATCGAATTAGAAAGACACAGCTGTGAAATTCTGGGGGTTTAGTGATAAAACTAAGATTTTACTTTTTTTTTTAGTCAGCACAAAAAAAAGAAGTTGGTGGTGTGCAGCCACCATCATAGTTACATACTACCAACAAGAACAAATAAAAAAATAATTCAGGTTGCACAGTTTAAGGCTGGTGAATACTGTATTGGCAGAACATTGCTGCAGTTGCCACATGAGCTTCTGCAACCACGCAAAAAAAAAAACCAAACAAGAAAAAAACCCACCAACCAAAAAAAAACAAACCTCTGAAACCAGAAAATCCATGCCAAAATTTTTCCAGTTGGCAATATATGCCAAGGACAATCCAGCACATACCTGTTTTCAAAAAAATCTCCAAAAAGGTAAGGAGACTAAATGACAATTATTAAAATTGATTATTATATAAATAACCTCTTCTTCCAGGGCTTTAATTATCTTTTACAAGATCTCTAATATGATCCCTTCTTTAAAAAAAAACTGCTCAACAGTTACCTGATATATGACAACATCATTGTCTTATATTTATGAAGGAAGACGCTGCTATATGCCATACTATATATTAAAATTTTTACTAAAAATCAAAGGTCTTACAACTTTAATAAATATAGTTTTAAAAAAACATTAAATGTACAATCCTATTTACATGCAAGTCCGTTAAAAAGAACAACCTCCAGAAGAAAATGGTCTTGAAATAGGCCTATTTAAAACACAGAAGATCCACTACTTTATTGGAGGTGATGATGTGTTTTAAAAGGGCAAGGAACAGATGCTTATTAACTGACTGCAACTGTGTTACTGGTTACTGGAAACACTGAAATAATCCCATGAGTCTGTATTGTCTCCCCACCTATGTCTTCGCTGCAGAGGTGGTCTTTGAGTGTTTTTGTGGGGAGGTACCACTGAATTCATGACAATAGGTATAGATATTTGATATTCATATCGTTCCAACATCTGAGCAATCTTCTCACGAGTGACCCCATGTTTATTCCTCCTATAAAAATAAAAATTTAAATTAATTGTCTGGTATTTTTACAGTTAGATATAAGTATAAATATAGTTTTACACGTTTATAGCTATATGTTTACAGTCTTTAAGAAAAAAACTCTTGATTCTTAACATTTTTCTTCTTGCTTTTCATATTTAAACTTTCATTATACTGTACCCTCATTCTCTAAGTATTCAACTTGGGTTGAGGTTTAACAATTTATCACTGAATGTACTAAGTAACAGTAAACAACACCCTCATTCTTCTTCATACAGAAATGCGATGTTATACAACTATAACTATATAATATATAGTTATACAACTATGTATCTAAGTTATCCCAGAAGGACTTTGCTTTCTATTCATTCATCAGATTTTACATGGTATACTAGCTAATGAGTAAAGGGCTGAATAATACCATAGACTAATCCTTACGAGAGCAGTGTTCAAACTAGCATAAAAAATATGCAACTACATGGTTTCCAGACTTAATGACAGAATATTTTCTCATCAATACATCTCTTATCACCAAGAAATCTTGTCCAATCTGAATTATTTCCACATTAAACCAACAGGGAATGTATTTCTGCATCTTTGTGCTTTCTGCCAGAGACAGAAAAAGCATGGGCCTTACTGCATTGCTCAGTTCTGTAGAGGGGAAATCAATACGGGGAACAAACAGGGTATACTGGAAAGAGGATACTCCATACAGAAGTATTTTGAAAGACTAACTTCCTCACCACCCAGCCCCTCCGTGAGTTTGCATATATTATTACAACAAAGAAGTCAGTATCAAGTTGATAAGGGTTCAAAGAATACTGCAGGCTTCTTAAAGTGCATTTTATCAGCTTTCTTTCTGTGAAGAAAATGCTTAAGGAGAATATTTCTCTCACAGAAACTCTTCCCTGAGACAACATCAGAAGCTAGACTGATAATCACTTGTGGCTTGTTTACGTGCTTCTAATTTCTACATTGTGTTAAAGCGGTCCAGGAGCAGTTGCATGTTGAACTTACGAGTTAGTGAGGCTTAACAGTTTTGATTTTATTCACAAATATGAAAAAGGTTAATGGTAGAGAAAAACCCCAATCCCCTAGAAAAAAGTAGATACTATAAAGCACTTGAAACTCACGACAGACAAAATATGAGAAACTCTTAAGTCTTTTTATGCCAAGTGGTGGAAGCAGAAAGTTACTCAATATTTTCTCTATCTTTCAGTACTCCTAGAAGAAAATTACAGCTCAAGTGCTCTGGGAATAGAGTGCACACTAATCCACAATTGTGTATAATCATATCATAGATGAGTAAGTACTTTTCCTAATAAGGAAAGGCAGGACAATAAAAGAAAGGCCTAATAAGGAATAAGGCAGGATAATAGAATCATAAACAGCAAAATTGCATTAAGCATAGAAACTAATTGAAAAAAGGAAATAAATTTGCTGTATAGTGTCATTTAATACTGGGATCTCCTCTTCAGACACATCTTCACTCATCCTTTTGCAGCTTGGCTATGCTGAAAGAGCACAAAGACATCTATCCTGAACCAACACAGACAAAAGCTCCTGATAGATAGTTATAATATGGAAGTTGGTTTTGCTTAGAGCAACACAGAACCTATTGATAAAAGCAAAGTTCTGTCACTATGAAATGTTTCTACACTACCCTCAGCAAGTCTGCTTATGATACAAAACTGGGAGGAGCCCTCTTCTGAAACAATTTAAAAACAAAACGAAAATTTACATCACCACCTTTCTTAAACACTCAAAAATAAAGTTTCCGGACACTGGCCCTCTATTCAAATATTTATAGCAAGTAGAGCTGCTAAAACATTTCTAGGAGCCTTCTAAAAACTGGTAGCAGCACTTCACAGTTCAAGTAAACCTTTGGTTTTGGGAAAGACATAAACTTTACTCCTACAACTAATGACTAAACAATACAATTCACCAGTAACTACACATCTGTTTATCTTTTTGCCTGTTAAGACCACGTGGAAACATGAATTTTCCTAGAAACTGAGTCTGTCTTACGTAATGGAAATTTCATGCTGAATATCTTACAAGTGGCTGATTATTAACTCTCCTAACTTGGCTGTGCTGTACCCCAAACTAGAAAAACTAGTTTTCATCTCAAGAAAAAAAGCTAGGGGGAGCTTAGGAGCAGAAGGTGAAAACTTTAAAAGATTTGTAAACACAATAAAGTCCAAGTCACTCAGTAAGGTAAGCACTGTACAACATACTTTGTGCAGTGTAGGGGCTACTTACAAAGTTGAAACAATTATAAGCAGTCAGATGGACAGATATAAAATGACAATCAGTGAGAGAACTCTGTCATCAACTGTGAAAATATTACATTACATTTCAAACAAAGAAATATCCCTAAGTTAAACTGATACCTCATAGATTCCTAAAGCAGATACATGTTATTAACTAGGAATAACAAGTAGCTTCCTAAGCAGTTTCACAACCCAGTAGTTCAATGACCTATGTTCAGCAGTACTCTAAGTAAGATCCTCTGAACACTGGGAAGCTTGCAATAGCTCTCTTTTTAACTTTTACTAATTAGTAATAAACTGCTGTCTTTTAACACTGAGAACCTGTAAAAGTAGACAAACCAAAGTATTATACTGATGCACTCCTTGCCAAATGTGGAATTTCTTTTTGTCTTTTACCTATTTCTTGCCATCAGCATTCTGTAGCAACAAATTTATCAGAAAAATTATTCATTATAATAACAGTGATTCTTACAGAGGTCATTCATTTTTCTACACATGTCCAATAAAATTTTAATACTGATTTTTTGGGCCAACAAGACAGGGCAAGTGTTTATTTGTCTGCTTGTTTATCCATAAAACTTCCATTTAAAGGTATGTCTCAAAATGCCTATTTAATAAAATACATTTCATACTACTAGTAAAGTAGTTAATAATACTTTGAATAAAATATAACTTACTGTATATATATTTATGCATGCATATTTATCTGCTTATCTCTATATGTAAAGTACCATGATTTCTCTAAGAGAAAACTTACTTTTCTAATTCTTCAGGATCAAACTTCCACCAAGTATCTGGTTCATGGAATTCCACTCTGTAACCTTTCTCTAGAGCCTGCAGCAAGTGAAGAAACATGTGTGATATGTGTATCCTTATTACATAAAACGTAAGAAAAAATGAAAAGACAAGTGTAATAAACAGAAGTAGCTAACTCTGCAGTGGTAGCATGCTCAGTTTCACTTACCCCCTAACCCATCTCAGCTTTTGTTTCAGGCTAAGTAAATTAGATCAAGTCAATCCTTACACTGATCCAAACCACTGCCATACCAATTAGTAATTGTTATCAATAAGTAGTCTCTCTCTTTAGAAACTTGAGCAAGGAGAATGTTTCTGGACAAAACACACCAACTTATCACATGTGAAGCTAAGTTTGGAAAATCGTAATGAATGACATAATCATGCAACAAAACCTACCACTTCCACATACGGTTTCATTTCCCAGGCTTGAGTATTAGTGTTGTCTATTATAACAGGAGATCTTCCCTGCTCCATTGCTTGCTTTGCTGCAATGAAAAATACTGCAAATTAATAAACCACTACATCTAAACTATTCCAGATGTCTTTTTCACTAACCTACTCTGACACACACTGTTCTAAGGGAAGGAATAAAAGGTACAGACAGGAATGACAAGTAGAAGCAAGAACCAGAAGGACGGGATGCCATCCAGAGGACAAGCACGAGAAGCGGGCCCATGGGAATCTCATGTGGTTTCACAAGACCAAGTGCAAGGTGCTGCACCTGGGTCAGGGCAACCCCCGGTATCAATACAGGCTGGGAAGGGATTGAGAGCAGCCCTGCTGAGAAACACTTGGGGGTGCTGGTGGATGAGAGGCTGGATTTGAGCCAGCAATGTGTACTTGCAGCCCAAGAAGCCAGTTGTATCCAGGGCTGCATCAAGAACAGCATGGCCAGCAGGCCAAGGGAGGTGATTCTGCTCCTCTACTCTGCTTTGGTGAGACCTCACCTCGGTGGCTGCATCCAGCTCTGGGGTCCCCAGCACAGGCAGGACATCGACCTGTGGGACCAAGTACAGAGCAGGGCCACAACGATGATGTGAGGCATGGAGCAACCTCTCCTGTGAGGAAAAGCTGAGAGAATTGGGACTGTTCAGCCTGGAAAAGAGAAGGCTTCAGGGTGACCCAACTGTGACCTTCCAGTACCTGAAGGAAGCCTACAAGAAAGGTGGAGAGGGACTTTCTACAAGAACATGCACTGACAGGACAAGGGGGAATGGTTTCAAACTAAAAGAGAGTAGGTTTAGATTAGGCATTAGGAAAAAAAATCTTTATTGTGAGAGTAGTGAGGCACTGGAACAGTTGCCCAGAGAAGCTGTAGATGTCCCACCCCTGGAAGCCTTTAAGACCAGCTTGGATGGAGCAACCAGACCTAGTGAAAGGTGTCCCATAGCAGAGGAGTTGGAACTAGATGATCTTAAAGGTGCTTTCCAATCCAGGCCATTCTATGATTCTATGGTCTATCAAGTAAACAACGTGAAAAACATATCAAAAGCAGCTGGAATTTCAGTAGAAGTGGCAGGAATAGAAGAAACTTCCCAAAGCCACAGAAGTGAACTTAAAGGGCCTAAAACCCTGACTGACACTAATTTCAGAATTAAAGTTGCAGCGGCAAATGAATTCCCGTATTTCCTAGTATTTGTGCACTTGACCTTACAATGATTATATTACATGCATATGTATTTTAGTATCAAAATATGTATTTCACTGTCTTGTAAACATTTGAGAGTTTGAAACTCTGTTCATCTAAAAGAAATCAATTTTTTTTTCCTAAAGGGCCTCACCGGTAACTGGTTTTTTCTCATACTTACTATATTAAAGATTCACTCCATCCCCAAAAACAGGGGAGGGATAATTTTACCATAATAATTTTCTCATTTGTGAAGAAAATACATTTTTGTCTTCTTCATAATTCTGACATGAGGATTACAAAGCTCTAGCTAAATATGTTGTAATATTAATAGAAGCAACTATAGAAATAATTTATGCAGTTGAATTTATCTATATGAAACTTCAACCTAGACCTACTCATTAGATAAGAATCCCAACTACCATGACCACCATTTCCTCTGAAGTTCACATTTCATGTATTTCAAGGATCCACACACAAATGAAACCAAGAGTTTCTAAAGTACTTGCAGTCAGAGAGCTCTATCTAGTCAAAGCAGGAGGTAAGAATTGAGTGTAACTTCAACACAAAAGTACTCTGGCAAACATTTTGCAGTGTTCTATAGAACAAGACACAGCTACTCTTGTTCCTGTTAACAAAATCACTGAGTAACTACTGTCACAGTTACTAAAACCACTGTGTAACTAAGTGGTACAGAACTAGAGAGATACTGTTTTCTCCTTGTCCCTCTGTATCTTTCAATGCAAAAAAACTCCTCTAGACAGGAAAGAAGCTTCTGCTTGAGACACTGCACCACAGAGAGCAATCTGCATGGACTTGTTAAGTTTGTATACTCCTTGGGGAAGACCTGACAATGAGATTCTTAGAAAACTGCTACAGAAAGAGCAAGAATCTGCCTACAATCCTTCTTACCTCAAGTATTTACTTCTTTACCAACAAAACTCAAGCTTTGGACACTGCTACGTATTAAGAAAGATGACTTATTAAAGCTGTTAATCTACACAAGAAAAATAAAGTCTTCTCCAGAAAATTTTTCGTAAATTTTGGATGAAACTCAGATCAGTAAAAATAATGGAAAAACCCAGAATCCTCTGCTCTGCTCTTTTTGGCTTAGATAGTTAGTTTTCTTCACAGTTGCTGGTATTACATCATGACATCTGCTGTTGCCAGTATTAAAAAGTTTGAATTCTGCTATCAAGATACTACTATCAGATGGAACAAATAAGCAGTGCATAGCCCAAAGAAACAAGTTTTTCTATTTTTATCTCTGAAACTTGTAGAAGTTCAAAATTTAATGTATATATGTATACATGAATTAAAGAATAAAGAATACTTTAAATGCATATTTCTATATACACTATGCTAAAATATATATACTCCTTTTCACACAGACTCTTAACACACATGCATGTTATGCTTCACTTCTATTGTCTCAATATAACATAGTTTAATAAGATTCCCCTTATGTATTCAAACCTCTCTTCTGGTTCCAGTCGTGGGCATCACCAAGCTGAGCAGCATTATATGTGTATCCATCCTGTTGACGGAAATAATCATCGGTGCTGAATACAATGCCATCACGACTCTGACCAAGCAGAATGCTGTTAAACAAAGGAAAACACAAAAGTATATAAACCTTAAATTTTCAGATAGATTAAAAAAAGACATATAAAAAACAATATAGCTAAAATAGATTTAACTGTGTGCTACTTCTGAACCTCTTGCAAACTTCAAACAGATTTATAAAAGTACATTCATGTATTACCAATAATTCTAATCCAAATTAAAGCAATATATTTTCCCCTTCTCTACTACTTCTGTAGCTGGTGTTTCTTCTCCACCCCCAAGAGATGTTCTGACTAGATCTCTCTAATTTATGGCTTTACTGCAGTAAGTTCTAAGTAACTCATAATGACTGAAAATATTCACTAACATTTTCCATCTCAATTCTCACTTGGAAGTATGTCTACAAACCAATCTGAACATGAGGCCTCCAGATGCAGCAGAAAGACAAACTGGATGTTTAAATCCTTTTTCAAGACCTTAAACTCTCAATATGCCCCCTTCTGACCCTTGTCTATGCTGCTTGCACATAGGATGTAGGCAGAACAAGAACAGAAAAACAAAACTACTAATGTTTACAGCTATTTCCCTGTTTTCAGGAAAACATAAAAGATCAAAATTAACTTCAAGACCATCCTACTAATGAAAGTCAAGATTTACAGAAGAGTGTCCATATTCCTTCAAGATCCTATATCCTATTCCAGTTCTGAGTCTTCTTGTCTAATCCTGACAACATGGTCTTATTTGTTCCTGTTTTCTCATCAACTCTGGCACTCACTGCAACATTAATCCACTGGAATTCACCAGACAGAAGAAAGCAATACTTTCACCCCCACTGACACTTTCCCCCCACCAACACATCCCCCCAGCCCCAGGTTACTTTTCTGAAGCTTTAGCAGTTGAGACTGTTTTAGAAAAGGCACCAAAAGATGATACACCAGAAATGAATAACTACCAGTGGAGATGTCCCCTGACTGAGCAGCAGTAAGCTGCTGCATAGGTTACCTCATCTGGTAGAAGTGCAGTTTCAGTCTCGTAGATGACAAGAAATTTAAGACAGAAACAGAGATATGAAAAACTATCAGGGAATTATCCTGCTTTTCCCTATCATTATAGGGTTAACAGGGTGATAGGAAAGCCATGCATTTTACTATCCCTGCATGAATTAATTCAGTTCAGGAGAAAAACTACTTGATTAGTGTTTTAGATTGTTTTCCTTAAGGCAATGCATTCCATGTGACTTCTGAACATAGAGACCAATTTTGCAAAATCTGATAACCTTGCACAAGAATTTGGGGGGGGACAAACCAAAACAAATTTGTAAACAAAAGGATCAAATGCAGAGATTCAAATTAGAATTTATAAAGATAAAAATTTAAAAGGCTGCAAAGCAAATTTCACATTTACCCAGTCTTTAAGTCTGACATTTCCAAGCATCATAGATATTTCACTGGCTAAAAGTTTACTTCATTTGTGGGCTGGGTAAGTTACATTACATTCTGCTTCTTGCATAGCTAACAATAAAGATTGGAGGAGAAATTTAAGTATACTTTATCAAACAATAAAAGGCATGGTGGGGAAGTCAATGAGGGCAAAAAAAGGGAAATTCAGGGGGACACAGTTGCAATATCCACTGTTTACATGTATATTTTTACTTTGTATTGTGAAAATTTCATTACTGATATTTATTAATTACAGAAGCTATTGCAATGGGTGATGTAGGAATACTAGAAAAAATGCATAAAGCTTTTCAAGAATTCTGCATTTGCAGTGTCATCAAATGCCACAGTCAAACCTTCAAGAGCATCATAAAGCTGACTTTCGGATTTAAATAAAGTTCATTCTAAATAGTGCCAGGCATGCCAGCAAATACCTGTGAGTCAGGAAACAACGATTATAGCAAAGTTACAGGGAGTAATTAACTGCTGCTTGATCAATAATATCAGAACCTGTCAAATGTGCAATCCCCATTCTGTCAAATGTAAACTTCATTTCAGAAAGTCCTTGGAAATTGGTGTTTAAAGGAAAACATTATATAACTGAGACAACAGTACAGTTCTCTTAAAGTCTGACCTACAGAAAAAGTGTGATTAAAAAACCTCCTTGACTATTTCAATCCGAAAATAGAAAACAGCCAGTTAGTATCACAGAGCATTTATAGCCCACTGCAACACTCAGATATCACTGTCCTATGGAAATGTAGGCAACTATTCAAGCTCAGAAGTAGGCAATGTACTCACAGACTACTAAAACCAAACTGCACTAGCAGTATGTGGGATTGCACTACTGCTGAGATGGTAGGAACAGAAAAGAACTGGCCAGATTCCAAATATCTTAGGGGAACAAATATACGTCAGTTCTAAGCTACCATGCTTTCCTATATATCTCCACAGGAATTGCTACTTAAGTGTAAGTCTGACACAAGGAATTTGCTATGTTTTGCCACCTGTCACCAACAACAGATCTGTTATGAATCACAATATAATGACTGGGATGCTGTATTAAATATTAGCTTACATCCCTACATGTTTGTTGTCCCACAAATATGCTGTTGGTTATTTTTGCTTTTAAGATACAGAGATATGTACAACAAAATTCAGATTACTAAGGACCAGAAGAAACTACTAATGGCGCAATGTCAAGTAACATGATCAAAGCAGCACACAAACCGTTTCTTCCTCCTTGCTCTTTCTACCTTTTCCAAAGTATTAAGGTTACTTCACCACAAATAGCAACCCTAACTGAGAAAGCAGAGCATGATACACCAAAGTACAGCCACTCTTTTGAACAGTGATCAATAATTATTTTTGTTAGAGCCTAGATCTTTTAATAGGATGTGTACTACATTGGTTTAGAAGAGTGCAGAAGGATTCATCACCTATTTTTGGTCCAAGTAGAACAAACTGCACCAGTAAATCATACACCACACACACCAGCAATTTTTGTATCTATTCCACTTTAGTATAAAATATTTAACAGGAATTTATATTCATTAAGTTACATGGCCATGATTTCACACTTGGCCTGATTTCCGTTTTTCCAGTATGCTACATTTACCAATGCTAGAAAAACTGGATCCATCTTCCACACTTGCTTTTTGTGTGCTGACTGAATATACACGCATCTCACAGAACCATCTGCCTTAATAAAAAAAAGACAGCAAATAATATCTGGGATTCTCCTACTAGCTGAGGAGATGAACACATCCCTACAGCACCTACAGGCCTGACCAATCAGTTTCTACAGGAGTATATATGAACTCACAAATCAACAGTAATGGGAGATTAATTTTCATTTTTATTCCTAAGAACTGACTCTGTTTGCTCTGCGTTCTGGAGAATAACTCACCTACTCAAATTCTTTTGTTGTACGTTCCAAACACCATTAGTAGCAATAAAGAAATACAATGACAAGGGTTTAAGAAATCTTGCAAACCCATCAATAAAGTTTATTCTTGAAATATTTTGTTAGTATTCCTTGAAGTTCAGAATATGCCAAATTATTAATGAGCCTGTATAACTGATATAACAGATTTAATACAGTAAACTATGTTTGCAATAACCCTAAAAACAGAGATTTTGACAAAGCAAAGAGACTACCAAAGAGGCCAGAGTAATAGAACCCTTATACTATACACAACACACAAGCTATCATTACTTATTAATTAGTAATTAATAAAGTAATAAGTAATTACTTATTAAAGTAATAAAATAAACTAAAATTTCAATTATTGCAGTAATGAATGTAACCTGTTTCTAAATTGTTAAATTAAATCATAAAACAAAACACTTTCAAAACCTGACAGTTACCTCTTTCAGAATTCATAGGGTTTAAACTAGTAAAATTCAAAACACAAACCTACTTGTTGACATCATATGGAATAACTCACATACTTCTAACACATATTTGGAAGTACAATTCATCCCAGGCTCATTAACTAGCAAACAGAAAGAATAAAGACCATATCTTTACAAAGAAAGCATCATTACTATTTAAACCCACAAAGATATGATATTCCACTTTTGAGAGATGGAGAAAGAAAAGAAGATAAATGTATTTCTAATAAGAAAGTCGAATTACACATTATTCAGCATCAATATGTGCACATGCCTGAAATGAATAGCATATTATCCAACTGCTGTAATTCAGCTTTTTTACCCTAAACCTTCCTGCAACTGGACACTCACTTTTGACCAGAGCAGGCCACTCAAATTAAAACAGCTATTAGAATTAAAGCAGCTCACCTACTTCTTCCAGACATGCTATCTGATCTGATAAAAGCTATTAGCCTGACATACAAAACCCATGTTGAAACTAAAAAGTTCATTTTAACTGGTCAGCAAACCAATACACATTTTTCCAGTGCACGTGTCTGTGCAGGCATGCACACACACAAATCCTGCTTTAATTTTTTTTCAAAACTAAAATAGTTCCCAAATTTGTATCCTGGTTAGCCTACTTTGATAGATGATTTTATAACAACAAAGTTATCTCAGGGATCTAATAATTCACCTATTTAAAATAGCTAACATATCATGGTGAGGAAAAAAATAGGCAGTAACTAAAAATAGAGCAGTAATACTACAGATTTTGAAACTATGTAACTGCTACTTTAAAAGCATTGCTTGTAACACTGTTTATAAAAATACATAATTAGAAACAACAACACACTACTGAGTCAATATAAATACTGACACTTTTAACTCTTCCCTACAGAAGATTTTCCTCTCAGGAAGAATGGCCCCAGATAAAGACAACTATATTTATATATTCATGGATTTAATTAAAAACGTGCTTCTTAAATTACATCTACATTTATTCTTTTTACTTCATTACACGCCTTTTTATTCAAATGAACGCTTAGATATTTATGGAGGAATGGTAAATTGCAATTGCTGCCAAATATTGTAGCAAAATATTCTAAAAATACAAGTCTCTTTTCCTGTAACTTTTCCCAGCATTGTAAGATCCCATCATCATCTACTTCTAAGGGTAGTACACTTTTGTTACTTGGGCTAAAGATACCCACTGCTGGGTATCTGTCAGGCCAAACTATTTTCAAAAATTTCTAACTAAATGATCAATCATTTCCAAAACCAAGGAAGAAATACAGCATTTTTATCATGTTTTCATCAGCTTTTCTCTGAGAAGTTTGGATTGACAAATTGGATTCTGACAAAGTACATGCATTTGTCCCGTAAAAACTTTTCGTAAATCCGCCCAAGGTAAACAACTTTGAAATGTCATGCGCACAGTAAATTTTTGTACAGAAAATGCAAAAGATTCTCACTGCAGTAAACCCAACTTTGCAGCGGCAGGAAGCTGATTCAGGACCAATACTACATTTCTTCCAATGCAAGAAGAAACAGAAGGAACAAAATTGGTCTAAAATAGGAGGACATGGGAAGGATAGTGGTATAAACATTGGAACAAGCAACTCAGTACTGGCAGCTAGGAAAACAGGGACAAGGCAAAGAGGGAAGCACAGGGATGACGTTATAATGTAGGTGGGGGTGAAATAATATCACTAGCTGAAATGGACAAAATCAATCTGGGATGGAGAAGGAACTGAGAAATCAGCTTAGAATTTAGAAGCAGACAAGGCACTAGTAAGCACAGACCAAAAGCTGTGGTTGGACATGAACAGCAAAACAAAACTGGAAACAGGCAGTCAAGAAATAAGAATCTGAATGAGCTTCAGAAGGCTAGGATTGTCTAGGTCAGGTGAACATGGGAAATACATCAATGAGATGAGGGGAGCTCCCCGATGACCCAGAAGTCACTGATGTTACACTCATATTTAGAGCAAGTAAAGACAAAGACCCAAGGAACTAACAGCTACTCAACCTCACCCAACCTCTGTTCTGGAAGGACAGTGGAGTGCATCCTCTTGAAATCTATTTCCAAACATGTTAAGGAAATTAAGGTAGCCAGGAAGAGTCCATATGGGTTTCACAACAGACAAATCATTCTTTACTGACCAGAATGCACTCTCTGATGAAAACAATGCCTTTGTCCGAGGACAGAGTGATGAATGCAGCATACCTGGAAATCATCAGTGCTTCCAACATCATGTCCCTGTCAGTAACTGAGTACAGAAGCGTATGGTAGCAAGATCAGTTTTATTCAGTATCTTCATCATTAACCTGGATGATGAGGCAGAGAACTTGCAGACAACTCCAAATTAGCAGGGATGCTCAACATACTGATCAGCAAGGCTTCTCCCCAGAAGGTCACTGAGAAATTTGAGAACTGGGCTAAGCAAAACATCACTAAACTCAACAAGGAAAAAAGAAAAGTTCTGCAACTGATGAAAAAGAAACCTAAGTATCAGCATAGGAGGGAAAGTGGTTGAGCAGCCCTGGTAAAAACGATCTGAGGATTACAATGAACAGCAAACTGAAGATAAGCAAATGGTGTGCTCTCGTCAAAAGAGGAGCAAACCCCAGTCTGGTCTTTAGTAAAGAAAATGTGACCAGCAGATCATCTGAGAAGGCATCACCCACACTCTACCTCATCTTATGTGGTCAGTTCTGAAATATTGTGTCCAGGGTGAGGTTTCCCAGTTCAAAAGACACGCTGAAACACATGAAAGGGCTAAACAGATGGCTCCCAAAATGGCTAAGGGCATATAATCCACAAGGAGAGGTTAAGAGCAGCTGGGTTTTTTTAGTCTGGTAGTGGAGGCAGCAAAAGGCCTGATATCAGCCTATCTTGTATCAGCCTATTACAGTGAATAAACCTATCCCTTACCAGAAAGGAAGCTGCAAAGAAGATGAACCAGATTCTACCACAGAACAGCATGTTATAACACAGAACACACGCAAATTATGGTTTGGGAACTTCAGTTTGGAGATTAGGAAGAACTGCCTTAGTAGGAGGGTTGTACTGCACTAGAAAAGATCGTAGAATCTCTGTGGGATTTTCAAGATCAGGCCTGACAAAGACAGACCTGATCTGATCCAATAATGGTGACGGACCTGCTCCAAGCAGAACGATGGACTAGCTGATCTCCACTAGCCTCATGCCTATGATTCCAGCTGCTTATTTGGAATGGAAGAGTCAAAACAAAACACAAACCTCGGTGGAAGGTTCAAGACACACGTGGCTGAAGTTTGTGAGCAGGCTGAAAAGCATCTGTACCTAAAAACACTTACTTTGCATAAAACACAAACAGAAATTCAAGATTCCTAGGTCTAATTACTGGCCCTGCTGTCATTTCACACTTGGGAAATCCACTTGCAAGATGCACCTCATTCCACTCTAGTGCTGATCCACACAGATGATGTCAACTTTCTGCTTTTCCTTAACAGTCATGTTGCTCACACAAGGGGTATGGGTTTGTCTGCAGGTGCTAAAGATGCCACACTTGCAAAGATACCTGTGGGTACTAACAGGACATCAGATGACATAGTCCTAGTCTATCCTAGTCTACACTGAAAAATTCTATGATGTTACACAGAAAAACATGTTCAACTTTATTAAGAATAAGACTTAACTATAATTCAAGTATTTTCCCCATCGGCAGCCATTAATTCTGGGACTTTTTTTCACACAAGGTATCCAAGACCCTGAGACATGATTTCGTAGGAATCAGCAATTGTAACCATTGAACATATGAAACTGTGTGTAATTGAATACACTGAAAAACAAGTTCCACACAGTTCAAATTCTGCACACACATTTGGTAACTATTCTTGACCTTGATTTCATAGTACCCACTTTCCCATCTGTTAAGTACAATTAGTAATTGATCTCACTAGTGAGAGATGAAAAAAACCCACAAATATGTGTTCATAAAAATCTCAAGATACTTAAAATTTTTCAGAAAACATGAGTCATATATTTGGAAAAAGACTGAGACATATTATCCAATTCCTTCATTGAATAAGGCAACATTTTTTCCACTGAGTTATTTTTTAAATTTTCTATGTTGCTTTCATAAAATAAAGGAATTACTGCAATAATACCACATGGGCACATGCAGGTTTACAAAACACAGCAACCAGTAACTATAAAATACTATAATTAAAATTACTCAAACATGTAGAAAAGATATCTCTTAGAGATTTCTAGCTATGATACAGAGATCATGCTGTCTTAAATATCAGGAAAAACCCAACAAACACAATGTTACTCCTTTATACAAAAACCAAGTAGGAACATGATCTATTTCAGACTCCTAGCATGCAACTGAAGAAAACCAGAGAAGACATCCCATTTCTGATGTAGTTTCTGGATGAAACTCAACTCGTAAGTACTGATTTAGTAACTTTTTTTTTTTTTACACAAGAAATTAATACTGATAGTATCTGTGCTCTATCTGTGTCAATTTTTCTGCATTTTAAATTAGGTCAAAAAACCCCAAAGTGAGAATCCAAGTTGGAGATGGCACCTACTTTTAACCCTGCCAGACATCAACAAGTATATTTTTAAGAAAAAAATAATATTTTTCTTGTGTATTCACAAATAAACAGAGCAGTTGACAGACCATACTATGAAAAAAAGGGAATGAGATTACGGTCAGTTTCACCAACACACTGAAAACAAGTATCAGAGTAGCACAATTCTTCTAACGAAAATTTTTCCATCGGAATAAAATTGTATTTCTGGTTCAATCAAACTGATGCAGTTAAATTTGACAGAAGACTTTTTTAAATGAAGGAATTTAAGAATTAAAAAAAAAAAAAAAAACAAAAAACCAAAAAACAGACCACCACATACTACTACCGCTGAAATCTTCAGAATAAACCATTATCTAATTTAATGAATACACAGCATTTTAAATTTAACACAAAGCAGCTCCTGTTCATCAAAACTCTAAAGGAGACAAAATCCCCAAGTAAATACTCTTAATATTTACTGTCATTTGCACTCATTAAGTATGAATGACAGAAAACACTAAATTACTGCATTTTAGTAGCCTAATTTACAAATTAAAAAGTTTGCTAAGTGCTTATTTCTAAATTCTTAAAAATTTTTATTTGAATAAACTTTTCAAGCTTTAAGTCTTTACTTACCGAGAAAGTGTAGATTTCCCTGAACCAGGTAAGCCTCTTAAGATTAGAAGAAATTTTTGTGCACAACCATATCTTTCTTCAGATAACTGCAAGGAAGAAAAGCTGTGCATTCCTTCTGTATTGTCAGCTTTTGGATCCTTCCAACGCTCTTCTCTGGTTTCACAGAAACCATTATTTTGGAGTCCCTTTTGGTCATTATTTTCATTTCTGAAGACCTGAGTAGTATGGATGTCACTATGACTAGCACAGCTGGTATTTTGATCAAGCAATGGACCATGATTGCTGGTATCAGGATTTCTATAATTACTATGATGATTTTCATAAGAAAGTTCCCCATTCTGAAAATGAAGAGCATTTGGGATTTGTGGTGGGGAAGTAAGTGTCTGAAAACGGGATTGATGGTTGAGTCTAGGAAGAAGAGGTCCCTGAGGTACTATGAAAGATGCTCTAGTCTGCCAAGCAGGTCTGAATTCAGGCACTGAGCAGTTCCAATAGTTAGCATCTACTTGGCCATTAAAGGTATTTTCAGTTTTCCAGCCATCTGTTTCCACAACAAACTGCTGCTCATTGCTTGTTTTCTGACTGGTCTGTTCCCCAAGAAAATTCTGTCCATTCTCATATGATGGCTGTGGGCTGTCCAACAATATGCGTTGACAATCCTCTTGTGAGCTTTGACTGCAGTTATATGGAGACTGTTGATCCTGAGAAATTTCAGTTTCTTTTTCCTGAGGATTAGTATCTAAATTTTCACTTTCCAGCTGGTGAATTTCTTTATAGAACTGGTCCAGTTCATCATCTATTTCTGGTACAGTGGCAGAAACAGCCTGCATCTTCTTAGCCTCTTTCCTTTTAGGTCTGTTTTCATGTAATTCATTCATATCTCCCTCACTGCTTCTACATTCATTGCAACTGCGAGATTCATTCTGTTTGTTACTTTCAGTAGGCTTGTAAATAGGTCCTATAAATTCTTTGCTTGTAAAAAAATCTTCATCTGATGCATTTCTATTTACTGATAATGATGTACTACTTTTTTTAGTATTATCTTCACCGGTATTATTTGTAATAAAAGGGTCTTTCTCTTCTTGAACTTTAGAGTCATTTACTGATGCAAAGGAAGGATTTACATTCTGCACAGTTTCTAAATCAACTGGCTGACTAAGCACTGGATTATTTTCGGGGAGAATTTCATTCAGTGATCCCAAGACACCAGTCAGTATTTTCTCTTGCTTCTGCATTTCATGTTGCCCTTGGTTATCTGAGGCATATGCTGGCATCCAATCACTTGATGTTCTCTCAGCATCCACCTCCTCCTGAATACCTTGGTTTTCATCATCAGGGAGTTTCTCATAAGTCCCTTCTGCTGACTTCATTCTTTTAGAATATCGTTCAGTTTTTATTTCGTCCTGACACTCCGAGAGCCTTACTCTATTTTCAGCATGAAGCATCTTAGAAAACAATGAATACATTATCAGCATGCATATTTTTAAGGTAAAGTATAAAAAAGCAGAACTTACTCAGGCCTATGACATCAGACCCTCAGACTCTCCATGGTCACAACTAAAATGTACTCACCCAGGAGAAAAGCAGACATCACCTACCACAAGTATGGTTTAAACAAGACTGCCACATCGTTTGCTGCTCATCTTTAGTAAAAAACTACAAATAGTGCTGCATCAGTCCAGCAGCAATTTTACAATATACCTTAAATAATTTACAAATCATGATTTTAAAATATGAACAGTTGAAAAACTCTACTGACCTCTTACTCTGCCAAGCGTTAGAAATCTCTTTTACAGGATAAACATAGGTCAATTTCCAATGCACAAACTGATGCCTGACATCACTACAAATATGACCAACAAAATAATACTTCAATCACGAGGATTGTTTTCTATGACATGAACTAAACTCAACTAATTCATTTAACACCAACTGAACAGATGCTGGACGGCATTTGTAATTTAGAACTAGTCAAATATGACTTTAAATCGTATCTGCAATCTGTTACGATGTTTCTTGTTTCGGAACTAAGGACTACTGTTAGGGGCAAGATCATTTGGTTACATGCTTTTTAAAAATAAACACATACAAAAAAAGAATCCTTGTCATAAACAGGTTGCATTCTAAGAATAAGGCAGTAAGTTCCAGAAAGATTCAGACGAGCAATCACAAACAAAGCAAGATGGCACTGACCCCCATGACATGCAGTCATGCCATTATCCATCTAATTATTAGTCAGAATTTCTTGGATTTTGCTTTGTATTCCGGAAGTCTAGACTGTATACAATTAAGAGCAATAATAATATTATAAATCAAGTGCCAAGTAGTTTATTCAGCAAATCCCAGCTCCCCAAAAAATGGGGGATCAAACAAGAAAGAATGTGTTTCCCCTATTAGAGAATTTATTCTACTGCTTTCTGTGAACAGTTCAACTTTCTAGGACTAAGTATTAACAAAATGTCACATGCTCTTCATCCTGGACAAGAAAATAATTTTTTTTCTTTTTTGAAAAAGATCTGTAATAAGTATTATGGGAAAATTTGTAAGCAACATGTTCAGTTTCAAAACTGACAACAAAACGTGTTACTCTAGGAGTTTTCTCACCTACTATCCAAAGGGAGAGAAACCTACCATTCTCATTCTCCAAATGCCTAAACCAAGGAGATTTTTACAGTCTGAGATTTTACTGACTTTACTACCTGGAATAGAGCACAGGGAAGAAACTATCCCTCTTCCTCAGAACTGGTGGAAGGAACACTGTTGGCACAATGGTCTCTCCTCCTTTCAGGAGATATGTGTTTTATGCATACCTTCAGTTTCTCAGTTCCTCCTTTCTGTAAATCAGAAAGCAAGTATGATATTATGTAAATAATTGACTCTATCCACCACCTATCAAAAAAATGTGAACTCTGCCTCCACTTAAAAACAGGACTTGGGGGGGTGGGGAAAGCTGCTTTATTAGCTCCTGTGTCCTCATCCTGCTCTGGGATGATGTTTAAGCAGAGCCAATTTTCTGATGTGGAGTGAAAACAGAGGACATGTGAACACTTACTACATGACAGTATCTCCAGTGACGGAGGATACTGCTCTGTGACTGTCCCTCTCAGGAATATCTTTTCTTGCTCATCTCCCACAGACTTTCCTTGACTATCCTTTGGGACAGTGAAGCTGCATAAAAAAGCATATCCACCTGCACTCTTGGGGAGGACACAGCAAGCAGGGAGTGAGAAAATGCAGTCTCTGTGACGGTCTTGCCTCTCGAAGGGGGACAGGCACAGGTCTATATTATTTCTGTAAAGAACTAGTTGCAAGCACTGAAGCCGAGCCGGCAGAGGGGATTCACCACGCCGCCACTTGCCACACTCAATCACCACTTTAACTGACCTGGCGAACATCCAGAAGGCTCAACCACCAAACTCAAGGCCCTGAGCTCCACCTGCACGCCACATTCCCAATGGAAAAAGGAGGCTTATGTGGCAGAACCTACAGACGGGGGAACTTAAAAGGCTGTGCTTGCGTGACCCCTCTGTGTGTACGGCGGTGGCAACGTCCGCAGGCCTCACGCGGCGCCAGGACACACCTGGAGCCGCGGGAAGCAGGCGCTGCTCCCACACCGAGGCGAAGAAGCGGCCGCCAAGAGCCGCCAGACCCGTCCCTCAGGAGGTGTGTCAGCCGCCCGCTCCCCACAGCGTAAAGCGTAACCCACCCCGCCCCCCCACCACTTCCCGCATCCCGGTGCCTGTGTCCCGCAACCTCAGCAGCCGCCGGCCCCGCGCGCTGACACCGCCACCCCCACACCGCCCCTTCCCCCTCGGCCACGCGTCGGTGGCAGCAGCAGCAGCGGTGGCCGTGGCGGTCGGGGGATAAGCGGCCTGCCAGGCCCGCCAGTCAGTAGCCGCCGCAGCCACCCGCGGGCGAGGCACCAACCTGCAGGCAGCGGCTCCCGCCGGGGCCCGGCCGCGGCACGGGCCGCGCCGCCAAACCCCGCTCCCAAGATGGCGCCGCCTCCCGCCGCCCCTTCACCCCGCGCGCGGCGCCGTGAGGGGCGGGGCCGTGCTCCGCAAGCCCCGCCCCCGCGCCGGCGGGAAGTGCCGTGAGGGAGGGGGTGCCGCGAGGGAGGGGGTGCCGTGACGGAGGGGGTGCCGTGTGGGGCCGCTCGTGCGCCTGGGGATTTGTTCCCTCAGCGTGCCGGGGGGGTCGGAGCGTCTGTTTTGCTTTGGGTGGTATTCTGGTATATTTTCGTGAGAGAACAGCAGCGATTTTAGCGAGATTATAAAGTTCCGATGAGCATTGTCCCCAGCGTAAAAGCTGCCCAAGTTTCCTAGACGTGTGCTGTAATAAACACGGATTTCTAACTTTTCCCTGCTGCATAAATGGAGTGTATTTTTTTTGCCTAATTATGTGACTACATTTTTTGTTTTCCAACTCGTGGTGTTATGGAAGGCAAGACACATTTTTCCTAAAAAACATTGTTCTTAAGAAACAGTCTTGTAATGGTAATCGCCCAGTGTTCATTAGTGCACACAACAGTTCCTGTAAGTGATGCCCGCGTTCTAAATACCTGCAATGCTTATTCTTTCACATCACCCGAATGAATTATGAATGTTTGAAAGTATATAATTTATGAAGCCTCTGAGTTTTTTTGCTGTAAGTAGTAAAAAGAAAACTGGTTGTTAAAATCCATGACAGGCATTCCTTCCCATTACCCCTAGAACCAAAACATCCTTTCCTGTGTGATTATAGATAGCATTTTAATTTAGATCAGGAGTGAGCTCTTGAAGTGAATCTCCTGGTTCTCCCCATTTGCCATGCTTTGTGAAGATTAGTGCTCTTCCAACTTAAAAGCTCCTGAGATGTGTATTGTGTGAATGCCACAGTCAGATGCTGTCCCACATTGATTTGCATTTAGCAGCACTGCCCCAGTTATGCAGACAGAGCTGGGAAACCTGTGTGCAGTTTCTAAGGAATAAGGGTGGCATAACCTTGTCACTCCGTTCCAGACTGGAAAAACAATGAGTGTATTCTCCTGGATGATGGGAACAGTCCTGTGTTTAGACATGGCCTTGCTGTGGCTTTGGGACCTATATTTTGTACCATATTGTGGAATCCACAGTCAAAGACACAAATTTTAATGCCATTTTGAAGTAAAGAAAAATTCAGAAGGAACTGGTCATTTCTGCTGTAAGGTGTCCTTTCAGGGAGGAAAATAGGAAATATCATGAGGAACTGACCTTTGCTACAAAGAAAAATGTAAATAACACAAGATATGCAAAAGAGAACATAAATGCAGGTTGCTGGAACTATAATGCCAATATTTTGCAAATACAAAGGGCTACACTGTTTTTTTCTTTTACCCTTTTTCATGAAATTATCTAAAGATAAGGAGGCTAGTCCTTAATTTTAATATTAAAAATATTTCACAACCAAGATTCTTGACTTCTTGGAGAATTCTTTTCTAATAGTAATACTATCAGTTATTTAATCCTGAAGAAAAAACTATTTCCCATCTGAAATACTAATTATGTGCTTCCCTACACAAGCTAAATCACAAAATACCCAAGTTAACCATTTAGAGAGAATCAGTATACTGCACATGGACCTTTGAAAAGTAGTATTTGGAGGTCAGAGCTCTCAAGTGCTTCATGTTGTGTATGTAGTAATTGTCTCAGATGTATTTCATTGGGGGAATTCTCCCAGTACTTGTGCACCTAATTAAATAAGCCACATGTTACAACTGGCATTACCCTAATGTCATTTTTTCAACCTCATTGAGCATAATAAAATATACTGGCTGTGCTATTACAGCTGCTACAGATCCCATATGGGAAGATGTTACACTTACTTGAGACAAGGCTACAAATAGTTCCCCCAGAATCTGCAGGCTGCACTAGATAGTAAAAGAAGTTCCATTGGAAACATCATCAGGAAAATCAGATAGGGTATGTCAAAGTACTGTCCAAGGGGTCAAACATTCTAACAGTGAAAATATTTACAAAAAAGCCTTAACAGATTGTGGGTTTTCTTTGCTTGCAGAGGAGTCTGACTCTTTTAACTTCATTTTTTTCATACGTTTATAACTGTACTCAGAATTCTACTGTGTACCTCTACTATCTGTCACCCTAATCATGCTTTCTGTAATGTGCATCTATTAATTTGGTAGAACTTTTGCATAGAAGTAAAATATAAGAGTTAGTAGTGTTATTGCATAGGTAGCAAATTATGAAAAATTATGTCTTCTTGTGTTTCTTGACATTTATGCCATCACCTTCATATTAGCTCATGAAATGTTGGCTTTAACTGATCTGAGAGAAGAGTTAAAGGAAAAATTCCCACCTCAAATAGTCAGACTTCGACTATTCAGTTTTCCAAGTGTCTTGTTAGTTTAAGTTGATTTGAACCTTACAGACTGCATCATAATTTGTATGCATATGGGAAGTGAATAATGTTCTATGAAAAAAATTAACTTTGACTCTATGTAACTTGAGTGTTTGAACTTGGAAATGGAGCATTTTCTCACAGTAGCTTTTGCATTTGATTTCCTAAATAAAAGAGGGATGATGGCAGCTGTCCATTTTGGAGGATTGTCCTGATTCCTTTCTGGTTTACTAACATGACCTGTCCCACCATGTTGCTCTACCCAGCACCTCTTTGAAACTGTTGTTGTACTCACAGCAGTTTTGTTTCTACCCATTGTGACTGCCAGTCTCTTCCTCACGTCTACTGCTCCTTTCCAATATGATCTCGCTTCTTGTCTGGTTCCAGTTATTCCTTTACATTCCATAGTCCTGTATCACTTCTTACTACTAATGCTGTTCTTCTTCCCCTTCCCTCCCTTTCCATTTGGTTCAGGGTGTTTTCTTCCTTCTGGTTTTTATCACTTTCTTCTTTCCTGCAGAAGACTGATGTGCTGCCTTTATCTGCTAAGTCTGCAACACAGCAGCACAGTGGCATCCATTTCCTCAGGGAGAACTCCCAAGGAGAGATACATTCTCTTCAGGGAATGGCAGCTGTTATGGCAGCAGGAAGAGGACTGTTCTTCAGATTTCTTAGCAGCACTGGGTATTTTTAATAAAAGCGTCATGCTATTCTTTTCTGTGTGGAAAGGTTTTCCTTAAATATGCATATGGAAATATTTTAGATAAAACTTTCCAAAATAACTCAGCATAAAGAAGGTAGCTGTCATGAAAAATATTAACCCAAAAATTAAATATTTGTTAGCAAAACAATAAATGCCTGTGTTCTTGCTTTTAATAGCAAAGATTAGGCAAAATTTAATAGAGAAATGAGGAGACTCCATGTGTAATAACAAGGGAAGAAAATAAATATCCAGTGGGAACTACTTGAGATTGGCTTTAATATTTAAGGGTTAATGTGGAATGATAACTCAGTCATTTAGATCTTGTGCCTGAATCTTGTTATCGGTCTTGGCATAACAGAGGACTCTTTCTTCTTCTCATAAAACTGTTCTTCCAATAACATTTTAATAAAGCATGTACTGGAGTTCAAGAGGACTAGTTACAGACTTAGATTTAATCATGCCTCTCTCTAAAGGGTAATGACCTTGGGTGGTAATTTGTCTTGTCACTCTACTAAATTATGTTTGAAAAAGTGAGGCTTCAAGATGACTTAAGAAATACTGTTGCATAATTCTTTGAATTTAAACCAAACTATATTTAGAGAGAATTTCTGGAGAACTTTAAGAGGACTGGTTTACTCAATATACTAGGAATGTTGCTTGCCAAATTATTTTTCTGAAACTTTTACATGGCAAAGAGGAATACTGATCACATCAAAGTTTCAGAAATAAAAACCCATTAACAGTTTTTTTTACTTAATAATTGCCACAGATAATGTGGAGGGTTTTATTTTCATATTTCAACTTGAGAGTTAACTTAGGAATTACAGTTTTGATAAAGTTATATCTTTTTACCAAAAAAAAAAATTAAAAATCCTGGTAGCCTGCTAGTTATGTGATATAGTAGAATTTTTTATTATATGCAATAGATTTTAGTAAGTAATGTTTAAGACATTGATAGATTAAAATTCTTTTGACTATGATACAACTAATTTGCCATTTAACTATTGTTATTTGATTCCCTTCCAGTACTACATGAATCCTTTTGGATTCAAATAGCAGGGGAAAAAATAAATGAAACAACTAATTAGTTTATTTTGGAAGTTCTTGAAACCTTTCATTTGATGGTTTTTAGCTGAAATCTCCATGAAACGTAGATTTTTTTTTCTTGACAGTAAAGCATCTGTTCTGTGAGTTACATTATAGCAAAACAGAACTAAAAGAATGGTGAGATTTAACCTTTAAGATCGAGTGCTTTAGAAAAGGTAACAATGCTGGCCCATGACAAAGCTGAGCTTATGGGTTGTGAAAGCCGACCAAGAAAACACAATTCTGAACAATTCATGTATTTCGAAGTAGAGCACGGGGAATTTCTAGCAAGCTGACACTCAAGGTGAAGGTCCAGCCACTGCTTAGTCTGCAAGACTCTCTAAATAGCATTTCAAATTTACATAAAAATGGAGGAGACTGAGTGTAATGCCTTCAGTAGACTGAAATTCAATGGGACATTAAAATAAGTAGCTTTAAATGGAGGGCATACAATGGAATGGTAAAAGCAAAAAGTGTGAGTAGAAGAAAGAAATGAAGCATTGTGTGTAGTTTCTGAACACAGGAACAAAGTATATAGAGCAACTGAAAAATACTCAGCATTTTACACCACACAATATGTGTAAGTATTTAATGCTTAATATACTAATGCTCGAGTGAGAGGATGAAATATTACAAAAATTTAGTGCAACATGCTTAGTTATGTCAGTGTTGATATCCCCACTGTTTCATGGATACTTGTTCATTTTAACCACTCAGTTATTACCTGAAAATACTTTTATTTGATTACTAGAAGGTGAATGACTGAAATTCTCACTTTTCAGATACGACTTACAGTAGATTAATTTCTTATTTTTTTTTTTCCATTTTGTCAAACTAACAGCATTGCTTAAAAATATTTATGTACTTTCTCCCACCTCCTATCCTACATCTCAATTAGGGATGGAGAGCATTTAAATCAAATGAAGGTAACTCAGAGGAGAAACTAATACAATTAATTGACAAACTGAGCTCATCACCAGGGAAAGAACTGCTGGTACAGACTCCCAAAATACTAATCTGCTATTGTCATACCTGTTTTCAAGGCAAAAGGGAAGAACAAATTTTTTTATCCTGACTACTGTGACTTTTCAGACACTGGCTGCCATTGGTTGTATTGGTGTTGAGTTGTAGCAATACACTGTGCAAATAAGACAATGGTCAGCACGAAGATTCAATGACATTTAGCAACAAAATAGCTATTAAGTCATACCAGAATGAAAAAAAAACACAGCCCACCAAAAACTAACAACAAAAAATGCCCTACAAAACCCTAACAACAATCCTGCATTAGAGGCTGTAAAGGTTTTTGTATCAGTGCTCTCCAGCTTACTCCTGTCAGACGGCAAGGTGGTTAGATTTGTTTAGTTAAAGTGTAAAGGATGCAGTGGTTGGTAGCAAAATAAAGCACCATCTGCAGTTAAGAGAGATTCTGTTTACTACATTAACAATCTAAATTATGTTTTTGCTCCTGTGGCTACTGTAGCATGAAACATTATATTCCTCTCTTCCCATACATATCTCCAAAAAGGCACTGACCTCTAGGAAGAGGTTGGAGATAAAGATACATCTACAGCTGAGTCAAGATGACATGTTTAGGGAGGGGGTAATACTTCTTGTTTTGATAAAAAGACTTACTTTAGTAGCTCATTTAATCTTGCTAGCGTCCCATTGTAGCTATTAACCATTTAATGGAGAAAGCAGACGAGTAGGTGGAGTGATAGGCTTTCTGCAGTTCCTCACCCTGAAGAGTAACATCACATCCTCATATCCTCTCTAGTTTTGTTATTTTGGTTTGGTTTGGTTGTTTGGTTTGCCTAATTTTGTGAAATACCATTTGGTATTTAATGACTCTTGTCTTCTTATTAGAAAGCAGCCACAAGACACTTGCAGATAGGTATTTCTGGTAGAATCAGACTTGTTAGCACTGAGATTAAAGTGGTACTTCTAAACTTCAGAGATTATATTGCATGTATATTAAGGCTAGAAGCTTCTGAGCATCGCTGTCTTATTCAGCTGTTTGATTTTTGTTTACCAGGAGACAATGTTGGAAACAGCACACACAGAGACAGAAAGAGTCTAAAAATTCCAGTCATCTCAAGTCATTGTTTCCATGTGGCTTCCTTGCAAATTACTTGAGAGACATAGGAGATACTAAAATTAGTTGCAAAGCAAAGTCACATTCATAGTATTATCAGCTATTTAGTAGAGGAGCAACACTAAACAGTGAACTAGTTTTTTTTCTCTGAGACGAACCACTATACCTGCAAGTCGAAGGTCTCCCTCCTAAATGGCAAAAACCCTTTTCAGTGAGAAGAGCTCAGTATATAAATGACATATACTTAATCTGAATTATTTTTCTAGTAAAATATTTTTGATGCAATTGTCCAAGGGTCACAATTATAAGAGAAGTAAACAGAATGGAAAGGTCATTATACCTATGCTGGAAACAAAAGCATCATTTTCATAAGCATGCTAAATTAAAAAAGGGAATTTAAATAAGTGTGCTGAAAAAAAGGGATAAAATTGACCTTGTATTTCTTAAACCTTTCAATTTTTACTCTTCTGTTCTGCCTTGATTTTGTCCAAACCTTTTATAGAAGGAAACAAAGGGCACTTTAATTTAAGTGATTTTGGGTAACTCATATAATGTTAGAAATTTACCTTGTACTTTGCATTCATATAAAAACCCCATCAACTGGTTTCCGTTCTTTGTTATTTGTGTTGTCCCTTCATCTGACCCTGGTGATGACTGTATGGAGGGATTTAGTCAAAAGCGTACTCTTAAGTCATATGTGTATAGGTAGGGAAGTTGATAAAAAATTCCCAACTTATTGCTATCAAAACCAGGCTTTCTTGGTTTCTGCTCTGTAGTCCCTCCCTTCTTCTATGTGTTAGTTCACCTTCCTATGAACTGGCTGATCTTGCTATCCAGGACAGAGTTTTGGAACATTGTTAAGCTAAAATATTTTCTTCTCCTGGGGGAAAATTAAAACCAGCAAATGAACCAAAACAAAAAAGATTTGGCTCCCTCCAGTCTATTCCTTTCCTGGGAAGTCCCCGGGGACTATAAGATTTTGTTAAGCAATTTTAATATTCCACCATAGTGAATCAGTATGGATTGCTGAGGTCTGCAGAACTGAGTCATTCTAGGAGCCAGATTCCAATATTTTTCATCCCACAGTGAGATGATGGGGTGGTATGAAAGTCTCTATGTCCCTTCTTACCTGTCAGCTTTCTTCTTGTTCAGTCCTGTAAGGTATACCTTAGAGCTCTTGTTTTTATAAAACTGTTTTGTTTCATAGGTATTCTGTTTTGAAGTATCCTAAAAGTTGATATGTCTTTACATATCTCTTTGGTTCAAGTCCATGAATGAAAAAATGTGAGGGCAAAACATACATGCAAATGCCTCAGAGTTACTGTAATGAGGAAGGAGACACAGTAAAAAAGTGTATTGAATCTTCTGGTGGTGATGCTACCTTGAAAATTGTTCCTACTCCTGCTTACACTGAAAGGCCAATACCATAAAAGAGTATGATCACAGGGCCACTGGATAAACATAATGTCTCAGGAAAGTGCCAGCATAGTTTCTGTGAAGGGAGATAGTGACACAGTCAGAGACTTTTAACAGGTTTGTGAGTCAGGAAGTGCGTGGACAAGGACAAATCAGGGAACATACCTGTATTTTCAAAGAGCATTGATGCAGGTTTCTCACTAAAAGCTGTCAAAATTACCATGGAATCAGAGTTAATGTCCTATACTGAGTTGGAAATCTGTTTGAAGGATGGAAACACAGAGTACGGTTTAATGGTTACTTTCCAACAATTCTCTCTTCCAGAAATGTTTGGGTTTACTGATGTTGTTTTATGCAACAATCTTTGATCTGCATCAGTGACCCGGAAAAGAGAGTGCACTCAGAATGATACTTGCGTGATGTTAAACTCTTCTAACTAAATGCCGTGCCAGTGGAAAAAACTCCATAAGGCCTCACAAAAGTGAATGGGTAAAAAGACAGGCTTTGATAAGTATATCAGTGTAAGGCAAAGCATAGAATTACCTGTCAAACCTGGATGTTTAAATTCATGAAATCTTGAAGTCACTGTTGTCAGCTCTCTGAAATCTTGGACTCAAACTGCTGTAGCAACTCAAAAATCCCTGGTAAACAGCAGAGATGTAAGGCATCAAGAGGAATAGTACTGAGAGTGAGACAGAAGGCAGTTCTCTTCCTTCTCTGTGGGAAATCTCAGTGTACTCCTATCCTGAGTATAGTGTGCAGTTCTGGTCTGCAAGGACACAACGAATTTAAAGAATGAATTGAGAAAGATAACTAAAATTGTCCAAGGGGAGAGATTGTCAATCTGATAAAGTTGGGACTAAAAGGCCCTTGTCACTGCAGTCTTCTATTTTCCCCCAATGTTTTTACAGGAAGCTGTGAGAAGGATAGTGCTGTGTAGTATGTTCTTTGACTGTGTTCATCATTGTCACTTGAACACTGAGATGTGAAGAGTATCTTTAGCACACACAGTCTGGAGCACAGGTCTTACAAGGAGTGACTGAGGGAGCTGGGGGGTTTTATCCTGGAGAAAAGGAGGCTCAGGGGAGACCTTATTACTCTCTACAACTACCTGAAAGGAGGGTGTAGCCAGGTGAGAGGGCAGTCTCTTCTCTCAAGTAACAAACGACAGGACAAGAGGAAAGGCCTCAAGTTGTACCAGGGGAAGTCTAGATTGCATATTAGAAAAAATTTCTTCACTGAAAGAATGGTCAGGCCCTGGAACAGGTGAAGTCAGCATCCTGGAAAGTATTTATTGTGGCACTTGGGGACATTGTTTAATGGTGGACTTAGTGCTGATTCTGTGTAAAGGATTTGGTCTTTGAAGTTCTGTGGCACCAACGCACTGACTTTCTCTATAGGTCATATTGCAAGCAAAATATTTATTTTGTGTAAATATTTTTAATCTTTCTCAAGTACACAGTCTCTGTAAGTAACACACACTTGCCTGTACTTTTGGGAGGTGGCAAATCCGGCAAAAGTGGGGCTGTTTACGGGCACCAGTGCCACGTGAGACAAAACATTTCTCATGGGGGAGGCTGAGCCTGCCCTCGGGACACAGCCAGCGCTGGCGCAAGCTGCACCATGCAGCTCTCTTCTGGTAGGACTGCATCGAAAAGGGAGTGGGTGCTTGTTACTCACTCCCGTAGGCAGAGCAGTGGTTCCTAATACTTTCCAAATCGGTTCGCGAGGAGCAGCGGGAGCAGCGGGAGCAGCGGTGGCGGGCGGGCTCCCTCCGGAGGACCGCGCGCGCTACTGCGAAACAGAGACGGGGAGGGAAGAGTAGGGAGGATCACCTCCAAAACACAGGTTTCCGAAATTGTGAAAGGTGTCGGTGCAGGGGGGAAATGACGGGCAGAGCGTGGATGGGGAAGGCCCCAGTCACACAGCACCTTGTCCTGCTCCGCGGGATGTCCGACGCTCCAGGCGTCTGGACAGGCTCTGGAAGTGTCGCTGCTGTGACCTGCTCCGTCAGAAAAAATGGAGCAAAATGTTTGCGTCGGAGTATGTCAGTGCACTGGTTACTTTCACAGTCATACACTGGTTTGCAATTTCAATAGTTGTGTGTTTAACTTTTCCACTGGTTTGCAAGTATCCCTGCACACATGTGCAAGTGTTCCATAGGAAAAAGATGTGTTCCCCAACCTAGGATTTTTATACCTCAGTGAGCCCAGATAGAAGGCAATAGGGGAATCGAGGGTAATTTTTTTGCTCTGCATCAGAAAGTTGTATCCTTGACTCCAAGTCCAGGATCCTTCCCAATAGCAAGTAATATAAAATTATCAAAGTCTTCCTCTGTTTTCTGTCTGTGCAGTAGTACCTTTGCTTTCAAGAGGAGTGGAAGAAACATAATTCACTGGCAGAAGTGTAAACAAGGGGAGTTTTGGGGCCTGAAAAGTGATTTTTGTGTAACAGTTCCGGTAGGACTGACGTAGCCTCTGTTAGAAGATGAGGGTATTTAATGTAGTTTAAAACTTGAATGATGATCGCGCATACTGGTTAAAATGTATTAGCAAGTTCAGAAAGTTTAAGGAAAGTTTGTAAAAGATTTAAAACACTAGTTACAATGTCTTGGCTATTGAAGTGTGTTTCTCACGGTAGACAAAGCCGTGGGTGTATTTCAGCAGATCTGTTGAGTCTGACTTGTGTTTTTAAAATAATAATCCTCTAAACACTTTTATGCTCTCCTGATGTATCAGTAGAAAGTTTTTCACCCAGAGGGTGGCTGGGCATTGGAACAGGCTCCCAGGGAAGTGGTCAGAGCACCAAACCTGTCTGAGTTCAGGAAGTGTGTGGACAAGACTCTCAGGCACATGGTGTGACTCTTGGGGTGTCCTGCACAGGGCCACGAGCTGGACTTGATGGTCCTGATGGGTCTCTCCCAGCTCTGCATGTCCTATGATTTTGTGATAAATGCAGCGTTTTATCTGTAGCGGTGAGAAGAAACCACACCGCTTTTCTGTTTGCAGTTTCCTGTAAGGGCGCCCCTCAAACTCTTGCACTCACTGAGGCAAAACCGAAGGGCTCGAGGAGCGACTTCTGGTACTCTTTCTGCTCTTTCTCCGCAGCCAAGCGGCTTCACTCCTCATTGTTTTACCACAATCCTTTAATAACCCGTGTTGTTCTGGCGAAGCGCTTGACCCTCCGCCTGCGGCGGCGCCCACCACCGGAGCGGGCTGTCCGCGGCCGCCCCTCGGACCCTCTCGCGGCCGTGCGCGCGCGGGCCGGCAGGGGGCGCTGCTGCCCCGCGCTGGCCGCTCTCGCGCCGCTCGGCGGTTCCATTGGAGCAGCCGGAGCCGAGTTGGCGCCATTTTGAAGCCGGCAGGGGGACCGGGGCGAGCTGCGGAAGGGGAGGGGGCTGGCGGCGATTGGCTGCGGCGGCGGCGGCAGCGCCTCTCCGAGCCCGGAGCGGCGGCAGCGCGGAGCGGACCCGCCTGCGACCAGCGAGGAGAGGCGGCGGCGGCGGCGGGGTAAGGAGCGCGGCACCTCGGCCGCGGGTACCCCCACCCCGTCCCCGCTCCATTTTCCCTCCCCGCGGGCGGGGAGGCGCCCGCTGGGACCGAGCTCCGCGGCCGGCGCTCCAGGGGGAGCGGGAGGGCAGAGCCCCCCTCGGCCCGCGGCGGAGCTCCGCTTTCCCATCCCCCTCGCCCCTCCGCGGAGCTGCTCCCCTCCCCCCTTTCCTGTGCCCGGCGTCACAGATCAAATTTGCCGCGCCCCCCCGGACCCCGGGCGAGGGGGTGACCTTGGCTGGGGTTCCCCGGGGGCCGGGGGTCACCCCTCGCCCCGGTGGCCCGGCGGGCGGTGTCGCGCCCAGCGCTGGTGGCTCCTCGCGGCGCGGGGTGGCGGGGGGGGGGCGGGGAGGCTGCTCGCCCGTGGCAGGGAGTGAGTGATCGCGGCTCCCCGCGTGTCCCTTCCCTCCCTGCCCCGGCTGTCCCCTCCCTCCCTGCCCCGGGTGTCCCTTCTCTCACCGCCTCGGGTGTCCCCTCCCTCCGTCCCTGTCCCGGGCAGCCGGCCTGGTCCCCGCTCCGCGGGGCAGCACCGGGGCTCCCGCCGCCCCGCGCGGCTGCTGCCCGGGCTGGGCTGGGGCACCCCCGTCCCCTTCCCTCCCCTCCCGCCCGGCGCGGTCTGTCCGCGCCGCACTTCGCAGCGCTCCTCAGCGGGAAGAGCTGCCGGGGACCGCGGCTTGGTGGGTCCTTACTTGTGTGCGAGCCCGGCTCTTTCGTGCTAGCTTTGCCTTTTTTTTTTTTTTTTTTTCCCCTGCTCTTTCTTTTTCCCTCCCACTTTGCATCAGGCTCTGTTAGAAAGCGCTCGGGAAGGGAGGACTGGGAGAGGGGGTGGGGGGCGGTTGCCGCCGCCTGGTAGATGGAAAACTATGAATTTTACATCTGAATTGCCAGATGGAGAATGGTTAATTTATAGGTTATGTATTGTTTACGTTGAGAACCTCCGGTCAGGAATCTAGGTCCGTAACTCCATCCCGCTGCAAATAAATCACTATCTGTTCTTCAAAACAAATCAACAATTAATGACGGTGAACAGTCCTGGAAAATTAAACTGCAGCAGACGAGCTCCTATAGAGCTGGATTTTGTCTTGCCAGTCTTATTCTGACTTTTATGCTTGCTTGGTGCCAGGTTGCTTTCTGAGAGCTGTGATTATTTAGTTAGGCGTTTAACACAACTGCTGAAGCATTCTCGTGTTGGTCTTTGTTTTGTGCTTGCTGGGTAGGTGCTTTGGCTGTAATTGATTTTTCTTTGCTGGAGATGGAATAGAAGGAGCATTGAAAATTTGAGTGCCTTTATAGTTGAAAACGAGTGTCAAATCACGTTTTGGGAAGGGGATAAGATGACATGCATTCTCTCTGGTTTTCCTCTTCCAAACCAGTGGAATTGTTCAGTTTGCAGGTGATAGAAATTTTGCCTGATAAGTCGTGTATATAACATAGATATGCCAAACGTTATATTGTGTAAAGTAATAAGTCAAAAAGATGTGAAACATCTGAACAAATGCCATGCTCAAACCATCCTAAAAGGGGACTGAGAGTGACAGACCATCAGGTGAGGTAGTTTAACAGAGGTGTGTTTCGTGTTCATCACAGCGTTCGAAAGCGTGCATTACTGGAGAAAGTAGTTTAGTACTTTAACACTTGCATGACGTCTTGTGTCTGTGTTCAAAGCAAGGCTGTACTTGATTTCTATGAGGTGAGGGGATATGGAGTGCATATGTGCGTGGTGTTTTGTTTTGATTTTGAATTTTTTTAGTATAGTTCCTGTATATCTATGTGTCTCTTGCATTCTCTGTAATAGTTAGTATACAAACTGGATATACTATAGTTCAGTTTTTGATTAAACAACTAAATAAATCAAATTAAAGTGGAAAATCATATGTGTATAGCACTCGTATGCAACTATTCTTTTCTCTTGTGCCATGTAAATATTGAATTTAGACTGTATCTAGCAAGCTTACTTATGGACTGAAATTGAGCAAGTCAGCTAAGTCATTATTAAGCTGTAATTAACCATATAAAAACCAACAGTCATTGCTAGCATTTGGAAAAGCACAGTAAAGAAGTATGGGCATGACCTCAGGCTTTATCCATTTTTGTGTTCTGCAGAGGCTCTGTTACCTCCAGTAGATCGAGGTGCATTTTCTTTTGGGAAATGTTGCTCTCTACCAGTCTTTCAGGTTATACCTTTTTCTTCTCTGTCCTTTCTTCCTTGAATCACCCAGTTTATATTCATACAGAAGAGTAAGAGGGTGCATGGTTATGTGTAGGAGTCTTTTAGTTTAGTAAAGTATTTTCGTGTAACTGTGTTTCGAATAAATGTTATTTTTTTCTTTAAACCTGAGTTTGGAAGAGGGCTACTTGTTGCACAAGGAGAATTTTCATGGATGCAATGAATAAGAAAATGTAAAGCTGAACAATAAAAGCAGGCAAAATAGGAGATGAAGGAAAATGTGATACTGCAACTCATAATTTTTCCCTACCAGTTTCATTCCTTTCCCGTAATGTTACTTATCCCAAATACATACCCTCCTCTTTCTTGACATCTTTCCTGCTGCCTTCAGACAAGTTCCTTTATAGAATCAAAAAGTGGGTCTGATACGTGGTACATTATCTTACCACTTGTCAGTACCATTCTCCTTTTAACAGATTTCTAAAGTAATGTTTTTACTCTTAGCACAAAATGTCAATAATGCAACATGAAATTATCTTTGAATAGACTGAGAGAATATTGGCGGCTTTCAGTCAATTTTGAAACTGGGTGGTAAAGGAAAACTGAGTAAACTTCTAAAAAGATGTGTTAGTGTGACAATCTTTGGTGGTGAAGTGTTGTGCTAATTTTCCAGATTTGTAGACCCTCTGGACTGTTTGAGCAGCATTGACAGATCCTGGAAGGAATCAAGGCTTTTAAAGAATTGCAAAATATATGCTTTAAGAAAAATAATTTTTCCTTGCCCTCAGAGGTTGAACATCTAAAAGCGAAGACTGCGCATGTATGTGAATGGCATACCTATTGCTTTTCCAGTGGTAGTCTCTTCAGTTGAATGTAGTCTCATGGAAAAGTTGAGGGTTTTTTTTGTCTGTTTAGTTCTGACACTTAAGTAAGATATATCAAAAGTGCAGTGTGCAAATGATAATTAACTTTGTTATTTTAGCAAGTTTGTGGTTTATTTCAAAACCTCTTTAGAACATTTTGGATTCCACAATAAAAATGCTGTTAATGTGAATATTTACTGTAACACATATAATTTGAGGGAATTCCATGTAATACAACTCATATTTTAGCTTCATTTCCAAGAATGAAAGTGTTAACACCTCCACTCTTTTTAAAGGTTATTGTTGTCTGTCTCGTCATATACTGCTTTTCAACCTTTTCTAAAGTGTGAGGAAGTCCTTGAAGTACTTTCTGAGGATTAAGACCTCTATTACTTTGTCCCCATCTGTGGAATTTACTCTTTCACGTCCTATCCTAAGCACTGGAGAAACATTTTGCATCATTCTGCGTGTTTTATACTGCCTGATCTTCACCTCTGATTTTTCACCTCACAACAACTTTGGTGTTAATATGCTGCAAGAAATAATAATAAAAAAACTTGCCATACCTCATTTGCAACAGATGGGCATGTTTGTACTAATCATCTTGTGTCTGTCACCATTTATATGGTAGTACCATAACCAGGGATCAGGATGACCCCATCTGGGGTGTTCAAATTTAGAGCCTGTTCTTTAAAGATCAATTCCATATAATACTAACTGTGTGTACTTTTTCTCTGACTTTATTGGAAATCCTGGTGGATGTTTCTGCTGCTGAAATGAGATGCTTCACTTGCATGCTTTTTAATTGACAAAAAAGATATGAAGTTAGCAGTCAGAAATGTTTTTGTCTTAATTGCTTTCATTGTGTAGTCACATAAACTACATTTTCATATTATCATAGAATGGTTTGGGTTCAGAGGGACCTTAAAGATGGTCTAGTTCTACCCCCTGTGCTGTGGGCATGAACACCTTTCATTGACCAGGTGTTCAGAGCTCCATCCAACCTGGCCTTAAACACTTCCATAGATGGGGCAAGCTTTCTGGGCAACTGTTCCAGTGCCTCACCACTCTCACAGTAAAGAATTTTTCCCTAATATCTAATCTAAACCTCCTCTCTCTCACTTAGAAGCTATTCCTTGTCCTATCACTACATGGTCATGTAAAAAGTCCCTCTCTATCTTTTAGGCTCCCTTCAGGTGCTGGAAGGTCACAATTAGGTCACCCCAAAGACTTGTCTTTTTCAGGCTGAACAATCCAAATTCTCTCAGCCTTTCCTCATAGGAGAGGTTGCTCCATGCCTCACATCATCTTTGTGACCCTTCTCTGTACTTGGTCCAATAGGTCGATGTCCAACCTGTGCTGGGGACAGGAGTCTGTAGCTCTCTTAAAGAGTTCTAGATTCAGCTAAAACATAATCAACTCAAGTGACTGTTGAGTGAGGCTTTCCACCTCTGTGTAGATATATTGGTTGACCATGACTTTGTCAAAGCAGCCATTGGTTCTCTCTGAAACATCTCCAGTGTATCTGCATTGTAGATCAATTCAACATCAAAAATCTGAATTCTGAAAGTCTTAGAAAGAACGGGAGCAAATAAAAGACTATTAAAAGAAAGAAAGAAATATAACGGTTACCCACACTAAGTACAAATATACTGCTCATGAGGAAGTCCTGAAAAAAATTTACATCAAAACTTCCTGTATGTAAGCTTTGGCCCACCTTGAATTTGAGTGTTTACTTAGATGTACAGTTTCAATGAAGACAGTCAGATTTCTAGGAAGTTATTGTTAGGTTTCTGTTCTTAACAAAAAGTTGAGTTGTTGTCAGTTATGAGAAATGAGTGGAAGATACTTCATGGAAACTTTTAATTAGATTTAGGGATTCTTTTTCCCTGCATCTATCTTCTTACAATTTGAATGACTCTTCTTGTGGAAAATGTACAGAGGTGCTGTACACAGCTTGCCGTTAGCTGTGATGCTGTTTTGATAATTTTGTTATTTGAAAATTCAGTGTGAAGCATCATGTGTGGTTCCTCAACACAGGAACAAACTGTATGGAAGCATCTACAGCTTTTTGTGCCACCAGTTTGTGAAAGCTTTTGTGAAGGACAGTGTCTGTGGATACTCCAAGTGCCACCCAGTGCTTTTCAAAGGTCTAAGGGAGACAAATTGTCTTGATTTACTTAATTCATGGTATAAAATAAAGTTTATTTTTGGTTTTCTTCCTCTGGGAATGAAGTAGTCAGAATAAGGCTATAACGTTTTGCTTTCCTGGTTTTTGGAAACAGAAGAAAGAATAGGTAAGCCAGTGATAAAACCTTCAGATGATTTGTGAGGGAGTTTTTCAGAGAGACAGTGAGTAGGAGATGTATTTCCTCTTCTATTTGCCCAAATTAATTTATACGGTTCTTAGTTCTTGGAAGCGTTTCTATAACTGAAGGGATTAAGAACAGATATTTTCTTGCATGTACTATTTTTGGAAAAAATATTATGTGCTCTTTTTTAATGACTGATATATCTGTACTTTGAGAACTTGAAACATTTTGAAAGTTTTCCCCAAGTGACCAATGTTGCCTGAAGTAAATTCTCCATTAGGTTGTCCATACTGTGTCTTTTATATATATATATATGGGAGCATATTTAGAGTAACATTTTATTTCTTAATTGACCATTGCTGCCTTAATCTTCTGTATTGCATACAAAAATGCCTTAAAACAATATTAAAATTGCAATTTCGTTTTTAAAAATAGGAAATACTTTAAATTAATTTCTGTCCTTGTAAGTGTATGTCTTTTGTAAGTGGACGTATTTTCCAAAAGCTGGGAAGTGTAAAATGAATTGCCAGGAGATGTGGGAAGGGAAAGCATATCTAGTTGATCTGAATGATTGAATGTCACTTTGGGATACTGGAATTCATTCTTTCTGTCAGTTTCTTGTGATCCCGGACAAGTCTATTTAAACCAAACTTTCCCAAAGAGCGTATTAGGAGTGCATCAATTTTCTGGGAGACAGGCTCTAGACACGGTCTACTTCTGCTTGGCTCAACAGAAACTTTAGTTTCAAATGCGTCTCTGGATAAAGTGGTGTACTTGAAGAGTTGTGTTCTAAATTTCTCTAACTGCAGGTAAAATTGGTGGACGGTCCTTAAATTTCAGTTTGTAGCTTCAGTTACTTGTCTATAAAATGAGAAGAAAACTAATTTTTGTAAAAAAATTTATGAAAGTGTTGTGAAAGCAAGTTATGGCAAACTAACATAATACTGCTGTCAATCCTTACAAAAACCCAGTAAGAAATTAAATCTCTGAAGACTGTGGCTTAAGGAGAGTATAAGGAACACACATAAAATTTTAAGGAGAAAAGTTGAATAGCTTTGCTTTGAATGAGAGTGAAGAAGCTCTGTGGTGTGGAAAAAAGTAGGGATGGATCAGGTACATCAGCTCCTTTGCGTGCATTCTCTTTAATACTGTATAAGAAACTTTAATTCTGTTTCCTATATCTTAAAAACTGATTTTGCAACTATTTCCATACTTTCACTGTTACTTTTTAAGAAAACTTAGTAAACATCCACTGTATGGATGTGCTCCTATGAGTCATTATGTTGTAACCTTTAGCCTCTTGTATCTACCACTAATTGATGGAGTGCTGTTAGCAGCAGTAAGTTTTTCTCTTGTAACCAGCATCAAGTGGGACGAGGTATGGGAGCTTTTCAGTGGATTCTTGCAAACATTCTTGTTATTGGTAGAAGGGCAGTGTAACAAATGGTGATTGCATGTTGTACTGCAGGCCCTAGAAATGACTGAGTTCTGTTGCAGTGCATTCTCCTTCTGCCATCTGCAGCTGATCTTTCATCTCTGGTCTCTCTCGTCACTTCTATGTCTAGTTTGTCCTCATACCTCTTAGGTTTCTGCTTCCTTCATTGTCCAAGTTCATCCTACTTTCTCTCTCACCTTGTTCAACACTTCTGAGACTTTACAGAATCATAAAATAGGTAAGGTTGGAAGGGACCACTGGAGGTCATCGAGTCCAAGCCCTCCTGGCTGGAACAGTATCCTCTAGAGCATGTTGCTGGGAACTATGTCCTGATGGCTTTTGACTATCTCCAGGGAAGGA
>JAYRBT010000001.1:48499274-48534145 GCA_036023395.1 Myiotriccus ornatus
CTCTCTGGCCAACCTGTTCCAGTGGTCAGTCACCCTCACAGAAATGAAGTTCTTCCTTGTGTTCAGGTGGAACTTTGTGTTTCAGTTTCCATCCGTTGCCTCTTGTCCACTTGGCACCACCAAGAAGAGTCTGGCTCCATCCTCTTCACACCCTCTCTTCACATACTTAGTTACATTGTACATATTAGGAACCTCAAGGCTGATACGTTATATAAACTGTGATGTATAGAGGTGGGTTTTTTTTTGTTGTTTGTTCGGAGGTTTTTTTCACTTTTTGTCCCTATTTTTTCCCCCTTTTTTCTTTTTCTTCCCTCTTCCATTAACTTTGCATCTTGGTTGAGTGCCTTTTCCATAACCCCTAAACTTCCTAGTCCATTTGTCTGATAGAGCTTGTTAGTCTCTGCAGTGGAGTTAGTAGAAGTGTATCCATGTCTTGACTGTTTCCATGGTAAGCTGAGCTTTTTGTCTTAAAACCTTAATTAAGACCGACTTCTCTTCAGCTGAGAATCTGGCTGGAGTGTGAACAAATCCCTCTTTTTCTGCTAAAGAAACAGCAACATCTGGCTGTGAGCAGACAAGTGGATTAGAGATGGATTCATCTGTCAGCAGGATTTACCAGATGTGTTTGTTAGTCTGGTTTAGTTATGTTCACCTTCGAAATTCAGGAGAATGAGGAGAGAGCAACCTATAATGTACACATGAACAGGTCTGATACCTTAAGTAGTGGTGGAAACCAAACTGTTGTATCGTGATTGTATGCTTACGGTCATAGTGCAAGCAGCTATATCTATTTATTAATAATTTAAAGCTTGCTCCTTTCGGTTGCAAAACCCATCTCTAAAAAAGGAGTGAAGTTTTCTTTCCTATAGGTGTTACCTGTGTCCTAATGGATTCTATTTACGGAACACAATCCAGTGCGGAGTGTATAGGGTTTTTTGTTGTTGTTTTTTATTTAGTTTTTTGTTAATGCTCTCCTGGATAGGCGGAGAGGTTCTTCTTGGGGAGTGGGTTACAGGGTATTGTAAGGAAGTGATCTAGTCTAGTAAAATGAGGTATGTGTCCTTACTGTGTATCAGCACAGATCTGAGCCTGAGCGCAAGCATAACGTGCGCCCTAATGCACGCTGCGCGTGTGGCTGTCACTGTGCAGTGAATGTGTCACAGAATCATAGAAACTCTCAAGTTGGGAGGAAGTCGTAGGGATCATTAAGTCGAACTCCTTGCTCCACACAGGACTACCTGAAAGTAAGAGTGTTGTCCATGCACCCCTTGAACTCTGACAGGTTTGGTGCCATGACTGCTTCCCTGGAGAGCCTGTTTTGGTGACCGACCACCTATCTGTGAAGAACCTTTCCCTATTGCCCAGTCAGAACTTTCCCTGATGCAGCATCATTCCATCTCCTTGTCCTAATGTGAGTGATGAGCTGCAACTGAAGGATAACTAATTATTAAACATCAATTTCAAAACAGAAAACAAACCACAGAGTTTGAAAATTTTCTATGAAGAAGGTTGACAGAGGGTAGGTACATTCCTGTTTATACTGAAGCCAGGATTAAAATGTATCGATGTATGTAAATTTCTGAAAGGGGGATACCAAGAAGGTAGAGACACTACTCAGTGGTGCCTGGTGACAGGTCCAGAGGCAATGGGCACAAACTGGAACACAAAGTTCCCTCTGAATACACAGCAACACATTTTCACTGTGAAGGTAATCAAGCACCAGCACAGGTTGCTCTGGGAATTTACAGAGTCGCTATCCACGGAGATGCTCAAAAGCCATCTGGATGCGCTCCTCAGCAAACCGGCTTTAGGTGACCCTTCTTGAGCAGGGAGATTGGACCAAGTAACCTCCAGAGAACCCTTCCAACCTCAACCATTGTGTGAAAATACAACCCCATAGGGCTAAAAAATTGTAAGAGATGAATAACCGTATTACAAAAAATTACAGAAGTGAATAGATTATGGGCAGAGACATGTTGGTTGAGCTTTGAGGTAGGTGTCAAAGATAAATTAAGACTTGAACATCAAAAGAGTCTTCAGCTTCAACTTATTTTAAGTGATCCCATTGGTAGATTCATGTATGGTAGCAGGTGAGTAGACTCTTAAACTTTATATTAGTCCTGTGGTCTTATAATGCATTTAGTTAACCTAGTTGTAGTATGTCTTCATCTAATTTGTGTTTTGTAATCACAGTTATGGGTTCTTCCTCTGTCTTTGGGGACACAATTTTTTTTTCAGTCTATGGTTTTCTGTCACAGTTTTGCAAAAAGTAAAAAAAAAAGTTTTAGCTGGGGAAAAAAAGCTGAACTGATAGAAGCCATTTAGGTAGACAACATCTATTTGTTAAACACCTGGCTGAATGTGGTTTTGGTACTGAGATTTCTGTATGCAGTTATAATGTAAATGTTTGTTTATGGTTCATATTGATTAGAAGTGAATGCAGTGTTGTTCAACATGACATCTGACTTTGCAGTTCGACACTCATGCTTTCTTTTAGGTCTTACAATTCAACCCATCCCACTAGCGTTCTTTGTTTGACCTTTAGCAATTCTGTATCAGATAATTTGCAATAGCGTGTGAGGCATTTAATTTTGTATTTTTTTAACATTATATGCAAAGTTAGGAATGGAAAGGCATCTCACTTAGGTATATAAATTCTGACTTGTAGCAACTTTATTTTGATTGTCCATCTGGAAAAATTTACAAAATGTTTTGCTTCTGGGGTAGCATGCCAGTGTTCTTAATGTGTGGATTTTTTGTTTGTTTGTTGGTTTAGTTTGGTTTTTGATTGTTTTTGTTTTGGTTTGGTTTGATTTTTGGTATTTTAAAATTGTTTTTAATTTCTTCTCTTTCTTTATTTTATTTATTTTTAATTTTTTTTTTTTTTGTATTGTTAGTGTTGGAGTCTTTTTGGGGAGGGGGGAGGAGGTTTGTTTAATTTTAATTCTTAGAAAAAACACCTCGAACAAAGCAAAAAACCAGTGAAGTTTCATGATAGGACTCAGTAAGGCATTTTAGCCAAATAAATGGTACACTAAATGCCAAGTGTTGTTTCCTCCCGGGGGACAACACAGTGATTAAACTTGATTTGTACCTGTTGTAGTTGTTTATTTTCCCGTTATTTTCCCCATGGCTTCCATGCTGTTCTTGCATGATTTTTTCTCCTCTTCTGTGGAAGTACTACAGTTGTTAATCATTTGCAATTATGTAATGCAAGATATCTGAGGTTTCTATGACTGTTTTTTGTTATGCTCTTTTGAAAATAGTTAATGTAAAGGAAAATAATAATTCCTGCCTCTTTCTCCCCATTCTTTTTTAGCCGTTGGAGGAAGGAAGCAAATAATTCCTGCCTTACTAAATCTTAAAGTAGTTTCCCTGCTAAAAGAGGGCCTCGATATCATGGCCATAAACTAGTGATATTATGAAATTTTGATACCTAGTCGGATTGTCAGTTCTTCTCTTGCTTTAAAGTACCAGCCTAAGAACTTTCTCTCATTGTTTCTGGTGATTCGGGTAAAAGAAATATTTTGTGGGAGTTCAAGGGCTGCTTTTTCAAATAGCTATTCACATACCATACAAGAGAAAGATGCTAATCTCCTCTGTATACTGATCAAGCTGTGTTGTATTCTGTTTGGATATTTTGCTTGTTATTGACAAGAAAGTTGTCTTAATTTTTAATTTAAAACCAGAAGTCTTCCTCTAATGTTCAGTTTTCCTTCGATGGCTGAGCTGTTTATCTTGGAACTTTTGTTTTGTGGTGGTTCATTTTCTTTGGGTGGGATCTCCTGGTATTTCTGGTATTTATAGTGATTTCTGACTCTCTTCCACTCACCCTACTTAGAGTTTCTTCTTGTTGCCTCTGTGTATGTGCTCTCCTGACGTAATAGACTTAGTGTGCTTTTTCCAGTTGAAATTGTCTGGACAATAAGTGCTGGTAGCTGCACATCGTATTCCAAGCCAGTTCTTGCCAGTACCTTGAAATATGTGTTAGATGTTGAGGTCCTGGTTTTGTGGTAGGTTGTTTATTTGTTCCACAGAAGAACAGAATGGGTCAGGTTGGAAGGGACCACGGTGGGTCATCTGGTCCAACGTTTGTGCTCCAGCAGGGTCATCCTAGAGCACATGGCACAGGATTGTGGCAAGACGGTTCTTGAGTGTCTTCAGTGAGGAGTCCCTTGAAGTACCTTGTTCTAGAATTAATGCTGAGTAGCACAACTGGTTAGGAAAATCTCTATGAAACTATACCTGGACCTAAGCATAGGACCCATCTTTAGACCCTTTTCTCCTCCCCTCCCTTGCAGTTGATTTTTTTTGACTTGTAGCATATATTCTTGTTTGGATGTTCATATGCACTCTTTATATTTACAAACATTTCTCTTTCTCTAATCTTTTCGTTCATTGTTTTACTGGATGACAATCTCATCCATCTCTGTATCCATCCATCTATGATTTCCAATTTAATGCTTATGTAATAAGTGATTTTCAGTGCAAGGCAAGTGCAAATTGTTTTATCACAGACTGATCAAACATAAATTGACTCAGGGTAATATGATAAGCCTGTAAGTTGTCCCTCGTTTTAAAATTCTGACTTTAGCATGCAGATTTTTTTTTAAACTCTTCAAATATTATTAATATCAAATTAGTGTGACTGTACTGACAGTATTACTATTTTTTTTAATCTGCATTATTAGTGTCAGTGCTGCTTTTATTTTCTTGTACTATACCTTATTTTTAAAATTGAAGTGTACTACACCATGACTTTTAAATACCTTTAAAAAGCTCAGTATTCCACAGTGATTCATGAATTCTCAGGTAATGCCTGTACAGTTGCCTTAATTTGAATATGTGAAGTTCTTAATGTAGATACAGTAACTTCTGATTAAATACACCTGTTACCAGTTGTCACAGCAAAGTTTTATCTGCCCTTTCCTTGGAAATGGGTATTCATCTGACTTTATAGAACACTTCAGTAACTTCTTTCTCTCCAGTAATTACTATATAGCAATATTTTTTTTTTTTATTTTTCTTGATTGAACCTGCCATTGAAGTGCAGTTTTTTGTTTGGTGGTTTTTTTTTTTTCCTTTAGCTTTTTTACAATGGAGATCTCAGTTTGGCTACAATTCTGTCTTTATTTCTTTATTTCCTGATCTTTGTGGTACAGCTCTCCTATTTTGAGGGCTGTAATTACTACTTACAATTTTTACTATGTGGTTGTTTAAATTTACTTAATAGTATGAAAACTTTTCTTGCACCTCAATCAAGGGGACAAAGAGCTTAAAACTCAAATATGTTCCTTTGCCATGGACATTGTCTGTGACCGTTGTGTTGGAATTGTATACATCACCAAATTGCCTCTGTTTGAACACTGTCAGGACGGGTCATAGTTTGTGTTCTCTAAGATTTTGTATTGTTGCATAATATGACCACCTAAGGAATGTTTCCCCTAGTACTTGGCTAACTGACAAATGTATTGCAGATGTCTATTTTATCAACATCATGTTTGGTCAGCCTAGACTCTTCTTTCTCTGTCAGATTCTTTTGCTGTCATCTTCCAGTTTTTATCTCCTTGTAATTTCTTTTCCTGAAGCCATACACAGAAATAAGACATTTTAATTGTAATTCCTACAGTCCCTTTTACTTAGTCTTGGGTAAAAGTATGAAAGCTGAGATCCCACAGTAATAGGGCAATTTTATTTTTCCTTAGGTGATTGAATGGTTTAATGGTGAATTCTGTTAATGTAGTTTCAAATAATTTATTTTTGTTTTAACCTGGGTGTTTTGACCTTAAGTGAAAATGCTGTTCCATAGATGGCACAAAAAAGAGGCTGTTTTATTGGTGTAATTTTTTTCTTTTAATCAAATCTGAAAAAATGCTGAAACTTACAAGTTGGGTCAGTTCTGTTTATGGAAGCTGCAAGTGTCTGCAACACGACTGGAGAGAGCTGTGTGCTGAGATAAGTTGGTACAGATTACTTCCTAAACTTGCTAAATCTTTGGGAGGCTCACTTTAATGAAGTTTGAAAAAGAATACTATTAGCAGAAATGGGGACTTGCCTGGGATCATTTACTAACTGATTGCAATTCTCTTTAAGTTGCTTGAGGCCTTTTAGTGAGCATATGCTGATTTTGGTATCATGTCTTGTCTCAGTGTTTTGTTCTTTGTTCGTATGTGTTAGTTCTTTTCCTGAATACTTCAAATCCTCTGTACGTTGTAAAGATGTCACATTTTGCACAGTTACTACCTGCACATCTTTTAATTTTCCACAAAGTGGTTACTTACTATGTTAATAAAGAAACTTGTGCTTTGCTGTATTTTCTAATGTAAGATTGAAAAGTGCTTCCTAACTTAAATAGGTGTTATTACTTACATATTGACTGTCAAAGGATTGCCATTAATGGACTTCTGTAGTGAAACCCAGTGCTTTTCATGTCATTTGTTGGACTGAGAGTGTTACTTTTACTTTATAATGTGGGTCTTTTTTCCAGAAGATCTTTAATTAGTAGTTTCTGTAAATTTTTCCTGTATCAGTTTTTACTATGTAAAGTGCTACCTTACAGAAATAGGAAGCTAACGTTTTCTTGATGCTATGGATTCTAAAAGAGAATGGAAAGTATTAAATCTAGACATTATATCTCAATCGGTATGAAAAATGACCTGAATTTACATGAGCGCACTTGGCCCAACATTCTCAAGTTTTCTATTTTATTCAATAGCAGAAAATTAACTGCCAGGTTTCAGCTTGGGGTGGCTTTTTATAGACAAGTTATAACTCCTTAGCAGTGGATTTATTATGGAAATAGATTTAGTTTAGTGGCACTTGGATAATGCAAGTCTTTAACAGCTAAGTCACTTCTCAGCTTGATCAAAATTGTTGTCAGTGAGCTATAAACCAACAGGAATTTGCGAGGATGTAAAAAATTTCTGCAAATTGCTTAAATCATTAAATTATTTGTTTTTTATTAATAATCCTGATAAAGTAGAAAGATGCCTACCTCTTCCACATCTGTAAATTGCTGAGTAATCTCTTCAGGATATCTTGTTGCATCTTTTGAGGAAATTACATCTTGACCGATTTCTTTCAACACATACATACTGTATTGTTGAAACAAAGTTAGCAATCTCAGAGTATTTGTCATGGTTTATATTTATTTGTGCTATGATGTTACCCACTGAGGGTGCAAAACTAAAACAAAAAAAAGAGATATAAATAATGAAATTACAAACAGCATGCTGACAGAGGAGTAGAGCTTTGGAGTGAAATATGTATTGTGATTGATGAGATGGAAAAGATTTGACTTCCTCACAGTATTCCCTGAGACAGTTTAGGAAAATGTACTTACATCCTCTAAATGGTTTTTGTATTTTTGACAGAATGGCCTGTGACAGTGAGAGGCCACTGATGATACTGCTTGATTGTGGCAAACATGTTGATGAATATTTGGAAATCGTTTTTTTTGGCTAGACTCTCTTGTTGGAATGTTACGAACTGTGAAAACACGTATATTTAATTCTCTACACATCTTTTTTTCCATTCTAGCCATTTATTAAATTCACTTAGGCTTCTAATAGCTTTGTGAACATAAAGAAAGGGTTAATATCAGTGGCTCATTAAAACATGTCTTGCAAACATAGATTTAAAAGTGTATGTATTAATATAGGTCAAATTTATGTAAGCTTTCTTAGATTTTGTATGCTTAATTTAAAAATTCTGATCTCAAGATGTAGCTATATAGTGAACTATGTATAGTTCAATGAAAGTTCTGAAAAATAAAAATGATGATGAAGTTTTCTATGTTGGTTGCTGTTTCTGGTGATCTTTTAAGTCCTCATGTTTGGATTCTGGATTTTAAAGAGAAGATGATAGTAAGATAGGGGGCAGACTTGCAAGGAATATAGGATTGATTTGCCAAAGCTTGCTTCATCACTCGGATAAGATTTCTACAAAACTATCTGAAAGATTAGGATTTAAACGCATGTTTAAATGTATGGATCTCTGGAAAGCTACTGCTGACACATGACTTCATGTATGTTAGGGCGTAGTTTGCTTAATGATTAGCTCAGTTGATTAAATCACCATAGGCAATGTAAACTGTCAACCAAACAAAATACAGTTAAATGGAGTGTGATTTAAATCCTCTTTTTAGATTATTTAACTTAACATCCTGTAATGATATTTATTGACCTATTAAGTATATTGCATAGGTACTTAATATGCAAAACACCAATCCATGTTTTATTTGCATAATCACAATCCATATATATTGTTGTGCAAGTAGTGTATGTGGAGTTAGATAAAGTTATGGACTGTATAGAAACCATATGAATACTGAATCTTTTAATAATATAATGGCCACTAGACTTATCTGGAATTGAGTAGCTGTTGGATGCTACAGAACTGATTTGTATTTTATCTGAGTTTTACCAAATTTTGGCAATGATATTCACTACTAATTAACACGGTTTAGATTAATTAATTGTTCCCATCTATGGTTTGGCTGATAATCATAATTTTACATAAAATATGATATTTTGATTTAACTTCTGTCACAGGAGGTGAATGACTTTAATCCATCCTATTCTAATGTCCAATAAATGCAGCTTCCAGTTTAGTTTCCTTTTCCATGCTTTAATTTTCCTCTTATTATACAGAGGGTATGTATTTTGTCTTCTTTCTCTTCTGTGTCTTTTCTTGTACTAGTTTGTTCTACCCCACCTCCCATATAATTTAGTTTTTAATTTGATATGCTCTTTTATATGTACTATTTTTCAGTGTACCTCTACAGACTTACTCTTGGTTCCTAATTTTAAGTCTTTCAAGTTATAGTTGCAAAGGTGCTTTTCTGTTGAGAGAAACAGTACCTAGACATCTTTAGCCTTACTGTGTCATCTCCTTAGGTACAAAGAGCAGAGTTTGTATTTTAAGTGCTCTATTAGCTTTAAATATGTTTATTTCCTTTGTAGTTTTTGAAGACTTGACTTGTACGGTTTAACATAACCAAAGCTTAATTGAATCATGATTTTTATTCCTATGTATTAGAATTTGTTTGTTATTTATTTGTTGAAATTTCTCGTTATATTTATCTCCATGTTTGGTTTTCATGTAACAGCAGAAACAGTGCACGTCTTAATGTTTAGTTTATATGCTTACTTTCTGCCTGGTGCAAAGCATCTAATTGTCTGGAGTGTTTTCTTGCCTTAAAAAAAAACATCCATATGAGTGTTTTCCTTTTGCATGGGTTCATTAAGGTTGTAAAAGACCTTTAAGATCATAGAATCCAACCATTAGCCCAGCACCACTGTATTCTCCACTAAACCACGTCCCCAAGTGCTATGTCTTTTGAACAGTTCCAGGGATGGTCATTCTACCACTTCCCTGGTCAGCCTGTTCCAATGCCTGACTACCCTTTTGGTGAAGAAATTTTTCCTAATTTCCAATTTAAACCCGCCCTTTCCTCTGCCCTGTTATTTGTTATCGGGGAGAAAAGACTGACCTCCACCTGGCTACAACCTCCTTTCAGGTAGTTGTAGAGAGTGATAAGGTCCCTCCTGAGCCTCCTTTTCTCCAGGCTAAACACCCCCAGCTCCCTCAGACGTGTCTTGTAAGACTTGTGTGCTTTATCTTTTCTTTCTAATTGTATATATGGAATAATACTGGATTTCTGAAAACATTGTGGAGAACTTCTAAAATTTCAGTTGACTGTCAGCTGAGTCTCTTGTTGAACCTCAAAGAACCTGTCAAATTTTCTTTTTTCAAAATGCTTGCCACCTTCTAGTGTATTTCAAAGGAAGACACTGCACCTTTAGAAACAAATTTTAAAACCTTTTTGAAATTCAGTCATTGGATATCACCTCACTGGCTTACGGATTTTCTTGCTCAGCGTGTTCTAGGTACATCTGGCCTTGAGGCTGTTGCTCTTAGCTGTCACTGTTTTCTTTTTCTGTGAGAGAAGTTCACTGAAACAGCTGCTGTAATTTTTCTGTGAAATCACAGAGACTTGCATTTGGCTAGAATCAGGTTGAAAACAAACCTCCTCCTCCAAAAAAAATCCCCAGATCCTAGATCCTACTAAGTGTTCACTTATTTTGACAAAGATTGTTTTGACTGGCAGTTCTGCTGGCAGTCTAGAAGAACAGGTCTAACAGTGGGATGTAACAAACAAATTGTTTTATTTAGGTAATGGTTTAAGTGACAACTGTTGTACAAGGGAGTAGTTTAGCATTGAATTTTCTCTTGTTTGAAGGATAGGTTTTGTTTTCTTCTGTTTCAATGATTTTTTTTTTTCATCAGTAAAGCTTACCATTAACTTTCAGTAGTGATATGAGAATTTGTACTACATAGGAAGTTTAGAATGTTTATAATTCTTTATCTCTTATGGTCTAAGTAATAGGCTATTTCATGGAGCCTTTTAAAAATTATTTTTGGCCCTATAAGATTAGATTTATTAATTCTATCGAAAATTAAGTCCTATCTAGGTTTTTTTTCTATACTTCTGAGAGGGATAAGCTTTGTACCACATCTGTAACTTTGGCTGGCTGCTAGGTGCCAACACTGCTGCTCTCTCTCTTCCCTTGCTTAATGGAACAGGGAAGGAAATAAGATGAAAAAGCTCATGGGTCAAGATAAATGCAGGGAAATCACTTTCCTCCTTCACTAAACTCGGTGTCTGAAGGGTTTTTTCACATTTTTGTGAAAAATTGGATTTCTTTCCCGTAACTGCAGTGCAGCATTTTTTTACCAGTTCTTAAAATATGTTAGTGAAGCCTAACCATGATGAAAATATGTTATCACAGAGCCCACTGTCACTGATGGGCTTAAGTTTGGCAAGGGTGAGTTTTGGAGCTGTCTGGAAATGGCTCTTTTCACCATGGGAGCAACCCCTGGTCCCTTCCCACAGCAGCTGTCCCTTCAGCCTCCCCCTCCACCAAAATCTCGCCACATAAACACAATATAGATGTTCAATTTCAAACCCAGACCTTGGATGCCACTCAAGCTTAAAAGCTTGGTTGCATGGCAGTTGGACGTATCAGCTGGACAGTTCAACTGGACTATAATGTATGAGTTTCAGTCTTTGAATTATTTTAAAATGTGCTCCAAATGAGACTACATCACCATGTTCTAATCAAGTTTCCACTGCAGTTGATCTGATCTGACAGCTATCCACCACTGGATGGTGGAGTTTTGTTCCTCAATTCCCTTAGTTCTTATTGCTACCCTTGAGTTAGCTTTGATGCTTGTCACACGCTTTTCAAAAACAATTAGGCTTGTTTTTTGACTCGTTAAGCTTGATTGGTCCCACAAAGCATCTGATGCTTTTATACATTCTCCGATCGAGGAGAGCAGGACTCCCTTCTGCTGTGATGAGCTGTTAAAGTTAATTTAGCTATGATATATATCATCTCATCTGAAACCTAGAGTGGAGTAGGTCTGAAACAGCAAGAATGAACGTGATTACATATCCTGTGTGCTTTTGAGGAGTTTTAGACTTACTGTCATGGCAGTGCATTAAAATATATAATGGGGATAAAGGTGACATCATATTTTCCTGGGAGTATTAGAAAAAGTTACTTCAATGAGTTTTTTTACTTCCCAGCTTTGTCACTATCAGTTTTTACTACAACTGCAAGTATGTAGCACAATTCAACTGTTGGATATAGGTAGGTACAGAGAAGGTGACAGAAACTGAGTTGGCTTTTGTGTATCTGTTGAAGTACATTTTCTGTTGTGCCTGTGGAATGAAATCCGATTATGTTCATTCTACTTGTTTTCCCCATTTCAAAAAATAAAATGTATTGTGCTGGATGTATTGTTTACAAAAAATTATTTAAAAGTCAGTATTAACTTTATGTTTGGTAAAAGATTAGTGAAGATAAAGCAAAATCTGTGACTTCTGTTGTTAATGTGAACTATGGACTGAAGAATACAAAATATGTTGACATTTTCTGGAGGAGTTGGGTAGACAAATTTATTTGAAGTTCCAGTTCTCCTTCCGTGTGGAATGGCCTTGGCTTGGGGGCCAGTAAGTTTTAATTATGGCTGTCATGGAACATGATGCTAGCCCATCTCTTCTTGTGGATTCTGGCTGATGTTTATTTTTGATGTTTTAGTTCCGAGAAGTTCAAAGGGTACAGAGATCCTTGTATAGGAGATCCGTTCTAAGAAAATGCCTGGCTTGGAATTCACAGTTCAGGACAGTGATGACTGTTAGAAGTGTTTCATACGCATATCAAGGCAATGGCAAAGAAATTTGCTTCCTTTGGAAATTCTTCATTTGTAGCTACTCTGGTACCATCTTTTTTTTAAATCTTAGTTGTCCTAACACATGCCATCTCTTTTTTTTCACCGTTTCTTATATTAATTGCTTTTATGTAAGCAAAGCTTTCTGTTCAGCTTCCTTCTCTGCAGCAGTGGAACTTTGCATAACTTAGAATGGCTTAGGTCACCATCTGCATTTGCAACAGTTGAAAGCGACTGAGAAACCAAGTAACTGAGTTCTTTGCTAAACTGGAAATTAGGAAGAAGATATCCTTGCTTATCTGCAGTCTTTTGCTTGAAAACTTGGCTTTAATAGCATACAGACTTACTTTGTCTGCTCTGTTTCTGTCCCTGCTTTCATTCGCTATCAGCTGCTTGTCTGACAGTATTGGTAAATTAAAATAAGTGATGTGTAACACTTCAACAGCGCTGCTGTTTAGGCTTTTGGGGAAATTGTGTTTTCCAAACGAGTAAATAGAGCACAAAGTCCACTTCAAAAGTCTCTTCTCTGAGAGTCTAAAAATCCAGTCTCGCTAGGATTTATTATTACCAAGTGGTGGAAAGAGCAGAGCATACAATATGATGAGAAGATTATTTGTTGCATCTCATGTGAAGATCAAACTCATTCAGGAATGAAGATTTTGAGCTTTTTTCTGTTGTGTAGTTGTTGGAAGTTTCATTGTGTCATAGGACAATCTGCCTGGATATCAAAACCATTGCTGTTTGCCACAGTATAAACTAGTGAAACCAATGAAAATATTTTGTCTGTTCCCTCCCCCCCACCCCATTTGTATGGGCTTTGTCAGTATATTTCTAGTTGGATTTTGTTTGTCAAAGTGGGATGGATAAGGTAAACATGAACTAGCTGAACAACATTGTCTTCTTAATTTTTTTTCACACAGTTTTAAAAACGTGAAATCATGGCTCATTCCAAGACGAGAGCCAATGATGGAAAAATCACATATCCTCCAGGAGTCAAAGAAATCTCTGATAAAATATCTAAAGAAGAGATGGTGAGAAGGCTAAAGGTTAGTAAGCAAGTAATTGTTTACAGATTAAAGTTTCTTTTAAATGGTGTTCAGTGATCCTACTATATCTTATATCTGAAAGGTTTTTGTTTTTCTTTTCCTTTGGGCTTTCCTTTTGCCATGCTAGGAAGGAGGAACTTGTTGGCTGTTGTTCCTTTTTTTTTTCTACCACTTTCTTGAAGTGGCTTGTCCAAAAATGAATTAAATGAATTAAAAAATCACTAATAGAAATGAGCTGTATTAACTTCAAATACCACTTAGACTTTATTTCAGCTCCTATAGTAAATCAGCACTTATATTGTTTTTCCAGTATTTTCTTCTCTAAAAGAGGGTAATAATTTCGGAAATAATTTGGATGCCTCAGAATACTTTCCTTTTATGCCTTTGTACCCTTTGGGTTGATTATAAACCTCTTTATTTTCATTATTTTAGCCTGTATTGTGGTGAACGTAGCCTTTGATACTATGCATTTCTGTCTCAAATTTCTTGACCACTTTTTTTGGCCTAACTCTACTGGAAGGTTGGACATATTTGGGGGCTAATTATGTTACTACAGTTCTTTATCTACCCATGTAATCTCACAAAAAGGCAGGCCTGTATTGTGCAGAAGGAATGCCTGCAACTTGGGCTTGCCCTGTGAAACAGGAGGGAACAGATGTGGGAGAGAAACCTTAAGTATTCTAACAGATGGAAGAGGTTAATTTGGAGTTAGTTTTCTTAAGAAGTAGTTTTAAGTCAGTTGGAACTACTGATAAATGAACAAAACCCAATAAAATCCCACAACACAAGGATTGCTTCTCCTCTCTCCTCAGTAATCTGTCTATGCTTTGGGATTTGGGCTGATAGACTTCAGTCAGTGTACTGCATCCTATGGTATTTGAATAAAAGACAACATTTATAAGTTTACAGATGAGAGATTCCTAACAAGAGATGTTCTTTGTTGGCAGTTGCTTTTTTTTTTTTCAGCTTATGGAAATGCTGCACACAGTTCTTACTAATACTTTTCCGCCTATAGTTTAGTTTAATTTTTGGCCTTGAATGTCTAGTCTCTTCTTTCTGGTATCTTGATATGTCAAAGGAGAAGTGTACTCTGTAGGATGTTCTTTATTTCTTGTCATCTGTTTATTCTGCCTGTGAGTTCATCAGTGCATAGGCAGGGAGAAAACTGCATAGTGTTTCTTTTATAAAGGATTGGATGAGCCAGGCTACACCACAAGTGTATGGACCTAAGTATAAACCCAGCTGCAGGAGGTGAAGAACAGTAGCTGATAAATAAGTGAACTGTTAGCTTCTCTGACTACCAAACTCATGTAACTATTAGGGAAGAAGCACTTTTCTGTGGATTTTGTTTTGATTTACGCAAGCAGAAATGCTGCTGTTTGTTGATGACTACATATTTATATAAATATGAATTATTGGGAAAGCAGGGAATGAAATGGAAAGTATGTACAGTGAATTTCTGTATTAGAATAACTTACCTCAGAAATTTTGTGCATTTTTTATTGACACCTTCTCCATGGAGTCATGAACTAGCACTGGAGGCAAACAGAAGGTGATAAACACTTGGAAATGATGAATAGTGTGAGAAAAGCATTTTTCCACATTTATTTTGTAATACAGAAGAACCAAGGCATCATCTAATGAAACATTAATTTTAAACCAGCAGTCTAATAATATACTTTTCCATAAGTTTTATATAAGTAAATTCCAAAGCTTATTACTGTAGAATAATGTAATAAAAATTGAATGGGTTTAAGAAATATGGGCCACATCTGGAAGATGAAGCTCCAAGAGTATTAATCATGGTGGTCTGGGTGTGATTTCAGGCTCAGGAATCCTCTAACCTATTGCTTTGCAGCAAGCTGGAAAGCTGTGCTAGGATGACTAGCTTGTTTTCCTGTGTTTTCCTTTAAACACTGTGACAGATTGCTCTGGAGATAAGATTACTGATCTTTGTTGTGCTGAAGAGTATGGATGTTCCTGTTGTCTGGGAAGAAAGAATAGACAAAACCCTTACATGTTGCAAGAACACTTTGTCACCTGAATATTTATTTGTTACCTTGTTAACTACATAAATCTAACTACTTTTCATAGAAATGAAAACAATTCTGATTTGTAAATTAATAGTGTGTAAGGGCACCAGTGCACTTCAGATGATTCATCTTGTGTCTGGTGGGGATTTCTCTCAATCGAAGTTACATGTCTGCATAAGCTGCGTATCTCCTGTGCTTTTTAGTAAAGGATTTTCATGTGCTTGAAAACTTAGCAGCTTTTGTGATCCTAATTATGCAGACGTTCTTTTTCAAGTTGGATTTGTTGCTCCCTGTATTTTTTTGAGGGAAGAAAAACCACCAACCAAACAACAAACTGTAGCAAAGTATAGTATTTTCAAGTGTTTTAGTGTTTTAGGTATTTCATTTTATGTACCAATGTGTATCTCTCTTATTCAGATGGTTGTGAAAACTTTCATGGATATGGACCAGGACTCTGAAGAAGAAAAGGAGCTCTATCTAAATCTTGCATTACATCTGGCTTCAGATTTTTTCCTCAAACATCCCGATAAGGATGTACGTTTATTGGTAGCATGTTGTCTTGCTGATATTTTCAGAATTTATGCCCCTGAAGCTCCATACACTTCACCGGATAAACTAAAGGTAAATTAATCTCTTTTTCCACACCAGGTTTTTAAACTGAATGATTAATATACTTGATTACACCTTTTTTTCCCCCTCTCTTTATTTCCGGTAAAACCTAAGCAATTCAAAGTTTTCGCTTGATTTTGGGATATGATTGTTTCATCAAGTCAATTGTTCATGAGATAAAGGGATATACAGTGCATCTTCCAATAACTTGTAGAGTTTTGGATTTGTATTGAAAATAAATATTTTATTGAACTGTCATTGGGATTTGCAGGTAGTGGTCTGTTACTTTAGAAGTATTGATATATCTATAACTTCTATCACAATCTCTTGCAAGGTAGCTAATGCTTCAACTGTGAAAATACCTCTAGGTTTCTGAGTAAACTACCAAGATATGAGTACTCCTATTTTTGTAGATAAAGGCTCAGTTGAAAGAAAGACAAAGTACTTTTGTACAGAGGATAATGATTTCTGATGTGACGTGGAAGATTCTGCAATTACAAACATCACTGATCCCACTAGATGGAGATGGTTGATAGAGAAATGCCAGGTTTGAAAAGGCAGTGCAGATTTGCCCCAGTTGTTTCAGAAAAAAAGAAATTTTACTTTCTTTTGTGGTTTTATTTTTTTTATTTTTTTTTAGTAATCTTTGTTTCCAACTCTCAAAAGCAAACTGTTTTCCGTGCACAGCCTAGTGATGAACTGAGTTTTAGAGAAAATCTACAAAAAAACAGGTGAAAATAACGCTGCAAAAATGTGTCTCCCTGATTTAAGAGTGTGTGTGGGCTTTTTTTTTTTTTTTTTTTTTTTGGTGTTTTTTTATTACAAAGCAGGATAAAAAAAGATGGTTGTGGTGGAAGGTCTATCTATTATCACTTAAGAGGAAATCACTCAATTTCTCATCTAGTGGTTGCACCAGCAGTGCTTCCTAAGTAGGGCAAACAGTTCAGTTTCAGCTGTAGTACCTCTTCTGTTATCAGACGTACTGGAGACATACCTAGGGATTTTTGTTAGCTCTGTTTTCTTAATTCTGAATTAGTGTGTAATCAGAGGTACAACATCTACTTACCTTTCTTATTGATTACACCATCTTCAACTGGAGACAAATGTTAGCTTTCTCTACTGTGCTATATTTAAGTCTGGTTTTCAGGCATCCTGATTTCTACTTCAGTTTTGAGTATATGTTTTCATTTGCTTGATAGGCTTAGAGTTCTTGTTTCTCTCTTTCTCAGTCGGGCTAAGTTCCTCCTTAGAGTATAAGCATCCTACAACAACTCTGAATGGACTAGGAACTTCCACTGCCAGCATTGAGTTCTGTAATCTGTGCAGATTTCAGAATTCAGTTTCGTGATGCTGTTTTCTAAACACATTTTGAGAAATAAAGAAAAGCCAAACAACAGGTACTTTTGCCTAGGGCTTTTGAGGTAGGTTTTTTGCAAACCCATTTCCTCTGAACACAGCTTTTGTGGTTGCAGGACAAGTCCTGATAGAAATGTCAAAGAGTTCCCTCTACTTTATAACAGAGGTAAGAGGAAGAATGCTTCCTCTTGGGTTATCTTGGCACTGTTTTTACCCAGTATTTAATATCGTATCCATACCACAGCTTTGAGTCTTTTTTTGTATATTTAGGACCAAAGTTAAAAATGGTAAAGGGGAGTACTGAAAAGGATTAAATTCTTGAGAGGAGAAAACTTAAACCTTAAGTTTTTGCCCTTACTTCAGACTCCTTAGATCGCTTTGTAGCTTACACATCATGCAAGTGAGATTATGAGGAAAGGGATCAGAATTTCAGGTTTCTCTCTTTTATGCAGGTCATCAGTGTAAATCTTACATTCCTTGCTGAGCACTGAAAGAGCTTTGATAACAAGGATAGAAAATGGCATGAGTAGGCTAGAACCAGAATTGGAGCAGGATTGCTCTTCTGGGATCTGGAAACTTCTAACTTTGAGTTGTCAGTGTATGGAAAGCCTACAGCCTAAATCTAATTTTTTGGTGGGAAGATAATTTAATCACTGATATGTGTCCATTGAAAACGACTTGAACAAAAGGACTGTGCCAGACTGCTGAAATGGAGATGTTTAGGGGTGTGTATATGGTAGCAGAACTTCAACACTCTGAATGTATTCTCTGGTGAGAACTATGACTCTGATGCTTACTGAAGCCCTTATGTGGTTAATGGGCATCAAGACAGTAATCCACAAAAAACATTAAATATTCTTCCTAAAGTTGAAGTATAAGCATTTTTGGTTTGAGAGTCTGAATTCTAACGTAGACTTGTTTTATGGAGTCTGATGTGAAAACGTATTGTTGTGAAAGTGTTATAATTTCTTAGCTGCAGCCAAAGTCTATTTTAACCTGTGTTTTGAATTTATAAATGGATGTTCAAATAGTATATTATGTATGCTTAAAAAGGGGAAAAATGTTGGATCATAGTAAGTGAGATATTAAAAATTTAGTGAGTACTTCTGAGTTTAGTCTGTCTTACTTTCTTTAAAACAAAATTGGTAAAAATAGTTTAGAAAGAAATGATTAGTTTTTCAAATGATGGAGTTATTTGAAGCAAATGTTGGACTTACTGTACATGTATGCTATTTTTAATGTATGTATATACAACACAGTTCTGAGAACTTTACAAAAATTTGGAAAATGAGTAGGGTCTTGGAATCACATTCAGTAGATAAGTGTTACATACTGAGCTGTGGGATAAAAAGAAAAGATACTTTGTTAAATGAACTGATTGAGATGAACCATCCAGTGTACTAGTTTTCCAGAAGACAGCATTCATTTTGTGTGGGGACTGATGGCTTGCTATTCGTTCCAGCACTAGTTTTTAAGGGAGGGATTCTTCAGATGAGCTTTTGCCAGTGCACTGAATGTTCTTGAGTGGTTGGAGACCATTAGATGTCCTTTGAACTGTGTCACTTGGTTTAATTTCAGCTAAAGAGTCCAGATCGTGTGCCTTCTAAGTGATCTGAAGTGTGAACCAAACAGTGATTCTTCTGGTCATGCTTTACAATTCAAAATCACAATCTTGATTCAAATTAAAACATTAATGTAGCTGTTATCTCTGAACAGTGTGCTTGCTGTGTTTTTTTTGCCAAGAGCTGATGATGTCAGGTGTCACTTAATTCTTGTTTTTACCTAGAACCACAGTAAGTGCTCAGCTTTATGATTAAAGCTGGATTTTGTGGTTGTAGTGTTAGAAAGAAAGGAACTCCATTCTTATCTTTTATCTATCTCATTTTTCTGGAGGGGCTGAGGGGAAATGATCCTTTTGAAAATGTTATAGGAAAGCTTTATAGACTATTTCTAGGATAGTTTTTTCAGGGTTAACGATAAGGCTGTCATATATCTATTATGGCAACTTTATACCTTTTGGAACTTATTTGATTTACACCTAGATTCTTAGATGAAATATTATAGATACAGTTGAGGCTGTGAACAGTGTTTCTGGTATATGTATTTTAAAATATTTTTATTTAATATAGTAGTTGTGAATTTCCAGCTGTTAATAATCTGAATGTGAAAAAGCATTTTAAAAAGACACCTTACTGTGTATTTCCATTCTGTTCATAATTGATTAATTGTTCCTTATCACCTGCTTCAATCTACTCTGTGTGAGACTTCTTTTGGAGAAGTCTTCTGGTGCTGAAAGTTGATAGAGGAGGCCGGAGGAACTTGGCTTATTAGTTTTTGCAAGAGATGTGATCTGTGTCAATGTCGTGATGACTGACAAATGCACAAACAATACAGTGTGAACATACAATAATACTTTTAGGAAAGCTGTAGTTGCCTACTGCTTTTTCCCCCTTCTTTTGAAACCTATTGCTGTATGAAGTAAAAATATAAAATTCATTGTCCTGCTGAATAATACGTTCTTGACTCTGCAGCATGTCAGCCAATTGCAGCTCTGTTTGTCAAACTGAGTGCTTTTCTTTGGAAAAGGAAAACTTTTGCTTCCTTAGTAAAAGGTTGCTTTTTAAACCCTTTAAAGTAACATGAAGTATTTTAAAATTACTCCTTGACATTTTCCATGGTGGTTTTGCAGATGATCTTCTTTTGGACAGTGAAATGTCTTTTGTAGTGATAAATAATTCCAGTAAGTTAAAAAGGTAATTATTTTAATTTTGACAGTTGAATTGCAGTTGACTAAATAACTATAATTTTTTTCTTTTCAGGATATATTTATGTTTATAACAAGGCAGCTTAAAGGTTTAGAAGATACAAAAAGCCCCCAGTTTAATCGATATTTTTATTTGCTTGAGGTGAGCTTCATAACTTACTTCATAGTAACTATTAGATGTAATTTTTCAATTTATTATTTATATTAACTACTCCTTTTATTTATTTTTTCTTTTCCAACACAGAACATTGCTTGGGTCAAGTCTTACAACATATGCTTTGAATTAGAAGATAGCAATGAGATTTTTACACAGTTGTACAGAACGCTGTTTTCAGTAATAAAGTAAGTATTGTCACCCCCAATTACAATATATTGTTGCATGGTTGAGGTCAGTTGCTTCTAAGATAGCTGTTCGGTGTGACTTTTAGCGTTACTGAGCTTAGTTTGTAATTCAGTTTAACTAAACGTAGCAATATAAATACAACAAGCTGCCAGTTTTGCCTGTCGTAGTTAAACAAAACATATTACAAATAATCTCTTTTTTTCCCCAAAAAGACTTAACTTTAATTGTCATTTACTGCATTATTTTATTCTGTTATTGAAATTGACTGGTGTAATATGTAATTCTAAGGAATTTACAGGATTATTACTGTAAAAATGTGAGTCGGAAAGTAGTGGACACTGAAACATACTGCTAGAGACAGTCCAGGTTTCAGCCTCTTGCTGAAACCAGGTTAGCTCTAGCAGATTGCCCAGAACTGTAGCCAGCTTGGTTTTGAGCATCTCCAAGGACGGAGAGTCCATGTCCCTCTCTGGGCAACCTTCTAGTGCTCAATCACCCTTATATTTAAAAAGTTTACTATATTTAAATGGTATGTTCTGTATTTATCTTTGTGCCCATTGGCTCTTGCTCTGTCATTGGACGCCACTGTGTGGTGTCAAGAGTCTTGCCCTTTCTTACTAACATCAGGTATTTAAACATAGTGATGAGTTCCTCTGTAAGTCGTCTCTTCTCAAGTCCAAAATACATGTCAACTCTCTCAGTGCCTCCTTGCGTGAGAGCTGCTCCAGTCCCTTAATCATCTTTATGACCGTTTCCTGGACTGAGTCCAGAATGCACGTGTCCCTCTTGTGCTGGTAAGCCCAGATCTGGGCACAGCACTCCAGCTGAAGCCTCACCAGTGTTGAGTAGAAGGGACGGATGTGCTAATACACTATCTTTCCATGGTAGGGATGGATACAGTCCTCTTACTATAGTAGTAAATGAGGAGAACATGAAATTCATGAACATTCTGGGAACTGGTATATACAACTGAGGAACTGAAGTATTTTGACTTTGAAGAAAACTCGTCGTTTGCTTATTCTGTTCCTTGTTTGACATCACCACAGGGAGTACTCTGAATGGAACTTGTACTTTACATAGATAGTATACTAAGAATTCTTATTTTTAATTTCAGCAATGGTCATAACCAAAAAGTACACATGCACATGGTTGATCTAATGAGCTCCATCATTTGTGAGGGAGATACTGTGTCGCAGGAGCTTTTGGATACAGTATTAGTTAATCTAGTGCCAGCACATAAGGTAAGACTTAATAAGGCTTAAGTTTTGTTTGTGTTTTGTTGGTTTCTTTTTTGTAATCATGATTTATTGGATGTATATATTCAGATATGTAGATCTCGTTGAGAGAATAGCTGTAGCAAATGTCTTCATAATGTTTAGATTTCTTTTAGCAAGCTATTTTTAATAGCCAGAAAATTCAATAGAATTTCATTGCTCTGATACACTTGCTGTAAGCAAAATATTAATGTTCATAATAATCTAACAGGTTTAATGTCATATGAATTTAAACACAGTTTTTTTATATACTGTCATACCAGTAGACCTGAATATAAAACTTATATATATCCTTTGGAAAGTTTTAATTCATGTAATGCTGTATCAACAGCTCAAACTAATGTGGTGTCCTAAGTGGGAGGGAAAAAGCTGTCACAACGACTGATTTCTTATTGGCTCTGTTGCATTTCAGACATGTTGGCTTGGCATTACTCAAAGCACACTGGTATGCTTCTGATGCAGCCTTAGAATTAACTATGTGCAGAAATGGTGGTACCTGAAGAGCCCAAGGGATGGCTGTCTTACCTTAAGGAGTAGTGTCTTCTCAAAAAAACAAAAGTGTCCAACAGATGAACTAAAGGAAGAACTTCAGAACTGTGCTTCTGTTGTGATACTTAGATGTTTAAAAAACAGGGAAGTCTGACTTCTTGGTTCAGAAAACTCTGTGTCCTACGAAATCTCTTAGGCTACAGTGTAGAAGATGACTTATACATATGTTCTGTATGATAAAAAAGGATTCTGGAGAATTATCTAGGAAATGTGTATTTAACTGCATTTGGACAGTTCTAACAGCTTCCCTTTCTTTCTTTATTTTTTTTTTTTTAGAGTATGTTCAGGAAAGTCCTAACCACTGTAGTTTCTATGAAAAGTGTAAGGTTAAGAGGATATTCACAGAGTTCCTTTGGAATGCCTGCTAGCGTGCTTTTACCACAAGCAATCAATTTCAGTAAATAAATAGCACATAAATTATTTCTCTATTGACAATGAAAGATTAATTTTCCCCATTGGAAATGCTTTAGCTGTGTCCTTCAAGGGGTCTAGTACTTTTGTGCCAGGTCCAGATTGAAATTTGTGTGGCTAATATTCAGATTTATGAAGTAAAGCTTTCGAATACAAGAAACAAAGGCAAGACTATGCAAAATACTTCAGTTTGTGTTTTCTCAGTTATTAACAGTCTGTTGTTTCATTGTGTCACCTGTGTTCAACTTGATTTAATTGTGTTATTTCTATGATTTGTGTTTAATAAGTTCATTTTGAGTTGAAGAATTTGCATCCTGTTAGATTGTCTGTAGCATTAAACCAATTCTGTTTCATAGATTTTAGTTTTTAAAGATATTGACTGAATATTTTAATAGGATAATATATTTGGGGGGTTGCATTTTCTTCTGCTTTTGTTTTATTCAAATTGTCTCTTTGGATAGGGTGTTCGTTTATAGCTTGTTTTTGAACAGAAATAGTTACGTAACTTCATACTGTATCCTGAGTACCTTTTTTTTTTCTTTTTTTTTCATACCAATGGAAAGAAGCTTCTAATATTTTTCTGTTTAATGTTAAGATCTTCAAATAGTGTTTATTTAAAATTTTGCTCCTCTAACTACTTTCTGTGTCTACTGATGTCATGGTTGAAAATTGTAATGAGAATTTTTCCACTTGTGTCCATTGAACACAAAACTACGAAGATCTTAGGGATAGGGTCCACCATAAAAAAGAGCTATGTCTTAGCTGATCTAGCTATTCAACTGTTCAGGCTGTGGAAAATGGAAATAGAATGGCATACAGCAGGTGTTGGTGTAATGGTCAGTAAGGCATCCCCAGATTTCCTAGGGACCAAAAATACTTTTGATGGAGTAGAAGGAACATAGATCTGTCAGACTGAGAGATTGTTGGAGATAAAACCATTATGTCTGTAGAAAGTGACACAGGCAAGTGGTGTATCTTTAATACAGCCAGAAGGAAGGTTATGCATGAGAGGGAATGTGTGGTGGCCTTGCAAACTGAATTACTGTATTGTAGAAAGCAGGTGTATTGGTAACATAAGACTGAGACCTGAGTAGTTTAATCTTTATAATTTATCTGAGGAGTGGCCTGTAAGTATGTATTGGGAACAGAAGGTTCAAGCAGCTCCTGGATGCTAAAGCCCAGTGGCTAAAATTCAACATTAGACTGCTTGATGCAAGAATTATATTAATATTTTTAAGAAATGTAGTAGTTAGTTGAGCAGTTTACCAAAGGTTAATTCAGTGCTGTTACATCTTAAAACCAAGACTGTTTTTTCAGAGGAAAAATAGATATGGTCCTTAGTCCTGAGTAGTAAGTGTAATAAACAATGATGCCAGCAGGATGGCTACAAAAACTCAGGCATAAGGAGCATATACTGTGCACATGATGTGTTATCAAATGTCTGTCTACCGTAACTGGTAGTCACTGAAGTAGTCTAAACTACTCTATGTCCCTTGAGTTTGTCATCCATCTCACTTGGCCAGAATAAAAGCCATACTGATGGTTTTTCATTCAGGCCAACTTGAATGAAAGAGCAGATGACACTAATGTCACAAAGAGGCACGTTGGAGTGTGCACAGGCTTGCTTGAGTAGTAGAGCTATCAGATAAGTCAATAAAATGGCAAGCTTGACTTGTCTGATGGTGTACTCAACTCTTAGTTTTGATACTGTATTATTTTTTCCTTTTGTACCTTCTCTTTTCTTCTTTTCTCTAAACTCTACTGAAATTCTTTTGATAAAGTTATGTTATCAGGGAATGAAATAAAGTGACCTAAACCCAGATAAGACCCACAAGCAAGGGAGAAGTGGTCAGGATGAAAAAGCAAGAAAAATTAATAGCTTTCCTTTCCCCTTTAATGGTCTTTTTATATTATAAAGCTTTTATGAAGACCGACAAACAATTTTGTGTTTGTGCAGTGTGTTAGAAGGCAAATTGTACTTTATTTCCTTGAGTGTTTGCCAGTGTTCTACTTTCAACCTCGGGACCACTACAGGGATTCCCACATTGCTTTACATGCTTATGTCTTAGAAAAAATTATATTGACAATTAAATTCCTAGCTGTCTCTGCTATAAATTTGCTTAATAATTAGTATTATCTATCTTGGCAACACTTCAGCTAAGCTTTTCTTTGTCAGTCATCCTTAGAATCCTGTTTACCTTCCCTAACAGAACTAAAGAATCTGTTAGAACTGTTTTGCCAAGTGCTCTTGGATACTAATTCTGCTGCTGTGCCATTGATAATAAGAATAAAACTGAAGATCCTTTTCAAATTCCAAGAAAATAATATGTTAAAATGTATGTTTTTCAGAAATATTTGCACTAGATACAGACTTCACATTTGATTTTCCTCCTCAAGTTATAAAAGAAGTGGATTTACAGTAGCTAGTCATCTTTTTTAAAGAGAGAAGAGGGGACATGCATTTGTTTTTAGTTGCCTTTTTCTTTTTCCTCATTTAAAGGATGAGTACAAATTATTTCACTTCCACTTGTCCTGGAGAGTATTGTCTCTGTAAACACAAAAAGTCTGTGTCATGCTGTCAGAGAGGTTGCCGCTGCTTCTTGTGTCAAAAAGTAGAAGTTTGTCAAACATTCTAGAGAGGTATGAAAAATAAATTGGTGGAACTGTTAATGGCTTCCAGAAGTGTAAAAAAGCTTGAAATACTAGCAATATATACATAAAAATTGTGGTAAGAATTGAGACTAAGGTTAACCAAGATAACCTGTATTCAAATTTTGTTGCTGGAGGCCTCCTAAGCTTTAAGAAAGAACGAATGTTCTCCTGTGTTTATTAACTTCCTGTTCTGAAAGAAAACCGGAGGTTTTCAGGGTGAAAATCTCTTTTATATCTTAAATGTAACCTCAGTTATCTTGTGGAAAATCTGTGTTTTGCCTTTTCATGGGTGGTTCTCTGGTTTGTCCTTATCAATCAATACTTATTTCTGTTTTTTCCTTCAAAATGTACTAATTACTAATGATTACTTTAAACAGTGTTGCCAGCTGATGACTTAGTTTCTACCTTTTTCAAGACTCTCAAAAACTTATGTCCACTGGATGCCTAAATGCTTTTAGAGGCATCCTGATTAAGATTATTGTCCCCATCATGAGGGCTTTCTTAAATCATTAAAAGATCTTGAAATACATGCCAATTTTCTTTCCAAACATATAGAAAGATTAAGGAAAGAATGATAAAAGACTTTATCTAAACAGAGAGAGGAAATTTGTTAAATTAGGTGTTATCCTTTTAAAGTGTCTCTTTCAGGAGAAGGAAGTTTTAGGTGTCTTTCTGGTTGTTGAATTAGTTAGAAGGACAAGTTTGACGTTCTGTAAAAAGATCTTTCAACCCGCTTGGTAGTGGCCTGGGTTGCTCTTGTTTTCATTTCAGCTAAGGCAGTGCCACTTTTTCTTGTTTCTTGTATCCTGAAGCTGGAAAATGAGACAAAATCTTTCTCATGTGCTTTTGAGACTTCCTTGGTATTGTTATTTTCAGAAAGTTAGGCCTCTGGATATTTGAGGGTCGTGACTATTGGCACAATTAAATCAAGTATGTGAGACGTGAAAAAATAGGTAACTTTCCTTAGCCAGTTGTTCTCTAGACTGTTTTTCCTCTTTACAGCTTTTTTAGATAGAATGAAGTGTAACGCGAATACCTTATTCAGCATTGCAAATATCTACTTCTAGCATTTATCTTGGGAAACATTAAGTCCTGAAGTGAACTGATGTGTGAAAGACACAAACTGAAACTGTAATTAATGTGAATCAAAACAGATCTGCCTTTTGGAACTCTGCTGTGCTAGATCTGCTGTTTAGATTGTTTTATATGTAAATCAGATCTTGCCCATGATGCAGAGTTCTCTCTTGCCCAAGTGAAAGTAGTTTTCTTTGTTTTGATGAAGGTCAACTGTGAAGTCAAGAAGGATCAGAACAAGAATTGAAAGTGATGTACATTCCTTGTTATAGATATTTGTGCCTTTTATTTCCTGAGTAGTTACAACTCTAGCTGAATAACATAAAAAAAATGCTACGAGTGGAAATGCCTTTTTTTTTTCCTTTTCCTTTTTGTTTTCCTCATAACCATAAAGAGAAATCCAGCATGCAGAGCCTTCTTTTTTCTGGGACATGGAACAGCTGTACAATTTTTAAAAAAGGCTGTCAGTTATCCTTGTATCTTGATTAGAATAAGGGAAGAGGAAATTACAAGGATGCTAGTATTTTATGTAAGCATTTGAGTATCCTTGGGATACTCAAGAAATGGGACTTTTAGTCACCTTCTGTAGTGGCTCTGAGTAAAACAGATACTTCAGGCATGAATCTTTGAAGTCTTTTGACTTCAGTGACCTGACTTAATTCTATCAGTAGGCAAGTCAAAGATTTTTTTGTCTTACATTATCAGAAAATGTTAATCTGTTCCCACTGCTGTTTAGAAGCCTATAGTTCTATAGAGTTTTTTAATTTCAGGCAGTATTTTCCATCTCTTTGAAAATCGTTTTTTTTTTTTCATTTGGACAGCTATAAAGAACCAAACATATGCAGGTAAAAAAATACCCTGATTGTGGCAGTGCATCTTGTGTTTGCTTTTCATTATGCTGAAGTGAAGTTTTCTTACTTTTATGGATGAGACGTATTTAAAAAAAAAGCAACCAAAACCTGCCCTTTTTTACTGTTGCCTTGTAAATTGAATATGCTGGGGTTTTTTAAATTTCAAAGACTAATAAAAATTGTGGGAACTATATTTTTATAGACACTTTTAGCTATTAAAATACTGTATATTCTTGTGTATTGGAGACTTTTTCTGTGTGTTAATCAACTCTGCAGTGGGTGTTGCAAGGGCTGAGTTGTACTTTCTTCTGAAAATTTTTGGAAAATAATTGTGATATAGAACTTGGAGAAAGGATGTAGCAACTAGAGCGTGGAGAATGTGTGCTGGGAAAGGAAGGAAACAATGATAGAGCAATAACCCAATTAGAGAAATGGAGAGATAGGAATGTTGGGAAGGGGGGGTCTGTTTTCTAAATTTTCTGTTAGTTTCTTTATATATTTTATTCTTCACTCTTTTTTGCTCATGAACTAAAATTCTAGGGGTTTTTTCTTTGCTGTCTCAGACAACACACCAAGTATCTTTGCACGGTACGATGAAGAGGCTGTGATGGTGGTTCACAGGTGACTGCTTGATGCAAGGACAGAATCGTACTTTCTGCCACAATCTGTTTGGAGTCTTTCTTTTGTGGGGGCTTTAAATGTTGTTTTATATTGCTTTCCTGTTTTTTTGGGGAACCTGATAAAGAGGAGCTGTAAAATATAGGCACTGACTTCAGCGCCTATCAGTCTTAGACATGCAACTAAAAGTAAGCCCTCATTTGCCAGGAAAACGGTTTTCTCTCAGTAATATCAGTGAAGACACAAAGCTTTGTTTGGAATGGCTTTTTTTTTCCTATTTTAACTTTACTACTGAAAGTATAAAAAGAACAGGCTATTCCTTTAGTGCATTTACCAGTACATGGTAGCTTTAAATTCTTGGATTTATTTTTAGGATTAATGCATGTGCTTAAAAAATTTGTTTTGTTTTTTGTTTTTTTTTTCTTTCTCAGAATCTGAACAAGCAAGCCTATGATTTGGCAAAGGCTTTACTGAAGAGGACAGCGCAAGCCATTGAACCGTACATTACTAATGTAAGTGAAGACTGCAGACGAATATGGAAATTATTTTTTTTACTGTTATAAACTGTGTTATAAAAAGAATGAATTGCAACTTTTTACAAACTCTCAATTTTCTTTGAAAGAATTATTATAATAATGAAGCACTGTGTAACCTGTCCTTTTGGGTCTAATTCTTTACTGTATATAATCTACTAAGCCTGTAATAATTTTGATTTATGAAATGCAATGGATAGTTTACTTTTTACTTTGGAAGTTTTGGAAGACCTTGAAAGTCAATCCTTAGAGTGACTGGAAGACCAAATGTATTTATATATGTTCTGATAAAAATGTGTAAACACATTGTTTCTGTGGCAAAATTCTTCCTTTAGTGAGATGAGACTATTTAGAAGCCAAAAGAAGTGAAGATAGAGCAGTGTTGTAATGTTGTTATTACATGAGTGGGAAAAGGAAACAGAATCTGAGAGTAGGTGGTAAGGAAGAAAACCTAGTGCATGGAGATTTGTAGCCAAGTTGAGTGTAGACATCACTGTCACATGATGTAGACATCATTGCCACTGTAATAGAAGATGGATGAGGGGAAGTAAAGATCAGACAGGATTATGCTCTAACTTAAGTTGCACAATAGAAAAGGCTATTTTTTATTTTTTTTTTTAGTAGTTGAGGATGTAGCAGGTCTCATGACATCTATCCGAAACCTCAGGAGCTTGAAGAAAATAGCAAATCTTTACTGCTTTCAGTTGCTTTCAGACTTGTAATGTTTGTAGTACTTGGAAAGTGGATATCTCCTAAGATTTCAGAAAATCTTCAGTGAAAACTCTTACTTCTAACCTGCTGTTCGGGAAGGTGTTGCTACATGTGTTTTTAATGTTCATCTGTAAGGTTAGATTACAAACTGGGTGACATTTTGTGAAGTTTAAGGAAGTCAATAAGAATCCTCTATTCATGGAAAGAATGTGCGTGGAGTCCTCTGTTTTTATTTTCCCATGAGTGAGAAATAAGCTATTCTGAAAGTTTTCTTTCAAAAAACACATCAAAAACCAGTAACAGTTGCCTAAACGGGAACATGTATATTCCAGGCAACTGTGTATCCAGAAAAGCAAAATGTTTCTGGAAGACAGTCTTTAACTTCTCATGAAATCATGAACACTTTTCTGTTATTTTCTAGTCATTACTACGTGAACTGTTGACTTTTTCTACTGCATCACTTGTTGGGCGTTCATTCTATAGCTTTAGAAACTGGTAGCTTTCAACTTTTTAGTTTCTTTATCAACCTCTTTGTCAGGAACAGTGTTGTGATGTTTTTCTGTCCCAAGTTTGGAAGTAGAAAACTGAAGTGCCAGTTACATGTGTTCTGTTGTCTTAGTGGTAGTTGTAAATTGTTTAGGCACACTTGTGAGTGGTTTTAATCCTAGGAGAAGAAAAATGTTCCAAATTATATCCTCCCGCTAATGAGTAGAGGGTAGTATATTCCTTCCTACCCATCTGAGAGGACATAGTTGAAAGTAGTGTGGAAATATTTTCTTTAATGAGAAGTATGAATTTTCCCTCAAACTTGTCAAGTTTACCAAGAAAGAATAATTGCTTTACAGCTACACTGTGCTGCTTGTAAAACAAGTGCTGGAACACTCAGTTATTAATTCCTGTGCTTTTCTTTCAACTCCTTAACCTGTCAGCTGTTTAATGTAGTAATTAGCCAGTTGTTTCAGCCTTCTTTTGACTAAATGTTAGAATACTTTTGAAGTGATTGTCCTTAATAGTGAAATAACTCTAAATGTAGTCACATTATAAAAAGATGGGATGCACTGGAACTCCTCTAAAGTTGAGTTTCTTAAATTAGTTATAGGCCTGCTGGGCTAAACTAATCACTTTTAATGTGTTTTCCTCTGTGTATAATACTGAATACAAAGCAGTGATATTCTGGGATTTCTACTACAGAATTCTTATCTTTGTGTGCCACCCCTGCCTTTTTTGTATAGTAGTGAAATTAACTTTGTGAGATTAAAAGGTAGATTGAGTGGTTGACAAGCGTAAGATTTGGAAAAGTATATATATACATTCTTGTTGTTGTTAAGTGCTCTGTTTTATTTTCCAGTTCTTCAATCAGGTCCTCATGCTTGGTAAAACATCAATTAGTGACCTGTCAGAGCATGTGTTTGACTTGATTCTGGAGTTATACAATATTGACAGTCACCTCTTGCTTTCTGTTCTACCACAGCTTGAATTCAAACTTAAGGTAAACACTTCTTATCCTTTCTCTATATTTGAAATGTGTATGCTTTGACTGTTAATGTGTTGTGTTTTTTTCTGAGAAGTTCATCAAATTATCTGGCATATAAAACTAATACTTATATATAAAATATACTTTCTCTGCATTGTTTAAAGGAATACTCTTTAAAGCCTTCAAAAAGCATAATTTAACTTCAGATGTATTAACCTACAATGCATGTATGCATATATTTAGGGTTTGGTAGATTTTTTGGCTTGTATCTTTCAAGCAATAACTCGATTTTTGGATGACCTGAAAATTTCACCTGTTTTGTTCCTGGGTTTACTGTATTATTTATTGTGAAAGAGTTAATATATTGAGTGTATATATTGATGTACTAACAATTTTGTCCAAATAGTAGTTCCGCGACAAGTGTAAACAGAGAATTGGAATGCATAAAAATGCCTTGTAGTAATTGCTGCAATGACTTTTATGATTTTTCAGGATTATTTCATATGTCTGGAGGATAGCTGGCATTAGCTATTTTAATGAGTATTTTCCTTTTTGGCTTTCTTTCCAGAGTGTCTCCATCACTTGGAGAAATGCAATATATCAGTTGGCATTCCCTTTATCCTGCAGTACTTTTATTCTGTTTTCGTGGAAGTGGGGACTTCAAATAGTGTAGTATTACTATGTTGGAAAGTGGTCTGTTATTAAACTTGAGGGCTAATGTGCAATGGGTCATTTCTAAATTTGTATGCATTTTTACTATCGAGGATGTAGTTTAGGTTTGTAGCACCTTTGGCCTGTTCTTATTGCAGTTTTTATAGTCATAATGGCTTGCTTATGCCTATTATTTTTCTGTACTGTTGGTAGGAAGGCATGCTACATTTGTTGGATATAGGGTTTTTTTATTGCTTTTATCTTTCCATCACATTTCTGGAAGAAGTAGGGTTCAATTTACTGCTTGCTGTCTGTGTCTTTGAAGTAGACCTTTTTCAGCCGTTAATTCCTGCTCTTACAGAGGCAAACAATTATCATAGTCAATCCAATAAAAGCAGTACTTCTGCAGTTGAAGGTGTTATTCAGGATATTTAATCTTAACTGCCTCCATATCCTTTTCATAGTACATAATTGCAGTACCTTTCCCATCTGTAGGTCTACCTACAACTGCAGGTTTTGTCATCCTCCTTCATTGACTCTCATATTTTAATACTGATGTGTTTTGAATCAGCAAGTCCAGTAGTAGGTATCGAAGTAAAAGTTTGTGAAGTATATTTAGGTCAAATACATAGTTTCACAGAAACATCCAGTTTTTGTTCTATGAGATTGTGTCATATAGCTCAAGAATACACAGTTGTGATAACAGCAAATATTCAGATAATGCTAATGGGGTAGTGGACCAATCTCATATTGCTGCTTTGCTGCTGAGGAGATTTGTATTGCACCTTAGCAGATGATCACAGGTTGGAAGGGAGCTAGCTGTGTCCTAAAAATGTCCAGCATCAGGGAATCTACCATTTCCGTGGGGAGAGTATTCCAATGACTGATTGCTCTCGTGGTGATAAATTTTCCCCTTGTGTCCAGTGTTGAAGGAAAGCTGTGATGGTCTGAGCAGTTTAGCTGTGGAGATGTGCATGAGTGATCTCATCTTGCATGTGTTGAACACACAGAAGGTGACATAGGATCTGTGCTTTTCAAAGATAAATTGAATAATTGTTCTCTGTGTTTTTCCAAATGTGCATTTTCTTTTTAGTTGGCTTTCAAAGCCGTAAATAAAAAACAATTTTGGCCAGATGAAGTACACTCATGGTAGACTTATCATAGCAGGACACCAAGTGTTCTAGCTCACTTTGAAGCTGAGATGTAACTTGGTTTCAGGTGCAAACTTGGAAAGCTCTGCGTGAATTTAAATAGAATACAGTATTTTTTATAATTTCAATGAAATTTAATCTAAAAGAAATAAATCAATTTCTTAAATATTTTTAAAATGTTTTGTTAATAGTTTGAGCCATTTTCCCAAGAGCTGTTCTTTTTAAATTATTTTGACATTGTATAAAAGTCTTTTTGCCTGTAGAAAATGACAAATGATAGCTTTCACAGAAATGTTAAACATTCTTTTCTTTTTTTCCTTTTGCTGGCCCTGTCATGCAAAGGCTGAAGAACAATGAAAGTCAACTCAGTAGAGCACAAGACTTAAAAATAAATTGGGAAATAACAATTAGGCCTTAGAAAAAAATGATGTGATGTGGGATTTCTGCTCCTGCTTTGTTGGAAGTTGTTGAAGTTTCAGCAGTATGCTGTTGTTGGCAGGTTGTGTGCCTGGTGTCTCCAACTACCAAAATCATCTGCAAAGAACTGTAACTTGGCTTAGTGGGAGGTCATGGCCAGGCTTCTGCCACGAATGTGCTTGGCTTATGGTGAATCTGTATTCTGCTTGGGCTTATGAATTCTGTCTGAGGACAGACTGAAATCTGTGAAGTCTGTCGTATGTACAGCTGTTTCATGATTGCAAGGGCTGCCCTGCTGCCTTCCATTCTAGTAATATTGAAAAGGGAAAAAAAAGGTGCTTTTGATCCTGATTGTTCCAATTTTGAGAACCACCTTCTGTTCTTGGAGGGTGCTAAAAGCTCTTGGTATTCTTGACTTATTCTTTAGGGAGAGTTCACATGTTTTATCCTAAACTTTGAGTACTCAGTTGTGAGAGCTGTGACACCTCTGAAAATATTAAGACTGTGTTCCATTCTGCTAGAAATCACACACAGTGAGACAGAACGGATCAGAGAGAGAGAGTGTTTATTTCAGGGGGTCAGCTAGCTTATATAGAGTAGAGTATGGAATGTGTGGAATTTGGGAGGATTTTAGGGAGTTTCATACAAGGAGGTGTCTATATATGGAGAAATTAGGCTAAATACATCTTAATATGGGTAAGAAAGTTGGGGAAAAGCTATAAATTTTAACTAACAGGGCCAGTGAGCAGAGGGGTTACAATCAGCAGATAGGGACAGGGTTAACAGTAATTGAAACTGCATATTACATACAGAGCAGGATTTTTTCTAACAACATTGTTACTAGATTGAATAAACATAACACTTTTATAACATAAAAAGCAGTCTCTGAGGTAGGAAGTTGTCTGTTGTCCAGTAGTTTAGGTGCATTCCAAAGCTGTCTTCTCTTCAATTCTCTTTTTCTTCAGAGCCTTTTCTCCACCAAGAATATATTTCTTGCGGTGAGCTTCAGACACTCAGTCTCACAGTCTAGGTGCTGCATGTTTCTCTGATAGTGATACTGGTTTTTTAACTGATTCCTCCTGGTATCAGCAAATTTACCTGTAGTTGCATATTCTGTATGTGCAACAGAATTTCTGTGTCATATCTTATTTCTTTGCTTCTAAACATTTAGCCTGGAGAAAAGCAGACTCAGGGGAGACCTTATTGCTCTCTACAACTACCTGGAAGGAGGTTATAGCCAGGTGGGGGTCAGTCTTTTCTCCCAGGTAACAAGTGACAGGACGAGAGAAAATGGCCTGAAGTTACACCAAGGGAGGTTTAGATTCGATAGGAAAAATTTCTTCACTGAAAAGGTGATCAAGCAATGGAACAGGCTGCCCAGGGAAGTGGTGAGATCACCATCTCTGGAAGTTTTCAAGTGTGTGGATGTAATGATTCAGTGGTAAACATGGTAGTGCTAGATTAATGTTTGGACTCAATGATCTTGAAAAAATCTTTCCAACCTTAATGATTCTATAATCCTATGATTTTTGTGGTACATTTTGAAAATGAAGTGATGGTGCTTTTCTCCCAATCACCAGGTGAGCTTCACTGAGCCATCTCCACTGCCTTCCAATTGATTGGGCTGCCTTGTTTTCAGCCTCTGCAACTGATGGGAGTTTGAGGATGTGAACAAACATCTATGTGTTTGTAACTCATTAGCTGACGAAATCCAAATCTCTTGCTCTCTGTCTCCCTGAACGTATTTGAACTTTTTGTGGCAGGAAGCCTCCTGGTTTATCTTCATGGGTTTAGGGTCTTAGAGAAGTTCTAGACTGTCTCTTGAGTGTGGGTAAAATCCAAGGGCTTTCATGTCAGTGGCCAAATAAATTTTTTGACCATGCTTAGAGGGGTTAAGAAACTCTTAGTATGAAACTTGTAAGAGAGTTTAGGTGTCTCAGAGATGCCACTGAACATATTTACTATTTTGGATCTAAACAACATGGCCACCTGGTGTTCAAGCACCTTGTCATTTTAGTACAACAGTGAAGGCAAAGGTAAAAGCTTCTCCCTGTGCTGCCTCCCCTTTCCACCCCCAAGTACGCTGAGGCAGTGCAGGAAGTTGAGAGGGGACACAT
>JAYRBT010000001.1:48534245-48567299 GCA_036023395.1 Myiotriccus ornatus
AAGCTTCTCCCTGTGCTGCCTCCCCTTTCCACCCCCAAGTACGCTGAGGCAGTGCAGGAAGTTGAGAGGGGACACATACTCATTTGTAAAAGGTCAGGGAAAGGAGGAGGAAGGGTTTGTTCGTACTCAGGGTGTTTGTCTTCCCAAGCACTATGCAAGCGGAGACCCTGCTTTCCAGGAACTGCCAGGACATCTCCCTGCCAATGGGATGTAGTGAATGAATTCCACTTTTTGCATTGTTTGCACACACAGCTTTTTCTTTACCTGTCAAACTGTTGTTATCTTGATCCATGGGCCTTTTAACGTTCCTTCTCTTCCTGTCTTTGTGCAGGAGAGGAGAGTGAGAGGCTGGGTGGGTGTTTGGCTTTTGGCTGGGGTCAAACCACCACACCTTTATAGATTTTTGTAAAGAAAAGCTCCTGTGTTCTCAGGTGGCAGAGCTCTGTTGCTAAGCTCTGTGGAAGCTGTGTCAAATCATAGTTACTTCTTACTAGTAATTATTTTTTTTTACCTGATTTTGGAAAGAAGTCTGGGGAATTAGCAGGAGAATGAGCACTGAGATTCATTTAACTTAACCTCTTCTGTGAGGGTGAGTCATTTGTGCCTGATGTTGGCATTTTAAGGTGGTGTATTTAGAGATCTAGCACTGACACAGAAGCATTACTGGTTCAGGAAAGAGGTAAAATGCATTATTGTGTAGGTCAGCTTGTAAGGGTAACTGATATTTCTTCATTCAAATTTAATATTTGAATTTTAGAAATGTGTTGCAGAAAGTGAATAACACTTCAAAGTTCAGGAGAGTTAAAAGCTCATGGAGTATTTGGGAAATAACTGTAATGGGGCTTAAGTTTTTATCTTACTGCATTACTAAGCAAATATGATGTAATGAATAAAATCAATAAAAGGTTGACTTCTGTTATTGTAGAGCTGCCTTTCTTCCTGGAGATGGTAATTAGAAGTTTCAGGTTATGTGTCCACTTCTATTCCCAAATCCCTCCAGATCTTTAACGCTGCCTATTCTCTTGGACTCAGTAGTGGTAACAATCTGACCGACTTCAGATGCTGTTAGTGACAGACCTTATGTCTTGGCAGAAGAACCAGCTACCTGTGTCTTGGGAGCATATATGGGGAACTGAAAATGTCAGTGTTTAGTGCTAATTTTTATTGACAAATCGTGATGGAACACTATTAAGCAGAGTGCTGGATTTAACTAAGAAAGAGGTGAAGGGTGTTATACTCTTTGCATACACACTGTCTCATAGAATGGAGAAGTATTAAGATTTTTTCAGAGTTTATGATGCCATTTTTTCCCCCTCCCTCATAAAGAGTATAGATTAAAGTAGAATAAAGGACTGTAACAGTGATTCATTCATTCAATAAGAAGTAATGAATGATTTTTATTACATTTTAGGAGCTTATATAAGAATGTTTCAAGGAGACCAACATGAAGGCACAAATTTAGAAAGTACCAAATATTCTTGGTCCATAATCACAAAATATTTGTTCTTTCTAAAGCAAGACTAGAAACATGAGTCGTTGTCTTATAATTGGATTAGTGACTGATACAGTGAAAGCTTCTGCAGCTAATTCATTAAGGGTATTTTAGGGTTTTGTTGTTGTTTTGTTGGTTAGGTTTTCTTGTTGTTTTGTGGGCAGTTTTTTGTTTTGTTTGGTTGACTTCCCCTCCCCCCCCCCCATGTTTCTGGTTGGGGTTTTTGTTTGGTTGACTTTTTTCCTATATTCCTGGCTATGTAATTAAGTAATTGAATGTTTAGTGTGCTCCCAACTCTTCCACCCGCCACCTTCCTTCCACACTCTGGAGTGTCTTGCTGTGGATCTGTGTTGGTTACCTAGAAAAATTCAGAGATGCTTCATATTTTTAATGTTTTGTTGGTTTAAGCAGGGTGGGATGTGAATCATCGAGGTTGAACTAATACAGGCTATCAAAAAAATGAAAAATTCTAAACCATGAGGCTACAGAATAAGAATTTGTAGTGTAATGGACACTTAATAGCTGAAATTCATAAAGAAAAAGCAATATCATTTATGGGAGATTAAGAGGAGGAGAATGTAGAAGGCTTCCAGTAATGTCAATCTGAATGTTAATTGGAAAAAATTAGTCAGATACAAAAAAACATATTAATGGATTTCCTATTAATGCTTCCAATGTTTAATACTAAAGTGTATTTAAAAACCATTAGTCTTTTGTAATGTAGAAGTATATCAGTGTTAGAAATTACTGCTTCCTTAACTTCTCTTGCTCTATTACTTTAAATGTTTTACAGCTGCTTTTACTGTTCTTGGCATTCTGAATTAAAATGACATGCTGGCAAACTTTTCAGCCCTCTTAGGGTGTTGAATCAGGAGAAATAGTTTGTCTTTAAAACTGTGGTGTTGTATCAAGGAACTCTGACAGCTATATTGTGCTCTTATTTCTTGTTCATATTCAAAAGGTGATGCTGAACTGAAAAGAATGTCAAGGGTGGTAGAAGTCTTTTAAAGTCTTTATTACCAGGGGAAAAAATGCTGGAAATAATAAGGGATGAATAAAATCTAATAAACATCCACTGATTTTACCTACTCCCTTGGAAAAACGAGTTATGGTTTTTCCCTTTAATAAGCAGAAAAGGAAATAAATTGGTGAACAGTTAAGTACATACTGATTGCACAAATGTTAGCTTACATTTCTAGACTATGTATTAAGCTTCAAATACTGTTTGTTGTATTAAACAAATGTAATACAAACAGATGATAATGAAAATACACTGGTAAAGGCCTTGTTAGTGCTAATTTTAAACATGAAAAAAAGTATCTTCAGCATTTTTATAAAGAGGCTTAAATACACAACTAGATCCTGTGGATCTCAGATCTTGGTTACTTAAACTGTTTTTCTCTAAATAATTTTCTTTTAGTTAAGGACTATTCTAGACAACTGTAAACCTATATGTGCAGACAAACATTAAATGAGTTTTGTATTATGTTGTGTCTGAACCTGTGTAAGCTTGTGCATGTACATATCAGATTTCCTAACACAATCTGTAATTTCTACGTAAGGGTTAAAAAGATGCATTTATATGTGTATTTTTCACTAGGCTTTGTTCACACTTTTTTTTTTCTCTCCGCATTGTTTTTCATTTTCACTGCCTTTTATTATTTTGTCTTCTCTCAAAAATATTGAGAGTTTTTTGTCTTGAGATAGACATTTGTACACATGAGAAGTCTATTGATCTGTGTTTTGGTATTTCTGGAAGTGTATTGCTGTAAAAACGGTACAAAATAGAACTATTTTTTACTTTAGATTTCTTTTTTAATTAAAAAAAAAAAAAATCTGTTCATTTTCCAGAGCAATGACAATGAAGAACGTCTGCAGGTTGTAAAACTTCTAGCAAAAATGTTTGGGGCAAAGGATTCGGAGTTGGCATCCCAAAACAAACCACTTTGGCAGTGCTACCTGGGGAGGTATATTCTGGCTTAGTTCCCTGTCTGGGGAGGGAAAAACATTCAGTGAAGGTTCAGTTCAGGTTGTTTGGGGTTTTTTTAGGTGACAGCTAAGTGTGAATTCCTTCTTGCTGCGTTATCTGAAATCTGACAGAGAGTGCTAAAGCAATTTTACATATATTTTCTACATCTGTCATTCTCCAGAGCAGGCATTTACAAATCATCCCCTCATAAGTTCTTTTTTGTCAACTATCTTTATTGCCATTGTCAAGAAAAATGATTGCTGTATTTTAATTTCTTCAGAAGTGAATCTATTCAATGATGGATTAATTAAAAAACAACATCAAATGACATTTGCAGTATCAGGTGATATTAGAACTGCTTTTGAGGCTTTTATATACAGGCTTTGTATGCTATTTTCAATTATTTTAATTGTTAGGAGTACATTAAAAGAAGTCTGTAATATTTACAATGCTGCAAGCATACTTAGTCTTTTGATTTTGAAATATTCTCCCAGTTTGATACAGAAAATATAGCTGGAGCCTGAGAAACTTAAGAATGGCTACTATGATAAAAATGTTTTTGATTCTAGTAAATGAGGATAAATTCTAAAATTTAATACAAACATTAGTTTACAGTGTAGCATTCAATTGTATCAAAACCAGAGTTCTCAAAGAAATGCTACTTTTGAAAGTATAAGAAACTTAATTGAAGGAAGATATTTTGCTTGAAATTATATAAGTATTTTAACATGGAATGTTATCAAAAAATACCACATCTCATTGGGCCCAAAGGAAAGTACTTCATTGCATTATGTTGTGGGTATGTGCAGATTGTTCATAATTACTTTTTCAGTTAGTTATGAATCATATAGATGCATTTACTGCTTTCAGGGATTTTCACAAAATTTTAATAGCTGTGTTATTGAAGGAAGCATTCTGAAAATCTCTTGATTTTGAAAACATACCTGGCTTTTACTAAAACAGTTATTCCTTAAAATCTCTTTATTTGATAAATAAGCATTTCAACAGCAACAATGTCCTAAAATTTTGTTTTTAATTTCTTTAAAATCAACCATTTTGAGGACAGCTTGAAAATGCATTTAATTTTTAAAAACACTTGTCTGTAACTAACTGCATCAATAATTTTATTACAAAATTACTTATATAAAATTTGAAAATAAGAAAATACTAGTTTTCAAGCATCAAACCTAATTCAGTTTTTCAAAAGGAAATCTTGTTAAATGACCCATATCAGAAGAAATTTGTAGTAGACTAGATGTGCATTTATTTGCTGTTTGTCATATAGTTTAAGGAGGGGACGAATATCACACTTATAAAACCTTTAGTTGCTTGTACATCATGGTTAATTATGTGGAGTGTTACAGAAAATAGTTTAAATGTATTGGACATCTTTCTAATAAATAAGTTTAATCTGACTGGGAGTTTTTCATCTGTACCAGGAGAGGATATTTCTTTTCATATTCAGAACATGAAATAATAAAGGAGTACAAGAAATTTTTTCTTAAACTATAGACAAGTGTACTTAATACTCTGAAGTCAGAGGTGTTGTAGTCATTTAACTGTGCATAGGAAACATAAAAGATATTTTCAATAGTATTTGAGATTGTGTAGAAATATACAAATTGCTTTGGTTGAAGTAATATTTTTGTTATTGTAATGCATTGTCTTGTTTCAAACTAGGTTTAATGATATTCACGTACCTATTCGTCTTGAATGTGTGAAATTTGCAAGTCACTGCCTTATGAACCATCCTGACCTGGCAAAAGACTTAACAGGTATCAGATTTATTATAACATCAGAACACCATTTTAAGTTTCTTGGAAAAGTCAAGAAGGTCGGTTGTAATCCTATGTAACAGTCAGATGTTGTGGTCCTAACTGATGTTGGAGGCATCAGCCACGGAGTCCCTGCCTTCAATGATGCTTCTCAGGCTGAGGGGCTTGTACATAAGTAATGTCTTAACCAGAGAGATCACTCTCCCTCTCCTATAGTAGTTGTATTCCCAGTGGCTGCTGAAGTTAAGCACTATGGGATCATTTATTAGTTAGGGTGCAGAGCAGAGACTTCAGCTCCACAAAGCTGAAGTGTGTAAGTCCTATATGGCTGCTTTCTAAAACATTAAAGCAGTTGTGATAACTGTGACCACAGCTTCGGTTTCACCTCCATCAAATCAAACACAGCCTGCAATTCAAGACCTCTGTAGGAAAAGTCAGCTGGCATCAATTGCGGCGTTTAGTATTTGTTGCTTTCAATGTCTTAATGAAAAAAAGTGTTAATTCATGAGAAATGGTCTGTTTGGTTTGGAGACTATATCTCCCCTCATCAATAGACTCCTACTAGTAATTTTTTGGAGGCAATGTCTTTGGCTATTTGGTCTAAGGAGCGAATTTAAAGGACTGTGAGGTGCATGGGATTGCTTTCCTGCTTGCTGAGCATTTGTCAAGTTGCACACAAATAAAGGCAGGCTAGAGTCATCCTGTACTTGTGGTATTGTTAAGCCAGCTTACAAAAAAAAATAAATGTCTGGACCTTTCCTTAATGAAATGGTAAAAATACTTCCCTTTAGATTATCAGAATTATATATATATATATATATATATATTTTTTTTTTTTAACAGAGACTTTGTGCCCCCTCCAGTGGTATCCTCTGGGAAATGTAATTTTGCTTGCCCCTCCTCTCTCCCCAAAGCACTTATCGAAGTCAAATTGTTGAAAAATTTCTCTGACTCACTGGTGTTTGAGACCAGAATCGTTTTGTGTAATGGCGGTATTTTTCATTTGTTTTATTTTGTGTTCCTGTAGAACTAAACTTAACAAAAAAAAAGGTCTCATTTGAATTTAAAATTTTATAACCTCCATAAGTGCGAAGCCTTATTTCTTGATGTACTTGGGCTGAATACCAGGGATGTTAATGGCCAGTATTTCAGATGAGACTTGAAAATTTTCACTGGTCACTGAACAGGTTACTTCATTCAGAGTAAACTTTGAGTTGGCAAAGTTTCTTAAGGTTCTCAGTGTTTCACTGATGTATGCAGTGTATTGTGTTCTTAATAACTTCTGTATGCATGTTTCTACCTGTTTGTGCTTCTAAGTTAACCTAAAATGCATAGTTCCAAAAAGGTGCATGAACTTTGCCATTTTATTTGGCAGCTTTCTAAAATAGCAATAGGTAGCTAACTTGTATGACATCTAAAGGCAGAAGTCTTAAAATGTTGATAGTAAAAGATTATTGGTGTTAGCAAATAAGTAGCAGTCAGTCAAAGTAACCTAGAAAAAGTGGTTTTAGATGAATAAACTAGGATGTGTCTAAATAAGCATTGTAGTTTGAAGTATGTCACGTGATTTGTCACTGCTTACAATGCTTACATGGCTCACACTGTGGAGTATTCCTGGAGCATGTGAACTAGATTCCTTGTGGATAATACAGAAGTTGTGATTAGAAGTGCAACTAATGTGCTTCAGCAGCCAAAGGTGATGAAGTCTGCAGGAAAAGAGTAGCCTTTACCCTGATGTGAGACTTAAAAATGTAGTTATCAAGTTCTCTAGCACTGTTTGTTCTACTCTACAGATCCAATCCTGCTTGGCTGTAATAGTTGCTACTGTATACATAATGTAACTACTACAGAAATAATAACAATAAAAATGTAGCCCCATAATTCTTACTTCAGTAATGCCAAATAAATATTTGATATTCTAAGCAAATACATAGTTTTACTGACATTCCAATTAATCTTGGAGAAGACTATTGGTTACTTACTGCTGGTGCTCCAAATGGAAGAAGATAATTTTTTCTCCTTCTGTCAGTACTGTGTAGAGTGAGGAAAGTAGTTGGACTGAAATACTGACTCTATTTTTTTTACAGAATATCTGAAAGTAAGGTCACATGATCCTGAAGAGGCCATACGGCATGATGTTATTGTATCCATAGTTACTGCTGCTAAAAAAGATCTGTTGCTTGTCAATGATCACCTGCTAAATTTTGTCAGAGAACGAACACTGGACAAGCGGGTAAGACATAATTAGTATCAATAATGGCTGTGTGTTGTGCTTCTAAACTGTAATTCAGATTTTAAAAAAAGTAGTGTGTTTAAAAATTGGTGTACTAATTTTAAAATTACAAATGAAAACCAATATAATGCATAAAATTTTGAAGCAATCTATCAGTGAGACATCTTTCCCCAGTGACTAGAATGCTACATTTTTCATTTTGCTGTGTTTTTAATTATGATGATGATAGATTTAAATAAATAAATAGGCTGCAACACAACAATGTTGTTCCAGTTGTCTGGTTCTCCTTGTAAAACATTCTAAAATTTTTCTTACGCAATTTAGCGTAAAAAAGCAGGTTTCAGAATGTATTGTAGATTACTGATGAAAAATACTACACCATCAGAGGTAACTAGTTAACCTGCTTTTAATTAGATAATTGGAAGACTGCAAATCAGCATAATAGCTTTCAAATTTGAATAGTATCTAAGTTTAGTTTAATTATGTTGCATGTTGTAAAATTTCTGAGGTTTGCTACTTATGTTACAGTACAGTAAAAAAGTTTGATGGCAAACTTTTAAAATTAATATAATCGGCTAACCTTTTTTTTTTTTTATTTGGTGATATGCTTTTCCTTTTTGCAGCCATAACACAAGGGTGTTGGCTTAAATTTGTAATAATTCTAAATTCAAGAGGCTTATTTGCATGGTAGTTACTAATGTTGAAAGGTTTAACATAATAGATATGATGCAATATATGTCCTAATAAGAAACAGTTGCACAATTTAAGTTTTTTAAGAATTAAATTGTTATTTTGGTGTATAATATGAAATAGCTAATAGGAAATTCTGCAGTCTTTTCAGTTTTGAACTCCTAAACTTGGTATTATTTCTTTTTCTCAAGTGGAGAGTGAGGAAGGAAGCGATGATGGGACTTGCACAAATATACAAGAAATATTCATTACAGTCAGAAGCAGGAAAAGAAGCTGCAAAACAGATATCATGGATCAAAGATAAACTTCTGCATATATATTATCAGAACAGTATTGATGACCGGTAAGTCTGCTGTGAGAGCTAGGTGATTCAGGGGATAAGCGAGCTAACTTGTTACAAAGATTTGCTTTTCATTCGTGCTTAAGTGCTGATTAGAAGGAGGAAGTGATAACTCTTGTATGTTTTGATTCAGTGCATAATCTTATATAACTGAAGCCAAATGTTGTCCTGTGTTGCTTTCTTCTACTTTATTGTTTCATTTCTTACTTTAGGACCAAAAGTGATTCTAAAGGGTCAGATAGGTTGGAATATTTTAAAAGTTGTAGCTGTACTTCACCACTGCTTCAGTAAAGGAGACTGTTGTACGTATTTCAGTAGCTTGTTAATTTTTATGTTTAAAATTCAGTAAGTAAAATTGCTTTAATGATGTTGCTTTAGATTTGCGTGTTGTTCCTGCATGTTTTAAAGGTAAGTCTAGTACATGTAATGACAATGGTTAAAGCATCTCACTCTGGAGAGGGTTAGTTTTTCTGTACTATAGTAGCTGTGAATTAGAACCTTTTCCTGGATTTGTGGTGGAAGGAGTGCCTCTGACATGCCAGCTATAGTTTTGTATATGAATGTTGTTATTAAAAATGGGTGGTTGCACATGGGGAACTACTTTGGGAACTACTGTGCTTTCACTAATCAAGGCTGTCTTGATGGAAACTTTGGCAATGAGCCTTTGGCCTTCACAGCATGTTGAGACAAAAATGGTGTTGAAAACCCATACACATCTTTTCAAAAATCCCAAACCTCAAAGGGTCATCTTCAAAATAAGCAATTATTTCATAGTTCCGTCCATTTCCATGGTACTGTCTGGATCTTCAGATCCAGTTTTACCCACTCATATTTTTCTTTAATTTCAGGATCTTTTTAAACTAGCTGGATTTTGGGTTTTGATCACCTGCTCCAGTTGCGCATAAAGGAATTTTCTTCTCTTTTCTAGCCTAAACATAATGATTTTTTTTTAAGCCTGTTTACTCTACTGTGTTAAAACTGACCTCTGTATTGGACCTCAGTCTGAGACCTTCCTGGTATTTAGGAGAGCAACGTGGGCTTAGTTTTCCTTTTGTTTTTTCTTCTTAGTCTTTTCTGGAAAACTGTCAGACCCAAACCTTTCTCTCCTGTTTCCAAATAAGGAGCTTCAATTTATGCAGAAGCTTTTAATAATTCCTCTGTGGATGTACCTGCATTTTTATTGCGGAAGCAAAAGAAATGGGATAAACTCAGCCCTTGGGGAAGGGGCCAGGGAAGGGTGGAAGGAAGTTAGCTTCTTCTGACTAGTATTTGAATGCTCCTTCAGGGCTTCACGATAATGTGTGATATAATCAACATGATATTTCTTTTTCCATTTTTTTTCAATTTTAGGCCCACTAATTTGGGTCAGTTTATGACTTTACCCCAATACTGACCTGTAATGAAATTAAATGGTAGCATCCTATTGGATTGATAATTAAGAGACATCTTTCTCCAAAATCATTTGGTACCCATCTAAATTAATACATCTGATTTTGATAATGCCGTCTTTTAAATCTCCTACTGCTAACATTAATATTGCATCTTCTGCAGTGATAAATTTCTGTTGAATTTATGCTGGGTTATATTGGAAGTTAAATTACTTGACCTTTAGGTTTTTGAATAACTCTATCTTTATATGCAACAACTGATCTCTGCATAGGTCTGAGAATTTTTGAATTGATGTGTCAGTAATTCAAGTCTGTGTTCTTCCATCACAGCTAAAGTTTCCCAATCCTTTCTTTCAGGTTACTTGTTGAACGCATTTTTGCTCAGTACATGGTCCCTCACAACTTGGAAACAAATGAACGAATGAAATGTTTGTATTACCTTTATGCAACACTGGATTCAAATGCTGTGAAGTATGTGCTGTTCTTTACCACTTAAAAAATAATTTTTAATACAAATATTATTGTAAATTAGTTCTGAACTGTTATGAGTAGCCTGGCCTAGGCCAGTGGACAGAAGTAGCTAACAAACTATCAGAAAACAGAACATAGAAATAGTATCTATTTTTCAAGGAAGGTTTAAAAAAAAATACAGTGAACTTAAAAGGGTGTTTTCTAACAAGGTGTGGTACATTTCAACCATAAACAGCTAAAGAAGGTAGTGTCAAAGATCTGGAAAGAAGCTTGAGTGCATGGCAGTCCTTTTATGTCTGAAAAGAAGTAACATAGATATGGTATATCAGCCCTATATCTTATCTGACAATTTCTCAGTTAATATATTACTTGTTGCAGCAGCTAGAAAGACTAAGAATGAGAAGAAATTACTTCTTTGTCTTTGCTACTTCAGTATGCATTTTACTTATGTGCTTTCTCCAGCTTAAAATGGGTACATGCACGTGAATTTGACTGATAACTGTTACGTTGCTGTAGTATTCACAGTTGGATTGATTTTAGATAGTTTTACTTTGCTTTTAATTTAGTAGTACTCAGTCACTTGAAAATCAAATAGTTTTTTTTTCTCATGAGACTAGAAAAGGCTTTGTATATGAAAGAATGGCTTAAGAAACCCCACAGCCTTCAAATACTACAAAAACTGTTTGAATATTTAATATTTGAATCTCATGCTCTTCTTGTATCACCTGTCTAAAGACACAACTCTTACCAAACTAAAATGAAAATAGTATATTAAAAATAAAAAGTTAAGTGTTTTAGTAATTTTTAGTGTAGGGTAAGTGTAAATGCAGATTGGATTCTTTTCAGTACTTATTTCAGGCAACGAGTAACTTCTGAATTCTATGGTTTTTATATGCAGCAGTACTCATTTTAAAGATACAGTTTGTTCAGTTAGTTAAATAGAACTTTTTACTTGTGGATTCTGTAAGTTTTTTAAATGCAGCTGTGGCCTTTATTTATATGGCTTATTTCTGAAAGCATGCTAATTTTGTATTTTGTTGGATTTCTCTAGTGCATCTCTTACAAGCTTAATCATGTCCACTTTTCACAATTTATTCATCTAGTAGCTGCTTCCTGTCTGCAGGAAAAACATTGTTTTGATGATAAACATCTTAAACATCTGCTTTAACCTGCTTTTTGGAATGTTTTTAGAAGAGTGATTTCAGGCTTGGACAAATGAGTTCTTAATGGGCCGGGCATCAGTTACTTCCTGCTGCCTACTTCTTTTAAAGGCAGCGTATTTGAGCATCTGAAATACAACTTGTTTCAAAATCTCACTTTGTTCCAGTCTAATATGACCAAGTAAATTTTGCATATTATCCTATTAGGAAACATGTAGCCTTTGCTCACACAGCAGCAGAAGTTCAGGTGATAAGTACAGTTCTGAGTCTGCAGTTGAAAAGAATGCCAAGACTCGGTTTGGACTGTTGTGTTATTCATTGAATAGACCATTTTGACAACTCTTTTAATTTTTTAACTTTTTTTTTTAGAGCATTGAATGAAATGTGGAAATGTCAAAATCTGCTACGACATCAAGTAAAGGATTTAGTTGACCTAATAAAACAACCTAAAGTGAGTTCAACTTACCTTTATGCCCTGGTGAACATACTGGTTTAGTTAATATACTGGTATTTCATTCCATTTTTTTGATTATCTCAAACTTATTTTTATTAACAGATAGAAAATATTGTGAAAGTTAACTGAAACTCCACTAGACTACACTTGTTGTAGGAAATGTGTATACATTTTGTTAGTAAAATTGAAGAGGAAAATGGATGTTAGAGAAATTTCTAAAATATTTTGCCGGTCATTTTAATATTAAAATATTTTCTCCTGTATTTAGTTACATCTTGCCAAGGCTGTTCTGGCTCTTAAAAGAGGGTAAAACCGGCATATTATTTTTGACTGCCAAATCAAGTAATTAAGAAAAAGTACCTATATCCTCTTAACTTCTTATATACAATTAGTAATTTTGAAGAATTTGGAGTATTTTTTGTCCCAACAGGTTGCTTGTTCTCTTTCCTCTTGAAATCTTTTAAAATATTGTATTGGAGATACCAGACTACAATTTATTTTTTTGTTTACAAATTTCCTTAGAAGGGAAAAATAAAAAATTATTTTGCATTTAGGGTATTTTCATATAGTAAATTTAGATTTATTTAGTTACATTATGTTAATACTCATGTTTAGGGTAGAGAAATTATAAGATGAAATTCTTGATGTGGTTTGGAATATAATTAAAACTTAATGCCAAAAGTTTGATCTGGTGCTTTTTTAACAGAAATATTATAGAGTAGAAAGTGTTGCCATGCTCACATATCTATGTGGTTGTGTGTGTAATTTTTATTTTCTATCTACATATATAGTCATACCATGGTAAATTTAATGAATTATCCATTTGCCAGAATTCCCTGAAGCAGGAAGGGTGGATAACTGTGTGGTTGAATCATCTAATTCTGCTTAGAAATGCTATTTTCTTGCCAACAGGGAGACTGCAGTGAAATTCATAATTTTGACTTAGTGTATTTAAAATGTGCTGTAATGTATTAAATTCTAAGTGCAGTAAATGCTAGTGCAACAATAATTGATTGTATTTCGGTGATTGTATTAAAATGGTTTTCATGAACTATTTTTTATTCTTTGGTGTAGTTTAAATACATTTATGAATTTAATACCTGAGTTAGTTTCTTGATATTTTCTGCATTTCAGTTGAAAGTGAAATTTCAACTTTTTCTTGTGTTTTCAGGGAGTAGTGGTGAAAGTTCTTTCTCAGTTTTAAAATATCAAATATGATATGGAATTAAGCATGTAGGTTTTGATAAATGCCAACATAAGCATTGCATTCAAGACCATGTATGCTGTTGACATGTTTGCATTTGTCCATCTGGATTTTATCCTACTTTTTGCTCTTAAATGCTAATTCTCTACACTTCAGTATTCTCTTGATTAACAAGACTGCATGGGAGAATTTAGGGGGCTTGTGATAGCCTGAGGTGCCACTGCAGGCAGCAAAACAGTTTTGAGCCAGGGAATTTGTCAATTAACATAAGCTTTTAGTTATTTATTTTGGTAATGAGAAATAAAAGCAGGCAAATAAACACTTGGAAAAACAGCTTTTGACTCCCCTTCAGGCACCTCTCTTGCCGCTTTGCAATCTCCAGGCCCCTCACCACTTACTATGCTCCGTCCCCTTGAGATGATGGCAGCAGAGGGGACGTAGGTCAGGGCATGGTGGTTCACTTCCTTTTGCTGCATATTGTTTCTTACCCACTGCTTCAGCATGGATTTCTCCACTGTCTCTTTAGAGTCATACTTTCTGCGGTGTCTCCTCTGTTTTTTCAGAGGCACTGTACGCTCCTATGTTTGAAATTTTGGTGTATGTTGAGTTGGTGAGTTGGTTGTGGAGCTGGCTGGAAGTGACTTTGACTGGTACAGGGCAGTCCTGACTTCCTCATACATGGGTCACCCCAGCAGCCCCTCTCTTAGCCCAAAACATGCTCATTATGTCCAAAGCAGTTGCGTAGCTATCTTTACAATAACTTTTTATTTTTGTGGTGCTCCTTGTGTGGCTTTTTTGGGGGTCCCCACAGTTGATGGTTAATACAATTAAACTATTGTGTTTAAGATAAGATTGCATTTTCATAACCGTAAGCTGAAGGGGCACACAGTCCACATAATAATCTTGAGACAGATATCCATTAGCCTTTCAGAGCTGTGAAAACTTTTTCTTTCAGGAAACAGAAATAACTAGTAAGCTTTTAGAATATGGCTTGGTGTTACCATACGAGCTTTTTCACTTCAGGGTAATTTCTCCATCATTACAGCTGAGTTGTTGATTTGTTCTTCTATAGATGTTGTCCCTGTGGCAATTGTAGGCATTGTGAGAGCTCTCAGGGATAAAGAGGAATAGGAGAGGTAGCGTACAGAAGTTGCCACAATGAAACTTTGATTAGGTAGTAAGGAAAAAGCGGCAATCAAATATGGGAACAGGTAGCCCAAAGACATTGTGAAATCTTCATCCTTGTAAATACTTAACATGCAACTAGATGAGGCCTGAAGCAAAACCTGATCTAAGTTGGCCCTACCTTGAGTAGGCAGTTCAACTAGGTGACCTACTGTAGTCACTGCCAACCTACATTGTTCTGTAACTATAAATCTTGGAACTTCCTAATCTACTGTTTTTCTCATCTTAGAAAACCTTTTTGCTGTTTAGTGAAACTCTACAGGTGTTCTCCATTTTTCCTCTTCAGGGTCTCTCAGGCCTAAGGACTATTGAGGAGACTGAAAACATGTTAAGAAACTTTTCATTACTGATGATCATAGTTTTCCTAACCTGAGGCAGAACAGACGTCAAACTTACCTTTAAGACAAGTTACTTTTCTGAAGAGCAAAAGCACAAATTGCAGCTCTTGAATACCATTGCTGAAAGAGAAAGGTTAAATAAAATGACAACATTCTTTTGACATTATACACCAAGCTTTAGATGGAAAACACTTACAGAAATAACCCATTTGAGCTGTTCATAAGTTATATAGTAGATTGAAAAGTAATAAAAATATTTTACATAGGTTTATGTGAGACAGTGATATTGTAGGTATGATCTACCTTTTATTTCCTGTAACTGTCTGGCATTAAATTTGCAGGGGTGGTTTTGATTTCTAACACACTGATGTGTTAGCAAAATGGGTGCTGACTTACTGATAATACAATATGGAATCTTTCTCACTCGATCTTCAAGTGGAAATAAATAATGTAAAATATTTACTTAATCTGTTTTTCTTTTGTGACTTGCAGACTGATGCCAGCAGTAAAGCTATATTCTCAAAAGTGATGGTTATAACAAGTAAGTCAGTAAAAGTACTTTCACTATCTAAAAATTACTGTTGAACTATATTGTTTTCTTGCTTAAAAAAAATAATTTCCTATAATCTTATGAAAAGAAGTTTTGCAGCAGATAAAATTTAAAACAAATCATGATAAATGTGATGTAGCAATATGCTTTAAAGAATGAAGGCAACTCTAAGCAGAATTACTTTCTTACTGTAAGAAGCCATCAGTCATGAAGCTTATTACATAACATTTTGGCTGCATCTGTTGTGGACAAAATCTAGATGATCTAGGATGTTAATGTCTATTTTAGCATTTATTATAGAATATATATAATTTTAACTAAACTGGTAAGCTATGTACTAACTTACTTGTCTTTTGAGGTTTTGGTATTGTAAATGTCATTGAGTGAATGCAAAAGGCTTTGGATTTCAGTAGCAGGGAAGGCACTTTGAAAAATGAACAGTTTCTGTGTGAACTGAACTATCAGCAAAGTAAAAACCCACCAACCCCAAAGCAACACTTTTTGTTCCCCCAGCAAACCATGCCAACAACATTAAAACCAGTATGAAGAAAAAAAACTTGCTTTGGAATCCTGAAATTTTGTTTATAAATCCACCTTTTTTTAAAAAATACCAACTGTTCCCACAAAAGATATACTAGGACTGTACATTTTTTAAAAAAAAAAGGGGGGGAGAAAAAACTGAACCTTGCTGCTTTGTTGGCTGTGTTCCAAATCTTTTTTTGATCAGCTTTTTTTTTTTTCTGATGCTTCTAGTTCTGAGTTGCAATAAAAAAAATACAGCAAAACAAATTCACAGCGGAGCTTGTTTTGAATTAACTATCTTGTAGTTCTATCCCACATTCTGTGCCAGGTTTGCTTAACACTGACTGCAGGAAAACATGAAGCATGCTGAATCGTGTGCTGATCTTTGGCCAATAAATTTTCTTCCTATAATATAAAATCTAAATATAAAATAAATATGTAGTTTAAGACATGCACTTTAAAAACTCTTTTTTGAATGTTTTAAGCTGTTGAAAAGCTTATGTTTAGTAAATGGGTAATTTAGCAAAAGTACCCTTTTGATGTTTTTCATACTTGTCACATGAGGTGATCTATATACAGAGTATATTTTGCTGTGGAGTGTAGGCCTTGCATTCTGGGGTCAACTTTAGCTGTCAATATTAACAAGAACAAGGAGATTTGCTGAAAAATGAGTGTGAAGGGCAAGGAAAGCAAATAGTGAGGGGAAATTTATAGCAATTAGTGTCCTCATAGATATGTCTGCACATTTTGAGGTGTATTGTGATTTGTGATTTTTTGGGTGGTTTTTCTTTTTGCTTGTTTGGTGTGGTGGGTTTTTGTTTGTTTGTTTTAGTTTGTTGCAATTTTTCTTGCTTTTTTGCTTGGTTTTGTTTGGTTTTTTTTGTGATTTCCTTCCTCTTCCTTTCTTGGCTAATTTAAGCACACATAAAAGATTTCTTTGTATGACATTCCAAACTTGTGTAATTTACAATACTGATACTTCTGAAAATAAATTGTGATTTATTTTGCTTATTTAAAGGAAACCTTCCTGATCCAGGGAAAGCTCAAGATTTCATGAAAAAATTCACACAAGTTCTAGAAGATGATGAAAAAATAAGAAGTCAGTTAGAAATGCTTGTTAGCCCAACATGTTCTTGCAAACAGGCTGAAGGATGTGTGGTAAGAATTGCTTTTAAAAAGTGAATAATTTTGGAACAGAATTGATTAGAAATTTAATCGAAATTTTTATTTCAGAGGGAAATAACAAAGAAGTTGGGCAATCCAAAACAACCAACAAATCCTTTCCTGGAAATGATAAAGTTTCTTCTCGAGAGAATTGCTCCTGTACATATTGATACTGAATCCATCAGGTATTTTTGTGTGTGTTGTTGGCTGTAGATTACAGGGTCTGAAATTGGGGTTTCTTACTTTTTCTTTGAGCACAAGCAGTAATGGATTGGTTGGGTGTGATTTAAGGCTTGGTGACCTGCAGCATTTTCTACTGTTTCATGTTGATAGGGGATTTCGTGTTCTTGTTCAGAATATACCCACAGAAACAAATGAATTATCATTCAGCGTAGCTGGCTCAACCTGTCAGTTAAAAAGGATGTGTTGATGATGGATAAAGTCTGGTTTGTGACCAGCTGACTTGTTTTCGAAGAAATTTCTGTCTAGGCTATTCAGCTGAAGCGTTCCACCCAGAATATTAGCTCATAGTGACATAAACAGTAATTTAACTGAGGAACTAGATTATGGTGATGAGGCATCATAACTTCAGGGAAGCGTAAGACAGTGAAGTTACTGGATGGGGGAAAATGCAATTGCTGAAATTATTATTTAACAGTAGTATTTGAGATAAGCTTTACTGTCAAGAGGAAATATGCAGGAGATAGGTCTTTTAAATTTATCATCAGCTCTTAGCACAAATGTTTAATGATTAGTTTTTTCCTCTTGGTTAGAGACTAAACATTGTAAATAGTTATTTTCCATCAATTATTAAGAATCTCTAGCAGGTAATAACCTCACCATAATTCTTACTTGAATTTGTTGCTTGTAATGCTCCAATTGTTTTCCTATTTTGGTGATCCTTCCAGGGTCATTTGAATATAGTTCTTAATTCACAGTAGATAAATGTTTTTTAATTAAATGCTCATAAGCTTTTATTTAGATAAGGGATGAGGGCAACCAGATTATGTATGTAGTTGACATATTTGTTTTAAAACATATTTGTTTTAAAACAAGCTTATGTTTTAAATTAGTTCCTTTGATAAGATTATATCTCAAACTTATTAAAGCAGTGATACATTGTGGAATTGCAGTAACCACAAGGTCATATTTTGTTTTCCTCTTCAGTGCCCTTATCAAGCAAGTAAACAAGTCCATAGATGGAACGGCTGATGATGAAGATGAGGGTGTACCTACTGACCAGGCAATCAGAGCAGGTCTTGAATTGCTAAAGGCAAGTATAGTCCTGGCGTTCAGTGAGCATGTGAAACTTTCTAAAAGAACTTTGTTAAAATAAATTTTTAATTACCAGTCATACTCTCTAGTCATGAGCATATAGTGCCTACATGAAAGAATACTGGTAATTATTTTTTGTTCTCTATGCTTATCTTATGTGACACATAAGCAAGATTATTTTGTAAATAATTTAGAAGCTTTTCTGGAAGTCAGAAATAGTTGTGTGGGAGAACAGCAGCAGCTGAGTTTTCATTATTAGAGTGCGAATTCAAGGATTTGTGAATATAGTTATATTAGTTTTGGTACTAATGTACTCATATATCAGTACAATACTGTGGTTCCTCAGAGTTCCTCATAAATTGACTCAATTAATATAGCAAACCCCATCAAGTAGTCCAGCTTTGGGTTGATTTCAGAGGCCTGAAAATCTATAGGACTACCATACTGAGGTTTTCAGAGTATTTTAGATCAACTGAGGACTGAGTAGATTCATCTGAGAGTGTGTGGCTCTTTAGCCAGATGTGCACATTTAGATAAAAGTGCAAAAAGCCAGTAGTGCAAAAATGAGTGTGAGTAAGAATGAACCATGTTGTGAAGGACTATATATTTGAATGAAGGCTTTCAGGTCAGTACTTATGTATTCATATAAACTGCCATGACATACTTAAGACTGCACTGAAGAAAGTGGTCTATCCATCATGACAATAATTTAGAAAGGACAAATTTAGAAAGGAGTCCAGCAAAGAGAATGGCATGCAATGAAGTGGGGAGGAAAGTAACTTGGGTAAACTAGAAAACTGAAGAAGTTCCTAGATTTTGAGGATCGTTTCTCTACCATGGGTCAGAATATTATGTGGAAAGAGGCTAATAATCAACAGCCACTTTGAGAAGGCAAAATTTCAGGGAGAAACAAATGAGGATTTCTTTATTTTATTTCATTTTTTTTTTAACATGGGAGGACTGTCATACTTGAAAACAATCAAGTCCAAGAATCTGAAGGAGAGGTACAGGATCTGCTAAGCTGCTGTGGAAAGCTTGAGGGATTAGAGACCCTACTGGGTATGTCTATGTTGCTGTTTTAGAGATAGGAATTTCACTTCAGAGCACAATCAATTGTTCCACTTAGCAAACAAGCGTGAAGTCTGGGAGCACACCAGCTGGATTCCTTTCAGAGGAACAAAATTATGAGATGGGCTTCAGAAGCACATGTTGTGTTGCAGTGGCTAAAGTGGATTCAGTTGGTCTAGAAATACTCTGAAGTAAAACTCCTGAAACATGGATATTGCTTCCTTAGCTCAGTTGTGTTTCTCTAAAGAGTTGCTTCTGCTGTAACCCAGTACTTGCTAATGTAGATGTAGCCACTGAGAAGTACATGTTCACAATAATAGAAGAACTTGAGACCGGAGAAATAAATTAATGAGAACTTGTATAAAGACAGAGAAGTTTAGGTGGTACCAAAAAAAAAGAAGTCAGAAGACGAGAGTCGTGCATCATGGGACAAAACCAGGCAGAGTATTGTAAATGTTGCAGTATGAGAGTGGAAGATGATGCTTGGTGAAATGTCCTAATGTAAGTGATCCTTTAAAAAATAATTAACATGTCTTTCATCATATTTTGGCAGGTACTTTCATTTACGCACCCTATCTCATTTCATTCAGCTGAAACTTTTGAATCTCTCCTTGCTTGCTTGAAAATGGATGATGAAAAAGTGGCAGAAGCTGCATTACAAATTTTCAAAAATACAGGAAGTAAAATTGAAGAAGACTTTCCTCACATACGATCGTAAGTTGTATATCTTTCTCTGAGTAGTGTTCTTTACTGTATCAGATTTTGGAAGTTCTCTTTCTTTTACTTGTAGCATTATCCTGCACTCATGTGGAAGAAAGTATTTCTTTAGGTAAAACAGGAAAGAGATTTTGAATGACTGTAAAATCTAGTGCTTTTTGAAGGATGGAAGTGAAATGAATATATCCAAAGTAGTGACAGCTGATATGCCACTGATACTGCTATGATTTATATTTTTGTCCTTCAGAATTAGTTAGGTTTTTTCCTGAATTTTATAAATATATATATATATACATATATATATGGCAGTGTAAAAACATTCTTTACAATTTAATAGTAATGTGTAGGCAGGAATATTTCCAAAAGAACATTTAGTAACTCATGCAGATATAAATGCTTGTTTTACCACAAGGTATTTTATCAATAAAAAACAGGGGCTTTTTACTTGCAAGCTATGTAAATAAACTTTTTTTCTTTTTTTTTTTTTAAGAAAAGAAACTGCCCAAACTAAAAGAATTAGCACTTTTACAAGGGTGTTGTACTTCATATGTGTATCTGTAATTTTTTTGCTAGTTTGATATTTTGAAAGATTTGTGAAAAGATACTTATCTCTTTGTTTGTTTATTTTGCTACACTGCTGTGTAGTGCTTTGCTTCCAGTGTTGCATCATAAAGCTAAAAAGGGACCCCCTCGTCAAGCCAAGTATGCTATTCACTGCATCCATGCAATATTTTCCAGCAAGGAAACGCAGTTTGCACAGATATTTGAGGTAAAATTAAAATAACTAAGTTACTTTTTATTGATCTTTTATATTACACATGTAAACTAAGGGATGTACTGACAACTTGTAGTTAATTTAGAAAAGATGTTTTTCCTTCCTCCTTTTGTTCTCGTAGTTTTGTCCTGAAAAATGGTAGCAGAGGGTGTTTTTCTATCTAATGATCCATCATGTTTAGGGTTATGTATTTTAACAGTTAATAGAATAAAACCAAGTGTTGGACTGTGAACCATGAACTATTTGTGGAAAGAGGAACTGTTTAACTACTCACCTTTGCTGAGAATGGCCAAAAAGTATTTAAATGGTTGCGGAACTTATGGAAAACTGAATTATGGTAGTGACTAATTAAATGAATTTTATAGCTATAGCTGCAAATGTACTTTTTAATTACTGCCCATCAGCCTCTTATCTTGAAGGCTGAATCATAGTCCGTTACTGAAATTGCTGTCTTGAGATGTAGTTCTCTGACAAAACATAGGCTTTTTAATCCATTGTTTCCTAAATAGTCCTGCTTGAGCTGCTACTTTTTGAACTATCCAGATGTGATAAATATTTTGCCTGTCATCTTGATGTTTCTTTTGATTTGTAGGAGACTTTGTGTGTTGGTGAATGTGTCTTTAAATCCAAATAGTCAATAGCTCTTTTAGAATTGTACTTCTGAAATAGAAATAGACGTGAACAACTTGGTACAAAGCTGTTATTCCTGTCTCCTCAATAAGACAAAGATTGTATCAGTAATACCTGAATTTGTTGCCTTTATTGTAGCCACTGCATAAAAGTCTGGATCCAAGCAATTTTGAGCATCTCATTACACCATTGGTTACTATTGGCCATATAGCCATGCTAGCACCTGATCAGTTTGCTGCCCCTTTGAAATCTTTGGTTGCTACTTTTATTGTTAAAGATTTGCTGATGAATGATAGGGTAAGTATTTTTAAAATCTTATATTAAGATTCTGGTTCTCCTGTAGTATGAAACTCAGCAAGTACTTGGGAAATTTTTTGGCATGCTGGTTCTACTTTTTGCATATGGTTGTCCTTTGATTTCCATGTGTATTGTTTGACTCCACTGAAAATCCACAGTACAGGGAAGGGCAGTACTACTAATTTGGTAGACCTTACAAAAACGACTAGCATTTGATCGCTTGTGAATTGGCTTTTTTAAAAAATGGGAAAATTGTTGTAACTTCACTCAGTTTCTTATCTGGAGTGAGCAAGTTCTGATTTTTTCAGTAAGTATAATACATTTGAAAGGAAAATACACTGTTTAAATGGAAGACTGAATTTTAATATTTGAGTACTTTTGTATTGATAGTGATTATAAAGTCAAAAACTGAACTTGTGCATTGTTAGCAATTGTTTAGGGAAAGATTTACTCTCTCAAACTATGTGCTTGAGGTTCCAGTCTACTGGATACGAAAACTGGAAATTACTTTCAAAGCATTGGCTATCACAATATAAAGCAGTTTTCAGGTAATAACAACAACAACAACAAAACCCTTTATTAATCTTAAATTTGCTGATACTTGGAATAGTGAAGTAAGAACAGTATCTCACTTCTGAAATGGTTACTTCTATAAGATTCAGATCAGGTAGTGCTGCTGTATTGTTTTCAGAAGCGAACAGAAAAGAGGAGGTTACAGCAGGTTTCATTGAAGAGTAACAATAGTGTAACAAGTGTAATATTTGGTTTAGCTTCCAGGAAAAAAGACAACAAAACTTTGGGTCCCAGATGAAGAAGTGTCTCCTGAAACGCTAGTTAAAGTAAGTAGCACTTACTGTATTTTCCAACGATTGTGCTAAAGCTGTCAACTGCTTTTCTTTGTTTCCTTGTCATCTTTCTAAAAGTAGAAAACACATAAATATTTTTAAATTGAGGAACTTATCAGAATATGCATTTTTGATTGCCAGAAGAAAAGAATTTGCTTTTGATGACATCTTTTCTGATTATTATTTTAGACATAAATTTTCCTATACACTTAATTAAATTTTTAGTATGGCTTTTTATGGACTTAGTTTTGTTTTGCAACACTTAAATGTGATGATACCTGGCGTACTTTAAGTAAAATTATTTTCTTCCCTCCTGTTCAACATAGGAGTTAAATACTCTAGAAACTTTGTCAAAAGTCTTCCTTTTTTCTTTGAATTTTTATGACATTCCAAGAAACTTTCAGTGCTGTTTTGGAATAAAGAAAACATGGCGTTTGAATTTGTCAGTCTTCCTCAAATGAATAAATGTGTTACGTTGTCTTTGTCTGTGTGCAGTTTGTATCAGAGGAAAACCTAGATTTAAGAAAAAAAAAATCACTTAGAAATGGTGGGGGGTTTGTTTTGGCTTTTTACTTCAAAATGTCATCTCAAGCTTGTTGGAATAAAATTACATTTTCTGTACTTTGTAATAGATACTGTCGCTCAGTTTTTCACTGAATTAGAAGTAGACTTATGCTGTGGAAAACTTATTCTGTATCTGTATTTGATTTTTGAATGCCCTTCAGAACAGGGGTAGATTTTTGCTTTCGCTTTTTTAGAATTAAAAATATGTTTGTCTTTTGTAGCATGCTGTATTTTATAAGAGTCATTTAATTTCTAATGTCTTCTGAGTAAAGTTGCTCTGATGGTTTTAAAAAGTTCTTTGCCTTCTCTCTTGAAATTGTTAAAGTCTTCATAGCCTATGTCCCTCTCTGCTGGTTTAGTAAGTACTTTGATTTCCAACTTGGTACAGAACTCATTACTAGAAAGGTTTGATTTTGTTTAGAGTTGATTCATTACCTTTTCAGTTGTCTGACTACAGCAAGGATATTTTTTGTATTTGTGCAGTTCCATAGTTACACAGTACACTCCAAAAACTGTTTAAAGAATGCATGTTTGTTTTAATTTCATGAACTGCTAGTTTAAAATAGACATGATTTCACTTCAGTGATTCTACATATAACTTGAAGTAGTAAATATTAATTGGTTTCTTTTTTTTTACATTATTAATGATTTGTGAAGCTGTACTAACTCTCTAGAATGTACTTTTATGTTGATAAAGGTTTTCATACATTTGGCTATTTGGAAGGGAATTACCCTATAGCGATTCTTAGGGTAATTTGAAGTTGAAGCCAAGCCTGAAAACTGTTAAGAGGCATTTATTTGTAGGTGAAAACAGGTTATTGTGAAAATTGATTTGCAAATTTAATTAGCATTTGTTAGTAATGAGAAGCCTACATATAATGAATGCTGCAGGCCATGCCATTAGTTTGTAAATGATTTCTCTCTGACAGTGTATTTTTCTTCACTCTGGTTTTAAACGCCTCTTTTTCCCTTTGTAACATAATTATATATCTAATGGGGATTTTAAAACTAGGGAGTTGGAGAATGAAAGTGGGAATTACTGCTGAAGACAAAATTTTAGTATCATTCAGCCTAACAGATTTAGACTGATACAAGCAGCCTTAGTGTTTTCGATGCTAAAGCTTAAATGAAATGATGTCTGCGGAGAAATGTTTCAGTTTCAATACAGTATTAACTATGGCTTGGATGAATGATTGTGGCATAAGCCATTAACTATGACTTGAATTCCTAGGCCTGGCACTTGAGTTCTAAAGCAACAATCTCTCTCAACAGAGACCTGTTCTGAGTAGTGTGCACCACACAGTGGATTGAGATTTATGTATTAGCAGTGATATTTCTTTTCTTCTATGTCACTGGAATATAATATTTCTCATCCTGTTTCATTAACTACACTTTAAATGGGGATTTGTTTCATTTTTCACTGCTGCACAAACATACAGCATTTATGGCTCTGAAAACTCAAGTTCCCTAGCTAAATACATTATTTATTTGAAGACTAAATAGAGCTAGCATGTTTCTGTCCTCCCAACAAATGGGAAGCACTGATGGTTACAGGTACTGATTATGACATGAAGAAACTGAATTTGTAAGCTGTGAAAAGATCTGCTGCTATTATTGTTATATTATAATTATTATATTGATTTTATTGCTATAAAAATCTTCTAGTGGATACTTATAGCTGTTCTAGTGGAAGACCCTTTGAAAGCTAGGACAAGACAATTTCATTTCTGTCCCAATAACCCCATTTACAGTTTGAGATCAGGAGTAACAGGCATCCTACCTCTTGCTGGTGTTCCCCAGTTAGGTGGGGTAAATGTAAAAAGTAAACGGGCGTTTAGATGATAATCCTAGAGCTGAGATCCGAATGGATTGTTGTGATCAGTTTGTTACAAGGAATAGGTTGATTGTATGATGAATTTAATTTGGGGGTACTGTGAATGTTTATATAAAAGTTACTAGAATTGCTTTTCCCACTAAAAAGTTGAAGATAGCATGTACAAAGTGTCATGATTTTTCAGAAACTTTTGGGTTTTGTCTTTTGGTCTTCCAAGTCTGGTGTTTTAGTCTGTTTTGGTTTGTTTTTTTCTTTTTTTTTCCTCCAAGGATGTCTGTGTGATATAGATGAGCATTTTCATTCTGTTGGAGGATACTCCTCCTTATATTCCTTATTGTCTCTGCTGTCATATTAGGAGGAAAATTGAAAGGACAAAGGGATTCAAATACTAAGTAAACTTAATCTCTAAATTGATGTTTTATTTTTTACTAAAGAAATGTGAAATTATTCAGTGTTTGAGTGAAATTATTCAGTGTTTCAGTTGCTGGATTCTGCATACTGGCAGAAGCTTGCCTCAAAGCACTTGAAAAGACAAGTTATCCTAAGTACCAGGCTTTGAGGTTCTTCTTTAAATAGCTGTGAAAGAAATATTCTTTTCCAGGATTTATCTTAGGACAGGTTGATACTCCAGCAGTCAAAATGTCTATGAAGTGTTTTTTAATTTACTTGTCTTAAATTTAAACTCAGATATCACACAGATAAATAGAGAATATATTGGGATTGTTTAAGCATGGGAATTTAGTGCCAAAGTTGTGGGTTCGATCCCCATATCGGTTGTGTGTTTTAAGAGCTGGACTCAGTGATCCTTGTGGGTCCCTTCCAAGTCAGAAGATTCTGTGGTTTTTAGGAATATAGAAAGATGAAAATGTGTTCTGCCTTTTGGTCCAGTTAGTATGAACTGTTTTGCCTATTCCATGGCATTTAATGAATGTAAGCTCAATTAAGATAATGTTTGCAAAGGACAAAATTTGTAATTGCATAGTTGAAAAAAACAGTTCAAACTTCAATGAAATGCATCATTTTTATTTATTGTAGTATGTGCTTGAGACTTTCAGTGAAAAATTGCTGTCTAGTGAGAATGTTTCTAGTTATCTTTCTGGTATTTAAATGAGGTTTTGCAACCCTAACAGGCTTGTGTTTGTAGCAGCAAAAAGTGCTTGGGAAAATACTGTGTGTTTAAATTAAGATAAAGATTATTTTAAAAAAGCGACTTATGGTGTAATTGGACTTTTTGATATAAATTTTCTTCTCTTTTCAGATTCAGGCCATCAAGATGATGGTTCGGTGGTTGCTAGGAATGAAGAACAACCACAGCAAGTCAGGAACTTCTACTTTGAGGTTGCTAACAACAATATTACACAGTGATGGAGATTTAACAGAGCAGGGGAAAATTAGGTATGTAACAGATGGTAATGTTTTCATGTCTGTGATGCTGGTGGGGAGAGAATTTTAGTCAAAGTAGTACTTAAACTGTTCTATTAGACTGCTTAAAACTTCCACATCTTATTTCATAAGAACCAATGGTAAGCTTGGCTGGGTTCCCGCATAAGGTTGTTGAGTCTTAGTTTTTGTAACACTGTACATAAGCTGTATTTTAGTTTTTATCTTCTTTGTTTTATTTATTTCTTCAAAAGACCATTGCACGTATTGCAAGAATAAACTGTGCAACTTACTCCTTCCCACTAAAAATTGGTTTTAATTTTTTACGCGACTTGCTATTCCCAATGTACCAATGGCTGTGTATGCCAAAGGCCAGTAGGTGGGATTTCTAATAAAAAATAATTGCATGTTGTTGGTAACCAGGTGGAAATAGCTAGTATATAAGACACTTATGCCTGACGGCAGGCTAATCTGTTGAGGCCTCTAAAAGTGAAAGGAAGAGGGAAATATGTAAAGAGGATTAAGTCTCAATAAATAATTTACCTTTTAGGTGATTGTCAGACAACTTGTTTCACTGGGTATCTTCTTAATCCTCTGTGGTAGGAGAAGTGACAAGTTGTCAGCTACTATTGCTTGCAAAAACATTGAAAATGTATGTCTACACAAGCCATTAAGGGCATGGATGGATTGTACTAGTGTGAGTAAAAAGATTTTAATTTTTGGGTAGAGTTTAATGTTATACGGTAATTATGCAGATAGAACCCATGCTGTGTGTGCAAAATTGCAAACCTGAGAATTTGTCTAGCATGTTATCTTTGTAGTAACTGTGTAGTCTGTCTTGAAGGTCCTTTAAATAATTGTTTCATAGTTTTAAGTTCTGTAATATGACCATTCATGGCAGTTGCTAGGGAGTTGAGTGGCAGTAATTTGGCTTTTCAGCATAACTATTTGGAGCATATGGTTGGCTTATCTAGTAATTTGTGAATAGCTCAGTTCTGTAGGTCCTGGGTGCTTTCATGCTTTGAGTGATGATTCCTTACTGTGCACGTTTTAGAAATCTAATTTTCCCACTCTTTTTGTACTCAGAAGCAGTAGTAGAAACTTTATACAATGGTGTGATCAGTTCTCCATCATTAAATCAAGTTAATGGAGGACTAGGGATCCTTTTAGGATAGGGAGAAAGCTTCAGTGACATGCGATGTTGCTCTGGAAGTAACCCTTCAACCCCAGAGCTTGGAGCTCTGTCTGGGGATGGATGATGAGCCAACTGAGAGCTTATGGGTTAGGACTGTAGAGCAGACTGGTATGGGTGACATCATAAATGGGTGTCTGCTGGAGGCCCCCTGCCTAGGAAGAGGAAGGGGATGAAGCCTTCTTTAAACAACTCGAGATGACTTCATGTATGCAGTTTTTGTCCCTCATGGGGAACTTCGAACACTCCAACATCCACTGGAGGAGCAACACAGGTGTGCATAAACAATCCAGGACACCACTGGTGACAGCTTTTTGACACAACTGGTAGAGGACCCAATGGGGAGGATCTCTGTGCTGCACCTCGTACTTGCCACAAGGAGCAGCTTGCTGGGGATGTGAAGGTTGAAGGCAGCCTTGGCTATAATGACCATATTATAGGGAGTTTAAAATCTTGATGGCAAAAGGCGAGATCACAGTGCTGGACTTCAGGAGAAAAATCTTGGGTCTCTACAAGGATCTGCTTGTTGCTAGATGAGCTTGTTGCTCATCCCATTGGATGAGGTCCTGGAAGGAAGAAGGGACCAAGAAAGCTTGTTAACTAATATTCAAAGATCATCCCTCAGTTCTCAAGAGTGGTCAAAGCAGAAGGTCAGGCAAATATCTCAGCAGAACTGCCTGGATGAGAAAGGAGCTCTTGGCAAAATTTGAACACAAAAGGATTGAGAGTAGTCCTGTGGAGTAGTACGTGGGGACACTGGTGGACATGAGCCAACAATGTGTGCTTACATACCAGAAAGCCAGTCGTATCCTGGGCTGCGTCAAAAGCAGTGTGGCCTGCAGGTTGAGAGAGATGATTCTGTCCCTTTACCCCACTCTGGTGAGACCCTCTCCAAAGTACTGCATCCAGCTCTGGAATCCTCCGCACAGGAAAGACGTGGACTTGTTGGAATAAGTTCAGAGGAGGGTCATAAAAATGGTCAAAGGGTGGAACACTTTTACGAGGAAAAAGGCTGAGAGAATTGAAATTGTTCTGCCTGGAGAAGTGTCTGGGGAGATCTTATAGTGAACCTTCAGTACCTAAAGGAAGGCCTATAGATGAAAGGAAAAAATTTTTTATGATGTGGGTGGTGAAACACTGGAACAGGTTGCCCAGGTAGGTGGTAGATACCCCATCCCTGGAAATATTCAAGGTCAGGTTGGACAGGGCTCCAAGTAACCTGCTTATTGCAGGGAGTTGGACTAGAGGAGCTTTAACAGTCCTTTCCAAACTATTCTATGGTTGTATGAGTTACAGAGAAAGTGGAAGTAGAGATGGGTAACCTGGCACGAATACAGAGACACCATCTGAGACACAGTTAGGAAAGCCAAATCCCAGCTGGGATTGAATAGTGACAAAGGCAAACAGAAGAGCTTCTCTAAGTAAGTAAGTGACAAAAGGAAGACTTGGGAAAATGTGCACCCACTGGTGCATAAGGCACGAGCCCTTGTGACAGGACATATATTCATTATTTCCCAGTATTACATTTTGGGAAAGCTCCAAACTGATAGAAGGGCAGGTCTCCATTGTCTCTGTGAGATACGCTGCCAAACAAGTACTCTCAAAACCTGAAGCAGAGAGATGATGTTTCAGGCCTATTAGTTCTGCGTGGAACTTGCTGACACTTCCTGACCTTTATTCTTCAACCTTTGAGAATTCAGTAAGGATATCTTCTTTCTGGCAGTGCTTACTGTGTCCCTACTGTGCAAACCTGACACTGGTCCTTCTGAATTAGAGTAGGCTTTGCAAAAAGAATAAAATTGTCTATTCAGTCCAGAGCATAATCTTTTAAATTGTACTTGATATGAGGTCATTCTGTGTGAGTCAATTTTTGTGTTCATGGCTTGCATTTGTCTTTGAAACAATGTATAATTTACTAATGATAATTAAGTGAAAGTGGGAGGGCTCAGGAGACTTTTGACATTTTTTAGGCCCTTATTCATAATGTAATCATCTTGGTGTTGTGGTCCTCATCAGCCCTAAAAATGACTCTTCCCCTAGACCTCTTTAAATCTACACAACTTTACCCTTCAGTGTCAGAGTAAGGGAATGGGTTTTTTTAAATTTCAGAGCATGGTTTAGCATAGTGTCAGGTAAAGTCAAGGTCCTATTTGGAAAATAAATAAATCCCTTCTCTTGCTCATCCTTCACACCTTGAAGTAGTAGGATTGATGACTGTTGAGTTGTTTTTTAATCAACACCTGATTTTTTTGAGATGTTAGCATATGTAGGTTAAATTCACCAGTCTTGTATTTCTTTAATACTGAATTTTACCACTAAATAATATTTCAACTGTCCTCTCCTGTTCTTTTTTTTTAATTTTATAAGTCATAAACAGTTTAATAAAATTCAAGATTACACTAATTTTCTATTTGTGGTTAGGTTGAATCAGCTAGGTTGAATCTTGTATGTCTTTGTAGTAGGATTTTAATTTTAGTCTATACTAAGCATGAAATAATAGTATTTAAGGATGGGAGGACACTGGTAATTGCTGAAAGTACTGATATTGGTTATGAAGCTGAATTAAGATTTTCTTGAAATGCTATCTGCATTTTCCTTAAACTAAATCTTACCAAGAGAAAAATTGTCAAAAAATATTGGAGTTTGTAACTTCATAGTTCTGTGCTGTAGAAAAATTGCTACACATCTGGCATACATTTTCAGTGGTTGCATTCAAAAGACACTTTGCTGTTGTCTTAAAAAAAAATCACTTAGTCATCTACCATAATGTCTAATTAATCTTAATTTATGTTGACCTACAGCATGGATTTTGAGCTAGAAAAAGTTTGGCAGCTTTGGGGACTAGCAGTGGGCTACTTCTTTGGCAGGAGCCCCCTGCTGAAGAAAAACCAACAAGCTGAACGGAAATGTTTTACTGCCCCTCTCTGAAGGGCAATATGGACTCTGTTGGTTCAGTGCGCTACTAGAACTGTTTCACACCCATGTGGAACTTTTAGGAAGTTTCAGGGAAGAATTTTATTGTCAAGTTGGGGCAAGGTAATAGATACATGGTAATAGGCTGTAAAATGTGGTGTCACAAAAACTGCTTTTGGGTTGAAATTATTTTTGTTGGTATGGGGTCAGCTAAGTCCATGGAAACTTCTTTCTTTTTAAGTACTTGTTTTTCAGCAATGCAAGCTTCTTGGAATTTAATAAGTCAAATAAGTGCATAATTTTTTTACTAATTAACCTTCATAATCCATGTGCTTGTTTTTCAGTAAACCTGATATGTCTCGCTTGAGGCTGGCTGCAGGAAATGCTATTGTGAAGTTGGCACAAGAACCTTGTTACCATGAAATCATCACCTTAGAACAATACCAGCTGTGTGCACTAGCCATAAATGTAAGGAAATTTGGTAGGAGTTGTGGGTGCTCAGCAAATGTATGAGTTGTTTGTTCTGTATGTTGTGTATATTTCTGTGAATCTGGTTTTATGCGAAATGTTCATCTTCGGCTTGAAATTATTTTTCAACTACATAATCCTGAAAACTCATTTTCAGTGAGAATTAGATCTATAGTACTGGGTTGCCCAGTGGGGGAATACTAACTTAAAGTAGTCAAATGTTAGAATATTAATAAACCAAGGAATTCAGGATGTATTTAAAGTCATACCCCAGCTGCATTATGACGTTATTAGAAGTTGAAATGAGATGATGTAAATTATGTTGAACTGTGGTGACAAGAGTGACCTTGGTTTCTCAGTACTTGGGTAGAATGTGAATGCAGAGATTTTTTAAAGATAGTTGGCATCCTTTAAATATTACAAGAAAAATGGAGAGATTCCTCAGTAGATGCGAGAGTTGTCATCCTTAACTTCTGACTGTGAAGTTAGTAACAGAAAGAAAGTAACTTCAATATTTTAAGTAGTGATGTAGAGATCCTCTGTATTTACGTCTGTAGACTTAGCACATTCTACAGGAATTGATTCATACGCCAAGAGCAAGTGGTCATGAAGGGACTTCTGTTGGTGTTACTTGTGTAACTGCTGGTATTCTCCTGGCTTTACACAAATCAAGAAGTACTCTGAAAGGAATCACTTCCAGAATATATCGGCAATAATCATGATATTCCATTCTAGACCTTAATTCCTGAGACTGGCTAAAGCTTTAAAAGCTGCAACCCATTTAAATGTCAGAAGATTTTAAATTGGCATTTAATGTTAGAAAATAGAGTATAGTTCCTGTGTGGGTATTTTTTACTTTCATATAGAATATCTCTTTTAATTTCTTAAATTGACTGGAGTTGGTTACAGTTAGGCTAGAAAAATCATTCCTATACCAGAGTAAGACAGTCTGTATTAGGCTTGTATATTGTTTTTTCTGTGTTTATGTGAATTTTAAGCTTCTGTGTTCCCATGGAAAGGAGCCCTTACTTAGTTCCTGAATGCTATGAAAAACAAGAAAAATGGAACAAAACTTAAAACTACTTAAGCAGATGAAATCTAGCAAAAATGCAGCAGGAGTTCAGTGGTAATATTTGAAGGTCTTTATACCTTAAGCAAAGTGATACTTTTCAGTCTTCCTGTTGCAAAACTGAATAGAAAGGTTAGTCTTGTGTCAAAATGAGTTTTAAATATTTTTACAATTCAGAACAAAATTAGTAGAGAGGAAAATAGGCACTTACTGTAATGACAGATAAGCTCTGTCTCTGTTTCAGAAGGGTTACTCTAGCTGGATAATGTCATAGAAGACAAGCCTTGCCAATGTAGTACTTGCATGTTCTGTTTTCTTGTGATCCTAGTGATCAAAATCTGTACATTTCTTCAGTCATTTCCCTCTTGTGGCAAATCTTTCTTTACTGCAAATGTTAACCTTGTAGTTCTCCTCTATCAGAATTTTGCTTCATTGTTTTGACATTCTTCTCAGTATGTTAAGTGCAGGCTTCTTGCCCTCCATTTCATCGCTGTCTCTCACTTTTTTTCCACTTCTTATTTTCTGGCTGTAACAATCTTAACTGTTCGTGGATATTGCTAACAGATGTGTTGTCACCTTCTTTGGCTATCTTTGTGTCTAATGCTTACTTCCTCTCAATTCCCAAAAGGGAATTTTGAGAGATGAGATTTAAATTAGAAGAATACAATAGGGTTATCAATGTTTATAAACCAGTTAGTATCACATTTTACTAAAGCATCATAGAATAGTTTGGATTGGAAGGAACTCCTAAGGATTATCTCATTACAACTTGCCTGCTGTGCTCAGGGACATCTTCCACTGGACCTGGTTGCTTAAAGCCCCACCCAGCCTGGCCCTGAACACCTCCAATGGTGGGACATCCCCAATTGCTCTATTCCACTGTCCTACCACCCTCACTGTAAAAAGCTTTTTCCTTATGTCGAATCTAAACCTAACCTCTTCCAGTTTAAAACTGTTGCCTCTTGTCCCATTACTAAAGTAAAAAGTTTTTCTGAATCTTTCTTATAAGCCCCCATCATACATTGAAAGGCCACAACAAGGTCTCCCCAGAGCCTTCTCTGCTCCAGGCTGAATAACCCCAACTCTCTCAGT
>JAYRBT010000001.1:48567723-48583427 GCA_036023395.1 Myiotriccus ornatus
TGGATTGCCCTGAGTCAGCTGGGGCTGACTTGCACTTGGCCTTGTTGAGCCTCATGGGGTTCCCAAGGGCCCACTCCTCAAGCCTGCTGAGGATGCTTCTGGATGGCATCCCTGCCTGTCCTCCAGTGTATCAACAGCACCACTTGGCTTTGTGTCATCCAGTCTTGCTGAGGGATGTACTCAATCCTGCTATCTTGTAATTCATAAAGATGGATAATGCTGGTCCCAGTATTCACCCTCGAGGGCACTACTTTTTACTGATCTCCATCCAGACATTGATTTATTTTCTTTTTACTGCAATTCTGTGGACATGACCTCCTAGCCAATTTCTTATAGTCCAGCTATGGAAGTCATATCTCTCCAGTTTAGAGACAAGAGTACTGTGTGAAACTGTGTCAAAGCCCTTGTAGAAATCCATGTAGGTGACATCGGTTGCTCATCGCTTACTCATTTACGGGGTTGCTTCATTGTAAAAGGCTACTAGGCCAGTCAGGCATGATTTGTACTTTGTAAAGCCACGTTGGCTCTCTGTAATCCCCTCCCTGTGGATATCCATATGACTTGACATCACTTACAGGAGAATCTTTTCTACAGTATTAGTTCTGTCACTTTTCCCTCCTCATTTATTGATTTTTTTTGCCTTTTGTGACTTGCTAACTCATTTTCTAGAAAACTAGAAATTCCTGTCAAAACAGGAATTATGCCTTTCCTTTTCACTGCAGCTCTTAATGGATTTTGAATACTTACAGATAACTTTTCTAGATGTTCTTGAGCTCTTCTGCAGTTTTCTTTGTCACTGTCAGTTCAGATCCTCAGACACAGAGTAGCTATAATGGCACTTTTTTTTTCTCTGATACTACCATTTTGTAATGTGTAATGATTAGAGTGCAGAATACATAATTATGTGTTGTCACTAATTGCTGTATTAAAGCGGCACTGGTAAACAGGGATTTTGTGGTGATGAAATGCATATAGTTCTAGTAATTTTAAAATAAGTTCTTGGTATGTTTGACCAATGTTGTAAGCTTACCAGCAGTTGACTTATTTGATCTGCAGAACAAATTTTTATGTCAGCAGAGCTTCATACTGAAAGAGAGTAGAAAATAATTGAGTGTGGTGTGGAGTACTTCAGTGTTTAACAGGCTTTAAGACCAGATTTAAGATCTAATAAGCTTTGCTGTTGAAAATGAAATTTAATTGAATGAATAAATCTTTTGGATTGCATAAGTTTCTGTTTAAAAAGATCTCAAAACTTTTTCAGTTTTCCTCGCTAACTCATAGTATTTTACTTGATGAAAGAATTAGAGCTGTGTCTGAGTGGTACATGATTCTCTGCAAATATATTTTTTTTATTTGCTTTTAAATGGTGAAATTCTCATGAATTGACATTAAATTCAGAGATGTGTATATGTAAAATTGGATTGATTTTATGGGGTTTACATGTATGCTATTAAAAATATCATACATTGGATAAGTTTTATCCCACTTTTATCCCTCAGTGAACTAGTGTAACTGAGCTGAATTTAAGGTTATTATAAATATGAAAAGATAAAGAAATTATAATCATTCCAATTGGCCAGACAACACCATCAGTAACATCAAACTATAACTTCCTTGTCCCCTGAGGCAAAGAAGACATGCTTCCTTGCTCAGACACCAGCTAGGCATAGGTTTCTTCTAGGCTTCCTTAAGGCTTTAGACTTAGGTGATGTTACTGAGGAGGAAAAGAAGGCTGTATCTTAACCTTCTGCTGGGGGGTGGATTTGCTTTTGTGAGGCAATGTATCAACAGTAGGTCTCATGGTTTGGGTTTGTGGGCTTGGGTTGCTTCAGCTCTGGCTATGGCAGCTGTTTTGGGGTTTCAGTCCATACAGGGGGAGTATTGTTTGAAGTGCAGAAAGGGAAATGGGGTTGACTGAAGAAGTTTCTTGTGGATTTCATTTTTGGTGGGGAAAGAGGAAGGCTTGTTTTATCTTAAACATGATCTCTTTTCATGCCATTTGCAAATTTAGTAGAGTCAATATTACCAGTGGCTCAGTTTTGGTTCTGCACTTTCAGTTGACTGATAGCTGGAAAACCTCTTCAATCCTTTCTGAACTTCAAAACTGTCATTTGACTACCATAGCTGCTTATTCCTGTTAGTGTTTTTTCTTTATGTTTAGAGAAAACAAATCTTTCCTCTTGCCCTCCTTCTGGAAGGTTAAATATGCCAAGCTGTTTTTGTGGCTTTGTTTATCTTAAGCTTTTCTCTATGTTTTCTTCTAACCCTTTTCTGCACATGCTTTTGTTAAGCTTCCATGTCCTATGTTACTAAATGGTTTGTGGTGTATTAAGTGGTGTATGTAGGTTTTTTCATACAAAAAATTTTAAAGTTCATGTCTTTTCTGGAAATATGTTGCTTAGTAAACTGTAGAAGTACAGTTGCTGCCTTCGTATGGTTTTACTTTGTGTTGTTTGGCAGCTGTTAGACATGCTTTATTCTCTTCCATGGTCAGTTGTAGTTGATAAGTGTCCACAGAATAATGGAAATGCTTGGTACTCTCTTCAGCGTTTCACCTTATCTGGTAATTGTGTTGAATTTTATTCAGAATTTAATATTAATGCCTTGATGAAAATGTGTGAAATCATAGCAGTAAAATCGACATGGTGGTGGTTACTGGTTACTAAAATGTTTTTGTGTGGATCTTTGACTTTGGCTTCACAAAGCAAGTGGTCCTATTGTAAGCAATTTCATTAATTCCATGCTTTAGTACTATGCTAAATCAGGCCTTGGGTCCTGAGTATGATATCTTCCTGTACAATTCCTGAACCTTAACTCTACTTCTGATTTTAAGGGAAGCTTCAACTGATTAATTCAATTAAATTGCTCTGAATTGGCATTTAAGAAAATCCTTGAATTTCCAATGTTTCTGTGACTACAAGGTCTGAAACTGATTTTTTTTCATATTTGCCTGGGCTTCCGTGTTTTATTTCACAGTCTGTCTTGCTTTTAGAAAAGTTTACTGTTATCTTTTCTAGTTTTGACTGTTTTATTGTTTTGGGTTTTTTTAATAGGATGAATGTTACCAAGTGAGACAAATATTTGCTCAGAAACTTCACAAAGGCCTTTCTAGACTACGGCTGCCACTAGAATATATGGCTATTTGTGCACTGTGTGCAAAAGATCCTGTGAAAGAGAGAAGAGCTCACGCCAGGCAGTGCCTTGTGAAGAACATAAATGTCAGAAGGGAATATCTGAAGCAACATGCAGCAGTTAGTGGTAAGAGAGTAGAAGTTGCATCTTGGTACAAGTGCTGTAGTTCAAATGTAAATGTGAGTAGACTGAAAACAGTGATGGTTGTCTGGTTTTGTACATAGAACAGCTGTAAATTTCACTTATTTCATTTTTCATTAGATATCACTTTTTCAGGTTTTATGATTTTCTTTTGTCTGGATTTTCTTTTGATGTTTTTTAACAGGCAGTTCTGAGGTCCTTCAGTTTTGTTAAAAGCTGTGCAAATGCTTATGCCTAAATATATTTAAAGTGAAGTAGTTTTTCAAAGCAGTCTGATGTACTGTTTCAACTTAATGGTTAATAATATTCTAAATGAAGTGACAGTGATGAATTTTACTTCAATAATTAATAATACGTAACCTTAATGAAATAAATGTTATACTAAATTGACTCTTTGCGCTGCTATATTAAGTAGCTTCTTACCTTATGCTGGCAAAGGTCTATATTTGTAGGCACTTCAGGATGAGTTTATGTACTTCTTTCTTCTCAGTGCCAGCAATCTGATCATGGGAATGCTTTGGAAGCTATTATGGACTCATGTTAACTATTTTTTCTTTTGTTAAATCATTCCTTTTGACTTAAAGCTACATATATGCAGTATGACAACCCTGGTATATGGTTATAGGAAAAAGTAGACCTTTATGAAGAGCTGTGGGCATTTTGAATAAGAGCTATTGAAAGTTTTATTTCTTTCAAATATTACTGATTGTTTGGCTTTTGTGAAATAAAGGCGATTTTTTTCATGTTCTTTAGCATAAACCAGACTGTTTCATGAAATGATCTCACAGATGCCGTCAGATAACTGATTTCCTTTTGTGATTACGAATCACTTTACATTATCCATGTCAGTTTGTCTTTCTTAGTCCTCTTAGACTTTGATCAGAGAATAAGTCTGCAGAGAAATCCTTTTGTGTATCATTAATTAGACTTAAAGAAAAAAGAGTGGTACTTTTCTCCCACCTCAATAACATGTAAAAAGAGAAATAAATTGAGTAAACACCTCTAAGTCACCTTAAGGCAATTCCTTTTGAAAGTTGAAAACTTTTTAGTAGAAGGAGGAAAATAGAAGAATTCTTGTATGCTTAAAATAGATGCTATGAACTTGCTATCAAAAATCTGTAGAAGAAATTAAGAGGAGCCTGTGCATGTGATTTTCTTTATCCAGTAGAACCTCAAAGTGTTCTTGATGATTTTTTTTTTCCTTGCTGAAATAATTGAGTGATGCCATTGATTTGATATGTGCTATAATCCATGAGAAGTCTGGATTAAATATAGATTGCAGGATTTTTTGAGGATTACAGTGTTAACTTTGTACCATTCAGATTTAGCAGTCTGAACTTTCAACAAATAAAATGTCTCAAACTGTTTGTATCCTAAAATATCCATATTGCAGTAGTACAGCTGAAGCTCAATTCTGATAATATGCTATTTAAATGTATATGTGTTTGCCACTGTCCTTACTAAGCATGCTTAGTAAGCATTACTAAGTAATACAGGGTAGTAATGACTGTAGTACCTCCTTTGGAAATCTGCATCTTTGATTAATATAGCTATTTGTCTGAATCTATAAATGTTTTATTTTGTGATACATTTTGTCTTGAAAACTTGGTACTGGTGAGGAGGATATCTGTTGCATATTTTTGGGGGATTTCAGCTTTTGTTGAGAAGATGGTAAATTTATGGAAAACTTCCTAAGGACTAGTACCAGACAGTAAAATGCCTCTTTTCTTCCACACTGGCCTTTTACAGGCTGACATGAATTATTCTCAGCTCTCTTAAATTCTCTAAATGCTATTCAGAGTGGAAACCACTCAAGAAGAGACTTATTTTGATTGTGTATGTTACTAGTTTCATCAGGGTAGAGATGTGTCTTGCATAGGAATTATTGTTTTCTCAGGATGGGCTTTTACTTGCAAGTCAGTAAGCAGAAGAATATCAAGAGTGAAGTTTCTTTCCTAAAAGCTCATAAGGAACTTCATGAAGGGTTTTGGCACATTGTAGTTTTATATGCTGGTAGAAAAGCCACCCTACCTTTCAGGTTGTGTCTTTCTTCATTAGAGATGAGGAAAGAATATGTAATTATTATTTTTAGTCATGACAGGGGTTAAATAAAATATATGTCAATATTTGTTCTTTACCTGTTTTGTCTGGAACTGCTTAATTTTGTTTTCCAGACCCAGTTGGAATTATTGTTAGAAATTGTCTGAAGCAGGAAGTTGCTGAAAAACTGAGTTTCATGAGCTCTTGATGAACATTCTATTGAAGTTACTAATTAATACAAATAATAGTGGGTTGGTTTGCCTGGGACATGTCTAAGGCAAGCCAATTATGCTAGTGTACTGAAGTCATAATTATGTTCTTTTCCTTCCATTTCACATCTTTATTTTTTTATTTGGTAATGCAAACAGCTGCTGTCTAAAACGCAGGACAGTGCTTAAAGAAGTGAAGGATATTTTTGAAGTTAATACGGCAGTGTCAATTGAAACATTAAAAACTGCTTTGCAGAGTACACTTTATTTCAATTACATAAAAATAACTTGAAATAGGAAAACATTGGGTGATATTATACAAATATATATGTATATAATGTGGACTGTGCGTTACCCCTACATATACAGACGTCTAAGAAGGTGAGAGATTAAAACCTCACTTATGCATGACAGTTATTTTGTTTTGTAAAATCTACAATAATGATGCATTTTCTTTGATGTGCCCAGTAACTGTCAAACACACTCCATGTGAATACATGTAGTGGAGATAAAAATGTTAGTGTTCTAATGTATTATAAAATTGTTTTCAAAAATTATTATTATATGTAATGATTTACAGATGTTTGGACTTATTCATATCTGAATAGAGGATAATTAAAGGCTTACTGAAAGAAGATTTTCCAGACTTGGTCATGTCTTTCATGTCTTTCATGACTGCTTACTAGCTCAAAAATGTGATTTTTCTTTTTCCTTTTTTTTTTTTTCTTTTTTTTTTTCTCCCCAAAGCAGAGCTAAGAATTTTCCTCTTTCCTTCACACATACATTGAAGTGTTTATCCATAGTCATATTAATACTATAACTTTGCGTTTGCCACAAGCACTTAAGATCAGGTGTTTGTACCATAGCAAGGTACACAGAATACTACAATGCCTTCCTTTGCCTGTTGTCTTGCCTGTTGTACAGGGTACAGCTTTAATAATTAAGGTGTACTGTGCATCTACTGGTTCCTCTCAGGCATTAGGCTAAAGAAAGCAGTGTGGATGTTTGCTGTAAAATGTTTTTGTTTTTTTTTATTTTTGGTGTACAACTTGTCCTTTTGTTTTCCTTACCCCATAGGAGAGGATCTTTTTTATTCTGGTTTTCTTCATCAAACTTTGAGATGCTGGAGTTCATACTTCATGGTGTTGATCAGGGAATTTGTTACCTTACAGAATACATATTTTGTGATCATAACTCTGGGAAGGCCATTGGCAACAACCCTTAGTTTTTGAATCCCTGAGGAAAATAGGCCTTCTATCTGTCATAATGTAGGAGTGAGTTTCTCCTGCAGTCATTGCTTAAGATTACTTAAAAGTCTCAGGGGATGCTAGAAAAATGTTGCCCTTTCCTCTTTAGGAGAAAAGTGTATTTCTTAGTATGTAGTTTTTTGAGTCATCTTTCTTCTGCTTTTCAGAGAAACTGTTGTCACTTCTACCAGAGTATGTTGTTCCTTATACTATCCATCTCCTAGCTCACGACCCAGATTATGTCAAAGTCCAGGACATTGAACAACTCAAGGACATTAAAGAGTAAGACTACTTTTAATAGCATTGTTTCTAACTTTATTGTAAGTGAAATTTTAATTCATTGTGGTACTCTATTGCAGTGTCAAGTGCAAATAATGATGGCAATTATTTCTGTAAAATATTGTGAGAAATAGTATAGATGCTTTTTTTAGTTCTCTCTGGTATTTTACAGATGAACTCTTTACCTTCTGCTCATCCTACATTCATTTCATTTTTTCTAAAGAACAGTTTTCCCACAGTTAGACTGGTTCGAATTCATAATACTAGTAAAACCTAGACTAAATCACTTTCTCAAATGTGCTTGTTTAAGAATTTCTTTTGTATTTTTATTTGTGCGGAATGCCGCATTTCTCCCTTAGGTGCCTGTGGTTCATACTGGAAATATTGATGGCTAAAAATGAAAACAACAGTCACGCATTTATCAGAAAAATGGTAGAAAATATCAAACAGACTAAGGATGCTCAAGGACCAGATGATCAAAAAATGAATGAAGTAGGTGATACTTTTTGATCGGAAATTGCATTTAATTCAGGCCTGCTTATGAAAGGGAGTTGCTTCTTGTTTATATACCAACTTCAAAATATCTTTTAATGAAGTTGTATGTATGAGATTATACTTTATATACTGTAATGATAATATTTATTATAGTTTAGATGACAGTTATTTTCCTGTGCTTCTTGCACACCTGCAAGGGACTTTTAATGGTTTTCAGTCCTTTTCTTTCTGTCTCAGTAAGATTACTAAACAGTAACTTTAAATAGATACAGCATCTACTCTTTAATTCATCCACTAAAGTGTTTTGTAATAATTAATTTTTAAAATGCAAGAGTAAGCTTAGTATAGGAAGAAAAATAGTTAAATTAGAAGTCTCTGGTTGGTATTGTGCAGTGAATGTATCAAATCTAATCTTCCTTTTGTGGTTTTAGCATCACACAATGTACAGATTTGTCACTTTTCTGCTTTGCCCACAGAGATGAGTTTTGGGTAGTGGGTGGGTGGGGTGTGTTCATTTGTTTGTTTAACTTTGTCTTAGAAACTTAGAAACAGCAAGGGGCTGTTCTTAAGTGCAGAAAGATCATGAAAGCTATCTGTCTTCAACTGTTACACTTCTCAATGCTTTTGCCTTTAGTGTCTGTATTTCAGTACCCTGCAATACACTGTTTTAAGATGATTGCTTTCAAACTGTGAGTTCTTGTAGTTCTGTGCTCAAAAGATATACTATCTCTTGTCAAGATTTCAATGAACTTTTAAAGTGTTGTTTGGTCTTTTAATTTTATTATTTACAGAAACTATACACAGTCTGTGATGTAGCAATGAATATCATTATGTCAAAAAGTACAACATACAGTTTGGAATCCCCTAAAGACCCTGTACTTCCAGCCAGATATTTTACTCAACCTGACAAGGTATACTGTGGCATTTAATTTTTCTTGAGATAAGTCTGTTTAAATATTTGTAAGTTGTAATTCAGTGTTATTTTTCTTAAATATTTCTTGTAACTTCAGACTTCTCCCTATTATATTGTAGTTGAAAATGTACATATATATATGTTTTCATAAATATTTCTGTATGTGTGCATATGCAGAGTTCTCCCTCTTCCCCCACCCCCAATGTTAGTGTTACGGTTTAAAAATTCAAAAGCATAAATGATGTAAAGAAAATCTTTCAGTGCAATCTCCAAAATATGTCTGTCTGTCTGTCTGTCTATCTATCTATCCCATTCACTGATTATTGCTGTAATTCTCCCCCCTTCCCCTTTCTTTACAGAATTTCAGTAACACCAAAAATTATCTTCCTCCGGAAATGAAGTCTTTTTTCACTCCAGGAAAGGTAGGTATGGTGTGGGGGCTTGGGAGGGGAGGTGTTTTGTTTCTTCGGGGTTTTTGTGTGTGTGTTTGTGTTGCCTTTTTATTTTTTTTTTAAGTGAACTAGCATGCAGTTTATGAAATACTTTAAGAGAACAAATTGTTTCTAGGTATAGGAAAGAGATGGGTAGAAGAGAAAACTGATACTGTCTGTGCCTGTTGTCGTTAAATGGAGAGAATCAAAAAAAAACCCTCAAACAACCCATAATATTTGACAAGTTTACAAAATGGTTAACCTTTTCTGCAGAAGACTACAATGTTGCCTATGAAGTGACAGCTACGGAAAACTCGAACAGAAATTATTTTTAAAATCTCACAGTTAATCTTTGGCAAAGCTGTATACCTTTTTACAGTATCTTACAAGATAACTGGCTGTTCTACAGTTATGTTAATTTGTCTTTCAAAATATGCATTGTGTGGAATGGCAGTGTTCTTTCTTCACTAAAACTAAACCCAGATACTCTTTAGAAAAAAATTAGAATCTAGAAAGGAAAAAACAAATTGTGGTTTTCATCTGGATTAAGGTGTTCTGTTCTAGATGACAAAGAACAATATTTTGCTACCTTACAAACAAAAGAAATTTCAGTATCATCATTACCCTTAACTTTGCTAATGAAGCATTAGCTGTGAGCTAGTAACTTAGTAAAAAAGGAGGAATGCAAGTTAGGAAAAAAGGCAGATGAGCATCTCTTTGAGAAGTTGAAAGTCAACGTTTATGAACTGGAACAGATCATCACTGTATTGTGCATTTGAGTGCTTGAACGCCATGGATTAGAGATTGGCTTCTTACTTGTGAAGATACAGAAGTTTTTAAAAGGAAGTAGTTTGTCTTCCAATATTTGATCTCTCCAGCAGCTCCATGTCTTTCATATATACTAACTGAAACTCTTTTGAATCCTAAGTTAACTTTTATATTATTTTCAATTTCTGGTGCCAGGTTCTCTAGCTCTTTTTGTGTTGTTTTGAAGTTTTGTAACAAGCAGTAGAGCTGTATTTGGCCACCAGAATTTTCAATTGCTTCACCATCATGAGAGGAGTGAGAAATGAAAGTTGATTTAGGGAGTCCTAGTTTTGGGAATGGAATACTAGCTTGAGAGGATGTGAGTGAGGTGGATGTAAGCAGGGAACACTGAGGCCAGTAAGGTTTGAATGTATCTTCTGTCATAAGGGAGGAGCTGTTAGTGCAGGCCCTGTTAGTCCCTTCTTAGTACAAAGTCTAGTTCAGTGTGAATTTGAAAATCTCTGCTTTTGAGCTCTTTCAGGAAATGCATATTGATTAATGTTTAGTTCTGAGCTAATAGATGTAAATTGTTAAACTGGATTTTGTTCTCCAAGGTGTTTCTTTTGGAAAGCATATGCTCTTTTTCTTGTACTCAGTGCAGAGTGAATCTTTTAAGTGTAAAGTTCCCTCTGGCTATAAAGATATAACCAGCACTTACTTCCATGATGCATAGCTCTGAAAAAGGAACACTCAAAGCTGATATGATACGCACATTGAACTTTTTTTAGCTGTCACTAACTGTAGACATAGCTAGAATCTAATATTGAAAGAGAAGATGCATAATTAGAAATGTAGGGATTGGTCTTTAATTCAACATTTTTATACATGGGTGTTTGGCAGAAATGTGCATTCTCTAGGAGTAATTGAACTCTTTCAGCTCTCTCAGAAGTTTGTATGAGCTGGAGGCGTTCAACATGTCTTAAAGATAATCCAGTTAAATTAATAACCTGAAGCTCACTAGTGTCTGGAATTTTGGTACTTATTAAAAGACTAATATTTTTATATCTGTGCAAGAAGTTTCAGAGTCTTCTATACAGTATTTGACTTTGGAGATTCTCATTCATTCCCAGTTGAAACTAACATGGTTGCCATTACACCTAAGCCAGTTTAATGTCTCCTTTGCTGGAAGGGCCATCGTACTGCTATTTCTGTTTTATTAGTACAGCTGCTTATCTGATCCAGATGGTGAGCTAGTTCAGGCAGATAAATCAGCAGAAAGCAAACTGCACACCAAGTGCTGAAGTGGCTTACTACAAGGTCAGGTGAACACCCCGTACTACCAATGACAAGAACACAGAATCTAAGGGTACAGAGAAGAATACCAGTTTTGGTGGCAGGTAGCTATTTCATTACAGCTTCCTCAGCTTCCTTCTGGTGTTTATTGTAGCTTTCATATGAAAATGTTTATCACTTTGTGTTAAAATTAAGATAATGATTGCAGAAAGTGAAATCTGAATATTTTAAGCATAGTACGTGTTAACAATATCTGAACGTGTAGCTTAAAATAAAGGAAATGTATTTTTGGTTTCAGCCCAAAGCAGCCAATGTTCTTGGAGCAGTTAATAAGCCTCTTTCGTCAGCAGGCAAGCAGTCTCAATCCAAATCTTCTCGAATGGAAACTGTAAGCAATGCCAGCAGCAGTTCAAATCCAAGCTCTCCAGGAAGGATCAAAGGGAGGTTGGTAGACAACAAAGGAGCTTTGATATTTCAAATATTTGTAATGGAAGCTTTGAATATTTTTGTAATATTTTTTAAGTGAAAGACAGAATTCTTTTATCTTACATTGAAGTGAAGTTATAGTACTACATTGGTATAAGTGAAACCATGAATTTAGCTTTCTGTCCCCAGAAATAAATTTGCTTTAAAAAAAACCCCAAAAACCAAAACACCCCACCCCTCCCCCCCAGTCAAATTAGATTCAGAGTTGGCTGAAGGAGGAAAGGAGAGCCTCCTATGTTTTGGTTTTTGAGAACCACGTTGGGGGTTTTGGGGTGTTTTTCAGATAGATATATATCGCCCCAGACACGTATATATGTATATGTGTGTGTGTACACACACAGCTGCAGTCCCTAGGAACCTCGCTGTACAGTTAACAAACATCAGAGATGGTGAGGACGGGTAGGCCATTGTGGTGATCTCACATGACTTCGTCCTCTAGTCCCTGCAGTTTGCTGGACTTTGCAGATAAACATAGTTGGATTTTAGTTTGGTGATGAAGAGGTCAATGTACTGTAATACTACAAAAGTCTTCTAGTTATCTATCTTTAAAAGTTACAGTTTGTGCCAGCTTTGTGGGTTATTCATCAGTTACCGTGTCTTATGTTCATTTTTTTAACTGAAAGTCACATTGTCATTAATTTTTTTTCACAGACATTGAGAGATTGCATAGCCCCACTATTCACATTTTTTCACAATCTTTCAGGACTGTGAGGAAATGCTATGTTTGAATATAAGGCTTCTCATTTAGTACTTCTGTGACTATTTCATACATGATATTAATTTTACATGTAGTACAGTGTTTTACAAGAAATACTTCTCTGCTAGAAAGTCTGCAGAAAGGCTTGTTTCTTCTGAGTCACGCAGGTTGACATGCTGAAATAGATTATTGGCTAGAGACAGGTGGACTCCAGATTCTCCTTTATATCCATCAAAATGAATGTGAGACCAAATTTTAAAAAATGCTGCACTCGCAGCCTAACATGTTCTGTCATCTTCGCGATCTCTCCAGTTCACCTGAGTTAAACTGGTGTTTTGAGTGGAGATGACAAAGACAGAGAGAAGTGATGGCAGCGATTCCATATGTGTGATGTTCCCACTTCAGTCTGTCAGAATATATACAGGCAAATTTGCATCTGTTGAGATGATGTATAAAACCTAAGCTTCCGATTACATCACAGTTTTTACAGATTTTACACTTGTAGAAGTGAGAACATCTTTCACTCACTATGTAGTGCCCAGGCCAAGGATTTAAGGGTTTGTACATTTGAATACCATTTTTCACTTAAACTCATAGCATGTTTCTTTTCATTAATAAATGTGCACTGGTATTTAAAAATGTTGCTTGTGCCTACCCCAGGGCAGATGAAATGAAAGGACTCGTGTAGTGGCTTTTGTGCATTACCCTTTGTCTGTGGGTCTCAGTGTTTTACATATGCAGGAGACATTATTGTCCACATATGCATTTGTAGAAACTGAAATAAAAATTAAATTTCTACTGTAAAAACACAACGAAAAGCAGAGGGATGAACTGATCTCTGAAATTTAAATCTACTATTTTATTGCCTGTATTTCACCATAGGAAAGTGTGCATTCTTTGGCTGGTCCATCTGTGGGAATCTTTGATTGATATAGATAAGTGTATGCAAATGTATGCAAACATGCAGATCTCTTGCAACTCAGTAAGACTCTTCTCTTTTAAAAAGCTGCTTATCTTTCCCAGTGAAAAAAAAGTCAGTGTGGTTTATGATTAAAACCTTTGTCCTGAGACCTAGATGTTCTGGCTTGTGATACATGGTGACTGTAGTACCCACAGTGAAACATTTCTTCTGCCAAATTATTCGTTTTAGTAATAGATTTTTTTAAGAAGATTGTTGTTCTTAGTTGGTTTTTTTTTTTAATGGTTGCCCAGTGTATTATAATAATGGGGGGAATACATGTTTATTCATTCTAGGCTTGACAGTACTGAAATGGACCACAGTGAAAATGAAGAATTCACGCTGGCTTCACCATTACCAGGAAAGAAAACTGACAAAAGGGACGACTCTGATCTTGTAAGGGTGAGCTGTTTGGCTGCATTGCAGATGTTTCATTTTAAATCACCAGTATGATAAAATAAAAATTCGTGTGATGATATTCTATGTCCTTCAAGAAAATATGCTGAAACATGAAACTGAGTTGATATTGTAAACTACTGGAAAATGTGGTTAGAGTTGGATATAGAAGAAAAAAAGGTTCAGTTTCTCTCTGTTTTTCATAGAATTATAAAAGTTGGAAAAGACCTTTAAAGGTCATCAAGTCCAGCCATTAAACTGGCACTGTGAAGTTCACCATTAAATCCTCTCTCTAAGTGTACTTAGGCCTTAGAGTGTGATAGCCTTGTCCTTACTGATGGATTTTTATATATATGTAGATCAGTAATGATGAAGGTTCCTAGTAAGGATATAAAACATTATTTGGACTCTCACTCAGATGTAGTGCTTTAATACATAAAAGAAATTATAAGCAGGCTAAGTATTATCTTAAGCAGTATTTACACCTGCATCAGTATACAGAAAAATAAACCACCAGAGAAAATTGTAATTGTATTGTAATTTTAAAATCACATAAAATAACAAGAATTTCACATACCACTAGTAAATTTCAGTTCTCTGTGCCTTAATAGCAGTTGACAATCTGTATTTTGTATTATATCCCAAATATTTTGTAGTATTTGGGCTGTGCATGAAAAATTAATAAGATCAGATCTGTTAAAATTGGATTTTCTTTGCTACGTTAAAGATGTCCTGTGTCTGATGTCACTGCTGCTTTATTATTTCTTTTTACTGTCTCTGACACTTTTCTGTTCTCTTGTTGTATCAGTCTGGTGCATTCTTCTTGGTTGTTTGGGACATAAGCTACTGACTAGTAAAAGTGTCCTGAATTTTTGCTTGTGTTGAAGTGTAAATAACCATCTTACATTTCTGTTATATCTTGTGGGAAAAACAAACTGGCTTATAACAATCAGAAAAATCAGGAATCTCTTGTCAAAAAAAACCCCACTTCTGTAAACTTTAAAGTCTGAGAGTCCAAACAGCTCCTGGAGTGCAATTCGTGTTTAGAATCATTAATTTGAACTGGTAACTGAGGAAGCTGAGCAATAAAGCAAATACAGTTCAGTGTTTTGAGTACTTTTGAGTGTATTATTCTGCTTTAAATCTGTAAGCAAGGTGCTTAAGGTTATTGATTCAGAACTGGTTTTTGGTTTTTTTGGAGCTGGGGAACACATTATAGAAAGCATTAACTGAGAAACAGAATTTTAATTTGGTAGCAAAAGGTCCATGTTTTAAAGATACCAGTCTTCAGGATGTTTGTCCAAATTAAATTGTAGAGTAACACCTTAGTTCTCAAGGTCTGGGACACTGTTTAACCTCAGGGAGAAACTTTACTTTGAAAACTGACTGCAGTTACCAGCTAAAAGGACCTGCAATGACAGATGTGCATGATGACTGCAAAGGCAAATAAAAAAGAATAACGAGGATGTCACTGATTTAGATCAACAGTTTTGTCAGTGAAGACATGAACTGACAGGAGATGTCATCGTTGTTCAAACATTTTTTTTCATCTTCTTCTAATGTAATTCTTTGTCCTTTAATTTCTTTTTCTTTTTTCCCTCATATCCTCTCTAGATTTTCTTTCTGCTTTTCCTGACAAAGGTTTTTGGATAGAGTGGAAACATGAATTTGTAAGCTGACTTCTAGCTTATGTCACAAGGGAAATGTGAAGGCAAAAGCATTCAGTTGGGTTTTAAGTTGTGTAACTGCCACTGTGTAGATTAAATTGCCATGTGGCAAATACTAATAATGTGCTGAAATACAGTAATGTAAGTGTAAAGCAAACATTGATATGAAACAGAAATACTGTAAATATTTGGACTTTTGGACAATTTCATGGTCTGAAATGAAATATAGTACCCATGAAATGGTACATGGGTAATATTTTCTATTTTTTTATTTTTCCCAGGGGTGGGGGTTGGTTGGAGCGAACAGGCCCTAATAGCTGCTTATTGAAATCTTTGCACTGTTTGTGGCTCTTTACTGTGCACTTTACAGAACTAAAGCATGGAGAGGTGAAGGAATATTTTTTGTCTTGAAAGCTTATGATTCAGAAAGGGTTCTATCTTTCTTGATATAATAGAGGGCAGGGATGCCATCCAGAGGCATCCTTGGCAGGCTTGAGGAGTGGGCCCTTGGGAACCTCATGAGGCTCAACAAGGCCAAGTGCAAGTCAGCCCCAGCTGACTCAGGGCAATCCG
>JAYRBT010000001.1:48583744-48625554 GCA_036023395.1 Myiotriccus ornatus
ACTGAGAGAGTTGGGGTTATTCAGCCTGGAGCAGAGAAGGCTCTGGGGAGACCTTGTTGTGGCCTTTCAATGTATGACGGGGGCTTATAAAAAAGATGCAGAAAAACTTTTTACTTAGTGCTGCAGTAATGGGACAAGAGGCAACAGTTTTAAACTGGAAGAGGTTAGGTTTAGATTCGACATAAGGAAGAGACTTCTTACTATGAGGGTGGTAGGGCAGTGGAACAGATTGCCCAGAACAATTGGGGATATCCCACCATTGGAGGTGTTCAGGGCCAGGCTGGACGGGGCTTCGAGTAATGTGGTCTAATGGAAGGTGTCCCTGCCCATGGCAGGGTGATTGGAATGAGATAATCTTTATGGGTTTTTTCAGATATGAACTAGGCTGTGAACTTGTTTTAAGGCTTGGATGGGTTTTTTTGCTGCACAGAGCAAATGCTGAATCTTGGTACAGCTCTGACAGTATTGGTTTGGCAGCTACCACTAATTCCCGTTCTTCCTTCTACAATTGTAGATTCAGGTTGCCCAGTGTCTCCTGTGTTAGTGCCTTGCCAGTGCCAGGGTGGGAACCAGGCATAACCACCCTGCAGCTCACAACAAGAGCTTGAAGCCAGTTTGACAATTCCCATCCTCACCATCTTAAAACTTTCCTATTGATAGACAGACAGTTATGGATGTTCTATCCTACTGTGTTTGATACAGCTGAAGATACAAATGAGGAAGACCTTACACACTTCACCTTTCAAATAATCTTTCTCTCTTGCCTGGTATTTTTTATGTTGATATGTGTTTATACTTTTACAAATGTTTTTGAAATGGATATGGTAGACAATCTGAGACAACTTGTGTAGCTTGAAGGCTGTGTCTTGTTGGGGGAAGTTTCTGCATGTGACTGTTTAATATGGCAGTTTAATTCTTCAGTTTAGTGGTGTAATCTTACCTTTTCAGTCTGAGATGGAGAAGCCTAGAGGAAGGAAGAAAGCAGCTATCACAGATTCAGAAGAGAAACTAGGCATAGATGACCTGAATAAATTGGGTCAAGAGCAGAAACTTAGAGGTAGTCAACGGGGAAGGAAGAGACCTGCAGTTGTTTCAGAAGCTGATGAAACACAATGGCAAGATGAAAAAAGGCTAAAAGAGGATGTGATAGAAAGTGAGGATGAACAAAACAGTCCACCAAAGAAAGGGAGAAGAGGACGCCCCACCAGAACAAATAATGGGGGAACACCAAAGGAAGAACCAGTGGCCAAGTCATCAAAAAGAAGTAAAAAAAAACAACCACCAGCAGCTGCAGCAGAAGAGGAGGAGGAGGAAGAAGAAAGGCAAACTGAAAACATTGAACAAAAACCAAAAGGCAGGCAAAATAGGACATCAAAAAGAACACAGCAGAAGTAAGTCCATCTTCTTGTAAGCTGCATATGTTCTATCTTTGGACATTAGTTATAATTTGATGTTTTGCAATTTGGGTCTTCCTCAAAACAGAGCAGAACCGTCTGAAACTAGTACAGTTGAATCAGCACAGTCTACGCCACAGAAAAGACGAGGAAGGTCATCACAAACACCACCATCTCAGCAAAAAAAAGTGTAAGTGTTCTAAATCTGTGTTCAGTGAAAATTAAAAATATGCCTCTGTGCCCCCAAGCAAACATTTACTGAAAATATTTCAGAATGCTGTATCTGACAGTTAAGAAAATAAATTGCCATTGTTATTTCTAAAATGTTTTCCTTAGCTGCTTCTCCTAGGGCATCTCAAACCAGATCAAGAAACTGTGAGTAAGTTTAGGGTGCTCAGGTAGCATAATCATAGCTTTGCTTTTCTAGGAGAAAAGTCAATAAAGCACAGGAGGGCCTTGAAGATAGGGCTTTATTAGGACTTTAAGGAGGGAAAAGTGGTCCTGTTTGGTTTGGATGGGGGAAAGAATCAAATTGTTACTGTAGTGAAACAGTATTGTGGAGAACTAAGTTTTTTCTGATTCTTCTTAATGTTTACTTTCTGGTTTCTGGCCTTGAATCCACTTGAATCATTTCCACATGAATAAAATGTGTTGTGATCAGTGAAAGATAGTAGCTTCTGCAAATTCTGAGCTCCAAAATGAGGTTAAACTCAGTGACTATCTTCATTTTCTTGTGGCTGCTGTAGGAAAGTACAGGTATCTCTACTTTTTTGTACATGTACAGGTAATAGTATATGTAAGCAGAGATGTGCAAGTGGTTATTTGCCCACTTGTATCTAACTGCAGCTCATGGAACAGATTTACTCTTCCAGAATCTGGTGATAAATTCCTTATGCCACTACTTCAGCACATCTGCTGTCTGATGTTTTGTATTACTCCATTGTTTTTCTGTCTTCTGGGCTTAGTTAGCATCACACTGATCTTTCTCTGGCACACTTTGTGTGAAGAATCTTGTACCCTCATTTCACATACTGGTTTCACACCAGATCAGTTGATCTAGCATTTTGCACACACAATATCCTGACCTTTCTAGTGTTCTGCTTCCTTACCTCAGGTCAGATCTCTACTGCTCCTTTACTCTGTAATCAGAGACACAGGACTCAACGCAGTTATGGTTACTACAGAAGTCACTGCTACATGTGCAGTAGAACAAGAGTTAGAAGCTGCTACTGCCATGCAGAGAAGACATGCCAACAAGTCATTGCTGGGTGACAGGCTGTGTGGCGTTTGTCAAAGATTACCTCCACTGAAAAGTATCTTTCAATTCACTTCTCAGTGAAATTGGTGAAGCTGTTATGTTTGTTTACCCCATTTTAAACAGAAAGTAAACTGTATCACTACCTGTGATCAGTAAGAAATGTGTCTCTTTCGTGTGTATATATGTTATTCCTGGCACAAGGAACCCGACGTAAGTTGGTTCAGGGTTCAAAGTTGTTGGATCCATTCTAGATTTCATTAAGAAAAAATATTTTGGGTTTTTTTTCCTTGTTTTTTTTTTTTTTTTAATGAGATCACCCTTTTTCCAAATCTGAAAGAAAAAGATGAAACAGTAGTAATTTTTCAGTCTTTAAAATACACTGTAGTCAGATCTTTCTTCCTTTTCCTACATACATATCTACAGCAATCTTAACTGAAGGAAATTGATATATTGAGCAGGACCACAAGATAGAATATATTTAGTCCAAATACTTAAAGCTTTATGGGCTCCTTGGGAATAGATTTCAAATTAGAATGTGGGATTTTGCCTCTGAGGTGATAGTGTATCCTGTGGAGTGATAGTGTATAATCTGTTTCTGATCGCAAATTAGGTAACCAATTAGTGCATGTGAACAGGCTTATTTTTGTAATATGTGAAAAGATAAACCTAGCTTGTGAGTAATTCTTCTGTTTCATTTTCAATTCTCTTGCTTCTGTCAGTCTTGGAAAACTTGATTTGGGCTAATTTGTGTTACTTCTCAAGGGATGATATGTTGGTTAGTGCTGAAATCCCCACTGTAATTACTATATGCAATTCAGAGGTTTTATTTTGTCCAGATTTTATTGGTTCTCGGGACTGAAAATTCCTACCACTTTTGTGATGTAGTGGTGCCAGAGGACAGTTGTTTTTGATCTTTGCCCTCACTGGAGATTGACATCTATCCGTTTGTCTGCCTGGAACAGTTTCTTGTTTAATTTCAGCCAAAATGTCACCCAGTTTGGGTGCAGCAAGACTGCATCTGCAGTAAACAGGATGGTTCTGTGATTTGATTCTGAACTGTGCTAATGTAATGTGGATGATGCTCTGTAGTTTTGGATATATATATAGTGGCTTTTTTTTAAGATGGAGGGGGACGACTAGTTCTCAAGTAAAGCAAGTGGGTGCTTTTTGCTTGTGGCGCGGGTCCCATAACTAAACCAGACAATTTTAAGATATTGTTGACTGATTGTTCTTGATTATGCTAGTTAGGTTATTGTTATCCCAATTATGCCTAGCTCTTAGTATGAGCTGGCTTGGATTACTTGCATTTAGGTTCATTATGGTGTTAATTTCATGAACAGCAATATGGGTTCTTCTAGGTTGTGTATAAACTCTTTTAGAAGTAGAGTACATCTTTTCATTGAATTGAACAGGGAAAAAATAGTATTCAGTCTCTGGCTGTTTGACTTTTCCTGTTCACTGCTTAGTGTTGTTGACTGCTTGGCCTGTATTCTGGCACTGAAGAGAAAAATCTGCCTTGTCTTTAGAGGCAAAACTGTTCAACTTTGTACTCCTAGCCCTCTATTATGGAAGAATTTTGTTTTCAAATGCTGTTGTCCAGCCTCCTAGTTCCACTTCTCTGTCCCATGTATGGATGAACTATATAGGTGCGTAAGACAAGAGTATTACATAACATGAAATTTTAAGGCTTCTGTTTTTGTAAGTAGAATGTTTGCTCATACAGTTTATACATTTGCAGACCCATATGCTGTGAAACTAATCTTTATTTTTCTTCTCATTGTAGCCGGGCAGGACGTTCCAAACAAGCAGCCAGTAAAGAGAATGAATCTAGTGAAGAGATGGATGTATTTCAGAGTAGTTCACCAGTCAGTGATGACATTCCCCAGGAAGAAGTAATGGAAGAAGAGGAAGTTTCCACAATCAATGTAAGACAGATGCCTGAGATTTTCTTTGTGAGTCTTTGTGGTGATCCTCAGTGTATTGATGATCAGAGAATGAATGATTTCTCCTGTTCTTGGAATGACTTCTCCTGTTCTTAGAATTTATCCCTCCTACTTTAAAATGAATGGGGTGGTTGTCAGCTGCCACTGTTGTGTAGTGGAGCTGGACTGTAGTTTCTCAGAGAAGCTGCATTTCTTAGAAAATAGCTCCTTTTGTCAAGCATCTTAAAGTTTCTGTTCTGTGTAACCTTTCTCATCTATCTGCCAGGATTGTGTATTATCTAATGGGAATTATTTTCCAGGTGACTGCTGCTCATTCTTCTCAGCTGGACAGTGATAGTGAATAAATTCAAAACAGACACACAAAATTAATAGTACTGGAAACTAAGCATGACATCTTGGAACAGAATCCTAAACCAATTTCTTCCTCTTAGCAGCATGTGCAAATATGTTAAAATAATTTAACTTTTATATTTATTTCATACAAATACATTAACAATGTCAGTAGTAATACTAAAAATTTAGCTGTGAATGCCTTTACACTTTTGGATATGTCTGATGATAGGAACATCTGAGTTTATGAAAACAGAAAACACTGGTTTTGAATACAAGAAGGACACAGGTTCAGTAACATCAAATGAAGTTACATCCTGGTCATTGAACGGGACTTGTGCTTGTGATAAAATGAAAAATGAATGCCACTGTATACAGTTATTCAAAAATTTTTGAGCAAGACTGAGCATTTTTTCCCTTATGAAATATATTTGTTCTCAGATTTTTCAAAGTTTTTCTGTAAAAACATTAAAAATACTTTTTCTCCAAATAGGTCCGTCGCAGAACTTCCAAAAGGGAAAGGCGATGAGTGAGCATGTAGTTACCAGCCTTCCAGGTGAAAGCTTTGAAGAATGCTTTTGATATAAAGCTTGAGACTGAATGAAGCTGTTAGTGCACAAATGGGGTTGCTGACAGAAAGACAAAACCTATTTTCCTGCCCCTGCATTTGAAGTCCCTAGGTCACAAGCTTTAGCCACACACATGTTGATATTATTAACTGTGGATTTTTGTGAAGTGTAATGTGCGCTGGCTTTGTAGACATATGAACTAAAGAAGAAAACTGTAAATAGTTCTTTTTTTAATGTTTCTGACTTACAAAGTGCTTGTATAGCTTTTATCTGCGGCTTTAAACTGACAGTACCCCACTGTTTATTGGATCGATTGATTTAAAAAAGAACAGTTTGCTGAAAATTGATCTCAAGCAATATCTGTCAGTGTTCGTATTTGTACTCTTGTTGACATTTAACTGTGAAAAAAAAAATCAGTTGAACAAATAGTGCCACTTTCTTTTGCCACTATTTGTCATGTGGAGGAGAAGAAGAAAAAAAAGTCTTTGTTTCCTTCATGAATATAACCTAGTGTTTACCTTCAGGCACCTACTTATCATCAGAGGTGCTAAATTACTTTCTTTTACAGTTGAACAATGTTGGATAGAATAATACAAGAGATGCAAATTGTGAGAGAAGTTTTGTTTTACACCTCAGTATTGATGCCAGACTTTTCTGGACTTGTAGTGGCATTGAAAATTCAAAAAGGATTTAAAATATTTTAATTCTGAAAGTGTGTTATTAAATAATGTACTGAATACCCTACCCATTTTATCTTCCCCTATCAGTTTTTATTAATCTACTGTATCAATAAAATTCTGTAACTGAGTTTTTAATAGTCTAGTATGTTAATGTGTATAGATATTTCCTTCTGAACATGATGCAAAGAGCAAATTATTACTACATTATAATATGAAATCTGATATATAAACATTAGTGAAAATACAGTTCTTATTACAATGTAAAGTTAATCACAAAGAGAAATTTTATTGATGCAGTGTGTCTTTATAAAGCTGTTCTTGAAAGCCAAGTGTTTTGTATTTTATAGTGAAGTTGCATGTTTATGAAAAATGTGCTGAAAATGGGATGTAATGTTTTTTTGGAAACTCGTATCTAGCAGTAGTATATGGTAGGTTGCCTCATGAAAGAACCTTTTATTGAGAGTTTATTGTACCTTTCTTTTTTGTTTTTGAGCCAAATTTTTTTGGTATGAAGAGCTAAGTTTTTGTTGGATAACCAGCTGTCGATTATTACAGTCAAGGTATTCAAGATTTGAATGAAGCTCCGTTTTTATTTTGTGCTACCATAGAGAGAGGTTGGGTTTTGTTGGTGTGTTGGTTTTCTTTTTGGTTTTTTTTTTTTTTTTTGGTATAATCTGAAAAAAAAAAGGAAACAAAATGCTTAGAGCAGTATCCTGTATGCAGTTTTCCAGTTTACAGACTGTGTCTTTGAACCAAAATATATCAGTTACTACACCATGCTTAGCCAAGCACACATTATACCTTCAGGTGCTGTTCTCCCTCTGGTACCCTACAGTTGACAACACATGAAAAATCAATTTCTAACCTAAGAAAATTTTATTTCATTGAATAATGGAGCGATTTCATATAATCTGTCAATAAATAAGTTATTGTTGCAAGGTGGCCTGTAAAGATCAGAGAAAAGGACAATACTTAAACCGTGGGTTTACTGATTTACAAAGTGTAAGATCACTAGTAAGGCAAGCAATCCTTAGAATTTTTTCATTATGCTTTTTCTTTTTTTGTACCAACGGAAAAAAAGTATTATAACCAATTAGATTATTCTGCCTCATCTTAACTTCCCCCCTCTTCCAGTATTCAGCTTTTCAACATTTGTACCTATAGATACAGGGGAAATGCTACCTAGAAAGGCAAATATGGTTGATAAGAATTGACTTTGAAATAGTTGGCACAACAGAACTGGCTTCTTATGCTTCAGCAGTGCAAATGCAAGTTGTTGAGGTTTTTTTTATGGTATAAAATAATTAAAAACTAGCTTTATATTTTCCTCTTTGACAGAATTGCACTGAAAACATTTATGTACCTTTAAGTCCATTTTATACAAAAAAATATGAAAAATTGATGCTGAAACTGCTGCAGACTCTTGAGGCTTTATGTGCATAAACATGGTTAGGTTAAATTTCATCGAATATTGATGCACCATTACTGATCATAATGTTTATTGTAAATTTAAACTGTAGTTTTGCAAATGTTGATTTCTTGGGTTATAATGTGTAATTCATTATTTCTTGAGAAACAGGCACAGCAAATATTTCATTCTTATATTCAAACCTCTTCTAAGTTCATTCTCATCCCGTATAAAGAAAATTAATATTTTATGTACTAACATTTTGAGATCTGCATACAGTAACTACAGTAGATTATAATTATGTATAAAAGATAAATTGCTAACATTCAGTTAGCATGCTCTTCTGCAATGATAATGTTAAGTTTATAAAAATGTACTGTATTACATTAAAAGATCAAATTGAACTCACTGTAACAAGTTCCAGTATGACATTTTTGTGAGATTACCGAAGTATCTTGCTGCACTTTGCAGCAAATGAAGCCTTTGTTACATTTCCTTTTCTTGCTGCAGTGCAACAGGAAACTCAGTGATCTGTAGTTCATATGCAAAATCCAAACAGGGATTGTGATCTTTATACTAATGTTTAAGAATAATTTGCTGATTCCAGAAACGTGGTGGTCTTTTACTTGTTACTTACTGAGATAATGAATATTTAGGGTCAAGTAATCCACTAATAGGAGGGAAACATGAAATTGCTTGGAAGTTCTAGAGTGAGTACACCTGTTCCACCTTGGATAGTCTAGAATTCTGTATTATTTATACTTGACTCTGTCAATTGACTTTATTTTCTAGCAAAACCGAACCCTTTTTCAAATATTTTGACACTTGCTCTTTTGACATTTTGATCTCTGTGAACAAAAACATTAGAATTTACAAAAAGATATTCATATTAAAGACATTTTTGTCAAAAATGAATTCGCTTAATTTGTAACTTGAAAAAAACTTAGAGTTGAATACATCATTCTGGCATAGCATTTGCCATCTGATAGTCTAAAAAAGACACCACCAAACTTGAGAGGTGTGTGTGCAGTTTTCTTGCTCCGTTTTTTGCATGTGTAGGTCTTGACAGATTATCAAAATCTGATTTCATGAACGCACACAGTAGGTTTTGGATCCTGCAAGTTTATATCCCTGTCATTCTGTGGGGTTAATTATTAAATGCATTCATCCTATGCAAATACAGGTATAAACCCAAGTACATTATGGTTGAACATTCTCACACTTGTGCACACAGGGCATACGAGGACCTATGCCAGAGGTATATGAAATTCTGAGTTTGCGAATGGAGTAATTTTAAAGACTTACCTGTGTTTAATTATGTAGTTCATATGTGTATATATATATACTGTAGAGATTGATACATCTCTACCTCATCAAAGTAGGTGCAAATACTTTTTAAAGATACACATTTAGGTATACCACTGTATTTGATCTAGGCAGCGTGTCTACAAACACACATGGCTAAGATGACTTCTAGATGGCCACCCCTTTAATCTGATTGTTCTGTGATGACCAAAATGATAAAATTCACCTGACCAAGACTCTCTGTCCTGTCATCCATCAGGAGGAGTAGAAGAATCTGAATACATTCTTGTTTCCTGCTGTGCGCACAGATTGCCATTCTGGTCTTTGCATCTTTGTTGGATGTTGCCTTTACAAAAGATGTTTACTCATTTAGGTACAATTTCCTAACACTGACAGAAGTGTCTTACGTTCCACAGACATAAACAAACTTCCTGCCCTGTCAGTAGGTTTGTCCAGCATATTTAGGGCATCTGCTTCATTGCGTATTGTACAGGTCCTGGTATTTTATTGCAAGTGGAAGGGCAGGAAGCTGAACGTTGGCGGCTGCGATGGAAATACAGAAAAAAACCCCCACCCAGTTTGCTTTAAAAGTTCTTCACATTCGACTGTCTAAAAGGTCTGACCCTTTTACAGTGGTCTCAGAGTGCCATTGTGTTTGTATGGGCAGGATAAACACAGTATAGTACAGTGTGTATATGCCGTCATGGAAAGGTTTCATTCCTGCGTTTTTTTTGTGCCTTACTACAGTCATGATCTGGTGTTTAGTAGCACTTTCATTTCCATAATGGAGATGTATATTTTATACTCTTTTGAAACAGCAGCATTATATCATATCTACGTAAGAAGGAAGTTTCTCAAATGCAGATTTCTACCCCTGCAAATCACTATTTCAGTAATTGTGTGATATGTTTAGAATTAGTTTAATATATAGTTTCTTTGAGGGATGGATAACATAAGGTGTTTGTTTTGCCTAGCCATGTCTCTGATGCTTGTATCCTACCTCATGTATGTAGATACAAAGGAACGCAGTATTTTGCAAATCGAAGCAGTATTATTGAATACTGTGCCTGCTTACTTGGAAGTAATTTTATTATCCAAAACAAATTGCAGTTCATAAATTTGTTAGTGGTTCTGAACACATCCAGTGATCTGATGGCTTTAGAAACTATGTTCTGTAATACTGTGTCACTATTGTTGCAGCTCATTAATTTTCTATGGATAGAAGACAATTGCTCAAATTAAGACATGCCTTATAAGAGAACAGGTGAACTTAGTAACAATCTAAGTAGTACTAACTTCAGTTGCTGTTACGATATAAAGAAGTGTGTTAAAATGAAACAACCTTGCCCGAAAAAGCTTTTTTTTTAGTATGTTGGAAAGACAAGCTGATAATGTAAAACAGCTTTCTCCTAAAAGCACAGCGCTTTGAAACAGTCTGGTTTAGAACAAATGGCTTTTTTGGTAGATATACTTTAGAATTCCAGGTTCCTGTTTCCTTTTAGTATGTTTCAATTCAGCAAAATTAAATTTTTGTAAACTAAAGATATTTTGAAGAACAGAAGAGTTTTTAATCCTTATTTCATAAAATAATAAGGTGGTTATTTTAAGCAAGGAGATTTTGGGGGGTTGTTGGTGGGTTTTTTTTGTTTGTGGGGGTTTTTTTATAGTCACATCTATAGACACAGTAAATTGTTACATGTACGTCATGTACACCGCCATTTTTTTGGAGTCCTTGACCTGCAACATACTGAAAGGCAGCAGAAACTGCCTTTGAGTTTTCCCAAAATGCATTTACTCTTATCCTTCCATAACCCTTTCAAAATATGAAGAACTGGAGGAAGAAGGGAGAGAAAAATTATGATTTTATTTATTTTGTGCTGTATTATGTATGATTTAGGTGATGAAAAAACAATGGTGTGTGCAGGTATGTGGTTGGGTGAAAAGTGGAGTATTAGATATGAATTACTGATTTAAAAGGTGTTAAAGAGATGAGTAAAGAGTAGAGAATCAACAGATAAATGAGGCAGGAATGCAGTTACTGGATACCAGATGACCTGAGATAGCAGTCCTGTATTCAAGATGAAAGCCTAGATAGGGGAAACTAAGTTAGTGATAATGTTATAATAATTATCAACATCTGTTTAAGAGAGGAGAACTGAGGATATGTTGCTTTCTTTGATTTGGAGGAGGAGGTTGGAGTGTTGAAATATGTGTAAGAACATGCATAGAATTGAAACTAATGCCAGGAGTGTTTGTTGAAAGAGGGCGATGGCTGCTGCTGAGGGCAAATGTCATCAGTAAGGAATTCGGAATAGTTTCGCGTTAGAGGATTCAAACCTCCATAGGTAGGAAGATAAGGTTAAGGCAGCATTCATTTAGGCCCAGCACTAGAATTGAGGCAAAAGAGGTCAAGATATAAGACATCTGGAAAAAAGTGCTTTCAAAGCTGCCTAATAGCAATAGTCTGCACAGGTCCACACTGCAGATAGCAGTATGTAACCATTGGTAATGATGTCTCCTACAGTGCCTCTCATGAAATCTTTCAATGTGACCTCTTTTCTCAGCAGCTTTTTGTGAAATCCTGATAATCTTACTAATCCTGATTTCTTACTAATTTCAGTATACCTTTTTAGCAGCCTGGCATGGTTCTACCCTTTCTTCACATATAGTTGTCTTTTTCTATAGGACAATGTGAGTCCTATGCCCAGCCATTGCTGCTTTTCATTCCTTTAAGTGGGCCCCAACCACTCAGTTCTCTGAATCTTTCTTGTTTGCAACATGAGTTCTTCACTGAGAGGGTGGTTGGTCACTGGAATAGCCTCCTCGGGGAAGCAGTCATGGCACCAAGCACACCAGAGTTCAGGAATGTCTGGATGACACTCTTGGTCATGTGGTTTATTTTTAGGTAGTCCTGTGAGGAACAGGGAGTTGGACATGATGATCCTTATGGGTTCCTTCCAACTCAAGACAGTCTGTGTTTTTAAATGCTGCTGTTGTGCTGCTTGTTTCACAGCCACTGAGTTATAAGACAAAAGCTGTCATCAGACTGCTACCCAACTGCAGAGTGTATTGGAAAAGGTGTGTACAAGTTTGGTAGTTGACAAGAGAACTAGTAGTTGAACTGCTGCTACATTTTGATACCTCATTTTCCCAGCATCTAGTGAACCAAGCTCCTTCCAAGGTTATAGTACTTCTCCAGAACTGTGAAGCTCTCTTCCAGTATCTGGCCTGCATTATCCAATGAAATGGCAGGTAAGGACTCCCCTGAAGCATAGATAGTCAACTATGTGCTCCCAAATACAAAACAGAGTATAAGTCAAAAGGAGGAATAATTAGGAGAGATTTAGGCAGAAGTTCAGTTCATTCTTTCTTGCCATCGATATTAGGGAGGAAACAGGTCTATGGTTGGAATGTTAAAAATCCTGAAGATTATTGCACTAGGGAAGATCAAATTTTGCCAAACCATTTCTGGTAGTCATGGAAGGAACAGGAAATGTTACTCATAAAATATGTATTTCCTCAGCAACATTTAATGATTATGTACTTAGGTACTATCCTGAAAAATGTGTGACGGTGGGTTATGGGATATTACACTAATTCTGCCTGGGATAGTATTTTAATCTCTGTAGGGATCTAAAAATTAATTTTGTTTTCATCTTCCTAAGCTGCTCTGCTACTTTTATTGTTTATCCTTTTAAAACTCTGGTATTTAATATCTGGTCAGCATCCATTGCCTGCTTTCAGCTTTTACATTTATCCAACATACAGAAGTGAGAGATGGCCATGACATAGAATTGCTGTAATTTATTGCTATCATATTTATTTAGATAAAATACTTGATATATCAGGAGAACACTTTAAATCCATACTTAATTCATTAATATGTTCAAAATTTGTGACTCTGTCTTCTTAGTTTCGATGCTACTCTTTGATGTTGAATTAGGAACATTTGAAACGTTTTATTTTGTATTACTTTCTGTTCATGCAAAAAAAAAGTAGTCCTTAGTATTGTAGCCATCCCTGTGTAGGACCCACCATCCTATTTAAATTCAAGGCTGATGAGGACTCCTAGTAGTAGTTGAATACTGGGGTCATCCCAATTTTGTTATAAAGGGACTAAAAATACCCAGAGTATTCCTCAGTTTAAATTTCTGGGGTGAATGACTGGGACAACTGGAGAGCTTCTCAAGGTGGATCCTGTTTGAATCTCTGGATTCCATATTCTTGGTAATGAAATGTGATGTTTGTTTTAGCCATTGTCTCTGCTAGACACAAGGAGATACCCTCACATCCCTTTCTGTTGTCTTTCAGCCACATGTCTCTATTCCTCTACTGTCTTCCTTTTAAAAGCGGTGGGAGTTTCACCTTGGCCAGAAATTGCTTCAAATCATTTTCTTGTGAGCCTTTTGCTCTTAGGTGTAATTTGTCTGTCACAGTCTTGAAATCAGAAGGCATTTTTGTTTCTTTCTTTATTTTTAACCACGTAAATTCAGACCCCTGGACATCTTAGCCATTCATTTACCCTGTAGGCATTCTGTCTAGGTGTTCTGCTATTTGTAACCACTGACTGTACAACAGGATAGTAGTCTGTGTCCAGGCCCTCTATGAAGTACTTCTAGCAGGTCAGTGATCAGAGTGGGTTCTGCCAGGACTTCAGATGACTTTTGGAGCAGTGCTTGAAAATGGGCTGTGAAAACTTGCACCACACAAATTCCATCATGAGAGCTGGTGGGGGTCATCTGGCACACTGATACAACACACAGCGTGGTGGGTTCCCGTCCGCTTTGTATGGTTCCTTTGTATTAGTCATGTCTAATGCCACAAATAAATACGAGGAAAACCAATTTCATCTCAAGAAAAAGCCTGACTAAAACTCTAAAGTTCTGCCTGCTCTGTCAACAGCAGATGTGCTCTGCTCTTTTCTGCACGTTCACTGGCCCATCAGGCTTTGATGAGCAGCATTAATTAAAAACAGCCCCTGAGAAGGAAGGTTCATCTCCCACCATCACTGGAACATGTACCTGTTTGCACAGATCTGCTATGCTGAGAGCCAGAGCTCTGCATAAGGAAAACTCATAAATGAAAAATGATAGTATGGAGTAATGGAATAAATATACTTTTCAAACCTTGAGAATATCGTAGAAAAAAAAAGGAGATTCAAAAGTAATGGATAAAAAATGCAAACTTGCAGATTCTTGTAGATGACCTTTTTAAGTAATTCATTGAATTTGATACTGGTGGTGTTTGGGTGATTTACTGAGAAAGTGTCTCTATGAATAAAAATCAGAAGTATTTCAGTACTCCAAAAAGAGGAGTGACTTCACTGAACACTGCATGAACAGCCATGTGGTGACCAAGTCACGCAACACTTTATCTGCTGAAAGGAAGCAGTATGAATTCGTGTTGCTGAAAGGAGACAGGTTATGCATTTATATTCTAGCAGTGTGATATCACTTAATCCCCTCAGTTTAGCAAGCTTGCGTCCAAGGGAGCACTTTGGATGAGTCAGTCAGGATGAGAGGTTAGGTGATTTACTGCTGAGGTGGAGCAAGAGGTCAAGGGAGGAACAGGCGGTTACAGAGATACAGAAAAGGCACAGATCAAAATTAGCTTGCCGGTCACTGGTTTAATTGCGCCCTAGTGGATGGAGCTGGGACATGAAGATGTGATTCCTGAGATGGGAAGAAGCTGCAAGCTAAACTCTGTCCTGTGCATAATCTCGGTAGTAATGCATAGAGCATTTCAATCCAGGCCATATTTGAATTACATGAGACAGGGAATGGGTATTCTGGCTGCTTATACCAAAACATGATTTTTTACTCTTGTACCTGTAGATAGCCCAGTTCTCAGATTAGGAGGTATCAGTCAACCAGAGGGGTAGAAACAGTGGCTGGAAGAGTGGACTCAGAGGGCAGTGGTTTGAAGGCTACTCTGCCTCGAGGTTGGTAATGACTGACTGGGATCTTTCCTGGTATGTGCTGTGTTTAATGTCTTTTTCAGTGACCTGAGGAGATGGCTGAGTGCTCACTAATGAAGTTCCCAGGTGACGGAAAATGGAAAGAGACAGTCAGCATGCTGTCACACACAGACACCTAGCATCCTTGAGGGAATGGGACCTCCTCATGAAATTGAATAAGCGCCCACATGAAGTCCAGCCTCTGCACATTAAGAACCCTTGGCAGTGATGCAGGGCTGGGGACTGACTAGTTTGGGCAACAGATCTGTTGAATGTCTGCTGGGGCAGCTGGTATACAGCACTGTGGGATGTATTAATAGCAGCAAAGCCAGCAGGTGATTAGGAGGTAGTGATTATTCCCGCTACTCAGCACTTGTTAGTTCACATCTAGGTACTGTGCACAGTTTTGGCACCCTAAGAACATGAGAGACTAATAAATTCCTGTGAGTTCAGTGGAGAGCCACCAAGATGGCCAGGGCCTGGAGCACAGGTCCTGTGCGGGGGGGCTGACAGAGCTGGACTTCCAGCAGAGCTTTGGGTGACCCAAGAGCAGCCTGTCAATACCAGCAGGGGGGTACTGAGAGAATGGGCCCAGGCTTTTCACAGCAATGTGTGATGGGAGGAAAAGGGAGACAAAGTCAGATGCTGGAGAAACTTAAAAACTGACCAGAATGGGATCAGTAAGGCATGGGATCAGGTTGCCCAAGGAGATTATAGTCTCCCTCAGAGATTTTCAAGAACCACCTCTGTAAAGCCCTGAGCAACCTGGCCTCACCTCATGGTTGACCCTACTTTGAACTAGACTTTGAACCTTCTGAAGTCCCTTCCAGCCTGAATTATCCTATGACCCCATTCATGTAACAGCATAGCTTTTGAAGTGGGAATCATGAAATAGGGCAAGTTTCTCTGGCTTGACAAATTTAGGTCACTCTGTTATAGCATTCAGTTTTTATTCCACCTGCCATTTAGCATCACCATTGGTAAGTGTTAGCATAGTTCAGAAGATAATAAATACAGAAGATTGGTTCATCTTAATTTTTTTAAATGTGGGTTCAGAATAATTTGTCATACATTTGTGACATATGTATATATATTTTTTTTTTCCATGCCTGCACACATGCAGGCAGCTTGAATTCAGATTTTCACTTCTAGCTGATTTCTAGATTGTGGTGTTGTGCTAATGCAGTGTGTATTATTATTACAAGTCACGGGGTATATTCAAGGCCCTGTATGGCCATGGGCTTAATTCATGGTTCTCCTGATCCACTGAGTACTAAATTCTAATTTAGGATACTGTGGTGGACTTTCGATCTTTATAATAAGGAACTACTTTATCATAGTTAGGCTTGTTTAAATAATTTTAAAATTATATTACATGGTAAGATGAATATTTCTTAGTGGATGATTGCCAGCTAAAGACAGACTTGGGTTGCCGGATACACACATTTGAGGAATTGCATATCTCTTGGAGCAGCCAGCAGGCACAGCAGTTTGTACAGCAGCTTCTGGACTGTGCTTTGTAATCTTGTGGACATTTTGAGAGTTTCTTCTGGGACTGATGGAGGACTTCCAGAGACATTTGAGGAGCATCACTCTACCGCTGCATGTGAGGATACTGCAAGCTCAGACAGGTCTGGCCTGTTCCTGAAGAAAGGGTACTCTGAGCTCTTGAACTGGTTCCTGGCTGAAGTGAAACACATGCCTTTTCAGCAGGTATGGGGCAGCCCTTCACAAGCACTATCTGGCAGAGGACACAGCTCCCCGTAGCAGCAGTCAATGCAGGACAGAGCCAGGGACCTCTCTGTGGGCAGCAGGCACGTGGCCTGCCATGGTGAGGATGTGCCACAGAGTACAGATCCCAGCAGTGTTGGGTCGATAGCCCCTGTGACACCAGCAGCCTCGCCCCCAGCACAGCTCTGCAGGGCTGGGGCTGAGAGATGCTGGGAACCTCTCACCAGGGCTGAGGGAGATGAGCTTTGGTGCCTGGGAGGGTCTGTGTTGCCAATTAGCAGAACTGTGGGAGGATGAAAGTGTCTGTGCAGCATCAGGGATGACAAGAAAGATCAACCAGACCCCCAGGACCCTGCAGGTACAGAAGCTACCCCCCTCCCCAAAGAAAACCCAAAACTCCACTTAAGGAGGTACAGGCAGAGTCTGTTGGGTGGGAAAGCAGGACTCCCACTATGACAAAGGTTGGGAGCTGGTGGTTTCTGGGTCCAGAAGCATGGCTCCTGCTCCACCTGCAGATCTGCTACCGGGGAGGGATTCACTGTCTGGCGGCAGACCAGGGGCTGGAAACTCCCTCCAGTGCAGCTCTGTACCTCAGCTGGTAGCACTGGGAGAGAGCAGAGAATGGCAGCATTGGGACGCTCCATCTACTGACATCCATCATACCTGATATCTAAGGAGGCTTGCTGGGGGTTTGGATCATGCTTTTCCATGTGGGCACCAACAATGGACCTTGGGAGACTAGAAATGACAGGGGAGGGAAAAGGCAACCCATCATCAAGTGATGGACCAGGATGGCAAGGAAAGGGAATCAAGAAAACAAAAGGGCTGAAAGGGGCCAATTTTGAGAGAAGGAAGTATCTGCAGCAGAGCTTTATGGGGAAAAGTCTCCTGCCTGTTATGGGAAATCAGAACATCTGCATGACTCTCAGCAGTGCTGGTACATGTGGCACGATCAGCAAACAGGAGAAATTGAGGATCTGCATACAGTTGCAGGGCTATGATCCAGTTCGGATCACAGAGATATGGCGAGGTAGCTCAAATGGCTGGAGCTCCCCCATGGATGGATCCAAGTTCTTGGAGGTTGGAACAGGAAGGTAAGGAGGTGGAGTTGTCCCGCACCTGAGTGTGGCAGGGGTGCATGGGGCTGTCTGTGGGATGGATGAGGAGCCAGCTGAGAATTTACTGGTCAGGATTAGCAGACAGGCCAACATGGGTGGCATGTTGTGGGTGGGTGCTACAGACTGCCTGATCAGGAAGAAGTAGTAATTGAGGCCTTTTTTAGTCAACTGGAAGAGCCTCATAGCAGAGCTGCTCTGCTGGCAAGAACTGGAGATAAAAAGCTGATGGAGCAGCCTCTACCTCATTGTAAAAAAACTTTTATTTGAACTCACGGTTTGTTTTTTCATTTAGTTCCCTCTTATAACGCTTGAGACTCCCAAGAGTTATTTATGTTCATGGGTAAACGGGATGTTTTTTTAAGCAGACATAGTACCATAACCAGGACTGTTTCCACTAATTTGGTATTCCATGGAGATAACTCTGTGTGTTCCTTCTCTATCATAGATCTTATCTACTGAAGAAAAAAATCCAACAAAACAAACCAAACCCAACAGGCTTTTTCCTGTGTTATATATGTAACACTTATTTGCAGGGTTTTTAACTTTCCTTCCCACAAGGGTGTCTTAGTGTTTCTTTTAAGATGTGGGAGATGCCAATGTGTGTGATGTGAGCAGCAGAAACCAGGTCAAGCACAGGACTTCATGACTGGACTAGCATTTGTTGGGGAGAGAGGCTGAGATCAAAGAATAGAAAAGTGGTTGTACTGGAAAACTGTGCTATACAAGAGGGACAGACTGCCTCCAGCAGTGGCCAGAAATGGGTGCCTAGGGGAGAATAAGAACAGGATAAAAATATATAGTAACTCCCCCGGACATTACTGTTGCTGTGAGTTATTTTCAGTCCAGAGGATTTCCTGAGCTTGTTGTGGTTTAACTGTTTAATAACTTGCAATGGATCTCTCTTCCAAGTCCAGCCTTCCTTTCAACCCACAAAAGCTACACATGCAGGGCACCAAGCAGCTACTGCGTGAACTGCCTCTGTAGATGTGTTTCTGAATCCAGTTCCTACTGCTTCCGTTTGACCATCCCTAGTGCTGGTGGCGGATGACATGCTGGAAGGTCAGCCCTGACCACCCTCTTCATGTACTTAACTGAAGCAGTATTGTGACGGTCTATCTGTGGTTTTGGGGTTTTTTGAAGACTATAAAGAAGCCATTCCATATCTTTCAAAGATGACAGCAAGGATAATCAAACTTTTCCTATTCTGCTGTTTCATTTTGATATGAGAAGAGTGGACTGTCCTCAGTTTTGGCATGGCGATGGTTCTTTATTCCTTCTGATAATTCCTATCACTGTGTTTTCTTCTTTGAGCACTGAGCTGCTGTTTAAATGAAAGCATCTACCAGAAAGTCAGTCTTGCTCATGAAGGGCAAGATTGTTGAGAGAGTATCAAGAACAATTCCTAGCTGTGGGAGAACTTTAATTCCTCCATCAGGGATTGCAGTTCTTTGCATTATCTAAGTAAAGTTTAAAATGGAAAAAAAACATGAGGAGAGACAGTACTTCCTTAAACCTTTGTTTCCTTTAAATGCTGGTTGCTCTGTGCCTTGGACAGCTGAACCCTCTTGCTTAGGATCATGAACGCTGCAGTGGCACCAGTGTAAGGTGAGCCAACACTTCATTATCCAAACCCAGGAAAAATTTCTTCATCTGAAGCTGTTCAGTTTCCCTTTACCATGTGTTCATGTTAACTTCCTTCAACCTATTAAATACTCCCAAATTCCTCAGTAGCTCTGTTGCCTTGCTTACTGCAAATTTTTACAAAATACTGCACGTCAAAGTTTACCTAGGCCTTAAAAATTTTCTGCTGCAACAGCTGCATTCGCCATTTGACTATCAGCCTGCAATTTTTGTAGGTAACTGCTTCTTTCTATTTTTATTTCTCTTAAAGTATAAATTGATAAGTTTTACAAACCAATCTCTGCACACCCCAAAACTTTTGTTTTCAGTGGGATAAAAAAACTGTCCCAGATCAATCTGTATTTCATTGAAACAGCGATCTGGTTTCTGTACCTGAGGAAAGGGTGTGTGTTTCTCAATTGCTTGACTAGTACAGTATTTAATGAACTTACTAGCTGATAATTAGCTAGTGACATATATAGATTTACTGTAATACTATGTTTGTCTGCTACTAAGCAGTCAAAACAAAAACTCTATGAGCTTGTAACACTTGAAGAGGACAGATCTCACTGGTAGTGCCACTCTCTTAGCAGGAGCTCTCAGTGCTTCAGTTACAAACAAGCAGATTTTTTTGTGGCTGATTTCTTCAAAATTTGTGGTCAGCCCTGCAACATCTGATTCTTTAACTTAGGTTTCACTTAGCCTGTGGTGCTGTCATCTGTTTATGCTTCTGTGTCTGTCTGTTGCATGTTGTGTTCGTGTTTAGTATCAGTAAGATGAGTTTCATAGTCTTGATTTGATATTTTTCTAAGTAAATACACTTTTCCAGAGGTTCTTCAGAAACAGGCCTGATTGTGTGAATGACTTAAGAGATGGCTGAATGTGACCAGCAATGAAAACAGTGCCAATTCCCACCCCCTGTCTACATTTCATGTTGCTGTGAACAATGCCTCAAAATGTCTCTGATTCTGTTGGGTAGATGATGTCATGTTCATTTTTTTTCTTGGTTATAATGGTACAGATGCACACATCAGACTTTGAGAGAAGACTCGAAAACCTCATGCTGAGGTGACAGAGAGAAGGACTGAGTTATAATGGTTCAAAATGGTTTGGTAGTTTCTTGAAGGTTGAATATCTTCATGTTGGGACACCCTACGTCTTATGGGGAGAGAGATCCTGGGACCCAGCTCGTGGTGATCTGATCTGGGGAGCGAAGCAGCTGCACCTCAGTCTGAAGTGTCCCACTCACAGCTGCTGTCCTGAAATGGTGGCAGAAGGTCCCTCCCAACCAAGAGAGAGGTGCAAGAGGACATATGTCTGCACCTTGCCCCTTGCTCGTGGCCCTTTGGTTTGGGCTCTGGCCAGGTGCAGGCAGAGATACTGGGCTGTTAGCATTCCTCATGCTGACTGAGCAGGTATTCTTTGTCTCCTCCAGGGGAAGGAGGCTCTGGGCCAGGGAGAAACCTCCTTCCACAGGCTGGGTCTGCTGAACTAGCCCATCCACGCTGTAACTGTGCTAAAAATTATCTGCTCATGCAAGATTTATATATTTTTATTAGCATGGTTTGGTGTGGAGGTATCAACGAACACATTCTAAATGCAGATTCTGTTTCTGTTTTGAACCTCTGTATCCATAAATCCAAGACTGTCAACATCAATTAGGTTTGGCACTGTTTCCAAAGTGTTGTTTTATATTCATGTCGATGCTGTACATGTATTGAAATATTTTTTATATCTAGGAAATTAATGTTATTGTTGTGGGGCTGTTCAAAAAGGCTAAGGCTGAATTATCAGTGTGGCCAGTGGGCGTTAACAGGAACTGCTTTCTTTGTTATTTTAATCCAGTGAAATTGCTGATAAGGGGCTTTGAGTTAGGAGAAGAAAGAGCAAGTTTGGTGCCTCCACTTTATAGGCAGGCATCTTCTCTGAACTATACATTATGGATCATAATAAATAGTTTAAAAGCACAATATGCAGACAAGACAGCAATATCCTATCATCTGATAATAATTTTGATTGCAGTGCAGTCATTTAAAACTTTGGTCCTTTCAGGAAAGAATAAATGTAGATGCTGCAGAGTATGGATGAAAAAAAAAGGAAGTATAGGGCAAGTTAGGACGTACATGATGGCTTTAAATAGATAAACAGTGAGGCAATTAATTTGAATGGTGCTGGGTAGAACAAGTGCTCAGGGAGGTGTGGAAAGGAGCTGGAGAGAGCATAAATTCCTGGATACTCCTAAAAGAAGAACCTGATGAAAGAAGAAGGATTACTTAAAATAGTTTAACTATTGACTTGTGCTCTGGGTAATTTCCATCTGACTTAGTAGATGTTTCTTTTTACCCAGATATTAGTCAAATTCATGCACATTGTTATGCTGAAGAAAGTTTATTTTCTCAAAGACAATGTTTACAGTTTGCAAGATGATCAAACAGATGGTTTAAATTTGTTCTGATACTCTGTGTTTTTTCACAGTCTCTTTGTAAGTTTATTTAAGTTACAAAGAGACTGTTAAAAAACACAGAGTATCAGAACAAATCTAGATCTGTCTAGAACAGTGTAATTTCCCAGATGAGATGGCTGCTTGAGGCCATGCCTATCTTCTCTCTCCAAAAAAAATAATCCTCATCTTTACCAGTAAATAGTAATGACTGTGGTTCCCTGCCATTCTAGGACTTTTGCTTCTCTCTCCACTCTCCAAAATGAACCCATGACCTCGCTGCCTCCTTCTGTAGCTTCTAAAAGAGGTCCTTCATCATCCATTGTCCATGGACATTGCCATGTTCTTTTCTGTTTCTGTTAGTCACCCTGACTGATCCAGTATGGATCCTGTTTTGCATGACAAGAGGGAGCTGGGAAAAAGCAGAGCAACATGGAAGAGGTGATATTCCCAGTCTGCCAGAAGCGGTATTCCCAGTATGCAGCTATTCAGAAGCGTCGATATTTCTTTTAGCATCCCTCCAACTGTTCTCTTTTTCTATGCTGGCAGAGCACCCGATGCAGTCCACAAATGATAGCCATGTGGGTCGTCTTCCAAAGGGCTGAATGTGTCACTGTTTGTCCTGTGTGTTAGAAGCTGACACTGGTTTCTGAACTTACTTGAGTTTGTTCAGGCTGCCTGGTTTCTGTACTCAGTAGCCGGCAGAGCTGCCATAGCCCCTGGTCTGCCTCTTATGCAGCAAACACAATTACCAAAGATCTTTTAATGTGCTCATGGAAGCCTTGATCAACTGAGTAGCTCCAGAAGACTTATTTGTGCATGACAAAACAGTGGGGAAAAAAATTTTCTTTCATTTTCCCGCACGATTTTGGGACAAGGCTGCAAATTCAGCGTTGATTTGCTGTACACATTGCGGGTGCCATTTTAATGATATATGTCTGTTGTCATTGTGAAGGACGAGAATCTACTCCTGGATCTACCTCAGCAAAGATTTTGACGGGGTGCTGGACTAATTTCTTTCCATATTTAATTTAAGCAGAACAGAATTAGATTGTAATTGGATACCTTTGAACTCCTCTTCTTAGCTGTTGTCTCTAAATTGTTAATACAACCAAATAGTTCTTCAAACCAATGTAAAGACCAGCCAAGAGTATTAATCTAGTGGCTGTTTATCAGGCATAGAAATGCAGTGTCAGGAAGGAGGGTAACTACACAGAACCTGAAACTTCTCCTTTCCTTCCTCTCCACATCTTTTATTTCTTCTTTATAAGAAAAGGGAAAACAGACTGGTATAGAGATCTATGTCTTTTTTTTTTTTTTTCTTATTCCTCTCCACACTTTGTTTTCCTTTTTTGACTAATCAGAATCTTTGTTCTTTTCTGATACATATTCTGACAGTCTTTGGGGATACTAGTGACAAGCAGAATTACATACTATTGTGATAGAAATTTCTTTGCTGCTTTTAGCAGCAGCAGAACAGTCAAAATGGTGGACCGTGTATTTGCCCCTGTTCCTGGTTTTGAAAAGGCCTCAGCAATCAGATCCTCCTGAGACAAGGTAGTTTGGAGTGGTCAGTTTCAATGAGATCAGAATAACAGCTCAGAAAAGGATAAGTGTAGACATTATTTATCCCATGCTAAATGGCAGTGCACGTTGGTTTGGAAAAGTTAGTAGGTTGGGTTTTTTTTTCCCCCATTTTTAGGACAGCATTTGAGGTAAGAAGATCAGGGTACATTCTTTTTAAGCACCTTATTTTAAATGACGTATTTTTTACAAACTTGTGAAGCTATGTTTGTGCATCTATGAATTCAGGCCCTGCAAGCCGGTTTGGACAAACTACTGTCTGCTCATGGAGGCAGTGGGGCCTCCTTGCATTTATAGAGGTTGGGAGTGCTGTGAGGAAAAGGAAATATTGGGTTGTAACCATCTTCTTTATGTTTATATTCTGGTGTATTTTTCTGTCTCTCTGAGTGAACAACATAGCTAATCTTTCAGGTGACATAGATAATGTAAACATACATGACCTGTTTTGATGATTTCCCTGTTACACTAGGCTGCATTTCCAAATGACAAAACATGTTTTCAGTTCACCAATATAGTTTTAGTCCCCACATATAAAGAGGAAAATTAGCTAGTGAAATTGTCATCTGCCCCAGAGAGGGAATGAAAACCAATACAGACAGATTTAAATCATAGGGGGCATAGAATGTGAAGATGTTGCAGGGGACCTTAAAGTTCATCTAGTCCCAACCCCCCTAGACACCCCACTAGACCAGGTTGCTCAAGGTCTTATCCAACCTGGCTTTGAACACTGCCAGGGTTGAGACATCCATAACCTCCCTAGCCAACCTGCTCCAGTGTCTCACCACCCTTACAGTAAAGAATTTCGTCCTAATATGTCACCTAAATTTCTCTTCTGTCAATTTGTACCCATTACTCTTTGACCTATCACTATAGTTCCTGACAAAGAGTCCCTCTCCAGTTTTCCTGTTGACCTGTTTCTGATACTGGAAGGTTGCTATGAGGTCTCCACACAACCTTCTCTTCTCCAGGTAGAACAGCCCCAACTTCCTCAGTCAAGTATTTTGGTGCTTGAGCTAGCCTGTTCCTCTCAGAGGAATAAGCAGGGACCTCAAAGTATTTGAGGGGTAAGAGAAGAGGAAAGATCCAAGCCCACAACCTGGCAAAAGTGCCTTCTGCTCTCCCAAAAGCCTGCCAGAGCTCCCCGTCAAAGGTGAGTCCTGCAGGGATTGCCCTCTTTGTACACATCTCCTGGTCCTCAATGTGCTAGGTCTCCCACCCCATGTGTGCACTTGCCTTTTTTGTTCAATACCTTCACACCTATTTTTGTTCTATAACAAGTAACTTGTCGTTTGGGCTCTGTTACTTTCTCAGGTGAGACCTTCACTGGGAATTTATTATTTATGCTTCTGTGCTCCAAGAGGGGCACTGGCAAATGGGCAGTAACAGACAAGTGCTGCTATAAGGGCTTCTGGTGTAATCTAAGGTGACGGGAGAGTGAAGGGATGTGAGGACAGGCATCAGCTAGAGGTCTAGTTAGAGAAGTGTTTGTCGGACCTGGGTTTCTCCTGCGTTTGCAAATGATCAAGGGATCTGCCTAATGTATTCCAGGACCTATATAGGGATGCAAATTTGGAAGGATTTTAATGAAAAACCTCAGAAATGGACATTTTGACATTTTGTTTTTCAGGTAAATGTTCATGATCGTGTAATATAATGTTAGTCTAGAGCAGGTTTGGTGCTGCTGAGGATTCCTGAAGAGCAGCTGGGGTCGTTGGATCAGGGGAAAGCAGACAAAGAACAGGGCACCAGCGCCAGAGCTGGAGGAGAAAGGAAAAAAAACAAACCAAAACAAAAAGAAACCTAGGAATCCGTGGCTTGAAGGTATGGATGGGCAACTTCATGTGATAAAGGTGCATTTGAGGTAAAACTGCAAATCCCCTGATAAAAGCTGATCAGATCGTTCCGTGGCTGTTAAGGCCGCGCTGGTGGGGGCTGCTTCAGACGGGCTCCGGCCAACATCGCCGCTCCCGAGAAGACGACGGTGGCGCCGGCCGGGGAGGCAGCTGGTCCGTGCGGCGGACGTCCCGAGTGCTGCTTTTATTACCGAGGGAAGGGAAGAGAAAGGGAAGGGAAGAGAAAGGGAAGGGAAGGGGGTCCGGCGGCCGAGCCCTGCCCTCGCTCCCCGCGCGGCCCGGCCCGGGGCGGTGAGGGCGGCGGGGGTGCAGGAGCGCGCGCCGGCCGGCAGGTGGCGCCGCCGGCCCCGCCGCGCGCGCGGGGGAGGGGGCGCGCGCGCTCCCCTCCGTGAGGGAGTAACGGGCGGCCGAGGCGCGGGCGGCGGAGCGGCTCTCGGCTCTTTATTTCCCCCTTAAAACATGTCAGTTTTCCACAACCCCTTCCCCCCTCCCCTTTTCTTTTTACCTCCTCTGAAGCTGCTGAACCACCCAGTACCTGGCATATTACGTTGAAGTTAATGGCTCTCGTTTGTGCTGCCGTTCTGCTTTCCTTGATAACGTTAAGGGAAGGAGGAGTATAAAGTGCCGGATGTTTGTTTCAGTTCTGTTTTCTCAAAAAGCAGAATTCAAAACAGGTTGGAAAAACATAACCTTGAATGAGAATTTATGCCCACAAACACACAGGGGGAATTTGCAGGTGAATTAGTTTGTACTGCAAAGATGTTATCCAGTAGAGCTGTGCAACATATCACATCACTATTTGGCATTATAAGATCCAAGCACATGATTTCCATGAAAAAAACACAAACCCCCAGAACTGTCACTGCAAATTGTTTCTAGTTGCTCTTCGAAGTAGAAGGCTTTTTCATAATTTTTTCCTCCAGTTTACTGACTCTTTAATTTTTCTCCTTGTTCTCTCCTGTTTTCTCTAATACCGTACGAAAAAGAAGTCTAAAGCGTACATAAGTTTCTGAGGACCACTTTTCACACTAGAGAGAAAACCTATTAAGTACAGCATTTCCCAAGAAAATGTTACGAACAACTATATTTCAGAAAATGGGCAGCCCAAACAGATCTTTTAAAGAGCTTACCTGTTCTTCAGATTGCCCTACCCACTGTGGCTGAAACATCAGTTTCAGCTTTATATCACAGAAATATACACCTTGATTTTAGCAGAGAAGTGACCTTCCCATTGTATAGACACTGGTGAGGACAACTTTCCTCTGTCTTGTCACTTGTGTTTAGTGACACAAATTATTGAGATATAAAGGAAGTGCCATAAAAATAGTCCAACATCTGGGAAAGACACCTTATGGTACAAGACTTACAGAGCAAAACTTATGCAGCTTTTTGGAATGATGAAAGATGTAAAAATAAAAGTTTCTGTGGTTTGGGGTTTTTTTTCAGTTTTGGTGATGTAGTTGAAAGATAATGTACCTCCCCCAGCCTGAGTGTGGCCAGCCTTGTCGGAAGTGAGACACAGTCCATGTTTCCACAGAAAGGAGTGAAACAGCCATACGAAGGCCATGAGCAGGGTACAATTTCTCTGTTTGTGCCAGTGGTGTGGCTGACCCATCTGGCGTTACTCTCTGGACTTAAGAAACTTGCTGATCGCTTTTGTGTTCTGTAACAACTCCCATGAATGGGATATCAAGGGGAGAGAGAAGAACTAATTACCCTGGCTTCATCTCTGCCCAATTTCCTCCCTGGTTAAATAGGGCTGACACATGCCTTGCATGGAGATTAAAGCTGGTTTGTAATGGACAATTGTAATTAGGGCTGATCATCTAATTCTGTAGAAGCTCGAGTCAGCCTGGTTGTAGCTCCAAAGAGTCCAGTGGCTGTTTGATTCTGCGTGAGTGGCAGAACCCTGCATATCACAATAAATCTGACAGGCATTTTAGCTGGTAACAACTGCCCCCCAACAATGGCTAGATGTTTAACTGGTTAAAAAGCAATGGCCAGATATTGGTCACTTCCTATTCTTTAGCTCTCAGAAGTGGTTTCAAGAAGGCAACATTTTTATATTACATTTCTGGCCTATTTTCACCAGTAGGAAAGACGAAAGTGAGTAAGGAATAAAATCTGTAGGGACAAAAGTTACCTTTTCCAGAGCAGTACTACATACAAGGAAGATGAAAATATAACTTTTTTCTTTTTTTTTTTTTTTTTTTTTTTTTGTAAAGAAAACGTTGGAGTCAGCGATGGCTCAACCGTGATAGCACATTGTGATGGAATAGAGCTGAACCCAGGTCCTGTACATGCCAGGGGGCTGTATTCCTCACTTCTTTATCACTTGTGCTCTGGGAGCTGCCTTCCAGCACTGTGACAGTCTTTTCGTGAAGGACCTCTCAAATTCTGGTCTCTAGTAAGGTTGTGACCCAGGAGGAAGTTTAGTTTCTTATTTAGAGCTTCCCAGGTTAAGCATAGCTTGTCTGTGTCCAGATATGTGTCACAGCAGAGCTCTGGTGTGCAGCACTCTGATATCAGAGAGTCCTGTGGAGACAGGACTCCTCACTTCCTTTGGACTAGTGCTGGCTTTCTTCTTTTTGCTTTTCTTAGCAGCAGGTATGAAGTGGTCTCTGCCTTTCAGAAAAACAAGAACACCTGCACCTGCCCAATGTCATTCTTTAAAAGATGCCTGGAGTCTTCTGTTTCCTGGTACTGGACTGCATCACAAGTTGACTGTTAGCAGGGAAGGCACCTGTGGTGTGTGCAAGGCTTGGGGAAGAGAGAAAAGATGAGAGGACCTACAAAACTGACAGCACTCACAAACTTCAAATGTCTTTCCCACATCTCCAGTATTTCAAAACCAAGGTCTGGGCTCAAGTGTGTCAGCAACAGCCTCATCACCACCAAATAGTGAGGGTGTACCACTTCTGTGCAATGTGCTACTACATGGGTAGCAGCAGTGTTCCTCTTGTTACAGTATGGTGCTAGTGACACCAGGGCACTGCTCTGCTGTGACCTCCTATGTCATTTTCAGAACTGCTGCTTAGCAGGATCTGACTCCTTGTTCCACAGCAAGTGTGTCTCTTGTTCCCAGGCCACATGATCTTGTATTTGTACACATTGATTTTCAATCAAATTTGAATTGCTTCTGTCCACCTCTGGCTTTAAGCAAGATGAATGCACAGGATAGGCCTAATGCTCATTGATTTAAAAAAAAAAAAAAAAAGAAAAAGTAAAATCACTTTTAAACTAGATTGCAGTGGCTCCTGAGCTCACTGGGAGAAAATCCCACTTTAAAAATCAAGCTCCAGCGGAAGCTAAAATGTACACTTTGGAGTGCTCCTTTGCATCAGTTCTATCTTCTCAGTATGAAAGCCAAGAAAATAAGCAGGAGTTATGTTTCAGGCTCCCATGAAGAAAGACAAGGAGTTCAATCTCTTTCTTGTTTTCTTTCTGATTACGTTGTCCTGTTCAATATGTGACATGGAGCCACATTACAGCAAAGCAATTTCATTTCTCAGAGACATTAGAACACAGAGGACCATCAGAGACTGCAAAGTACCAAGTGAGGCATATAAAATATCAGATAGAACATAAACTCCCCCACCTACTGTGTGCTCAGCCCTCTATTCCTGACAAAGTGAAATGGGATAGTGTTGAAATACTGAAATACCCTGACCCTTAAAGCCCCAAATGGTATCCTGAGGAAACTAAGCACTACACCTCAGAGAGACATGTGAGTCCTCAGTATGCTGGGGCTCAGGGTTAGAGTGAAACCTGGTGTAATTGTAAGATCACCCCCTGTTTCCTTAAGGAATATGGTTCTGGGCTGTCTTGTTGAGGAACTGGAAGGTTGGTTCTAACGTTACTCATCAGTGAAGTTCAAGGGTGATAAAGGGCAATAGGAGTGGGATGACAAGAAGAAATAGCATGAGCAGCAGATGTGGCCTCCCAAGCTAACTGGGAGAGGGCTTGCAGGAGCACAAAAATGTTCACATTTTTTCTAACTGCTAAAGAGCTGTTTACTTGCTCTGCTGATTGCCTCTGGCCAATTTTAATCTTGAGAGTATGCCTGCCTTGTTCTCTGCTTTGATCTCTTTCCTTCTGAGTCAAAACACAAAGATGTTATTAAGATAAATTAGTAAAGACAGCTCAGGAACTGGGTGGGAAATGCTGATCATCATCTCCCCTGGAGATAAAGTAATCCCCATGCTCAATCAATTCAGAGTGTGTAACGGCCCTGGACAACTCCTTTGAAACATGGGAAAACAATGGTGCTCTATGAATTGATTGTATTTGGCCTAATTATAGAAGAGCTTTGAATAGGAGTACTTAGAAATAAATTGGAAAAAATGCTAGAAGTATGCGCGCTGAACAGGCAAGCACGGGCTGAGTACCCTGTATGCTGCAACATTAAATACCCTCTCTCTGTGCAGGCCTGGTTTCATTAATTGTCATAAACGAAGTAGAGAAAGTGTTCTGGAAAGCAAAATGGTATATAAACTCTAGTAAAGAAAAACACATGGGAATGTCTGAATTGGGCACTGTTTCCATTTGAGAGCAGCCCTCAGGAATCGTTTGTTTTTGAGCAAAATGAATGAAAGTTAAAGTTTGTGCTTTTTGTGCTTTGAATGCTTCTGTGCTAATAGATTCGTTTGGGAGCATATAGATTAAGCTGGCTAACTTTAGCAGTTGGAGATGACAAATACCCTAAAAAGAAAAAGTAAGTTTGAGAGTTATCGTGAAGGAAGAGGAGATTAATATCATCAGGGTATTTGGAAGATTGAGAAAATAATTTCACTAAGAAAACTCTTAGACTCTGCCTACAACTATAATGCAAACCACTGATATATAACATCACTAATAGAAACTATCACCTATTGACATAATTTCTCCTAGATGATACAGTAACAAATGCTTTGCATATCGTCTTTTTACAAAGATTACTGTAAATCTGAGATATAAGATAATTAACGTACAGTTGCTATGAATTTTATAATTTATGAAAGTCCATGAATGTGTAACAGTGCCCGTAGACCTGAAGAGTACACCTCAAAAGCAGCATAAAGCACCAGGGTACAGTGCAGAACACAGGAAGGGGTAGGATTTCAGTGCTTACAGCAATGTTTGTAACCTTCCATTGAGCCTAGCAGGGAGTCTAACCCTCCTAAACAAACATTTGTGAGGGTTTTTTTGGGGGGTTGTGTTTTTTTCCTGTAGTAACTCCAGGACTCCACTTTGACTTGCAGGCCCGATGAGGAGTTTATTTTCAAGTATTGGTGGGTAGAAAACCTGAGCGTATTTTGACAAGCTTCTTCCTAGAAAACCTTGTATTGTAGGGAAGGCTGAAAATATAGGCATCTCTTTATTTTTGTTTTAGAGCACAATAGAAATGACAGTATGATCAGGGGGTGGGATCAGTCAGGATAGGAAGAACCAAGAATTTGAGAAAATCCTCTCTGAAAGTCCATTAAATTGGACATTTGTGACCTTGAACTTTGAATTAAACATAGGTGAATTTGTGTTAGTTTCAAAGTTCTATTCAGTCTGGTCTAAAATGAAAAATAAGAGAAGTGAGCACAAGAAGGACATGTTTCTGAGGCATAGGAGTTGCTCTAAGAGTGCCACAGGGAGCTGCACAGCAGGAGGTATTTTGAAGCTGACTTGAAGCTGGCAAGGTCAGGACTGAGTGAAGAAATATAAAAGAGCTATGGCATGAAGTATTATGATTTTTTTCCTCCTCCTTTTTTTGTTCTAGGTTTCTCCCAGAAGAATGCTGATGAAAAGCACAGCATCCCAATGTTCACTTCCAGAGTATGATTGTGTTGCAGTTGAAAATAGGATTAAGGAAGGTAGGGAAGCTTCTTTTTTGCATCTCATCCATACGTATACACAGTGCTTGCTTCAGGTGGCGTTCACTGGGATCTAGCATTCAGGGTTGATGCAGCATTTCAGTGCAAGTCAAAAGGGTCCATGTCAGAAATGACAAAATTGGCTTGGAGGTGACTTTTGTGGATAATAAAATAGTAGCATGCATTTAAATGGCACATTTTATCTATAGCTGTTGAACTGCTTTGGCATAACATTTTAAGAGACAATACTGCCTCAATTTATTAGGATAAACATCAGCCCCATGTCGCAGATTACCAGTGACTTCCTCAAGGTCGTGCAAGGAACTGCAGAAGAACCAGGAATAGAACCTAATTAAGCTGGCTCCTAGGTCTCAGGGCCCATTTGTGGCTCAGCATTAAGCCATGTCCTTCTCCTCTGTGAAGAGAAAGAAGCATTTCCCTGTATGTTCTTGACGGGGCTAAAGTAGATGGAAAAGCCAGTCACCAGCAAAAGAAACCTTATAAGCTTTTTCACCTTTAAACCAAGCTAACCTTCTTTGAGGTAGGAAGGAAACAGTAGAGTTACCAATTAGCACAGCTGGGTCAGGATAGATACGGTTGTTAGTAATAATTATGATAAGTTAATTACTTCCAAGTGAGACTGAAGTGATTGCAAAGAGGAGGCTAGTTGACCCAAGTTCCCGTCTCTGGCTGTGACTATGTGCTATGATAGAGCTTTTCAAGGATGAACTACATTTGTAGGTTGTCATGCACCCAAACTTTGTGTAGCCCTGTAGCTCAGTATGTACTGTATTCATGGTAACACACATTGCTGTTGTTTGTAACAGGACAGAGGTTTTGCAAGAGCTCTGTGAGACCTCAGGACTTCAGGCTTTGTCTGGGCTTGTCTTGGCCTGCCTGGGGCTTTGCTTTAGCTTACTAAGCTGCAACGGCAATTTCCTAATGAACAGGTGACTGTTACACAATTTGCTCTGCTTTTGCTTAGGTTTATACAGTTATGTGATGTAACCATAATTCTTATTTAGCTGAGAGTGACAAGCAGTTATTTCATGTGGAATGAAGAATGCAGGACCCTAGCAAAATGATGAGGACAATAAACATGATATCATGGCAGAGGCTCAAAAGGAAAGCTACTGGATGCACTGCAGAGGAGTACAGATCTGAGATGTCAGTAGAGGGCTATAAACAATGAATCAGTGGTCAACTACCAGGACTTTTGAAGAAAGTGCATCCAAATGTCTTCCTAAAAAGGTTGCCATCACACATTGAGAACACTAAGCAAGAAGCTGTGGTGGTAAAATTGCTCAGAAATTCCCTAAAGTCAATACTATGTGTTTTCTTTAGCCATTTATTTACAAGAAAATGAATCGCTTATTTGGTTTGTAGGAGGTGAAACAATGTAATAAAACTCTGAAAAAGCATCCCTATGATTTATCTGTTTCACTCAAATATGTATCTTTTACTCAGGATGTTTGCTATCAGTACTTCAAAAAGCTTTGGGAAAAGTTGTTTACGTCACTTGTTTTTGTAGGAAAGGAATCTGAGTGGATCATTTGTTTTTAAGAGAAAAGCTGAGAAGTTGTTTGTTATTGATTCGTCCATTGCATACAGTAAATATTTCATTCAGTTATTTATGAAGCTGTATTCAAAGTACAATGCATTGTATCTTTTGTTGCCTTATAACATCAATATGCTGCAAGAAACTTGTGATAATAAAAGATTTATTGTTATTTTTAGGATATGATTTGAATCATATGCTTTTATAATGAGATTTGGCACGTGTGCTGTGACTTTATGTTTCCTTAGCAAGTATGAATATTAACGTACCTTATCATAAAACAAGCCTCTAATTAAAAAACATTTTTATATGTCATTTACAACAATCTGGTGGATTTATTGAAATATGCCATAATTTTCTTGTTTGGTTTAAATATACTGCTTGAAAAATCTTCTAGTACATCAGTCAAATTTCTGATAGTGAAATTTTCCTTTGAATTTTAATGACAAATTTGAGTCAATATAAAGAGATTTTCATTCTAATTCTGATAGTGCTGCTGTTGGCTATCAAGTAATTTCCCATTAAGATACAGCATGAAAATGGTATCATGGGAAAATAAGCATTTTGAGTACCTGTATAGTCTGAGAAAGAGAGTTCTGGATTGCTTTCCGATGTCAAACTTGCAAAGGTCTTGTAATGTGAGTTCTTTTTTCCGCATCAAATATTCCCCTTGCAAGCATCTTGGGTTTTGAGCTGCAGCTCAGATTTCTTCCCTGAATTGTGATACTTGGCTTGCAACTTTGTACTGCAGTACTGGCACTTTGTCCCAGAAAGTATGACAAGCAGTGAAGGGAGATTTGGATTTACCAATAGCATATGACTGGTTTGCAAATTGCAGGATTGGGTAAATTATCTTAAAAACCCATGAAGATTAAGAAACAAGATGAGACAGTGGCCAGCCATCCTCATTAGCTCTTGCCAATGCTGCATAGCAAAATTTCATTAAGGACTGTGTAATGGCAGGTCATACCAAAGTATCTTGCATGAAGTGACCAGTGTCTTTCCTCCTGTCTGCCTCATCACTACTTGTTCTGATCACCTCTGGAAATGGAGTTTATAAACTCTTACCTGACTCCCATGTGCTGCCAACTGGCCTACAGAATGTAGCTAGAAGTGAGGATATCATTTGAGGGGTTTCAATTTATATTTCTCTTTCTCCCTCTGCTCCCTTGAAGTTTTATGTGGCCTGCAAGCATCTTCATGTCTGAAGAATATCTGTACAACATCTGACATATTGCTGAATGCAGAGGAAAACATATGAGCCCTTTACTGCTAAGCAGACAACTTCATAGTAAAGTAATTATGCTGAGGATCCATGTGGGTACCATTGAAGAGAACTTTTGTATAGTCCACATATCTCAGTAATAACATTAAATTAGTTCTAGATTTTTATTTCCCCCTGTAATTCCCATTTACTGTAAAAATCTACAGATAATCAAGTAAGGATAGCAAGCGTAATTTAATAGAAGTATTGAAGATATGTACAAGTTAAGAAAAAGTAGTTGAAGTGCATTTTATTATCTTCCCTGCTGTTCTTGATGGCATCGTCTGTGTTGGATTAAACCTCTCTCCATCAAACAGTGTCTGCCTTTGTGTCATCTCTCGTTCTTGCTGAGCCACAGAACAGTTCTGTTGGTCAGGCAGGAGCTGCATCTCCTTAAAGGCCTGCCTACACTTGAGCCTCATGTCACACAGTCAAAGAACTTCCTCCAATGTAATTGCTACTCACCATAACAGCCGCCACCTTGTGACTCACTCAAATCGTGCTTGACAGCGCTGCTCAGGGCTCACAGGTCACTTACCTGGAGGCTATAAAAAACCTCATCGGAGCCTGGAGCCTGCTCCGTAGTATTTTAGGGCAGATACAGCTGCTGTGAGGTGCGCACAGGATAGGGGCTGCGATACATAACCATTCCAGATATGGATGTAGCGTTGAGCTAATGGGAAATCAGAACCAAAACAACTGTCCTTCTTGTTGCTGTGTAAAAGTTGGCATTGTCATTGTCTGAATCTCTTCTTCTACCAGCTGACTTAGCTCTTTAGGTTCCCATTCTCCTTCCTCCTGTCTCAGCCCCTCCCCCTGCCATTGTCAATATAAACAACCTCCATCCTGGCTCTTGTCAGTGATAGCAAGAGAAGAGAGCTGCTCTTTTTGCACGGACCAGATGCAGTAGGACCATAAGAGAAAAGAGAAGGTCTTTTGTTTTGAGCATCCCATGATGGCCTAAGATTGACTAAACTGTTGCTTGCTACTTGCTGTGTGCATCTGTCTGGATGTGTGTCTGGGTAAAATTTTTTCTGGTCTGCCTTGAAAATGACAAAGGCTGGCAGGTTGTCTTGGTCTCAAAGAGAAGCTGTCTCCTCCTCCAGCATGTGTGTGGTTTTTGTCAAAGAATCTGGGTCCCTGTACTTGTCTGCCTTGTGAATTACCTGAAATACACAGTCGATGGATAGTACCTGTCAGCACATTTCACTAGACAGCTCCAGAGGGGAAAAAAAGAGTTTAAATAATCATCTCTCTCCCCTGTGCATCAGGAAAGAGTGATAAAAAAATGGAGATAAAAGACTATTGAAGCCTTAGGACATTTCATATCTTTTCCCTGGGGCAAATGCAGGTCTCTTTCCTGCAGTAAATACATTTCAAGCTGTTCAGTTTTAAATTTATTTAGTGACAATACTTCTGAGGCTTCCCTGGAGAGGTTATTTTGTAATTTAATAGACGCCACTGTTGGGAAAATTTTTTCCTGTTCTAATTTACTAAGCACTCAGTGGTTTTCATCTTTAAAGCCCATTACAGACCTTAAATAATCTGTAGACAGTTACTGAAAGGTAGCTGAGCTATCACCTCTCTCACCCCGAGCCTTTCTGTTAATAACTCTGTGTGAACTCCATTCAACTTAATTCAAACATATATTTCTGCAGTTAAATCAGAACTTATAGTATGATAAAATTGCAGGTCAGGGACAGATTTTTTTTTCATTCTTGTATTTTCATTTTAAGTGTGCAACTTGCTCATCATTTCACATGTATCCTAGCATTTATCCCTAATAATGTGGTTTTTTTGCCAACTGCATTTCATTGTTTTCAGCTCTACCCCAAACAACAATTCTTCCTTCACCTGCTGAGGTGTACAAAGTGCGCATGGATGATTTATCTGACAGTGCCTTGTCTTTGCAGGTTCAGCTCCCTCTCCTGGTGCTACTTTGCCTACCCTCCTTCTAGGCCATCTTCTCCACTGACATCAGACTCATCTGGCAGCTCCAAGGACCAGTTTGTGGTCACATCTGTGTTTTCTCTCTCCTCCCAGCAGCAAAAGATACTTAATTGTCCAAAGCCACCAGAGAAATTACTGCTGTCTCTCCTTTGTGCCACTCCATGTAGAACAACAACTCCGCTGCAGCTCGGAACAACCTCCATGTCTAAGTACCGGAGGAACTTATCAGAAGGACACAGGTGTCAGGAGATGACACCAGTGCCCAATAATGCCCTTATGGAAGGAAAAGTGTACAAAGAGTCTCTATTATGGTCTGTCAACACACTGAATGCCTTTTGTTAGCCTATTGTCCAAAATGTCCTAGAGATAACTTGGGGTCCTGTTAAATTGCCCTTAGCAAGCCTGTGTCCTTGAATCCTCATGCTGGCTGCTGGGCTGCTGGTGAGGAGACTGAGGTGGGCATTGATCTGCCCAGCTTGGTGACCTCTGAGAGCCCCTCTGCATTCTGTGTGAACTTGGAGCCAGAGCCAATGTGCAATTTAAAACAGATTGGTCAGAAATAATGTTTCAGGTTGGACAGACAGGGAGGCTGCTTGTGAGGTTTATGCGGTGGCCCTGTTTCACCCCTTTGTCAGCCTAAACAGAGCCCCAGACAAAAAATCTGTTTCACTTGGGCACTTGTGTTTGAGGGCATATATTTTTGGACTAGATTTTGACACAGAGATATTATAAACCAGCTTTCAACCGGGACAGTGGCTGTCTCTCTTTAAGCCGCAGTTAAGAGGGCTGTGTGCTTTCAGGCAAGAATTGTGTGTGCCGTGCCGGTGTGAATTGCCCTACATTTCTGCTACCTTGCAATGTGTACATGGCTAAAAATAACACTGGCCTTTTAACCGTCACATGAAACACCCAGCACTTACCCGACAGTAGGCAAACATGGGCGCATGGAGCTTGGAAATTCAAGGAAGCAATCAAAAGAGTATTTGTACACTTTGTTCTCCTGGTAATTCCTCTCATGGATTGGGCTGTCATTTTAAATGTAGCAAGTGACTGTGTATTCAGCTTCCACCACTCCAGATGGCAAAGTTCATCTGTTTTGCATTTTGTAATCTTGTATTTCAGGGCAGTGTCCAAAATGGTTGCCTTTTTAATAGTTAACTCCAGGACAGAGTTACATACTGACTCAAACCCAATAAAAGGCTTAAAGAAGTATTCGCTGTAGGACCTTGGCTTTGTAATGTTCTAGTCCGCCTTCTCTTTTCACTTGTGTTAGCCTGCACAATGCAGAGCCATATGTTACCCTGACACATCTGGCAGAGCAGAGTTTAGTCTGATGTTAAATTTCAGGTCAGTCAGAAAAAACAGTTTTAGTCACTGTTGTAGGTACATTCAAGTCGAAGTCTGAAGGAAAACCTCTCTGTATATTTGTATATTAGTAGCTAATCTTTTCTGCTGAATGCCACATGACGAAATACTCCTCACCAGCTTACTGGCTTTAAAACTGACATTTCAATTTTGTGGTGATTATCTTGGATGAAGGCTTGGATCCTGCACAGTTTCACTGATAGCACGTCTTCCATTGGCATCTCCTCTGGGAGGTTTGCACTCCATTTCAGATTTGTCAGCAAGACTAATGCCAGCCCTCCTGAGCATCATGAGTCCTGAGCCAGTATTTTCCTCTTATGAAATCCCTAAACCATGCTACAGTACCTGTTGTAAATAGAGGGACAGAAGCTATTCCATAATTTGGAAGTCTGAATATCTGCCCTGGATGAAAGTGATGGCAGAGGACAGTTTTATTGAAAAGTGGTAGAAGTAAGTGGGACAGCTGAAGGTGCAAAAGCTGTACAAAGCTGAAATGCACAACGGGGTAGAGACCCTGTTGCGTGTGCAATATCAGGCATTTTAACCTTGTATTCCCTGGTTTGGAGCTCTCTGGACTCTTGCTTTCATCCTTTGCCTTTCCAACTCTCAAAATCTGTGCAACAAGGCAACAAAGCCTTTTAGGGTAGTTGTTTTAATTCAATTGTTTACCTTAGCAAACCTGATGAAAGCAAAATTACTGTACACAAAAACTTGTTTTTTTCCGTGTTATTCTGATCTAGGGGAGGCAGAATGTTTCTAGCGATACAAATCAAGACACTGGAAGTAGCGGAAAATGTATAGGCAGGTGATCATTTGAATAAAATGCATGGTATGTATAAAACATAGCCAACCATTCTGTTAGCATTCAATCTGTGTGAATTTTATGATTAACATAAACAGGAAAGTTGCAGAGTTTTGAATTTCCGTCAAAAGGTGCCAGAACCTGCAACCTTTCTGCTGCTCTGTGGTGCAGGGCTAGATGGGGACGTAGATGAAATTTTGCTGTCTCAAGTTGATTTGATTTTGAGTATGCTTGCAGAATAGATAGTGGTAACAAACATCCCCCTAGGCTGTTTGGCCTGGCTATCTCTTATTCTCTGGTACTGCATTAAGGATGTTTTTAAGTACGAAGTATGCCTGCCCTGGGAAGAGCTACTTCACTTTTTCTGTCTTTTAATTTCCTTCCCTTTGCTTGGCACTCCTGGGAGGTAATCCAAGCTTTGAAATCACCACTACTTGCACTGAGGTTAGCAGTATTTACAAGTACTGTTATAATTAAATTATCTGGCCATCCATCCCAAAAGTCTCCCTGACATAGCAGCTGGGACTGCTGAACTTTACTGAAGGAAGCACTGCAGATGCTTGACTGGGTCATATCTGTTTATCATGTCTGGTTTATCCTTTCCTAAGACAAACATCCTACGCCAGTCAGTCTCCCTTCAAATAGAAGTGTGTCCTATGTCTCCAGTTCTCCCTACTACCTTGCCACGTGGTCTAACCTTTGATCATAAAACCCAAAATGAATGGGATTAGTCAGTGTTCAAACATGGACCATACCAAAGCTTGAAAATCACAAAGACAGCTGTTTAAAAGGCTCAGCACAAATGGCATCTAAATGGACACTTTTGCTAATAGGATGATAGCTAGTAAAGGATGAGAAGTAAAGTTTACATTTGCACAGCACAAAACTGAAATATTCCTGTGAATCTTCAGAACTTTCGTCCTCAACAACTTTGGATTGCCAGGAAATAGATCTCAGATTTAGTAAGAACCCTAAAAACAAGCCCAAAGAGCCTATCTGCTCCAGGGTAAGTCAAGGAACAGAACATTTCCATAGTACGCAGTAAAGCGGCTCAATCAATATCCTGCAGAATGAACTTTGTCCCTAGAGGACACTGCTCTGCCAGTAACTCTGGTCCTAATAGCTGCTTGTCTTTGTGCCTGCTCTCTGGAGAGGAAATTGCCTAAAAAGGGTCTGGAGAAAGAAGGAGTGACCGAAAGCCCTAACACTTCTGGTACAAAGGGCCCCAAATTTCATGTGCTGAGTGAGCATAGCAGTAGAACAGTGGAGACGAAGAGTGTTACCAATGTGTTATATGAGGCATGCAACTTCAAACATGCTGTAAATAATGTTGCTATTACATTTAGTAGTGCAGCTTAAGAGCTAGATTTGATGGGAAGGTCAGTTTAAATAATTTAGAATAAATATTCTGAATAGGAGAGTCATGAGAAAAGTATTTAGTAATTTTTTTAAAACTGCACAATATTTTTATATTTGTTGCTATGTTAATCCCTCATAAACAGATTTTCATTGACATTCTTTTTTATCGAATGCTAAGATTATTGCAAATAAAGGTCATAACAAAAGTTTTATACCAAACAAAACTGCAAAGCAGCCCTGCGAATTACTGCCAAAGCCTCACTGCACAGATGCCAAGGAAAACAGCTAGCAAGACTGCTGGAAAAATGCCCTCACAAGTGGATTTCAACATTGCATATATGGGCATATATGAAATGTCTGGGGACTTCCCCATGGCTTGTGTGCAAGAAACAAGGAAGACGTTTGAGATACATAAGAGAAGAGTGACTTGGCCCCACAGAGCACAAAGCTGCCAAGCTCCCAGTGGACCGGTTTAGGATGCAGCATTTGCATCCCCAGAAATTGATTGTCCTGTGCAGTGAAAACAGTTCTGTTTTCTTTCATTTCAGGACCTTTTTATTCCTTAGCTTTATTAGTTATCAAATAACTCTTAATGAATTCTCTACAGCTTCTCTTTGCCTCACCCAGGATTGGAGGAAAGGCCCGTTCTTCACAAAGAAAATGCATTTCATTCCCTTATTACTGGGTGGCCTGATACAGACAGATATAGAGAGGTATATGCCTTTTCTACAGGGAGAAATTAGAGACACTTAAATAAACTATTAAAATCAATTACATTAGAGTAACACAACCGCCCCTGATGCATATAGACTAGTTACCACCTGGCTAATACTGATTTTTTGGATGTCAGTGACGCGATGAAACAGGTAGTTTCCTGTCTTGCAGCAGTAGTGCGTGTCTGAATTGATTCTTGTAAATCACACTGAAAACAGAACCTGTAATACAAACATATTATTCACATGCCTTTTGCTGTAAGAGTTAAAAACATAAAAATTTGCTGTAAGACCAAAGCTGTAGTAGTTACAGAGCTTTTTAGTTTTTTAAGGGGAAAAAGGATGGGTTTATTGTTTTAATAGCTATATAAACAGTAGGAAATTATGTGCCTAGATTCCAGTTTGCACATGGAACAGTGACAGTGTCATGTTGGTGAAGGGTTTATAGCACAAGTCTTATGAGGAGTGGCTGAGGGAACTGGGGATGTTTAGCCTGGAGAAAAGGAGGCTCAGGGGTGACCTTATCACTCTCTACAGCTACCTGAAAGGAGGGTGTAGCCAGGCGGGGGTCAATCTCTTCTCCTAAGTAATAAGTGATAGGACAATAGGAAAATGCCAAAAAATGCAGTAGCAGAGGTTTGGATTGGATATTAGGAAAAATTTGTTCACCAGAGGGGTTGTCAAGCACTGGAATAGGCTGTCCAGGGAAGCAGTGGAGTCATCATCCCTTAAGGTATTTAAAAACTGTGCAGACGTGGCACTGAGGGACATGATTTAGTGGTAGACTTGGCAGTGCTGGGTTAATGGTTGGACTTGATGACCTTAAAGGTCTTCTCCAACCTTAAACACTTCTATAATTTTATGTAAGTTGGTTCTCAGCACTTGAACAGACATTGAACATTCCTGAGATTAACATTCAGTATTTAAAGTAAATTTAATTTAGCTGGTGCTAATGATCCATAATAAATGCATTGTCTCTGATGAAACAGGGACAAGTATGGAAGTTGCAAGGAAGCAAATGCAGTGATTTCCTTTTGGTGCGTGTAGTGCTTCCATTGTAACTTGTTCTGGGAGTGTGAGCCCATGGGAATCTGCTTTTGGTGCTTTTATGTATGAGCTATTCCACATTTCTAGTGGGCAGAGAGAAACATCGACCAGAAATTCTTGGTGATATCATGGCCCTATCCAAGTTCAAGTGCTTTACCTTTTCTCTGTCAATCTCCTTCTGTATTGATAGCTGCTGGCTTTGGCAGGTAGGCTACTTGCTGACCTTGGACAGATGTGTGATAACAGAAGTTAAACGGTCTGCCTGCAGTCAGAAAGCAGAGAGTTTCATCTGCAGAAAGTGCCTGCTCTTCAGCCTCAAGACTGTTTTTCAAAGGCAGTTGCCTTACTGCCTTGGCAAGGGATATTCCTACTTTGATGTTTACAGTCCAGAAAAAGGGGTTTTCAATCTGTGTTCAGACTGCTAGATTCTGCCAATGCTTTCTAATTGCTCTATGACTGGTGTTGAGGAAAATCAAAGTTGTTATCACTAGGCTGAACTGCACTGTGTTGGAATCCTCAGTCCCAGTGGAAAATTTTCAGTCACACATGTCTAGAAAAAAATGGAAAACCATTGTCTTGAGATAGTAATTTCTAAGACCTGGAATAATATTTCTTATGGGTAAAACTCTGCAGAGTGAATGTATGTCCCAACTACTTTCTAATGCCACATGATTTTCAGTGCTAGACTCTCAGTTTTATAAATATCGACTCCTTCAATAT
>JAYRBT010000001.1:48625654-48641774 GCA_036023395.1 Myiotriccus ornatus
GTATTGTAGTGCTGCAAATTTACCCTCCAAAGCAAACAGCTTTTCATGTATTTCTGAAGTATGGTCAGCAGTCTTAAGCCTTTCTATTAAATTTTGTTTTTTAAAATTTGTGCAGTTCCTAATCTGGGGAGTTTAAATAGACCAGGATCCTTAGGAAGTAAATCTCTGGGTGACCTCACAGACAATGAGGTAAAGTTGGGTGATGCCCAGTTCTTTTGTTAACATGGAAATGTGCCAAGAGGGCAGTGGTTCATTCTTTTACTCCAAACACTGTGTTCAAGTTTCTTTCATTCAGTTGTGTAATAGAATTTCCTCTTCCTATGAAGCAACACTAGCTCAACATCCAGGAAGAGTGGACAGAGTAGTCAGTGAATGCAGTAAATGGCTCAATTAGCATCAGAACTTTGAAAGTATTTCTTAAAGTCTGGTAAAATTGTTTGGTTTATGGGTTGGTTTTTAAAAGTTACCTCAGTCATTAGGGATCAGAGTAAGAAAATTATTACAAACTAGCTTGAGCCACAGCATCTGAAACAAAAACATAGCCTTGAAAGCTTTGGTTGTTTATATTTAGGGCTCCGCATCATCCAGTTGTAGCAAGGGAGGGCAGACACCTGTTTGGATTTCCTGCAAGATTTCCTTAAATACGAGAACAATTTTAGCTCTGGGGGTTTGCTTTGGGCCCATTTGCAGTTGCAAGAGTATACAGCTGTGGAAGAGCAGTGACAGAAAGGCCAGGGTTACATGAAGGAGTAATTATTCACAGCTACAGTGCAGGAATAGACAGGATGTTGGTTAGATTGCTTAGCAGCTGTATTCCCACAGTCCAAGCTCTACTGTGTTTCCATTGAGGATCTAACATGCTTTCTGTTAAAGTAAAGCTGTTCGTGGTGTAGGAGGATATATTTAAAGCGAGAAGAGCTTACTGGGCTTTTCTCATAATTAAAGCACAGTCACTCTCCACTTATTGCTTTTCCTAATACTCACACTAAAATCGGACTTGAGCGCATTAGCCTGCTTTTGAACCAGTGCTTATTACAAGAGGCTATGTCTGTCTTATTGCTCTCACTGGAGGTCTTTCAATGTCATAGTCTTGGTGGAAAGACCTGGGCAGGTCTGGACTGCCACACGCACTGATGTGGCTTCCTGTGAGGTACTTGGCAATCTCCGCCTGAGTGAAGCATTTGCTGCTCTCCATTGACCAATGCTCCTCATGACTCCTGCTTGACAGGTAGCCTAAAGGGATCCTAAGCAGAGATGTCTGAAGCAGATTCTGTCCCTGTCAGCCCATCTTATCCCTTCTGATTATCCCTGCTGCTACTTGTCTAGTAGCTGCTCAACAGCCTTAGTTCACAGGTACTGAGATAATTGGCAATGATTTAAACTGCCAAGCTGTAAAGTGAAATGATGTATACCAGGAGCTGTTTTAAAAAGTGCAAAGGTGTACAGGCAGCTGTGGGGCTGTCCACCCTACAGCAGCTGAACTATGCAGCAGAATGGGAACATCCAAGAAAGGAATGAAACAGATAAGTGGGACAGAGATAGGTTTCAGTCTCCCCATTTGGAGACAGAGTTAGCAATACCAGCAGGAATTTTAGAGGTAGAAAGCCCTGTATTAAAACCAGATGTCACTATAGAACCTCACACATATACAACATATAGGCTGGGACTGAGAAAAAAGATAGTGGTGAAGCCATTAGCAAAAGTAAGGTTAAGTTACATCTTCAGTTTTTCGTGTGTAGCCTTCCAAGGTTCTGATACACAGTATTTTTCTCTTTGTTTAAAATGAGCTTGGTTCCCATATTGGCTCAGTGTATGTGTGCACACGGAACTTCAGTAGGCATGGAGGAGTCACAGAAAGGCAGTAGGGAGGGGTGGACAGATGAGACTCATGCTCTTATTAATGACATTGTTCTACAGTACAATTCTAGCAATAAAGGTGATGGTTATCCTACTATTGGCTGGCATAATGTGTTCTGGGGTGTATAGAGCAGACAGTGATTCTCCAGGGAAACTGGGTACAGCTCATCCACAGCCTCGATTACTGCTCTGGATATTGCATATACTCTTGTGTGGCATCATATCTTGGTATTCCTGTGCTGGCTGCTCATAACCTGGGCTTTTCTTTGTTTTCCCACATACCACCCACCAGAGAATAAGCCATGCACATCAGAAAGTGAGATGAGAAATGGTGCCACCTCTTCCTTCAAATATTAAGAAAAGCCAAGCAAGTGAACTACCTTCAAATCAAGAAGGATGTAATTGCTCCCTCCTGCACTTTTAGCTGTCTCATCATGCATGCTCTGGCATGTGGTACCAGGAGAGGCTGGGAATAGGGGGGTGGATCGTGGGTGTCTCTGTGTCTGTGTCATTGAACTCAGATGATGAGACACAGAAGGCAGAGAGGGTTGCCTGGGATGTGTGGAGGAAAACATAGGTCTGATTATAGATCTACTCATCAAAAACACTGTTTCCCAGGAGTATGAATCCCATCCAGGTTGCCTGCCTTAACATCCCCCCTGCATCAGAAAATTGCCTCCTACACTACCCTGAAATGACTCTTGGTCTTAATTTAATGTACCAAGCAACTTCTATAGCAGCAGTGGTAGTTCAAATGGGAAGATTTATATATTAAGTTCTCCAGTGCTCTCTCTCTACCCAGGTATCTTCTCTGCTGGTTCTCGAGATGTGAAATAAACATGTGGAAGATATTTTTAGGAAGTCTTTGTTACTATCTCTGTTATGTAACACCACTGAGACTTATTCAGGTTGTCCAGAAGTAAAATGTGTCTCTTTGCAGCTCATGAACGTGTAATAATGAAGAGGTGTCAAAGCAGAGAATTTTTGGGCTTGGTTTTGGTGGTGATTTTTTAGAAAAATCCATTAACAATCTATTGTTGGGGGCAAAAGGCAGTGTGAACCTAGTTTAATACATATTTTATTTTGGAAGTCATCTTGCTGTAGTAGATACCAAAGGCAGGGGTCTTTCCTGGCTCATACATATGGAAAATATGTATGTTTCAGAAGTTGCCAGATGGTAAGCTGAAAACTGAGCATTTTAAAAAATTTTCTCCCCAATTAAAAGGGAATATTCTACTTTGGCTCTGTTTTGTTGTACTTCACTTCAGAAGCAAACTGCATAATTGGTCCAATATATTTTTTGTTTAAGACGAGGAAAACATGGGATGTGGCTGAGTAATCACAACACAAGCTTAGTAAAGTGGCTATGTGTATTTCTTTCTGTGCCTCCTCCTTCGCTATACTAAGACCATATCAAATATTTGCAGCAACATAACCTTAAGCATCTCATGCAGTATATGCATGAGCTGTAAATATTGGTACTTCTGTGAAGCTAACATTGCCATGAATTATAGAACAAAATCATAGAATCATTTAGTTTTGAAAAGACCTTTAAGATCGTTGAATCCAACCGGTCACCTAACACTGCCAAGTCCACCACTAAACCATGTCCATAGGTATCATATCTACATGTCTTTTAAAGACTTCCAGGGATGGTGATTCCACCACTTCCCTGGAAAGCTGGTTCCAATGCTTGACGACTTTTGATGAAGCAACTTTTCCTAATATCCAATCTAAACCTCCCCTGGCATAACTTAAGGCCACTGAGGGCAATCACTTCCCTGGTCCTGTCTAGCTAACAGGCCTGTAGTTCCCCGGATCCCCTTCTGGCCATTCTTGTAGACAGGCATCAGGTTTTCTAACTTCCCCTCGACTGTGACCTCCCTAGTTAGGTTGGCCAGGACTGCTGGTAAATGATGGAGAGTGGCTCAGTGAACACTTTCACCAACTTCCCCAGTACCCTTGGGTGGATCCCCTCTTACCCCAAAGACTTGTGTGTGTCTAAGTAGTGTAGCAGGTTGCTGACATTTCCTCTTGGATTATGGGATCTTCATTCTGTTCCTAGTCTTTGTCTTCCAGCTCAGGGGGCTGGGTACCCAGAGAATAACCAATACTTTTGAAGACTGGGGCAAGGAAGGCAAGAAGTACCTTTTTCTCATCCTTATCACTATGTTTCCGCCTGTATTTAATAAAGGATGAAGGTTCTTTTAGCCCTCCTGTTGTTGCTAATGTTTTTATAGAAACATTTTTACTGTCTTGTATGGCAGCAACCACATTAAACTCTAGCTGGGCTATGGCCCATAACCTCCCAGCATTCTCATAGTCCTTCTGAGTTGCCCGCCCCTTCTTCCAAAGGTCATAAACTCTCTTTTTTGAATGAGGGCTAGTGACTGTGAGACTTCTCCCAGCTGCTTACAGAACATTTCATCTGCCTCTTCATCCTGTTTGAGGGGACTGTAACAGACTCCCACCAGGATGTATGCTTTGTTGGCCTACCACCTGATTATGACCCATAAACATTCAACCCTGTTGTCTCCATCATCAAGCTCTAGACAGCTGAGACCCTCCCTAATCTACAGGGCCACCTATCCCTCCTTGCCTATTCCTCGCAGCACTCCAGTTTTCCAAGTCATCCCACCATGTTTTCATGATAGCAACAATGTCATAGTTCTCCTGCTGCACAATGCTTTAATTTAACAGAAGATCTACTCTTTCCTACTTACTTTCTAGGTGGCAAAGTGATCTCGGACATCAGTTGGCCACTGCTGACTTCCTTTCAAGATGCTTGCCTTAATTTTCTGGTTTTGGATTCATATTCACTGTCAAGATGTCTTTTATTCACTCACTGTGTACACAAGTGCCTGTAAACAGCTTCAGCATTTTCCCCATGTCTGGAGAATTTGCTACTACTCTTTTGAAGAAAAAGCTGCTGCTTTTCATCAGTGGTAATTGTCAGGTTTACACTCTGAGGTCATTTTGACATTTCAATTTTTTTCTTGCTAAAGGAAAATATTTGCTTGTTTATTATCAGCTGTAAAGTCAAGGTTTTACTGTTCCCAGAAATAAATTACTTATTATCAATGCAATTCTTTTTTTTCCAAAGCCTGAGGAAAATCACTTGTAATGGAAATTAGCAATGGCTATTACTGAAGAGGGGAACAAAACATTTCCTTTTTATTATCTGTCCTATTAAAGGTTACCAAAAAATGTCAGGTGACAAAGTAGAAAAAGTAGATACAAATCAAGTCATGTTTTAATCTTACTTTTTTAATTCTAATGATGAACCAGAAGAGACCTTAATTATGCAGTTGCATGACTTAAATACTCTTGCTATTGTAGATAATTACATTTGCAACATGCCTTGAAAGTGTTAGTGGACTTGTGGAGCTGATTCTATAATAAATTCCTCATTTAGTGCTCCCATACAGAGGAAGTGGTATATCTCTGTTTGAAAATGTGAAATTACTTTCCCAAGTAGCAGTAACAGCACTTTTCTGAGTGTAAGGTGATGTGTGCTTCAGAGACTATATCTGTTCTCACATTTTATTCAGTTGGGAAAACAAAAGAAGGTTTTCGTTTGTCATCAAAAATGGAGTATGTTCCCCCAGCAGAATTACCCAAAGAACACTGAGTTTTCAGCAAGGTGACATTTTGAAGACAGGACACTTGACCAATCCCTGGATTACATTCACAAAGTAGTCATTTCCATCCCAGTAATTAGGGAAAACAGACATGACTCTACATTATTTTATTTTGAGGATGACAGAACTGCAATGTGTTGCTTCAATACTGTCTCACTAGGGACCTTATGTCTTCAGTGTATTGTAGAGAGGACGGAAGTGCTAATGCTGGAAAATCGAAGCACATGTTTTGCTTCCAATTTTAGCTCTCTCTCCCAACACTGCTGAATATTTATCCATTTCTTTCTTCATAGCTTAAAATTACAGCAATTGTTTAGCAATTATTAAATTGTATTTCCCTTTTTGCTCAGAAATCTTTTGTCATTTAATCTGTTTATAGTACAGAAAGGTCTTGGAATGCCAAGTATAAAGTGGAACTCGGAAATATAATGTGTAATAAATGATAAAGTGCATAAGAAGTCATAGGATTTCACCAGAAATACAGTAGGATACAGTGGGAGGCTGATCTTTTCAGCTACTTCTCACATTGTATTTTCTGTTTTTGTTAAAGAAGAAAAAAATTATTTTCAAAAAATGTGCTTTCAGAATTGTCCCTTGTTGATTGTACTCACGGGGAACCGAAAGATACATCCTTCTGCAAATGTCCTTTATTTGGTTTTCTGACGGTGGCAACACCTCACACTTCTAGTGGATTCAGAACTGTGCTTTAGTCTCTGTTTTCTGTCTTCTCAAAAAGATGGATGGAAGTGCTGGATCAGAATGAAATTCTGTACCTTCTGTTTTATTACAGTAAACGTTGCTAGGGAGAGGTCATAATCTGTCTATATAGCATCACAGAATAGTTTGGATTGGAAGGGACATTTAAAGGTCATCTAATCCAACCCCCCCAGCAATTAGCAGGGACATCTTCAACTACATCAGGTAGTCCTCAATTCAGTGAGAAGAATGGATCCAGTATTATTCCAAGTTTTTTTCTTGCACCTGATGTTTTTTCTCACTGTGCTAAGTGCCTGCAGGTAAAAGAAGGTAATAGCATTGCAGGGAATGCCAGAGAGATTAAAAGGCCACCACATTCCTGCTGTCATGAGGATGGTACTTCGTCACCATATTTGCTGTCATGAGTAAAGTGCTTCCTTGTTCTGTCCCTATTCACTTATTCAACCCATTGAACAAACCAGCGTGAGAGGCTGCACATCAGTATTCAAGGCACACCACAATGTGAGGAATCTGGAAGGGGAGCTTGATTTTAAATGGGGTTGAACTTGCTGAGTATCTAGTTCTCACAGAGCCCCTTTTGTCAAGGGGTCTCAAAGGGTTTCACAAAATTAACTACATTTTGCTGGTGATAAATGTCTGGTGAAAGAAGAGTGAACAATTAGCCATCGGCAGAGCCAAGAATAGGTCCTGCTCTTGATTTTTCCACTGGACAGCACTGCCTCTCACAAACACCCTACGCACCGTGTCTTGTCTCATAGCTGGGAGCTGTGGGAAGGAGGCTGTTGCATCAAGGAGTGGGGCAGCAGGTGCTTTCCCAGGGACTGTTGGCTGTGTGCCTGTGTCAGCCTCTCACCCTGCTGGAGTCTGCAGGTCTCCCAAAACTGCCCAACAGGCTTCCTGCATATCCCAGCTACCATCTCTGAGTTCCACATTATTAGCAGGATTGTGTTCAGGGCCGTGGGAGGCAGTGTTTCTTTTCCAAGAGGGGGTGATGGATTTGCAGTGGGAGACCCACAGCAGTTGGTGCTTGGCAAGTGCTGTGTGAGGCCCTGGGCTCAGGGAAGCTATTAATAGTCTCTGCTGAGAAGCTTATATTGCCTCAATAACATGGATCATTAATTTTGCTTTTTAATCATTAAGAAAATACCTTTGTTTGATGGAATCTTTGGGACAAAGTCAGAAGTGAGAAACTTTTCTGCTTTTCTTACTCATGGAGCATTAGCTATTAAATAAGTCACTAAGCTTTTAACTATCCTCTTTTTCATGATTTAAAGTGATGGAATGATTCTATTTGTATGTATACAAATTAGTATGCTGCTAAATCATTATTTTGAGTTGTCTTGATTTCTGAGCACCACATGTTCGTAGATGAGAAACCTGGAGCAATGAAACACGTAATGCAAGCAAATAAAAGGAAGTGGTATAGGGATTTACCCAAGGAATTTATCCTGTCTAAATACCAGTTCCTAATAAAATTATGAGGAAATAAATGGATTTTTTTTTTCTGCTGCTAATGTGCCTTATTATCTTCTTTTTAAAAATGTTCATTACAATATTAAGATGTCTTCTGAAATTCTCTCTCTCTCTCTAAGGTCAATATACAGTCTGTAGTGCTCTGCTTGGTGCTACTTTCACTTTGTTTCCTCTCTTAAAAATCAAACAGTGAAATAAGCAGTTTCTAGGGCAGACTGTGATTCAGAAAGGATATAAGCAGTGCACCATGCATAAAAAATTCAGTGGCCTATGGATGGGTTAAAAATTGGAGGTGCATCTCTCTGGGTGGTTTCCTACCACCACCACATGCAATGAAGGACATAAATAGGCATTGGTGGATAACCTACATCCTTTCTCTTAGATGCAGGTGGTTGTACAAGAGTCTCCAACAATAGCAGGATTTACAGCTCTTCCCAAGGGTCTGCAGCAGCAGCTGTGGTGCTGAGGCCCAGGCAGATGAACCACAGCACCAAGAGCTTGCGCCACAATCTCTCCAAGCTGACTGCTGCCAACAGGGCTCTGTGGAAAAAAACCACAGTACAGGTATCTTTTTCATGCCCTTGTTTCCCATTAGGCTGACAAGACCTGCTCTACCACTGTCTGCTTCTCACCTGGATCCCATCCTGTTCCACTTACGGAAATCTTCCCTGTGACAGACTGAAAAAATGCCTTTCATGTGTACTGAGTGCTGTACAGCTTTCTGGAAAGAGATCATCCTGCGTTTGGGTAACTGAGGTTATTAATGCAGAAAATTGATTCCAGTTTGTTATGTTCAGACCTTTTTCATGTTATGTTCATCAAAATCTCACAGAGGTGAATTTTTTCAGTAAAATATTTAGGAGGCTTTTTATATCAACAAATCGTAGAATGCTTTTTTATGTCAATATTAATAAGTATTTTTTGCTATCAACATAACTTCTGAAGGCTTTTTTAACCATACAAGACCCTTATCAATATAGTTTCTAAATTTCTTGTGAGCCATAGAAAAGTAATAACCAAAGTACAAGCAAGCTGTGCATTGAAAGTATGAATTACAAAAACTGTTGCTGTCTTAATACCCTGAAACTCTAAAAAAACACAAGTAATGTTGTGGTGAACCTCAAACACAGCCCTAGAGAATGCAAAATGTAATATTATAGATGAAAAATGTCTGAACAGGGACACAACTGTTACAGGACAGGGATAAATTTTCTTTGGCCTTTACTAAAGGCTCATGCTTTTCTTACTGTGTAAAACATCAAGCAGCACAATGATAAGTAAAATCCATTCATATGGTTCATGATTCCTCACAACCTCATAAATTGGACTTCATATTGCTGTTTTATCATATTTACTATAGAATATGCTCCAGTGCTGACAGCAGTGCAAATGCAATTACAATTCCTCTACATCTCCCATTGGCTGTTCTGCTGCTGCTCTTAATTAGGCTCTTTCCTAGTGGAGTCTGGTAATGTACGGTTTTTGAAGTGGTAAATGAAATCACAGAATTACAGAATAGTTTAAATCGGAAGTGGGTCATCTGGTTCAACCTCCACTCAACATGGATCCAACTGAATCAGGTTGCCCTGGGCCTTGTCCAGGCAAGTTTTCCATTTCTACAGGAAAGATTTTTTTTCCTGTCTAATTAGGACTTTCATTGAGTCCATTGCCTCTTGTCTCATCACCATCTGCCCCTGAGATGATTCAGGCTCTGTTTCCTCTGTTGAACCTCTTATGGCTGAACAAACCCCCCTCTCTGCCTCCCTTTGTATGTGCTGAGCTCCAGTCCCCTTCACCAGACTTAAATCAGACAGGCAGTGTGCAGTGAGCTTGATAATGCTATGAAGGAGGGATGTTAAACACTCCTGTGTAGCAGTGAGAATGTGAGGAAATATAGAGAAGAACCTACTATTTCCAGTTTTCATAAAAATAGGAAGACACCCTGGAGTTGCTACATCCAGACTGGGGCAGGTGCTGTGGAGTTTGAGTAACTTCTACACTGCTCTGCAAGGATACTTATATCACCCCCTGCCAATGACTACATAATTTGTAAAAAGGAAAACAGAAGAGCTGGTCAAGGAGAATATGGAGTCCTCTTTGAGGCATGAGAGGGTGGCTTAGAAAATCGGGGAGTTCTTGAGAGAAGGATGGGGGTTCAGAGGGCAGGACTGAATGGGGTGCGCACCAAATCCTGAGAGTTTTAAGGAATATGTGCCCTGATCCACCAGTTCTGGTAAAGCCTGAGAGGCTTGTGTGCAGTCCTGGGGTTACTAAAGTGAACCTGGCTGCCCCAGGGGGGTAATATGAATGGTCAGGGATGTGCAATGGACAGTATGAACATCCAACATAGGCTGCTGGATGGCATAATCCAAAGCTGCTTTTGGCCTCCAAACTTCCCCTTTTCAAACACGACACCTAAAAGATCACCAGGACCATAATTAGAGCCACATAATAGGGGCAATGTCTCTCTGTTAAACTCAGTTCTCCTTGAAATCAACTACTAGGCTGCAACAGTGGTGCTCAAGATCCCAGTCACCTCAAAGAGGAAAGATTTCTCCCAGGGCCTCAGATAAGCTGCAGGTCCAGACAGAGTCTTCAACTCCCTTTCAGTGCTCTTTGTATCCCTCCTCTCCCTGCTCATCCTCCCTGCCAGGTTGTCTCAAGCAGCATGTCAAAACCTTCTGGTTTTGTCTTCAAGGTAGAAATGTAGATAAACATGCTGGATGGATAAACACCAGCACCATTTGCAACTGGTGCAGGAGACAAGATGTCATCTTAATTCAAGTTGGGTGCTGCTCAGTGGCCTCTGGTCTTCTGTGTAATGCTGGACATTTACTCCTAAAATCAAACTCTGCTGTCCCTGTACAGCTGTCCTGTAAGAAGCATCCTCGGTCACTCCCAGGATAAGAGGTGGGGTGATGACACCATGAATATTCATGTTGTTGGTTAGACTGACAATCACACTCCCTTATTTTTTTTTTTAATTTAAAAAAAAAAATTTTTTTTTTTACTTTTTATTTTTTAATTTTTAAAAAAAAATTTTTTTTTTACTTTTTATTTTTTAGTTAGGGACTAGTTGAATACACATGATAATTCCAGGCTCCAAGCTATGTTACAAGCTATTGTCCAGGGACAAGCTATGTTACCACTGCACTCCAAGGGGCAGAACTACTGTTGGGGTCAGTGACCTCTTCAACTGACTTGCTTTCAGTGCCTGGCAGTGCATGTAAGTGGCAGTGCAGGCTCTCTGTACTTGGTATCTTCACAGTTTCACCAGAAGAATTGCTCTTTTAATGTGGCCCAGGAATAGTTGTTTCAATTAGAGCATGATGGTGGGCTTGGAGGTGTAAAAACTGACAATCAAAATGGAAGGATTATTTCCCTTTTGTTCAACTGTGTGGGCTTCAGCACATCTGAATCCTTAAGGGGAACATTTTGATTGCTGTCTATTTGAAATGGGAAATTTGCAGGCTTGCACTTCGTGACCCAGTTGTGCATTTGTTCTTTCACAACCTGCAGAACTACAGATGCTCTATGCCTATGTGAAGCACATTCTTTCTGCACAGGGCATGTCTCTTAGCAGCTGGCCTGTGGGTGTGTGTACACAAAAAAAAAAAAAAATCACTTAAATGTGAAAAGAAAAGCAGGTTGATCTTGCTAAAGAAAAAAAAAAGAGCAATTTTTCTTTCTCACTCTCCTCTAACTGTAACAGGTGTATAGAGGTGAGAAAGATCCATCCTTCCAATTCTTGCAAGCAGGATGTTGGGATAGCACAGATATAGCTCCATGCTTTCTCTGAAAGAGCTTGTATGCACGCCAAGGCATTGTGTCTAACAGCTTGTGAAAAATCAATTGTGAAATCTCTGCCATGGCATTGATGCCAGTGAAAAATGCAGTCCCCATTTTACAGCACGAACTGGATTACCTGGCCACTGAGATGTTGGTAGATTGCTGCCTCTGAGTTCAATCATTAGATAAGGAAATCTGTTCAGTAGGTTACATAGATCTTCCTGTAATATTTACATTGTTTTATTTTTCAGACAATTTCCAGTCTCCCCCAGTTAAACCAGCACTTTTACTGTGGTACATGTACTTTTAAGAGATGAGGTTTTTTCCCTATTCAAATAATGTAATTTCATTTCAGCTTCATATTTTTAAACAAATGCAATAAATTTTGACAAAGTGCAGTGTTCACCCAACGTCTGGATGCTTTTGTACATTTCTTAATTCATTATGTGAGTTAATAGTAATTTACTTTGTTTCTGAGACTTTTACAGGCCATTTGCATTACTGACATTTCTTCTCTTCATTCAAATGAAGAATCTTTGAATCCTTATTCCCAGCTAGGGTTACAGGTGTATTGAAGGGTTTTGTAAATACTGGGATGACTTTGGCTCATGGTGAGCTCCCACTGTTGCCATATGTTCCTGTGGTTGCTGTGTCCTGCAGATCCTTCTCAGGGTCCCCTTACAGTATCTGCCTCCCTTCTGCCAGCAGCGGGGCATCTTCAGCTGGCAGCTGTGTGGGGCTGCACCAAATCGTGCTGGGATTTTGTGCAGCCTCAGACACTTGAATTTGCTGTTTGTCCTCTTAGATCTAAGCATGAAGACAGCACTCTAAATGTGGAAAGGTCACTGCTATTTGCAGTTCCCTCTGAAACTAATTATTATTCCTGTTTTCATAGAATCATAGAATTGTTCGGGTTGGAAAAGACCTTTAAGATCACCAAGTCCAACTGTTAACACAGCACTGCCAAATCCACCACTAAACCATCTGCCTCAGTGCCACATCTACACATCTTTTAAGTATCTCCAGGGATAATGACTCTATAACTTCCCTGGGCAGCCTGTTCCAGTGCCTGATCACCCTCCACCCTTTTGGTGAAGAACTTTTTCCTACTATCCAATCTAAACCTCCCCTGGTGCAACATGAGGCCATTTCCTCTTGTCCTGTCACTTGTTACCTGGGAGAAGAGACTGATCCCCACCCAGCTACAACCTCCTTTCAGGTGGTTGTAGAGGTCTCCCCCGAGCTCTTTTTCTACAGGCTAAACAAACTCAGTTCCCTCAGCTGCTCCTCATCAGGCTTGTGCTCTAGACCCTTCCCTAGCTCTGGATGTGCTCTGTGGGAATGGTGTAGAAGACAGTGTCAAAAGCTTTACTAAAGTCCAGCCAGAGAAAATCCCCAGCCTTTCCCCCATTCAGTCAAGCAGGTCAATTTGTCATAAAATGAGGTGAGGTTGGTCAAACAAGATCTGCCTTTCACAGACCCATGCTGGCTGGACCTGATCCCTTGGTTATGTTCTACGTATTACATGATGGCACTCAAGGTTATCTGCTTCATGACTTTCCCCAGCCCTAAGATCAGGCTGACAGGCCTGTAGTTCCCCAGATCTTCATTCCAACCCTTCTTGTAGATGGATGTTATGTTTGCTAACCTCCAGTCCACTGGGACCTCCCCAGTTAGCCAGGACTGCTGGTACAGGATGGAAAGCATCTCAATGAACTCTCCTGGCAGCTCCTTCAGTACTCTTGGGCAGATCTTATCTTCTGTGCTCTGGTAGGGCCTCATTGCAAAGTTCTTCCTTTCTTAAGCTTGGATAAAACCATAAAACATATAGACAGTAGTTTTTTTGTACTGACCAAAGCCCTGAGTCTGTGTTTTAAGCCGTGTGGTTTGAGTGGGGACACCTCTTGTCCATGGGGATTGAAGATTTCTTTCAGGAATAGTGCTCTGCTATTGGGTCTCTGAACCTCTACTGCTAAGTAGCTCAAGACAAATTCAACACTGTCCTGTGAAAAGGTCCAGAAAGTGGATAAATCATGACAGAAATAGAGACAATAAATTTTTTGAAAAACTCATGAGGACTCTCCTTTTCCAGTGAGGTCACTTTGTCTGTTTCAGCTGCTGTGTCTGTGGTAAAATCTAGACTAAGCTGTTAAACTCGTCACTAAAAATTAATAACAAGGAAACACATTATCAATCCAAGAACTCCAGAAAATGATGGTTCCCTTTTCAAACACTAGGCACATGAGCATTTCCTGGAACATGTGCTCCAGGCACACAGAGTGGACAAGGGCAAAATTTACACCTAGAGACACTGATGTCTGGAAATAGGAGACTAATATTGGGTCTGTGAACTGTCCCATGATGGAGCAACTTTCCTCACTGGCATGTGGCTGTGATTCTGTGATCAGCCTCCCCAAGGGAGAATTACTGTGTGAATCACTCTCTTAATGTCAGCTGGGACTGTTGCTTTCCTCTTACCTGATGTTTAGTAAAAGCTGCATAGAACATGTGCAGAGCTGTTGGATGACTACATATTTCTTAGTTTAAACCTGTTCCTTATTTTTTAAAGTGTCCCTGAGGGTGATTACTTATTCCTTTTTTATGAGTCATCACTTCATCTTTTGCGTAAGTAAAAGGTGGGCTAACTCAACTTTTTCACAGTCCTGACAATATAGTGATTAAATCTTGTTTTCAGAGCAGAGACACCCAGGGTCATAACAAAAACTAAAGAAAAATCTTCAAAATTCTTTTTTCTCCTTGAGCTGTCCTTAGACTTCATTAAATTCCACATTTGTAGGAAGAGTCACAAACATAGCTGTGTGTTTCCGGTTTGACTATTAAATATACATGAGTGTTATAACATGAAAAAGGAAATTGCACTCAGAACAAAAATACTTATGGGAGTGTTTTTTTGTAGCCAGTGAATACTTGCCACACAGGACCATCATACATTTTATTGCAAGATGGATTTGAGCTACAGAAGAAGTTTTTTGAACTAAAATAATGTATTAGCTGTTTCTGGATTTGCCTGATTGTTCCCAGGTAGACCCCTCTCCAATGCTCTGTGGAAATTTTCATGCAAATTTAGCATCTTTGAAAAAGAAGGATAATGAACTGTTATGACATGTTTTGTACTGACAGAATGAGCACATTTATCTCTAAAGCTATTGCAGAGGGAAAGTTTCTGAGCCCCATGGTAGAAATACAGGAATTTTCCCTTGGACCTTACCATACTAGCCAGGACTGAATACAGTCCTGGGGACTGCCAAGGAGAAGACACTCACAAATAAACTGAATATGAGAGACTCACTAAGACTTTGCTGGAAATCTGCAGTGTGAAGATTGTATAGCCTGGTCAGAAAAAGATGAAGACCTGAGAATGTTTGAGAGAAATAGTCCAAGCAGTTCACCTGGAGGAAATTCTGAGTTATGCAGATTATAAAAATAATTTTACTTTTAAGAATGAAACTCTTGAAATATTTTTGGGTTTATATTTTTATTTTGCTGCTAGACACAACATCACAAATGGTGCAGAAGCAAGAAAAAATTGTAGAATGTTGTAGAACACCAGATGTCTCTGGATATCTGTAGGTCTTCAAATAGTTGGTCATGACAGAAAATTAAAAAGCACTGTTTTCTAAGATTTATCCATAGCTAAAATAACACAGTGGAAACTGGAGTTACTGCCAAAATAGATGAGTTGTGGTTTTTTTTCAACTGAGAAAGCAATTAAAGGGTTCAGTGAAAATGCATACTTCCTTTTGTGGTCAACGATTCCTCAAACAATTGAATGTCAAAATGCTTTTCATAGCCTCTTACTAAATAGTTGAAAGGGAAATCATCCATTGTATAACTACTTTAAAGACAACAATGAAGCTGGAGAAAGAGAATTAATATTTACTTCCACCCAATTGCTTTTCTCTCTTCATGAAAAATTCCTATGGGCAACTCATCATTTGACCTTGAAAGCTTTGCATCATAGAATCATAGCATCAAAGAACAGACTATCCTGAGGTGGAAGGGAACTTTAAAGGTCTTCTAGTCCAACCCCCTGCAATGAGCATCAAAATTTTTAATTGCCTTTCCTTGTCTACCAAAGGAGTTTTAGAATTACCAGTAGTTCTGTTTTATTTTGTTAACGTGAATACATAGAAATTTTGAAGTACATCACCTCTACACAGTCATTCAAAGGACCTGAAATTGCTTTTCACTATGGAAGATAATTTAGAGCAAAGACTAGCTGGTTGACACTTAAAAAAATGAAAGTTATGTAACAGAGGTAAGGATTAAAAGAATTAGGTACCTATATACTATTTAAATTTATTTCATACTCTATTCCAAGTGTTTAGGATGCATCCTTAAAATGAGAAGCAACAAATCTCACATACCTCCAAGTTTATGACTTAATCTGTTAAGCGAACAATAATTTACTACGGTGAATTGATAATAGGAAGGTAAAGGTCTGTGGGATGAATCAATCTTTTTTGGGGAAAAAGAAGAACAAAAAAAGGAGACAAAAAAGCCGGAAATCAGAGCAGGCAGAGAAAGAGGTTTGTACGGTGTGTTGCGCTGTCACCGCCGAGACCCAGGTTCGATTCCTGGTCAGGGCCACTCCCCGGGCAGATGGAGCCCGTTAGCCCTGT
>JAYRBT010000001.1:48643621-48691236 GCA_036023395.1 Myiotriccus ornatus
AGTTCCGCGCACACTGTAACTCACCTAAAAAATCCAATGCGCAGGCTGGAAGGTGTAAAGACCTTCCCTGGCTCTTCATTCGCGAAGGCGGGCCATTATTATTATGAGGCTGAGGGGAATGTACAAGCATGTGTTGCAAGACGCACCTTAGAAAAAGCACTGTTTGATATTTAAGAATAACTATCTCAGCATCAATAAGTTCAGCAAGACTGTGACACTTCTATGACTTTCATTCTTAAATGCAACACCAGAAGAATTAGTTTTCTTTTGTAAACAGAAGCTCAGAGATTTCAGAAGTCTGCTACATATTGTTTCTATATTTCTATTACACAATTTAATTTCTATGGATAAGTGCTTTTATTAAATGATTGAAGAAAAAAGAGATATTGAAATAAACAACATGTTAAAATTGATGTTAAGCACAATTTTAAACAATGTTCATCCCAACTGAACCCTTTGTGTTGTGATTTCTGTACCTTTTCTCTGCAGACACTACCTTTTTAGTGGGTGTCTCTGATAAAAAGAGCTGAAAAGAGTTAGATCTGAGGGCAGGACATCCTTATATACTATCTACACAGATAAAACTCCAGTTTCATGTTATCTGACTAAAAAGACTTACCTGAGACATCTAACCAGGCTCAGCCTAGGTCAGTAGAGAAAGTACATCCAGGAGAGAGCTGAAGAGAGCTGCCATGTACCATAGCTCATGCTTTTCTGTAAATGGATGGAACACGAACTTGTATGTGTATTAAGAAGTTAATACACTGCTATCTGTGAAACAAAGTTTGATTAATATATATTAATCTATTAAAAATATAACCATATATACCATACATATGTAACCACTATAACCATTGATATAACCAGCAGTTTTCCAGTTTACTGCCAGGTAAAAAGTCCATCCAAACAGTATAGTAGAAGATGCCCTCATGAGGAGGTCTCAGCTGAAAAGTGGCTTTGGCCAAGAATGAAAGACACATGTTTAAGCAGCCTCTCATCGACCTGACCTCTAGATATGCAACCAGTGTTCAGGGGTGGACATCCTCTTAAAAACATTCTGGTCTTGTATTCATGTGGACAAAACATCTGAGGAATAGCTGTTACCATAGGATAAATTCTGTTCTTTATCAGAATGCACGTGACTATTTGTTCACGCCTTTACAGTAAATCAGCTTAGCATGATATTAAAAACTGAAAGGCAAAATTTAAGAAGAAAACTGAAACAGAGAACCCCAACTAAACCAGCTTTACTTGCAAACCTGAAGCACCCAACAAAACAAATATGCATCAAGCTGTGTCTCAGCAACGAAAGGAAATGAAGCTAAACAGCCTGTGCAGTTTTGCTAAGGGCTGGCAGTAGCACCAGACCGTACAAGACATGTGAGAGACCATCAGTCGGGAATAAAAGAATCTTAGTCTCAGCACCACGTACTTCATGTAACGGAAAACAGTTAAGATGTGCCTAAATGTTCTGCACTTGAAAGTAATATATTTCTAGAAATATATATTTTGTAGCACATGATCTTGAGGCATCATTAGCTGTTACATTCATATCATTCCCTTACCTACTGGAGGCGATGCTGACATTACAATAGATTCAGCGAGAAGAGCTGGCCAGTTTGTCAGAAACAAATACTCTCTCCCACACAATACAGATGAAAGCAGCAGTTACACAGGGCTAGGAAGGGAACAAAGAGCTGCCAGAACCCAAGACCTGCCTGGCTGGACAGAAACCAAGGTCAATGTAGTGCAGTTCCATGCTGTGATCTAGTACCAGATGCCTCAGAGGACAGCACCAGAAAATAGCACATCAAGTATGGAATACTTTCCACTCAGAAATATCTCTTTCATTGGTGCTGGAAACTGCAAATCTGTGTAGTTAGGAACACCCTTAGATCCCCTTAGCCACAGAAACAGGGCTTCCAAATCATCTTGCCATTAGTTTGTGATATTGCCAGGTACTGTCTGTCTAAATTCCACAAGTCTTCTTCAAATTATTGCAAGTTCCTGGACACATATTCTAAGCTTTCATGTTGCGGCACAAGAAGAATCTTGCTGAAGCACCTATGGAGGGTTCAAGACACCAAGCTTTTATTTCAAAGAACGAAATATAGTGCTCTCATAAGGAAACTAACCCTGAAACAGCATGCTTCAAGAAGGAAAGTAGTATTTTCAAGAAAAAATTACATGCTATCTGGGTAATAGATACAGCCAATTCATAGGTGGCCGATGAAGAGTCTACAGTTGTTCAATGTCTTTTTTTTTTTTTTTTTAATATATATAAGTATTCTTAAAATCCCTTACTAAGTTTAGAAAATTTGTTTAGATTTTGTGTTCCATGACCTGTGCAGCACTATGCATCATGGTGTGATGACATTTAGGGGAAGCAGTTCATTTTTCTCATGTATTTAGTTCAGTTTTGAAGGCACTTTCAAAGATGCTGAGTTTGCTGGAACTTGTTCTACTGATGTTTGTGTTTTGTTTAGGCATATTCTATATTTACCTTTCTGTTGTTACTGCAATCTTTAGGACATTCATAGTACTGTGAAGCAGTAAATTTTTTCTAACTTCTGGAATTTTCAGATGTGTGTATGTACATAACGAAACAAACATATAACAAATGTATGATATGAATTGCACTTTTTAATTTCATTTAGCCTTTATTTAGCTTCAGGCCATGTGATTGACAAGCCTTGCATTAAAGGCTGCATCCTGCCAACAACAGAAGCCATTCGGCACGCTCTGAATTTGGTGAGAATTTAGGCTCTGAAACACCTTGCAAGAATGAGCCATAGACATCACCTACTGGCATTCCATGTCACAAACTCACAAACCAGAAGAGGGCCTGTGGCTCTGCACAAACTGATGTGAAAATCTAGAACATTCCTGGTGATGACTCAATAGAGACCTGTGCTTTAAGAAGATCATAGCTGAGTAGTCTCTACTGTTACATCTATATTGGCTTTGGTGGCTAGGATTGAGATGAGGCTTGAGTTCATGGTGACAAGGGGTTTGAGTTGTTTGACTCTTTATTGCCCCTGTGGGAAGTTCAGGGGGGCTTGGAGAGCTGCTTGGGCTCCGAGCAAGCTATACATGCCATGCAAGTCAGCTCATAGGAAATTGCATCTGGACCAACAGTACAGTGTAGTTGTAACTTCACTTGTTTCATGTTACACCACACCTACAACCTATGGGGGTCATAGAAACATAGAGAATCCTGAGTTGGAAGGAACCCACAATGATCATCAAGTCCAACCCCTGGCCCTGCACAGGACAACCCCAAGAGTCACACCATGTGCCTGAGAGCATTTTCCAAACTCTTCTTGATCTCTGTCAGTCTTGGTGCTGGGACCACTTCCCTAGGGAGCCTGTTCCAGTGCCCAACTCCTCTCTATGTGAAGAACCTTTTCCTTACATAAACCTAAACCTCCCCTGACACAACTTCATTCCCTTGAGTTCTGTTGCTGGTCACCAGAGAAAAGAGATCAGTGCCTGCCACTCTACTTCCCCTAGTGAGGAAGCTGCAGACCATTATGAGGTCTCCCCTCAGGTGTCTCTTCTCCAGGCTGAACAGACCAAGTGATCTCAACCTCTCCTCATACAGCTTCCCCTCCAGACCCTTCACGATCCTTGTGGCCATCCTTTGAATGCTCTCTAAGAGCTTGATGCCTTTTTTATATTGTGGCACCCAAAACTGCACACAGCACTTGAGAGGAGGCTGCACCAGCGCACAGTAGGGAGGGACAGTCGCCTCCTCTGACTGTCTAGCAATATCCTGACGCACCCCAGGACACAGTTGCTTAAGTGTTTGCATTCACCAGAAAAATCAGGCAGGCTATTAAATTATTTTCTTGTCTCAATTTCATAACTCAGTGGTTCTGGTTTTGAAATAGTTCAAATACATCCCCAGCTGTGTGATGAGGCAACCCAGAGGAGAGCAGCCCTGTGTTGCAGGGCAAGCTGAGGTATAGCCATCACTCTGGGGAGTGGAAAAGCTCTAATTCAGCCTTGTGTCTGGTCTTTGGTTTTGGTTTTTTTTTTTTTTCCTTGATTCATGTGTGGAGGTCACTGCTAAAAAAGTTAGCTTAATTCTCTGGGAAGTGAAAGTGCTTTCATGGTCTATGTTGCCACACCACAGGGAACACAAGTTTGGCAAGATGAGATTGACTGAATACGATGAAGTGAAAAAAGAGACTGCAGGTGTTTGAAGGAGGTGGGGGCTGATCTGCAGGCTCCACAGTGGACTTGGGATACAAAATGATGGGGGCTTTCAGGTCCTTAATCAATTTTACTGAAATTGCCTCAGCTGTTACAATGCGAGCCTTTTAACTGTGCAGCTCAATTAAATGTCACACCTTTCCAGAGAGAAAATACATTTCTTTCAAATAAATCGTGAATTAAAACACAGATGAAAATTCCTTAAAAGCGGGAAATACTGATAGCGGGAAATGCATTTGAAGTCTGAAAGTCAGGGGATATATGCTCCTCTCTGCTGCCTGGCATGAGATGGTCGTGTTGGGAAGGGGCAAGGTGCTTGCACTGGAACAGGGCCTTTCCTCCTCCTCTGTTCCTTGAGCAGCTGTAGTGGGGTGCCTTCATGCCCTCTCAGCCAGGAGTGCAACCTATAACAGAGGGAAGAGGGGACAAGCTGAGGAGCATGACACTGCCAGGCTGCAGCACGTTGCCTCTTCTCCTGCCATGTACTAGTGGCCTGCCACTGCTTGAGGTTGTGCTCAGAGGTGCTCTCGTGCTTTGCTGGCATCAGATGGGGACAGTACCCCAAACTGTCTCTGTCTCCATGACTACTCCTCTGGTTTCATCAGCTCAAACTCCTTGTGATGACACCCTTCAGCACTTCCTGAGACCCAGGATGGCCATCCCTCCTGTGCTGTAGATGACAGAGCTCTGCTGCTCAGGCTTCTCTGTTTTGTTTCTTATGGTAAATTACTGACATAGGAGAAGTTGAATAATTCACTGGATTGACTGCAAACTTCATTAGAATTCAAGAATTACATAATTCCATATTATTTTGGCTTTCCTCCTTTGTTTCAGATCTGGCCAAGCTGGCATAGGAGAGTGGGCAGGTGCCTGAAGCTGTGATGGGGTTTGGGTCAGGGTGGTTGGTACCTGCAGGAAGCACTGTGCGTGCTGGCCACGTGCTCCACTGTACTGCTGTAGGGGCCTGTGGGTGTGCATCAACCCCACAATGGAAATGCTCTGGATTAAAAATGGAAACAACTTTTTCCATGCAGACTTTTTCCCAACCCCTGTCTTTTCACAGGGATTCACAGTGTGGTCCCAGAGACATTGTGCCACAACTGAGAAAAGTGAGTTGCAGCACATAGTGGGAAGAGATAGGAACTTCCTAAGCCTGTTTTTCATCAAAGAACACTATATTGGTTAATTTTACTTCAGCCAGGGGAACACTTCAGTGTCAAACAGTTTACAGCAGGTCTCCTACTCTCCTATACCTTGCACAATCACTGACTCCAATGTCAAGGGAGTATTAAGTACTAGTGCAGTGAATGAAAATCAGACCCAAAGTTACCTCCTCCCTCTTCCTGGTACCTTGCTCAGAAAGTTACAGTTTAGGATTTTGTGCTTTTTTTTCTTTATTTTTTGAGAGAGAGAAAGAGGGAGAATGACTGTCAAAATTTTAAACATCTTGAAAAATTGAAGATCGGTAAAATCCTCCATCCTGAACTAGAAGGATGCTGTGGTAAAATCCTTTATCCTGAACTAGAGAGATGCTACTGTCTTTGGCTGATGGTGCTTTCATCTTCTTTTCTGTGCAAAGGCAATAGCAACTTGCAAATACATGTTAGTGTTTGTCTTACCGAGAACAGATAGACTACATTTCTACATTTCTAATGTCAAGGAAAGGGCCAAACAAATGAAGGAGAAATTGCTCATCTGGAATAGGAAACGGAGCTAGGGAAGACTGGTTACCATATCAGCCTTGGGTTCAAGACAGAGAATTGTCTTTCAGACAGTGATTTATGACCCATAAAGACATGGTTCATCGTAATGCACTTGACTAGTGTCTTTATATCCTCGTGATAGTTTGTGTGAACGAAAGAGTCAAAAAACTTTTCCAGCACATTTTTGCTTACCAGAAGTCCTTACAGTTGACAGGGATGGGCAAAGGCAATTTCTCAGGCTGTGGTTTAGTGAAGGAGATGGCTTGCATGATTCTCTCTGCCTTGAGCTGCAGCTCTGACTGTGGGGAGATTGAGAATGTGAAGTTGCTGATTAATGATGTTTTCAGCAGGAGGTGCATTTTCAACACAGGGTTTTTTTTAAAAGCCCCAACATTTATTTATTCATTCCTTTACTCTGTGATAATCTATGCAGGTAATGTTGTACTTCAAAAGCACTTTCATGCTTTAAGGGAGAGGTGTCAAATAAAGCTGTAGAGAGGTGGTTTTCCATCTATTTGTATTGTGGTTTTATGGTTTGGTTTTTTTTTTTTTTTTTATTTTGGCAATCCATGATATTTCTGAACTGGATATTTCAGAACTGTGGGATCTGTTGCTACATACTTTGTGTCTTTGGAGATTTTTTGTCTGAATCCTTCTACTCTAGTCAAAAGCTGAAAAGAAAGTCTCACCAACAGCAAAATAAGTAGTGACCCAAGATAACCTCTGCAGGTGGAGTGGCTCAGGGTGTAGCACACTTCAAAGAGGTCCTGTGGAAGAGGGGTATTGTGCAGTGCTGGTAGTGCTGTCACAAGGAGCACGTAGTAAGTTTTCTTTTGTAACGTGTGCATCCCACAGTAATCTCTGTTCCTCAAAAAAGTTGTCCCTTTCCATGCTGTTATCTAACAATTGCCCTGGAGGAGACTGTTGCCTAATACTGATTGTCTGTGATAGTGACCACAGGATCTGAGCACTGTGGAAACCTCCAAAGATCTGTGAGGCAGGTGGTTATTTCTTCTATCCTTCTCCTGTGCTGGTGCCATGTTGGGTTTTGGCATGCTCACAAAGATCTCCAGTGATAGGGTGTTCCTATATTTTACTCTTGTACCTTTCTTACTGCTACATAGTTTATCCTCAACTGTTCCCTGCATCTTCTATTCTGAAAATTAAGTCCATTTGTTTTTCTTTGTCCAGAACAAAGCAGATTTGGAAAAAAGACTATTCTCCTCACTTTGCAGCATCCTTTTATATACTTGAGAGTTTTGTTATTTTTCTTTCAGCCTTCTCTTTAGGCTAACCAATCCCATTTCACTCAGTTTTTTGTCATATGACATGCTTTACAGATCTCTGATCATTCCTATTGCTCTGCCTGTTCAGCTGCTCCTGAATCACACTGTCCATGACCTTCTGCATCTTCAGGCTACAGTTCAATTTTTGTAATCAAGCATGATGATGTCTTTTTCACAACAGAAAGGACGCTGTTGATGCAATTTCAGCTCTTGCTCTTGCTCTGAGTGATCGTAAGATCACTCCAGCACAGTGACTGTGTAATTAATGGTTTCCCATTTTGGATTTGCTAATGATCATTCCTGACTGGGTAGAGCAAATTGCATTTGCCTCTAGAGACGATCTTTTTTTGTTTCAAAGTGCATCTTCAATTTGTCAGAAAGCTCTGAGCTTTGTCCTCTGCTGCTATGTTACCAAGGAAGAGTGTCCTGTTCAACCTTTCTGCAAATCCATTAGTATTGTTTGTCAGTGTACTTTGTGTATTTGGGAGATACTTCCCTTTCCCACTGGGAGAGGAGCTGACTGCTTCTCTCCTGCTCAGCTGTGAGTTTTTCTGATAGTGCTAAGGTCCTTTGGAAATCTGAAGTGTGCCACATGGTAACTATCCACAACCTGCAAGCTGTGCTGTCTATTGTTAGCAGTCACCAAACTATTTACTAACAAAAATGTCTTGAGATAGTCAACTACTTTACGGTCAAAAGATAGAACTAAGCATCCTCCAGACAGTGGGAGACAATGACTGTCATCCTCAGGCAGGCACATAAATCACATCAGCTTAATCATCTTTGAAAGTGCTCATGCCTCGGAACTGTCTTAATATGGAGCACTGGGTAACTGTCTCAGACGTGGGTGTGGCACAGATGAATCCTAGCCCATCTTTTTGGTGGTCATTTTACTTAGCAGAGTGAAAAAGACTCATGAAAATCTTCAGTTTTCAGTGACCTGTGAAGAGGGCTCTGTTTCTGGTTGTGTTACTATAATTAGTGTAATAAACTATCAGCTATGGGAAGTTACTGCCTTCTTTCAAATCTGTGACTATAGACTTGAAATCAATACATTTGTTAGTTCTCTTTACTCTGAAAAAAAATTACCTATTCTGCAGAACAACCACCAAAGTCTTTCTGTGGACTTCAGAGTAAACTGAGTCAGTATGCAATAAGGTTTTTCAGCAGAAGAAAGGCACATCTTCATACAAGGAGAGGAAATTGCTTCATGAGCAACATTAAACTTGGTTCTTTGATGCTTATTTGGTAAAACCAAGTTGTATCAGTGTAGCTCACTGTTCTTGTTGATATTACTGTTCTGTGCATTTCCCTGGTGTGCATTCTGTACTTAGGAATGGAAATTAGGAACACCCCACTTCATGAACATTCTGATTTCGGTGTAATGGCTCAAGAACTGTGTATATAATGTATATAGAATAACAATGGAATAATACCATGATGATAGAATATATTTTATATATGTGTGTGTGTGTGTGTGTGTGTGAATATATCTCCCTCAGAACTTTTCCTATGTTTAGATTTTCTTATCATGTGTAGCACTGTGTTGGAGTAATCCTTCTGGAAAATGCTCAGGCACTGCCTTACTGACAGTATAAATTTTTCCTTGGTACTACACTCACTATTCACTGACCGTAGCAGCAGTAAGCCTTCCACTCAACATGATTCACTAGAAGGTCTTGTTTTCCTTTTGTGATCAGTTCCTCAGGAGTCTAGAAGCTGAAGGAGAGATGCTTTGGAACTTGGTTTTCTTTTGTTAGAGCGTTGTACCTGTCCTATTCACAGCAGTCAATATCAGCAGATTTCCAGACCTGTCTATATTGTCTATATTGTTTCCAGTCCTCATGCTGCTGGGAGATGTGAGACCCTGTGAAACAACAGAAATGAAAATGTTTATTTGTAATAGTCATAAAGCTATATAAAAATAAAATGGCTTTTAATGGGGATGTCTGACTAATTTGAGAACAGAAAAACTCTTCATAGGCTAACTAAAATTGTTCCCAAGAACTACTGATGTTATTATATTTTTGTATTTTGCTTTGTAGAAAGCTTAAAGACTGTGACACAAGGTACTCTTTAAGTATTAGGTGTTGCCATTGATTTCTACAGGCATGATGCATCAGTTAGCAAAGCTTCATCCATCATAACTATATTTCAAGCTATTGTGTGTGAAGTGTAAAGGGTTGAATCTATTTGTTATCCAGTTCTTGCACAATGACTGCAAAATCCTCTTTGACCTTGAAAAACCCTGAGTTTGTGTTTTCAGCCGAAGCTGTCAGTATCAAGGTTGGGATATATGCGGGTGGGATAGAAGTCCATGTGAGAACTTGCACTGTTCGGATCCTGATGATAAGATCATTTCAGCAAGAAAAAGAAGTCACTGATATCTTGACATCTTCACTGTAATGTTAAACAATGAGGGAGAACATCGGCCCATACAGGTGATTAACCTTCCCTGCTCCCCAAGGGCTGGCTGCTTACAAGCAAGGTCAAAGGCAGATGATGGCCCAGCCTGAGAAATCTGACTCTGTCACTACTTGAACTCTGTGTGTTAGATAAATGCACATTTGGGAACGCAATGTTTTTTTTTCTCTACTGAAGCATGCATGATGTTCACATCCGATCCTGGGCAACTGGCTCTAGATGGCCCTGCTTGAGCAAGGTGGCCTCGATGACCTCCAGAGGTTCCTTCCAACTTTAGCTCTTCTGTGGTTATACTTGAAAACCATACAATCTCCTTACTAATTTTTCCCTGAACCTAAGGGATTTTGATTCAATGCCTAATAACAGTTTCTTCTAACGTCAGCCTGGTATTATACCACACTTCGTGTTTGCATGCTGACAATGTGCACAGTGGGTAAGTGTCATGTTGCTTATGGCACTGTGACTTTTACTAAATGTGTGACGAATGCTGTGCAATATGAAATACTGCAAGCCTCATAGTACTTATCAGCTTAACAAGCTAAAATGTATTTGATGATGTTATTTTTGCTTTTTATCTGTGCTTGTTCATTTGCAAAATGAAATCATTTGCAATTGCCCTGCCTATTGTTAGCTCAAGTTGGTTCTGCTGAGTATTGAACTCAAATAATTTGAGAGTGTTATTCAATACAACACCTGCTTTATTAGTTTCATTTTAATGTGTTGGACATCTTCATAGAGAGCTTTGTCTTAGTGGCCATTACAGGGGAAGATCAGTTTTCAAACAAACTGCAGTACTGAAAGCTACATTTTCTGCGAAAAAGAGAGAAAAGCAGTTCAGGAAAATACTGTGCTTTTTCTAGTCTATGATGTGAAGGGTCTTTCAAAGACTGAACACATCAGGTATCAGTTGGTATAAACAGGTCATGCTGCATGCCATGAGTTTTAGATTGTGTGTCATTTTCATTTATTTTTCTGTATTTTGAATGGATCCCTAAAGTTTAAGCATGAAAAAAGTCGAGTGGAAAAAGCCTAGTGGATTTATCACCCAGCAGGTATTTGGTGACAGCTCTTGCCACAGGGATTATAACTCTTGTTGCTTTCTCCTTTAGCACCAGCTACACAGCCTGGGAATTTAAAATGCCACCTAATGAGGGATTAGAGACATGTAATTTTTAGAACCCTTGTACTGTCAGGAGAAAAAATAACAGTAGGTTTCCACTGTCATTCACACCAACCTGATCTAAATTAGCTGGAGAGACTGCAGTGAAGGACACTTCAGTTCAAAACTCTTATTTTCATGTCAACTATGTGGCATTTCCTGGTCAACCTCTTTGCTTCCTATGAGGAATGACAAGGCAAATTCAGTTCCAGAGGTGGCTGAGAGGATACTTGATTGCTTTTTGGACTGCCATCTAAGATGCAGCAAGAGGCGTTGTCTGTATATGAACCGCTGCGCTTGTTAAATTTGGGCTTTAGGCTCTCCCTATGCAAAGCTCCTTAGTGGCAAGGACTGCAGATTTTGCTTTCATGGTTCCAGTTGATCCTAAAAAGGTCTGAGAGATGTACCTTGCCAAACAGCGAAGGAGACAGCACAAAGAGACAGCTCTGGCTGAAGTTGTGCAGAATAAGTACAGCTGGTTTCACCTGCATCAGTGTGAAATCAACTCTTCACATTTCCAGGATGCAGGAGGGAAATGTATACTAACTGTGCCTCTGCTTTTGAAAACAGAGTATAATGCCTATATTATTTCTTGTGTGTTTTCCCAGTGCTCTCTTTAGACAACTGATGTTGAATGTTCTGAAGAGGTTTAGATGTAGTAAGAGTTAAAATGGATAAAACATGAAGATGTTATTTTAAAAGAGCTCATCTTCCACATTGCTAAAGAAGAGTGTTTTTAGCAAAGGAGCCAAAAAGAGGTGTAGTAGCAGTGGCAAAGGGCAAACTACTTTGACCTTGAATTCATATATCATCCTTAATACCATGATTCAAGCAAGTAGGATAAATAACTCCATGCCCTTTGGACACAGACTGCTGTGCACAGCGGGCACTTTCCAGCAATGTGGATATTCTGTCCAATCTCCTCAGAGACACAGAGACTCAGGGCCGAGCTCAAACCCTCTTAAAAGCACAGTTGAGACTTCTTTGGTATTCAGCTATTTTAGCTGATATTTGCAGTAATTTATCTTTTTAAAAGTCTGTTCAGCTGGACTGCTGTCTACATCTGGAGTGAGGAGAGGAATTACACAGGAGTGCTCTGAACAGACAGATAAGCAAGTCCAGTCACCAAAAGCAGAACCCCTTTGACAACTTCAGCATTTTCAAGCACTGATTACTGGCAGTGACAATCACTTCTAATGTACTCTCTGCCTGTAAGTATTGACGTGTTTGTTCTGATTCTCAGTCTTTGTTTAGGGCTTATTACTGTGATCACTTTTTCTGTTGTAGATTTGCACATCAGCAGTTTAATTACAAAGACAGTTCTCTCCTAAATGTCAGCTTGCTATATTTTTGCTGTCCCTGTAGCCATTAACGCCTTTGTACTGATTCATGGGCATGGTTTTATGCAGTAGACCTTGCTATCAACCTTGACGTCAATATTATTTGTCCTTCTCATTTAAAATAGAAAAAAACCCCCCAAGACCTCTTGTTTTTCCTGTGATACAAAAATGTTTGTGTCACGTTTATGTATGCATATTTACAGTTGTGTATGAGGAAGATATATATTCATGAAAACGGGGGACATTTATTTTGATGAATGGCAGTGTGTTACTTAGTGACACATCAGGTCATATCACACTGTCACTAAGCAACTGGATGTAATCTGACAGTATTATGAATCTTTTTTCACATGTTTACTGATTTCTTAGAAGTGCAAGTATTTTTTTGCCCTGATCACTAGTAATTAACTGTAAAATTCTGTTTAATGTTTTTATTTTCATTGGTTCTGTGGCTGTTATTTCAAGTCTCTTCAGTTTGTCACCATTGTTCTCATCTCATCTCAGATATCCCAGAAGGAAACACTCTCAGTTGCTCCAAATGTGAATTACAGCTAAGTGAAAATAAAAATATTATCTTTTTTATCATGTTAGGTTTTGTGCTCTTCTAGCTTTCATCACTTACACTAATCAGTGACAGTAGTTCACTGTGTCATTCATTTATCAAGTTACAAAGGTATTTTTAGCTTGGGTCATGGTTGTTAGGTAAAAATAACTGTGCTTCCATATGATCCAAACTGAAAAGGAACTAGTGAACCAGTAGATGATGCAGGTGGCTAACGAAGCTACTCCTGTGATCCACTTGGTCCTTCTTTCAAGCCACCCCTTCTCAAAATTTGGAGGATATTTTTCTGATATGAGCATTTTTCTTTTCATACAAGCAACAGGCTACGCACTTTTTGGAGTGCATGGTTGACTCAGGTACTACTCAGCCTTTTGGGTGTCCTCCTGCAAAAAAGTTTTGTGACTCACAGGAGTAATTCCACTGTATAGCCATCAATTGGCTTGAAACCTTTTGAAAATATGAACTATTTGGTAGGAAAGCTAATATAGCTCTAACTTGCTCAGAATTTTCCAGTTATCTGCTTCTGCCTTCCTCTGTGCTGTCCTGAGCATAAGGATGACAGAAGTGCTGTTGTTCTGTGATGAAGGGAGACCTTCCTGGGGACGCCCACCTCCCTTTCATAGCTTGTGGGTTTTATAGAGCTCCCTTGGCTTTTATCTTATGTGGCAGGGAAAAGCTGAGAAACAAAAGTGAATGTTTCATGTTTGGGGTCCTCTTGGGTTGCTTGGCCAGAATACACTCGCTCATCTTAACTGAGGCTAAGAATAAGGTAAATATTAATTCGAGGTGGCATGCTGATGAACCATGCATAGAATAGGGATGTGGCTAAAAATAGAATTGCTGCCTTCCAGAAAAAAAAAAAAAAAAGAAAGAAAAAAAAAGAAAAAAAAAGAAAAAGATTAATAAAAGTTCTGAAGGGCAGGAGTAACCATTAACTAAGCTGGCACCCCTCCCAGCCTTTGCTTGCACAATTTCAGTGTGGTGCAGTCTTGGTTCTGGTCAGGCTTTTTGAGCGTTACTGGAGTATAAATGTCACTCAATTACAAATCAGGCAGCTCCTGCCTGCTTAAAAGTAGGATCTGCTGTCCTAAAAGAAGACAGAAAAATTCACTTGAAACCAGGAAAATTTCATATTTCTTTTAAATGTGCAAGCATTGGCATTACTCTCAAATGGTGCCATCTGTGTGGGTGATAGGCAGTATATTTGTACTAGTAGCTGCCAACATGATTTCAATGCTGTGATCTATACTCTTATCTTGCATATTCAGAGGGGCTGCTTCGTGAAGCTGATCCAGGCAAAGTGAGCCTGCTGTGCCTTCGTCACATCTCTCTCACCTTCCTGCATCTGGGTCCTCTGCTGCAGGCTGTGAGGGATGGTGGCAACTGCCTTGAGTGTAACTTGGGGGAGGAATGGGGGGAGCAGCAGGGACCAGGCAGGGAGCGCCATCAGCTCTGATGGATGACAAACCTGTCCTGCAGCCTCACTGACCCCGGTCTGAAAAGGTTAATGATTACAAGAGGACTGGTGTCATATGTTGCAGGGAACAGTGTTGTGAATGCGTCAAACAGCACAGCGAGGCAGCACTTTCCTCATGGTCCCAGGGCAGTCACTGCTTCTGCGTCCTCCCTCACCCCTGCAACAACGTTTCAGAAAAGCTCATTAGGATTTGACTTGTGGGAAGCACAGTCAACAGCTTCTTGTGCGGAGGCACCTCTTTTTATGCATCCCCTCTCTTAAAAAAGTACTATCAATACAGAATTGCTTGTTGTGTCTTATGTCTTTTCCAAGATCATATTAACTACACTATACCTCTTGGAAAAAGAAAAGAAAAGGAGTGTATTCAGTAGGTAAACCTTGCTATGCAAAGTTCTGTAAATCTGAGGGTACCTGTCTCTCTCCATGTATCAGTAGTGAAATCTAGTGCAACATGCTTACTTGTCACACCCTCTCCTTTCTGCTTTATCCACCTTCTTGTCTTTTCAAACAATGAAAAGTGAAATCCTGACTCATTTTAAAACTCATATTTTAAAATATCTCCTTCGACAGGCTGTTGGCCTCCACTGACCAAAGTTCTATGTTGCATATTTATCCCTTCTCAATTTAACCCACCGATTTCAAGTCTTCAAGGAAGTATAAACTCTTGTTATTTATATGGTGTAAACTGATGCAATTTATGTGTGGTAGGAAGCTCTAAATTGTTCTATCATGGATTCATTTTTACATCCATCTCTAGGGTTCAGAATATACATGTAGAGGCAGGAGGGGCAGACAATCCAGACTTTGCTCTTTTACACCTGTGGTAGGTCAGAAAGGATTGGATTGGACTGGAAGGGGTTGTATTGGATGAGACTGAACTAGACTGGACTGGACTGGATGTGGTTGGACTGGATTAGATGAGACTGAGAGTACACATCCATCTCAAAATAGAAGAGTTTGTTCTGGAAAAGGAACAGAAATGCAGAAGCAGCTGTGTTGGCTGTAATCCAGTTCAGTAGATGCCTGACTGATGGAAAATGCTGCCAGGTCATGACACACAAATAGTACACTTATAAAGTGAGAAGAAAATTCTGGGTGCAATTCTGGTTCCTGAGGCTTGCTGTCTACAGTGATAATATTAAATCAGTGTCAGGTCACAGCCTCCAGAACCTGTAATCACCCATTGTGAAGGGCACGTTCCTTACCACCATTTTGGACAGGACTGACTTGCACGGTCTTAGACAGGTCCAGATTTAGTGGGGGCTAGGAATGATTCCCAGCAGGCTGCCTGTCTGACACCCAATCATTGTTGAGGCCATTAGAGTGGTAGGGTGGCTGTGGGCTGCCCCAGGGCCAAGGAAATGTCCCATGAATATTTAATTTGCTGGATTGGGTGCAGTTATGGTTTTGGAAATACACCTGGTTTCTTGGAATAATTTGCAGATTTGATGTAATTGCCATTGTAATTAACATTGGTTGCAAACTCCTTTGCGTTTTCTGGGTCTTATACTCTGAAAATGGCTGTCACCATCCATCTTCCAAGAAGGAGCAATACCTTGATAAACTGATCAGGCCAGATGCAACAACAGCTGTCAGGAAAGACAAGCAATCTGCCAAGCTCCTTCTTGGACTTGACAGGAGAAGTTGTTTCTAGAAGACTCTCCAGCATAGGTTTACACTAGGGTTTTTATTTCTTTTTGGACTGCTGTGCAAGTTTTAACAAAATATTCCTCCTGCAAACAGCTTTCTGGCCAGGGGCACAAGTTTCTAGCATTTACTAGAAAAAATCAGTCAGTGGAGGTTTATTAATTCTCCTGGAGTTTTGTACTGAAGAGCGTTGAAAAACGTTTAAGAAGTAACAGCAGAAAATAAAGAGATCAACTATTTGGTTCAGTAGCAGAAAGAATTGCATAAATCTCTCTGTATGTGCTTAAGGATGGTCTGGTGCCTCTGTCTAAATTCACCCTGGAGCAGAGATTTTCCTCTGTCCAAACAACTTCAAACCTGGAGGGAGGAGGAAGAAATTGAGCAGATCAGCAAAGGACCATTACTTGATTAATAAGGCAGTAGTGGTTGCAATGTTTAAATTGTTTCAGTCATCACCTATCCATGAACTAGATGTGTTGGTCAGCCAGCAACAGCTGTATGCTGCTTACGGGCGTTTGTTGTTCAGGTTCGAAAGCAGCTCCTTCTGGGATTGCTAATTTGCAAAAGGTTTTCTGTGAAATATATCACTGGGAATGACACATGGAGATTTTGAGGAAAATGTATCTATTTTAATCCAGTTTTGGTTTGTTTTTTTTGTTTGTTTGTTTGTTTGTTTGTGGTTTTTTTTTTGTATTTTTGTGACCTCAAAACCCTTTTACACCTTTAGTGTCGCAGCTTTTGCTTGTAGTTATCCTTTATCCTGGAAGAAAAAGCCAATCAAAAGAGTCAGGTTGAAGTCCCAAAGCTTTCTGTCCTGTGCTCAAGTCTTTGTAAAAGCTAATTTGCCTCTCAGATGTATCACCTTACTGTTACAATTACTAGGAAATAAATTTTCATTTAATTTCTAAGAACTGATAGTTAATAGAGATTAATTGAATAAGACAGAAGCAATTAATTGAAACATCCAAGATTTCTGAGGTCTCTCAGAGCAAGTTGTAGATGATAAAATTTTGTAAAGTTGCAATTAGGATAAGACAAAATTATACAAGTTCAAAAATACATACTTCTTGGAACAGCAGATAATTTTTTTAATCCACACACAACTGTAAAAAGACTTTTTGATATAACCACTCAGGAGGGATGACTTCCCATTTCTCGTTTGTGTGGACAACAAACCACAGCCACATGGACTCTGATCTTTACTGGTAATTGCTGTTTGTGTCAAACTCAGAACTGTTTTCGCTGCAGCATTAAGCTTCGTAGGCCGTGGCCAGCAAGCTGCCAAGGCTGGAAAGGTCTCAAAGGCTGTGAAGGCTCTGTCTCTACACATTGCTTTTAATAAGGAATGTGGTGGGGGAATAGTGCTGAGAGATGGACATGCTCCATGCCCTTCCCTGCCAACAAACCTGCTTATGAGGAAAAACAGTGCTTTGGTCTGAGAAGGAGCAGCGCTGCCTGTAATGTCCATATCCGTGATGCCTTTTCTTCCAGCAGCGTCTCAAAGGAGAGACTCTGACACAGCAGCACTGCAGTGCTACTTGTGTCTTTTAATTTCTCCTGGTGGGTCTGAGGGGCAAGATGAGTCCTGCCACTGTGTCCCATCATGAGGTTATACAAAGGCCAGTTAATCTGCCTGATTAGTTTGGTTGAGAGTCTGAGGTTAGGGAAATCTCCTGTTGTGGGATAGTGTATTCTCACGGCAGTGACTTCTTGAGGTGAGGAGGAAGCCATAAACCACTGAGTCTTGTTCCAATGTCAGTCTTATGAGGGTCTGGGTGAAATGAAACTGCATCAGTAACAAGCAACAAGAATCTCTTTAAATCTGTGTCTCTGGAGTTAGTGGGTACATACTGTACTGAAACCCAGAGTATTTCAGTGACAGGAAGAGGGACAAAATCAGTCTCACTGATGGTAGCTTAGCTTTGGACAGCTGTTACATTTATTGCTCCCAGGTGTTTATGCGTTCCCAGTTCATCGATGTCCGCTCAGAAATCAGGCTCAGAGCTCCTCAATTTGGTATTTTAAGATAAATCATCATTGATTTTGGATGTTTTAGTCCATAAATCTGAATACTGAGAATCTGTCTTGGAAAAACTGTAAGACATCCCTGTAAGTGGAGCCAATAATTTGACAGCCTTTCCATGCTGAGCTGTGCATCCCGTAGACCATTGTAACAGAAGACAGATACATAAAGGAAAGAAACATGAATCATGGTAAGGTACTGAAATTTGCAAGGGGTCCATGATAAGAAATGGTGGTGAAGTGTTACTGGGGTAACCACAGGTCTCTGGAGGGCTGAATTTAAATCTTGCTTTCATTTCATCACAGGCCCTGTCTGTGCCACAAAATAGCTGACCAATACTGCCCAGTAAAGATCCAGAGTTGGAGTAATAGAAGATTTGTAAGCTAAAAGTCCTGAGCACTGGAAAACCTCCATGGATACCCTCTTTGATGCACACTTAGCACTTGCTAGTATTGGTACACCAAATGACCTATCACTGTGCCTCCATCACTCAAGGAAACCAAATGGTTAGTAGAGTTAAAATCATGTCTTATGTGAGCCAGTGGATAACCTGAATCGTCTCAAACATAGAACAGGAAAAGGCAGTTTATTCATGCAAGAATAGCTGATGTTTTAAGACAACTGTCAAGGTCTGACAATAGTTGTTTCCCCCTTATTGGGAAGAGGAGCCCTCCTTTGATGGATCTGAAAGGTTTGACAAAAGGACCAAGGTAGATTCTTCTCCCAGCTGCATGCCTCTGCTGCTAGGAATGATTTGCTCTCTGTCATTTTTGAATGCTTGTTTTTCATCTTATTGTATGAATATTTAGTTCTTTTAGTTCTGAAAGAGTACAAGTTTGGTATGGCAAAGGGAAGGGGAAAGTATCTGAGGAAGTCTCTTCAACAGCTTGTATCTCCCACACACGATCAGAAACTACTTGCTGTGCTGTACTGAGAGCTGTGGATTCCCACTGCTGCATTGTGGAGGCAGGAATTGGGGGTTCTTAGTCCTTCTCTCCATTGACTTCAATTTCAGATGGAACTGGTCTCTTCTTAGGTCGCATGGAGCTAACTGATGTCCATCGCAACAGCATGTATAGGCTGTTTATTCCTAGAGAATAGTGGGAAAACATCCTATTATGTATTAAGTACTTCTGACCTTTCAGATTTTTTTACCATATATTAGCATAATTTTTTCTTGCAAGGGCATGTATGATTTTATAAGTATGCAAATGTATCCACAAAACTCCAAGGTATACTTTGATTTGTAATCTAAAAGTAAATACTTCATGTAAAATGTGATATTTTTGTATTTTTTCACAAATAGGAGTCATGATATATTTTCTTGTTAAAAAAAAACAGACAAAAAGTAATACAAAGCCCCAAGATTTCATCACAGTGTTTGCTTTACAAGCAATGCAATATTGGTAGTCAAACTATGCCCTACACACAGCAAGCATCCACACATTTCTCTTAAAGAAAGGGATGTAGTGTCACGTTGGGTTTTTGAACAGTGCGGGAAGGGCAGATGCTCACTGATATTTCATGCCTACCTTCATATTCAGCTTATTTACTAATAACTCCCTTATGATCTGGTTGAGGTTAGAAAACACTTCAAATGCCTTACTGCTTTCCCAGAATTTAGCACCAAGTGTGGCTGGAAGTCTCAGTGCAGTGGTATGCTCTGGAGGATTTCTTTCCCATCTCCTTGAAGATGAAGTTTGGCAGTATGCACCAAGAACAGCCTCGTCATTTATGCCATTGGCATTATTGATTTCAGTCTTAGCCTTAAAACAGAACTTAAATACTGTTGAAATATAAAAAGTTACTAAGGCTTATTTTCCTCTCTGCTGGGTGAAAAGGCTGTCTGCCAGATTGAGAACGTACAGCCTAGTAGTCTCCTCTGTGGTCTAAAGTGGGTCTGGGGAGGTTAGGAGACTCCTGTGTTCTCTGTAAAGTCCTCTAAACAACTTAAGTTTCACCATGGTAAAGTGTGTGTTGAAACTCAAATTGCTCTCCATAGGTCCACAAAGAAAAAATAAACTTCCAAAATTGCTGAGAAAGGATGGGTTCATGGCAATGGCAGTACACTTCCAGCATGGTAGTGTTGAGTTTTCTCCTCTTTTAGTAGGGACTTCATATAAAAACAAAAGTACTTACCTGTGTAATTTACCACTGGTAACAAATGTAGCCTTCCAGTACCTAAAGGGGATGTACAGGAAAGCTGAGAAGGACTTTTCACTAGAGCTAGTGATAGGACGAGAGGTAAGGACTTTAAACTGAAAGACGGCAGGTTTAACATAGATACCAGCAGGAAATTCCTTACTCAGAGGGTGACAAGACACAGGAAGAAGTTGCCCAGAGAAGTTGTGGATGCCCCAACCCTGGAAATATTCACGGCCAGGCTGGAGGGGGATTGAAGCCACGTGGTCTAGTGGGAGGTGTCCCTGCCTATGGTGGGAAAGTTGGAACTACATGGTCTCTAACGTTCCTTTCAACTCAAGCCATTCTATGATTCTATGAATTTCTATAGATTTCATAGGCTTTAGTAACCTACATGCAAAATAGGACAAAATAGTACTACTTGTCTCCTGGCCTTTGTCTGTTTTACTGATTTAAACTGAAAGCCTTCAGAGCTGGGACCATCTTCGCAACTTGTGTGTATGTGGACTCTCATAAAGTCTCATCTGTTGCAGTGACATTGCTGTGCCACAAATATTTAACAGTTATTGGCAATCATTATTCCTTCGTTGAGATGCAATGAAATGCGGTGAAAATTGTTTTGGGAAAGAAAACCTTGTTATCAGTTGGATGAATTGTTTGTAGTGGCCTGCATAACAGTGCAAAGGGGAATTATTCTGCTTTACATGATTGTTCTTGTAGCTAAGGAAACTTCAGAACAGCTGCTGACTTATTGTTAATTTGTTTGCTAGTTAAATTTTTTAGAAAAAACAAAGCAAATAAGTTTGGGGAAACTAGAAGATCAAACTGGGCATATTAATTATTTCTCTCTCTTTTCTTCATAACTGAGATATCCTGCATGCTTCAGCAAACTATTGTTGAAGCATCTGAAGTATTAACATAAAAAGCTTTAATTGAAAATATATCTCCTGAGAATTTCAGTTCTTTAGCTGTGGGCTCAGACCTCCAAGATTTTCATACATATTGCTGAAGGCTAGTGCACTGGGACATACAATCTTTAGCAGTGGATGATGCAAGTAATTAATTATTATAAAAAGTACTCGGTTGTCAGATTCCCCTCCCCACTGAGCGTGGTAAAGCACCACAGCAGATATGTTCTTGCCCCAAAGAGCCTTCTTATTAGCATGAAATATGGGAAGTGAAAGAGATGCCAAAGCTGAAAAGAGCAATGAGGATAATTTTTTTACGGTAATCCTCACAGCATCTTCATTCTCAAATATTTTCAAGTTTTTCTTTATTCTTAACTCTTGGGTTTTCTTAAAGAAGCGAGGCTTATGAAATTGTACCAGTTTTCTCTCAGTATGCCTGCCTATAGTATCTCAAAGATACCATGTTTCTGAAAGTTTCAGAACTGAGGGAGTCTGAGAGCAGTAGAGACCTAGTTTGTGGCCCCTGTAAACAGAAAGGCAGGAACAAGAAAGACGATCTCAGCATGTAGCTGTTGGGAAAATTACCATAAAAACATGTCTCAGAAAAGCTATACATATTTGGGCTGAGTTTTTCAAAAGGATCAACAATACATCTGGACACGGAAATATGAATACTCTCCTTTTTTAATAATTAAAAACTCAGTGGCCTGTTTTTTGGGTCTTATTTTATTTTATTTAGGCTCATAAAATGTTTGGATCCAATATGGAGTAAAATTTTAAGGGCTGAGCTCTGAAGCTTTCAACAGGCTTCCCAGCAGGAGCTGCTGGGTTCAAACACTGTTGAGAACCCAATTGTTTCAGATGCCCAAATAGACACTGATCTGACCTGAAAAGTCATTAGGATGACCAGACGTCCTCATTTGTATAAAATGTAGGTCTTCATCCTGGCAGCCCAAAGACTTTTTTGAAGGGCTATTTTAAAGCAGATTTCTCCCATTTTCTTCCTCCGTTCCTTAGAAGAGCAAATGATAGACATCAGTTCCCTAATTGGCATTACTGAAATAATCTCTACATAAAATCTGGATCAGGAAATATTTTCACAACGGGATTTTGTTCTCATACAGAGGTCTGACCCTGCAGATATAAATAAGACTAAAGCCATGCCCTAGATGTCCCAATGATGTTTTCCTCTGTAATTCATGTACTGTAGAGGAATATTTTATGATACCTGAAAAGATAACAGGAAGAGCAGTTGTCAGCCGTCAAATGATATTTTTTCTAATGAAGTTCCTCAGAAATCAATAGTAGCCGTGCATCTTAGCCAACAATTTTATCAGCATTCTGGAATTAAACCACAAACAAAATTTCACAGATGATTTGAAATGAAAGCAGGTCAGCCACTTTTGAAAATGTGAAGTACTTGGTGACTGCAGGAAAGGATCACTGTAAAAATATATTGTCTTCTAGGAAATTCAAGGCTTTGTAGCTAGAAATCAGAGCTATGAAAACATTGTGGAAATCATCAAATAGCTGATGAGGAACAACACTGTGATGAAGAAGGCTGAAACAGTTAACAGATAGTTGTCAGGAATGGAAGAATGAAGAGGTGATTTTTGTTTTGCCTGTGGCATTTCTGAGACTGATATGGGAAGGTTGCATCCTCTAGGCAGTATTTTTAGAAGATCTGAAAAACTGGAAAGCTCCAGAAAGAAGCATGAGGAAAGGACAAAGGACTCCACTTACCAGCTTCAGCAAGGGACATTTTGGCTAGGCTGAAGGAAATGTGTTTGATTTTTTTTAAAATTTTTTTTTATTGATTTATTTATTTTTTAACAGAAATGGTAAAAATCTTGGAGGAAATCCTTTTTTTTTTTTTATTGCATTGGATATCTGTCAGTATTCTATTGAACAGTAGGATTTACATGTGATAGACATCTTCAGTAAAGTTAAGGGATTTGTGCTGTGTGACCCCAGAGACAAATCTGATTTAATCCTTTTTGGCTTATGCAGGTATGGATATTTGTAGCACCCAGCTCTCACAGGACACTTTTCATCCACAGACCTTGGAGCACTTTACAAACAATTTTTTTGTCATCTCCTCTGTTTCACTTTCATAGAAGTTGAAATGCAGAGAAATGGCAGAGTTTTCTAGGGGCAGATGTTGGGAACAGAGCCCATACTCCCTCAATACCTCTGCCTTGAGCTGCTCACCTAACTTCTCTGCTCTCTGAGCAATACCATATCTATTGCAACAGCTTTCAGCCCAGTTATTAGCAACTCACTATTTCCACTTTTTAAAATGAGTGGAGCTCAATTGCCCATTGCAGATCAGTACTGGATCACAAATGATATCCCACTGCAAAATGGGTGACATCACTAGTGTATCAAAAGGATGGTTTTCTCCAAAACCATAAGTGAGCGGGACAGGTCTTGTTAGAAGGCAGCACCCAACACAAATGTCAAAGCTCTAATCTAAAGCAGCTGGTAGTTCATAATTATGTTAAATATCCCAATATAATTCCAGCTAAATACGAGATGCTAATGAGAGCAGTGAAGGTGAGAAGGATTACATTTAAGGGCAAAGACTATGCTTGGCTTTCTTTCCAGTTCTGTTTTTAACTTGTAGTGTAAATATGAACAAGCCTTTTAACCTTCCTATAGCTGTATTTCCACACTGAAGAAATGTGAGTAATATTTCCCAAGTTTTAAGAAGCTCTTTGAAATCCTTCACTTGTAAGGCATCAGAGGTCAGTAATTGTGTTTGGTTGTATTTTTCCGCAATGATCCATAGAGAAGCAGTGGATAATGCAAGGCAGTTAATTCTCTTAAATATGTAGCTCATAAATATCTAGAATCAAATAATGAAAGAGAGATTCAGATCTGTTGAGGACCGTAGGAATAATGGAACATGCCACTGTTTTGTATTTGATACATTTATTTTGAAAGAAATGTGGTGATTTAATTTGTGTGTATGAAGTAAGCCTGACATTTTCTGTTCATTTTAAACAGTATGGTATAAAAGAAAAATATATCTCTTTCTGCTATTTTTGAGACTTCATTTTTCCAGTTTTAGATGTGATTGTCTGGAAAACGGTGAAGCTATTTGCTAGAACCATTTTGTTTAGCTGCTCTTATAAAAATTCTATCACAATTCACAGGTTATATCTATTACAAAAACGTCATTAAAGTCTGTGAGCTTTAAAAGTCATCTGTACTTAAGAAGAAAAAGAAATACCATATAATAACAAATACAACAACAAAGCACAAAATGGAATCTGTAGAGGTACATTATATTCTCTTTGCAGTAATGTGCCATAGACTAATGGCTGAATATCCTGAGAGTGAGCTGAAGTTCAACATTTTGAAGATAAATTATAATTTTTGGTGATTTTTAAAAAGTAAAATCTTCAGAGGTTCCCAGCAAGCTTATAAAAAAATGACTTGAAGACTAGGTATCTGTAGTTCCCTTTCCATTGTAGTCAGTGAACCACAACAAGACTAAGAAAACAAGTCCAAGACCTGTACACAAAGTGTGTACAAAGTGTGTTTAGCTTCAGTGATCTGGTGGGACTCTGAACCACTGTAATCTCATTAATTGTTAACTTGGGTAAATACACTTCAGGTTACCTCACATTTTTTAAAAAAAATCAGAATGCTTATAGTGGTATTTTGGACATGCCCTAAGTATTAAAATTGGTATGTGGTGTTTAGGGATGTGTGGTGGGATCCTTCAGCGTAATCCAAGCCACGACTGAAGGACCGTCTGGTTTGCTTTGGAGGCTGTGCACTTCAAGATCACTTTGAAAGTCCCTTGGCTGAGAACAATATCTGTGTTGTAGAGTGCACAATGCCACATATGGACAGTTTGTTCCCGGTGCCTTCACTGCAAACTTTGCACTGATTTGGATGGATGTAGGGCTGGAGTCCTGAATGTGCTCATACACTACTTTGAGGAACAAATATTTTTGAATCAGTGCTTTGTGAGTGCTGTTTGCTTCTACAAAATACTCATTTGACTGTTTTTTGCATGAACTAAAAGCAAAAATTAATGGGTTTTTTTAAGGCTCTCTTCTTTTCTCTCCTGTGTGAACTGGAAAGCTCTTGCTGGGACTGGCGTGATAGCTAGTACCACTGTGCCCAGAGCTCTGGGACGAAGGAAGGAGATGCTATTATACAGCCAGGGATATTTTCTTGGAAATAGGAAACAGCTTGCAGTTGTACAAAAATACGTCATTCTGGTCTGAAGCATTTCAACGTAAAACTTTCCAGACTTGAACTATATAGAAATTGCATTTGTAGTAATTTTTACAGCAAGTACACTAAAAGGAGAATGATAGATTCAACACTAAGTTAAGAAATCTATAAAAGCAAAATAATGTAAATAAAATAACATTTCATTTTATATATACAGGGTGTTAGGGTGCAGAATATTCTATCTGGTCCCCTCTACTGTTAAAATCTGGCGTTAAGGCACCCAAAGAAGAAATTATGGCTTAGAAACTCTATTTTTTATTTTTAGAAACTAATTTTTTCTTTTTCCATCCAGAATACCTAGGGAGTTTCTTTGTATGTGGATGTACTCTCTTGTGTACCTTCTTTTCCATTGCTCAATCACCACCTACAAGCTTCTTTATTGGAAACTGTGTTGTAATCAGTAATGGAATAGTTAATAATTGTTGTGTGCTATTTGTTATGTAAGCTTTCTCCTTGTTTTGTTTTATTCTGATGTAGCAAATATTGTTCCACTAGGAGATAAAATGGGACTGTGAACAATGTTTTTTTCATTTCTAACATTAGTAGTATTGATTAATTAATTGTGTACTGAATTTCGTCCAGTGAACTTACTACCATGGTGATTCTTGTTTCTTCATGTTAGGAAGTGTATTTCTTTCTAAGTTCAACAGATGAAAAAGAGACGAAAAAGTATTGTAATTGAAACCAGCCAGTGAAAAAAAAAAGAAAAAAAAACAACCTGAAAAATATTAAACCCCACAACTATTAAAAAAACCCCAAAAAACAATGGAAGAACAATATGAATATACTATGGAAACCCAATTTTAAAACCTGTATCTTAGCATGAAGGTTCAAGAATCATCAGCGTATATTGATGAAATGATCTTTCTGGATATACAGAGATGGATATATGTGGAACACTTCTGTTGGCAGCCTTTTTGGCCGGCCTTACATTGTCACTTTTAAAAAATTGCTACACAGCAACACTCGAAATTAGAAAAAAGAAAAATCCTCAGCAGTTCAGGGTATCTCATCTTAACCCTTGAAAATGACCAGAGCTCATTGTGAGACTGACAGCTTTGAAACAGCCTGCACAGGTAAAGTGAACAAATGACGTCATATCCCTGGTGTGATTATGAATGCTTCTTTTCCCTTCAATACATAATTAATTTAATTTCAGTTATCTAGCATTTGTGTGTGAAGAGAAGATGTCTCCTTAGCTTTGAGAGTTTTTTTCAGTGTTCTGTTTCCCTACTGTCCAGTTAGATAATGCTGGATGTGCAGTGGGGTGATTTCCACTTGCTGCTGGGCAAGGTGTAAGAAAGCTAAGACATTACAAGTTTTCTGATTTTTTTTCAGACATCAAAACACCAGATGAGAACTAGGGTCTTAAATTTAATCGTTATCTGCCCTAGATATCAAAGTTACCCGAGGGTCTTGAAATAGTGTTTTTCTTGTCTTGATGGTTGCTCACCAGCTCTTTTAGAAACAATTGCTTATGAATCTTATGCTCCCAAGAGAGTAGATCTTCATACTGTCCAAATGGAGTTTGTCTTCTTGTCCATGCTGATCATTGCTGCTTTTCCCTTAAGCTTTGGGAGACACAAGCTTAAAGTCTTAACATGCTAAGCCATGGTTACACCTGTATGAAATTCAAGTTTATCAGAATTTTCAGGCCAATTTTCAAAAGCATTCAACATGATGAGACTGAGAGAAATCCAAAAGCATTACAAAAACTGTAATGAAAGTGACAACAAAAGTAATAACAGGAAGCTATTTCAGCTAACATAATTTCTGGTATGGAGAGATGTCCTATTTTTCTCATTTCATTCACCTTTCAGAATAATTATTCAGGAGATGGAAGAAGGATATACACAGCCTAGTTTCAAATGTTTAGCTCCCTAATATCCTCATCCCAGGGATACTGAGCATTTTTTCTGCTTTCTGTGCAACAGTTTTTCTGGCTCAAATAGTAAAGAAATGGCAATTAGGCTTCACTTGAGTTTTCTCCTCTCCCACTCTTGGGCACCAGCACAGAGTATGCAAAACAAAGAATGAAAAGTGGGAATTGTCTTGCTAGTAATGGAGCAGGCAGGTGGTAACCCAGCTTTCAGTTCCTAATGTGTATGTGTGATGGAGAAAGGCTGTAATCATCCAAGTCAGAATAAAGTGCCTTTGCACAAACCAATCTCTGAATGATGCAAACCCATGGTTGCCTGGCAATGTTTTTAAGCTTTTGATACTGCTAATTTGTTACGTATTTTTCACACAGCACCACTCTTAGATAATTACTGTAGTTGGTGCCATAGAAAGGAATCTTTAAATTGCATGTATTAGATGATCTTGCTGATGAGATTGCCTGCGAGCAATCTTCTCATTGTCCTGTGATGATTCCAAGTGATATTTTACAGACCGTGAACGTGAGCTGGAAGCCTGCGAGTTATTGGATCAGATTTCTGATTTTGGCAATAGCAAAACATACTGCATGATGTTACGTGAATAGCAAAAATCCACTGTGTTCCCACATCACTGTCTGTTCAGTGGAGAAGTGACAAGAAATGATGCTTACCTCAAGCAGATGCTGTTAGACTGTATTATTGTAAAGGATGGCAAAAGTTCCTGCAGTCAAGCTCTGAGCATATGCAGATGGTTATCTGGACAATTTATTAGTTTTCCTAGAGAAGGTACTGAGAACCCTGCTTTAGCAGATAATTGTCATCTGAGTTATTGTTGCTTTGAGTTTCCTCACCTGCCAAATGCTGCTATGGCTGTCACACATACTTTTTAAAATAAACTTCTTTTTTCACTTTTTTTTCCTTGTCATATGCTTCCACCTCGTTTCACTTTCCATTTTGCCATCCAGATCTCATCTCCTCATATCCTGATTTTTTTCCTTTTCTCACATCGTTGTTTTTCTCTTGCGTCTCCCTCCTTTGTATTGTTTGCTTTCTTTTTTTCTTTCACAGTATTTTGTCATATCTTCCTTCCTTGTCTTTCACCTTCTGTCTTTTTTTCTATTACTAAATTCTCTCCTCTTTTTCCTTTCTATTCAGTGCATTTATAAAACATTTGACCATTCAAATATTTTCTGTCTCTGCTCTTCAGGCTTCTGAATGATTGCTATAGTTCTACCAAAAGATAATTACCACATCAAAGAGGAACTGTCCTCATTTAGGCAGGATTTCAGCCTTACCAGATTTTTTTAACATGTTTGACCTAATTAGAAGCCCCATTTAAAATGATACTTCTATGGAAGCAAGGAGGAAATTGTGCAAGTTGTTGCCAGGCTATTGAACATATCTTACACAGAATTTGAGAAATATGAAAATGTCAGAAATTTTATTGAAAACATGTCTTTTATAAAAATTTACAAATGAGTTGTAGGTGTAGAAATAATACTGATGGTTGGATATAATAACATCCGGCTTTCATGATGATAGCACAGTCTTTCTCTATTGAGTAAATATATGTATTTTAATATCATAAGCAATAACTATGTGTCAAGAGCTGCAATGTCTACAGTTTATGACAGCAGTCATTATTTTATGATCTATTTGCAGCAAAACCATTTTTTTTCATCACATGCTTCTTATGGCTTCCTTGTTCCTAATGAGGTAAATTCACTTTCCACAGAGTCCTCATAAGAACTGTGTATAGTAAACTGTTGAGCGTTGTGATTTCCCTTCTGTAATGTAAGTTGTTACGTTCCCCAACTACAAAGTCTTTATATATAAGCTTATGCTATAACCGCTTGTTATTTTAACTCTGAATCAGTACAAGTCTCTTCCAACCCCGTTTCTGAGACAGTGAGTCTGCAATTATTAAATCTGTTAAAATTAAAATTGGCAGTAAAATGAAACATGTTAACAATCACACTGATTAATAAATCAGAAGAAGAACTCACTTAGGAAAATGTCAAAATCAGAACTGCCTGGGAATCATAATCAAGAGTACACTTCTTTCTGAAATGCACAGGGATACTCAGGCTGACAGTTGTAGCTTGTTTAGCACAAAGAAAGATTTCTTCTGCAGGCAGGATATTCTGTGCTATGTGTCATGTAGGAGACCAGCACGTTGGGATGTCCCTGACCTTAAAACCTACAGGCAGCAACTTCTGCTGGCTTAATTCTGCTGACTTGGATGGAGTTAAATGAGCTGGGAATTTATTACTGCATTCAGTTTCCTTAATCCCTAGGAACATGTGGATGCCTCAAAGGTACGTCTTAAAACTCCACAGCATAACTTTAGTGTATAAATAAGACAGGCTGAGGTGAGAATGAAGTACTTTACCTGTCCCCTTCTGCAGCTGAGCTCCACAGGGCAATAAGGATCCTGCCTTGCATATTTGCGAGTCTCTGAGATAATGACTTATAAACCTGATATTTTTCAGACCTGCTTTAGTCTCTGTCTAGGATTCATTCATCTCTGCTACGAGAAAAAGGTAGAGGAGTTGTTGGGGTTTTTTGTGTTTGTTTTTTTTAATGAACAGCTCTGTATCTGGAATGGCTGGGAACTAAACGTTGAATGTGGAAGAAAATTAGAACCAACTGAATAATGTTCTAATGCTGTGAATACTAACTTTGAGTAGCTATGTTAGGGTATGTTGTCAATCACAGTTTCCACAGGTATAATAGCTGTTTAATAAGGAATGCTTTAAGAAGGTCATGTTCAGAAGAAATGCAGTGTGTGTGCTGTGTATGCGTTTCTAGCTAATTTAGTCCCATAGCAAATTTGCACTTTGAATAGAGGGAGATTGTGATGTTACAATGCACATTACTTTCAGTGGTCACAGTAGGATCCCTGCATCTTCCAATCTGCCAAATCAACAAATCAGAGATTGAACAAGCCTCACTGAATATGTTTCTTGGCTCTCGTTCATTTTCTCATGAAGTCCTTGGGCATCTGTTTACAGCCTCCAGCTCGAGGGGGAGCAGACCACTAACATAAAATAGCACTTTCATGCCAAATAGCCTGAAGCCAAATGGCTCTAGATTATGTATGGATTATGAATTTACAAGCAGAATACTGATTTCTTGAATGGTAAAACCTGACAGAAATGGGCCTTCATTTGACTGGAGCCTGCCAGTATAACAATAATTTAAGTGTGCAGTGATTCATTTCAAGATGACATTCAAAGTCTTGGGGGAGCTTAACATATAAATTCGGTCTTTTCAGTGCTTCCTAGCTCTTTTTCCGTGTGATTGCTAACGTAATGTGTATTCTGATGAAGGAAGCCACTCCAGAAATGGCTGCTTTGGGTCTCATGTTTTATCTGTGATCACAGATCTGCTCCATATCTTTCAGGGTGATGAACAATTAAGTTCCAGTCATTATAGTAAAGCAACCATTGACCAGTGCCTGTAGCTGTTTACCCTGAGTTTGGAAGAACTGTGTGTTATTTTGGCATATACATTTCAAGCATTTCTTCTATTCTTAGCACAAATGAGTGCTAATATGTGAACAACATATTCCCTTATAGTAGCAACTTTCTGAGCATCACACATGGCAGCAGGAACACTAACAGAAAACAAACAAAACAGCCTAAACATAGCCAGAAAAATCCCACAAATTTTATAAAACCACTTTCCTCTTTTATTATGTAAGATGTGTATCAATAAAGGCAGGCCCTTTGCTGGATAGAAGACTGGCAGATTTTTCCAAGAAGTACAGAGCAAAACTAAATATATTTCATCAAATACCATTACAATAAATAGGTTTTGGGTGTAATTTTGTGCAGGAGCAGATTAACTTTGGGAAGCAACTTATGCAAGAAATTATACTGCATATTATGGGAGCCATTAAAGTAAATGCTGCTACTATTCCATTAATTTAAAGGAGAAATTAGGATTGTGATACACCATTAAGAGACTTTGCTTGCAGCAAACACACAAGGACATTTCTTTTAGAAACTAATAATCTTGGACTGTTCCAAGTAAAATACCATTTGGGAGACTTATGGTCATACAATGAGTACACTCATTTTCCACTGGCTCACCATCAGCTGGAAGTGCTCAGTATGCCCCAATGAAATACTAGGTAGCTGCAAAAATGAGGCCTTGTGCTCCAGAGATATGTTTGGGACACAGGTGTTTTCAGAGATGAGTTAAACTATTAGTGGAAGTTTCCAGGAATGAATAGGTTTTGATAGTGTGATAATTCTGATTACAGAGGCACTGTGTTTACTCTTTGGATTTTAAAGAGTTTCAATTCAGCAAAACGGTGTGTGACCTTCCCAAAAGAGTTCACTTTGAAAGTTACTGTCTTAAAATATAGTCTATCTTTCTTATTAGCTAGCATGAAAAAAGAGACCTTTCAGTTCCATGGAGATGAACTCTGGGAGCAGACGGTGGATATAACAACACAACAGAGAGAGCTCACACAGGGCAGAATTTATCATTGCTTCCAATTAAATCTTGAGTTTCTCCATGGTAAATATGAGACAATGTAATATTATATAAATAATTAATGCAATTGAATGCATTTTACAACAGCATTTCTACTATTTCTTGATTACTTGTAGTAAAATAGCATCAATACGCTACAAGGGTATTGTACTAGATACTGTGCAAATGTGAGAAAAATTTAGTTCCTTTCATATCTGCATTTTCTTTTTGCTGTTTGAAGGGGAAAACAGATTGCCCAGAGAGCAAGTGGAATGTGCCTCCCTAGAAGTATTCAGAACTCAACTAGACAAGGCCCTCTGCAAATTTCTCCCAGTTTGAAGCCCTGAGCAGTGGGTCTAGATGCCCCTTACTACATAAATATTGTGATTCTACTCTATACTCTGCATTATAGATAATTATACACTTCTATTATAATCTAAAGGGTATATGAAAAGACAATTAAAATGTATTTTGTTGCACAGAAGGTGTTTGAGGTGTTTAGAAATAGTCAGAACTCATTTTTCTGTTTGCCCAGTGATACTGATCATATTCCTTGACTCCTCTCACAAACTCAGTTCCAGTCAGGCTGAATGAACTTTTACAGAATAAACTTCTTAATGTGCAGAAAATAGAGCAAACCAGCCAAAACAATTCATATCAATCAGCTCTCAGTTACAGATGAAATTATTTACTATTTGAGGCTTAAACATGTCTGTAAACTCTTTGTTATGTTGTGTTTAGGTTTTTGGATTTTTTTTTTTTTTTAGGTGAGGCTTGCTGCTCTCATGAATTTCCAGCAAAATAAAATCAGGGTGAAGAGAATGTGCCCTTGACCTCAGGTGTGATGAAGTTATCCTGTCATGAGACAGTGTAGTATTCCACAGATGCCTTTTCTGTGTGTTTGCACTAGTTGGAAGGATCTACTCTATTTGCATTCCCTTCAAAAGATCAGGGTGGCAAGACCAGAGAAATATCAGGTGACAAACGATGCTCTTGGACTTGAAATTGTTGTATCTCCCAGATATGATACCAATAGTATTAGTTCTGCTTCCATACCTCGCAGATATTTTATGCTGAATGTAGCCGAGAAAATACTGCACAATGCATAGAGAAGACTGCACTCTAAATATCTTTAGGACCATCAGGTTAGTTTGTGTTAATGCCATAAATCTGATTTCTGGACTGCTGAGGAAGAAACAGTAAGTAGGAATAGTGTGTGAAAAAAGCAATGAAAACCCTTCCACCATTTCTTAAGCCAACTCTTTTGTTTTAGACTGCTAAAACAGATTTGCCATTATTTTTCTCCATTGCTTTGGGGAATAGAAAGCCAACTTTTTAATGCCAACTATAGTTTTCGTTAAATTTGTTGCAAGCTGAGAAAAACTCTAGGAAGTTATTTTTTTCTAGTAATTCTCTCTAGTGGAATAGAACTGGGAGCACCTCTTTTCTCAAGTAGGTCTGCGAGACAAACAGTTGCAACCAAAGATGTAGCAGCTTAAACTCATTCACTGTTATTGATTGGAGACATCGGAGCTCCCTTGTGTCTTTCCCTTATTCCGGTAGATATACAGATGTGACGCATGATGTTACATCTCCTCAAGGTCACAGGAAGCCATGGGCGTCACACTGTTCCTAGTTCAGTCTTAGAGTAGTACACCTCATCCCCATTTTGCATCTGAGGAGAATCTGTATTCTCTTTGGGTTAGGATATAAAGTTGCAAATATGAGACTTTTTTAGTGCTTTTTGCTGTTTCTCAAAATATTTCTCTTAATTGCTTGATTTATGTTGATAATGAATATATTTACTATCTTGTATGCAACACAGAAGGTAATTTATGGTTCCCACAGCTCTAAAACAGGTGGCCAAAGTTAGATGGCATTAGTTAGATTGGAATCAAAGTTTTCTGCAAACACTATTTGTTTGATGTTATTTGTAACAGACACAAGGGTTTTATGCTTTGATGAACTAGGGGAAAAAATCAAAACTGAAGAACATAATGAAAAACTCCTGAAAAATGCACAGATGACATTTTCATCTCCAGTAAGCTTTCCTATTTTACATCAAAACAACTAGAAGAGTTTACAGGAAGTGTTTCTTGCTGTGGCTTAGCTATTGAAATTAATGGGACTGTAATACCGTTCAGAAACTTGAAAATGGAATTTATCTTACCATACTATTTGGATGTAAAGAAATGTATCAGGCAGACTATCTCTTCTAAAAGCTTCTATTGTAATGAATGTATTAGTCATTATTTTTCCTAGACAGGTTTATTTTAGAAAAAGAAAATGAATACAGATGGGTTATTGAAAGTCATTTGTGAACTCAATATTTTTAAAGGATAAGAAAAATGTCTTGGCTATTGCCAAATAAAATAGATATTTATAATATTACGGAGAGATGGTTATACAACACAGGCTCATCTCCTTCCTGTCCCTTACTACAACTTGCCAAGTTGCTGAGTACCTGCGCTGTGGCTTTTTAGCTCAGCCATTCAGTGCAGCTCCCTTCTTTGGAAGTGCATGATGAAAGACCTGTTTGCATTTTAGCTTCTGGCTGGCACAACACAGCTTTCATTTTCACACACTTGCCTTCTATCCAGGCAGGTAAGGAGGGGAGGGAATGGAAATTGTGTCTGTCACCAAAGTCTGGGCTTTGGTAGGTGGAAAGGGAGAATGCCTCGTAGGCTGGAGGACAGGAATTAGTTATTTGCTTCCTGGGAGAAGATGGGAAATAGACCCTTTCCTGAGCCTTGTGCTCCATGCAGTTCACACACTTGCTCACAGTTTAAAATGCACCATGTCACACATAAAGCTGCAAAAATTAGCGGGGGTAAAGAAGGAGTCAGGGGAAGGGAATAAGAGTAGTGAGGAAAAGGTGAGGTAGGCAGAAAGTGTCAAAAGACAATTTTCTGTAGACAATTAACATTTTTTCATGATTTAGTGTGAGTAAATGAGCACTTGGGTCCTAGTCATGTAATACAAAGAATGTAATGAAGGTCCCCAACTGTTAGAGCTTATTCTTGCTCTTGGGGTCTGCTTTGTGGCATTGGGGGTGAGAAACTGTGCTTCAGCATAGACTTCTCTAGCAACTCTCGGCTGTGTGTAGCCTTGAGAAGTGCAATGGCAGAACTGCATAAATCAACCAGTTTGATGGTTCAGGGCTAGAAAGGTGCAGAAGAGTCACAGGCTTACATCCATCAGAAAAAAAATATCCACCACCCTTTATTCTTCTGTCGTTGAACAGAATGGGCCACGAGTAACAGAATCTAAGTAATGAGGCCATCAATTCACAACAACGGTGGAGGGGATGTGTGCCTTTGTAATGTTCCAATGGCTAAGTATAATGATTAAAAATCAACCAACCCACCTTCAAATCCCTCCAGCATTTAAAAGCATCTCCCTTATTCTTCCCCTCCTAGAAGAACAACTCCAACTATTGTGTATTGTGTACCCCAGGTGGGCTGCTCTCATCTTGTCAGAGGTGTTGCAAAGGATATAACAGGCATTTACAGCTGCTGAAGTAAGTTTTGGAACTTACATGTCCTTACTTTTAGATATGTGTCTTATTTACTGGGTCACAGGGAGAGGTAATAACTGGTTGTATGTGGAAGATGGAGCACCTAGATAGTAGTTACTGTTTTGGCAAATGGAAATCTGTTTTATCAAAGAGAAACAGTTTCAACAAAGTAAGATATCTCAATGTGAGTCTCATCCTTTCACATGAAAATTCAATAAAAATTGTTCAGAAACTGCTCAGTATTTCTGGTTAAAAAGCTTCTCAGATACTGCCCTCTGGGCTTATCTTCCTTTAACCATACAGCTTTCCAATGTTGCTGTTAATAAAGTGTTCTAAAGATAGCCAGACAGCTCTATGTACGTTTGACAGAGGTCCTCTTTTTAATTACACAGTTCCTATTATTCATTTTGCATGACAGTGAACAGTAAAAGTTTGAAGTGGTGTGTTCAAAATGTTGCAACAGCAGGAACAGACAAAAATGAACTTCCTGTGAATGTTGTACTATTATCAGACATCAGCTCCCCATAACCGCACTGTGATTTACATGGAATCACAAAGCCATGTCAAACCTGGCCTTGAGCACTTCCAGGGATTGGGCATACACTACTTCCCTGGGCAACCTGCTCCAGTGCTTCAACACCCTCATTGTAAAAAATTTCTTCTTCATATCCAACCTAAATCTACCCTCTTCCAATTTAAAACCACTGCCATTTGCCTGTCACTAACGGCCCTTGTAAAATGTTTTTTCTCCATCCGTCTTATAAGACTCTTTCATAAATTGAAAGGCTGCAGTAAGGTCCTGACAGTGACTTTCCTACTATATGCTGAATAACCCCAGTTCTCTTAGGACAGGTGTTCCTGTCCTCTGACCATTTTTCCATGATTCTTCTCTGGATCTGTTCTCACTGGTCCATAATGGGTGTTACTATACGCTACTACCCTCAGAGGTTGCTCTGAGATACTTTCTTTCTATCTTCCTTTGAAAATAATTGTCTCCAGGTCTCCCATGTTCTCCCCTGAGCCTTTCCTCCTGTGCAAAATATTCAGCATATCCAGCTTAGCACTGCTTTCCCAGCTCAGTACTGCTTCCCCAGGTCTGCAACCACAGGCTTCCAGAGGCACTGGGGCTGCCAGAGGCTCCCAGCCTCCACTGTCACAAGCCACCCCACCCTCCAGGTCTTGTGATGTGATGGTAGCTGTGCAGCCATTTAGTTCCATACCTCCTTTCCCTCTAGTCTTCATAGAAGACTGAATCTGCCCTGTCAGTCATGAAATCATGGAATTCAAGATGGCCAATGGCTCACCAGGCATGCCATGATTCTGTCCATAAAAATGCTTTGCGATTCAATGTATTCTTTTAAATGTTAGAGGAAAGCAATACAGCAGTTACTACATGCACTGAAACACAGGAATGACATTTGATCTGCTTGTGCATGAACAGAAATAAAGTCAGGACACGAATCATAGGACTTCTGAACTACAGCCCAACCTCCAGAAAAACAAACTAGTCTGGATTTCACAACTGCCATTGATTGAGAACCCAGCACAAATGGGCTTTCAGTTGGTATGTATTCCATTATTTATTAGATGAACTTGTCTAGATGCAGCTTCCAGCACCAATAAACCTTTTATTTGCAAGATCTCTGCTGGTTTGTTCTTGTCTGTGTAGATACTCAGACTGTGATCCAACTACCTTATAACCACTCTTTTTTTTCAATTATGAAATTTGAAATACTTGAGTTTTCACTCAATTTTCTTGTCTTCTCATCCATTTTAATTTTCTCAATTTTTTTGCAGTCAGCTTCCTTTGACTTCACACACCAGTCCGTAGCTGAATACTCCAGGAACAGTTCTGGCAATGCCAAATACAGCAGAGAGCTCCCACGAGACAGGAAGTTTTCTGGACACTGGACACAACCTAATGGACTTTTTTCTCCTTTAGGTGTTCTCAGGTCTCATGGGGCTGTAACATGAGCAGTTATTATAACATCCAGCAGGTATCACCTATTATCTAAGCACAATTATTCAGGATGTTTTGGGTTTTTTTTCTGTGAAGTATACCCCATCAGCTCAGCCTGCTGGTAAGTGTCATATCCCCAGCACTTTATGCACAGTGTTTCCCCAAATTTCTCTGTAGTGAGCAAACTGGAATGGCTGCTCATCTTTGAATAAGGGTGGCAGATTATCAGCTTAGTCTTTGCACAGGATTCTTAAACAAATTACTCTTTACTTAGATATTGGGGGCAATATACTGATTGAAGCAAAGATTTCTTCTGTTTATCTTCATTTTCTTTTCTCATCCCAGGAATCTGCTGTCTGTTCAAAACTGAAAGAAAAGGACAAACCAAGCCACACTTGAAGGTAGGGCGACAACCCTTATAGCTAGAGGAGAAGACTATTATATGTCTTGTGTACATAGAATATTTGCCTCAGCCTTCTTCCTGCAAAGAAAGAAGGGAAAATGGTCTAGATGAAATGTCTGTGAAATGAGTGCAAAAGTATTTGGAAAATTTTATACACAAAGTCATTACCAGTTTTTCCCTGCCAGAGGAGGAGGAGGTATCGACTGCAGCTCTGCAGAAGGTCTGCTCAGCAGCTGACACTCTAATCAATGGAGTAATTGAGCAGAGACCACATTTTTCATTTTGCAGATGATATCAAGCTTGGAGGGACTGCAATGCTACCAGTGAACTAGCTCAGGCTTCAGAGTGGTCCTAACAAATGTGTGAAAACCATCTGACCTTTCCCTTCTACGCCAGTTCAGTTCAACAGAGGCAGGCACATTTGACTGAGAACAAATGAAGGAAGGGAGATGAATGATTTGGCAGCAGCTCTGCAAAGTGATCTGAGGATCACAGGGGATGAGAAGAAGAACATGAATCAGCATTGTGCAAAAAAGGCAAACATCATTTAGAGATGTATAAATAGGAGTGTTAAATATAGGCCAGTTAAAACACTCCCCCTGCTCCACTTGGCACTTCAGAGGACTCAGCTGGCATAAAGCAGTTCCTGACTTTGTAATTACAAAAAGATTCAAGGACCTTTTTTTTTTTTTTTTTTTTAAAATCAATAGAGAAGAAAACTGAAAGTATTCTACAATATTAATGGAATTGAGAAGAATGAAAGGAGTTTGGTTCTTCATGCATGTCCTAATGATAAGGGTAGTGAACACTGGCAGGTAGCACTGGTCATGAGGTTATGAGTCTCTGTTATTAGATGTTTTTAAAAATAGGCTGGACAAACTGATGTTAGGACTCTAGCCTACAGTGAAGGTGATCCTAGCTTTTGGCAAGGGAATGGACTTCAGGGAGCACACACCTTCCAGAGTCTTTCTAACTCTACCTCAGTCTTTCTCTGACTTCGCAGTAGTTTAATGACATGATGCTGGAAACTGAGATATGTGGCTGGGAAACAGAAGCCAGAGACCTAGGTTGTTCTCAGCACCTCTGTACTGGCCAGAAGGTGACAAGGAGGTGTGGGAAACATGAAAATGATTGCATGTGGCCCTATTTTCTTATATAAAAAGAAAAATCATAAAGATATGCCAGCTTAGAAATAAATTGCATGATACGTATTGTCTTTTATACTACATCAGTAGTGCTGTAAAAAATGGATACATGCTAATATCAAGACATTTTCTTCTAGGGCTTGACCTTAAATAGCTTTAGGAGACCTCATTCAACAACAGATTGTCAAGCTAAAAATTTAGCAACTCAGCAAATGCCACTTGCATCTCATAGTATGCAGAAAACAGTCTAACTCTTCCCAACCACAGTGTGTTCATATGCAGATTCACTTTTGTGCAAGGCCAGCAAGAAAATCACAAGCTCTCTTTACCCAGCCTGAGGAAAAGAAAAATGAATTTGACAGCTGGCCTTAAACACTTTCTCCTTGATGATTCAAAGAAAATGGAATCCATCTAAAGCTGTTGATTAATTCTTCAAATACAGATGGAGAGCAATACCTTGAAAATTTACTCCTTAGGAGTATAATAAATGAATGCTTGGGGGTGAGGGGAGAGCTTCCTTTTACAAGGTTTTCAAACAGCCCTTTTCAAGGAATATAATACCTATTTTGTATTACAGGAGGACTCTACAGCTTATAAATGTAAGAGAAAAGCTTTACAGATTCTCATAAAGGTGATGGGTATTACACAGAGTCTAGACTTTGAGGAGTTATGGATCCAAGCCAAACAATCTCTTTCTTTTCATGCAGTCCAAATAATTACCAGAGGCAAGAGGCTAGTCAATGGATAAAGTATTAGTTCAGATAAAGTATCTTCTAAAATACATTTTAGTAGAATTTTGAAAAAATAGCAATACCCATGGATTGCAAGGCACATTTCTAGAAACATTTCATCAAATAATTGAAATGTGTTTCAATGTATTTCGGGGTATTTAACAATTAGATTATCTCTTTAGGGCTAGTTTCAGCACACAGGAATTTTTTACTGTTGATATCACTAGTATGAGTTGCAGAGTTAAACAGACTAAAAGTTTAAGAATTCCTCCAGGAGAACTGAGGTTTTTATCATGACTGAACTAAAATCTGCCTCTAATTTAAAAATATTACAATAGATTTGGTGAATATTGTCTGTCTTTCTGTGTTTATATGTACCTTTAAGAGAGAGGACTGTGATAAGAATTCCATTGAACACCCATATGTACACATTCAGTGTGGTATAAAATGTCTCAAATCTAATTAAGGGAGAACATTGCACTTAGAAAATCCCTCTTTCACTTCTTCTGAAACTGGCACATTTTCATTAAAATAAATGCCATAGAAATGTACAATTTGCAGGAACTAATTTATCTTCCTTTTTTTTTTTCTTTTTATTTCTTGCAAAGTCATAGGAGGCTTTTAAGTCATTTCCTCCACAGAAAATAGGAAATAAAATACAGTAACTTTTATTGCATCTGGAGAATATAGTTTCCCCTATTGTGCCATTCAGTGGTAGTTACATGATTCTTCTAGACATGCTGACATTAAAAAACCAAACAATTTTGAAGGATGAAAAGAGAAATTTTAGGAATATGTTTCTCAGGTTGTCCACACTGAAGACTGCAATACAAAAACCCAATCTTTTTTTGAGCCATCATTTCTAATATCATGGTAGTAAAACGTATTAGCAAAAGAAAGAAGCAAGTCAAATATATTCTCACAAAGCAGGTCACGCTGTGCATGCAAATGAGATCGTATATAATCTCAACTCCTTCCTTTTGGTGAAATATTGCTTTGGAACTCTTTCAGAATACAAAGTACAGAGAAGCAAATATAGCATACAGATGCCCTCTAAGCAGAGAAATCTTATTTTCCTTTTAAAACAGGGATTTTAATCAGCAGTGATTAATCCCCAGATAGAAATGAAATTGATATTCACATTCCAGTAATTAAAACAGTACCTTAGACTGCAGTTTTAGTCACTGTTCAGTAGAGAACCAGAAGTGTCCCAGAGGAAGCTGCTGCTGGACACATCCTACACCAGTGCACCGGGCAGGATATTGTGGGACACTGTACAGGACTAGAAGTTGAGCCGAGCTTGAGGTTTGGTTACAGTGTTCCTGTTCATCCCATCTAACAAATGACATGGGATGAAATCCTGATTTGAACTGGATGTCATCTTGAGATCATCTACACCTCACAAGGCAAAGCACAAGTGGTTTCAAAAAACAACACCAGTCCCCATGCTTCAGCCCCAGTAGCTAAAAATCAAACTGGTTTTGCCTGACATGATCTCCTGCCTCTTTGACAGTAACTACTTGTGGAGTTTACATGACTGATGAAGACCCTGAGGTGAAGTACATTCCTGGGCCAAGGCTCAGGACAAGAATTGTGTTTCATTTAACTCCTTCTTCTAAGTAGTGAGACTTAGAAATCCATAATCCGTGTTTTAACTTGGTGAGGGTTTGCATTTCATTCATTCAGAATTCATAAAGGAAAAACACCAGTTAAAAAATAGTCATAAGACTGATGTCTTATGGGGATGGTACAGAATAGAAAAATTATATTCTTTAAACTGAGTCTTAGAGGCTTAGTATAAAGAATAAAAATAAATTTATAAGAGGATAGTTAATGATTAATGAATATTATAAACATGTTACCTGGCTACAGAAAATCAGTAAATTGTATTCTGGGAGACAGCAAAAAATGTTTTCAAAGCAACCTATCAGGCCTCATGTTAGGATTTTGGCTCTAAAGTAATAATTCTAATCTACATAAAGTCATTTGTAATTGGATTTCTAATATAAAATACAACCAGAAAAAAGATGAACAGCGTTATCTCTGACTATATCTGGTACAAACAACATAATATGTCTGAGAACAACATTCATGTATAAGGAAATGAAAGCTGGATAGGCAATATTTGAAAAGTGTTCTTGTTTTGCTTCGGAATGAATGCAGGACCTCCTACCTGATACAGAATCAAAGAAGACAAAAGAATTTTAAGTATTGCAGTAGGGAAGGGCTTTCAACTAGCATCAGTATGAAGATATTAATTTGAAGGTCAGGTGTTCCCACAATACAAGGTACAAAAATCACATTTGTCATGACAGTTCGTAATAAGGAACAAAGCATTAAATTGGCAGATGTTCATTTATGGCAGTACAATTGCAAAAGCTGCTTTTGTGGCACAGAAGGAAAGTGTGGGTGACTCATCTCCACCAGGTATGAGGCTTCATTTTTTGTAAGAAATTCCGTGACAAATTTTGTATTTAATATCTGACTGGCTACATGTATTTTTCAAGGGGATAGTTATATTGAAAATGGATAGATGATAATTCAAAGTATGTGACTTCCAGCTTGTTAAACCCTTCACATAAGGCACATTGATAGTTAGATTATGCTATCTACTCTTGTGCCTGGTTATTCAAGATAACACAGTTGTTAAGCAAGTCACATTTATTATCTTGCTACAACATGTTCTTTTATTGCAATGGCATGCTTACTTAGCAATTCTGGACACCTGGAGAAAATCTGGAATGGCTGCACTCCCATCAAGAGATAAGATATGTGGAGGCAAAAGCCTCATCCTCCTACACTTTACATGGTGTTTCTCTAGAGTGTGTCTGTGCTTTCACGGTCAGTCACTCCCTTGGAAAGATGAAATACTTTTTCCTTCTTGAGTCTCTTCTGCTTTTGTAGTTCATTATATCTCTGGAATACCATGTTCTGAGGTTGTCTGCTGCCAAGTGTTTTTTCCATGTCTGGTTGCTGTCACAAGATGTAATCAGCATTCAGATGGGACAAGGCAGATCAGTGTTTGAATTTTCTTTGCTGTTTTCTGACCAGAGAGAGAGACAACAAGATGAGCTTTGGTTTCTTTTCTTGTATGTTGGTGTTATTGTCACACTGCATCTCTGGCAACAGCACTGCATGTGTGAGTTATGGCCGCTGAGCTGCATAGCAAAACTTCATTTTCTCACTCTCTTGCTTCTAGATGAAAAACAACTCACCCCAGCCCAGCTGGGTGAAAGGAATACTTTCCTTGATGGTAAAAAACAGATCTTCAAGTCTTCAGACAGAGCCATGCACATCCAGAAACCTCAGTCTTCAATTCCCACAGCTAGATAAATGAGCCAAGCCAGAAGGCTGTTATGACTTAAGCTTCTCTAGTTCTTTGATTTTTTGATACGAAAATTCCATCTGTATCAAAGCTGGTATGTACATTTCCATAAAAAAGCTGTGGTTTTGATAAAGCTGCAATTTCTAACCAAAAATAGTTTCTATTGGAAAATTCCCAACATATCATATAAAATACCGTTTGGATGACACACTCACTAAGATAATATCACCTTAATAATAACTTTGGGTTTAATACACATTTACCAGCAAAAAAGGATAATCTTCAAAAATTTTCAGCAGTTGTTTAAAGAGCATTGTGCCTCATCTGTCTGAACTTGTTTTTCAAGTAGTCTTTTGAACTTGGATATTTCATGAGATCCTTTCTTTAGCATCATTAGGTTCTCGAGCTCTGGAGACAAATCCCTGTTGGAAGATACTGATAACCACCGCAACAACTTGTATTATTGCAGTGCCTTTAATCCCTTTCCAAAGCTTCACATTCACATTGATATCTTCACTTTCCCTTCTTCCCTGAGAGTGCCAAGAAAAACTTCCAATCAAGGTAAAAGTCAAGATGGTTATAGATTAGGGATTTTAAAGAAGCAATTAAATTGAACTAATGACAGACAGTATGCTAGCAGATCAAGTGTTGTCAAGTTTGGGATGCTTAAAAAAAATTCTTTCCTGTGAGCAAATCTGTAGGTAAACTTTGCAAATCTAAGGCGTGGGAATAAAAATGCCAGAGCTCTGCTGTATAATGGTAATCCAAAGTTATCACCATTTAGCACCCGTTTTATCACCAGTGTTTAGAAATCTGTCATGCATGTGTGTACACACTGAATTTCTTCTCTGTCTTGTTGATGGTCATGTAGCATTCTCAGAAGTGAGAGAATTAGTAATGTTTGTAAACTTGTCTGAGACATGGTAACTAGACTATTCATTTAGACCATGAGTATAATATATATTAGCTTCTATAAAATTTTTTTTCCTTCACTTAACATATGTGAATCATAGCTTTTAATTACTGTCCTGAGCCCACTAGCAAACATTTCATGGAATCATCAGTGCACAGTTGCCCAGCTGGCCTGACAATAACTTTTCTTACACCTTCCTTCTACTGCAGTTCCAGGAACCGAGAATCTCCTTGGCTTCACATGGACCAGTCCTATCCCACATAACAGCAAGCACCCAAGATTTGTATCCTTGGTGTTTCTGATGTGCACAACCAGGGATTTGGAAAGTCACTATGCAAATCAGCATCACACCAAGTGTCTTGGAGGAGAGCAGAGAAGGGTTAAGGGTTTTCCATTAAAGCAATAACCGTGGTAGGTCTGTGTTGGGAGTGTTATCTCTTAGAAGGCAGTATGATCATAGAATCATAGAATTCTTTTGTTTGGAAAACATCTTTAAGATCCTCAAATCCAGTCATTGACCCAGATGATGGCACCACTTCCATGGACAGTCTGTTCCAGTGCTTTAGGCAGTTTCATCTGGTAATACAAAGTACAACAGCAGGTTTAAAGCTGGAAAGAAAAGTTTGTAAGACTTACATAGATGTTTATACATATTTTCAGAAATCTGCACGTAATTTTGTGCATGTGCAGATGTGTCCTTTGAATAGGAGCTGGTAGGGAAGTAGGCTAGATAACTTAGGGACATGTTTTGCTGGTTATTGCTGCATGTGCAGATTAAAAAAAAACCACAACAATTCTCTTATCAAAGAGAAAGGGCTAATTTCACTTTTAGCCATTTCCATGCTGCTGAAGAAATGAGTATAAAAGAAACTGATTCCTGTGCTTAGGGCTAAGTAGCACTATTTGGCTCAGGTCTGCAGTGGTTATGGCTGCTCCCCTTTGTAGCAGATTTGTATTGCAGAGAGTTGTGCAAAATCAGAGACAGAGCGGCAATTAAACAGAAGGGTGATTAGGGGATGAGCTTGCAAGCACACTAGAGCTCTCTCTTATTTACCAGTACAGCTGGACCTGTGGGTTAGTTTAGGACAGAGTAGCTCTGTCAAGACCATCCTTGTTTCACGCCTTATATGGCTGCTGGATTACTTTACTCAAACAGTGGGCCTGTGGGTGACCAAAGCATTTCCCATTTCCAAACAGGAACAGAAATTAAAATCCTCTGCAAAAAAACGCTTGTCTTCTGCTTATGGATTGTGTGTTACCCCTGTCCTCCATGTCCTGCTTCCTGGCCATTTAAATGCATAAGGGGAGGGGTTACTGGAAAAAGAGGGTGCATGTGAGAAAGGACAGAACTGATAGGATTATTAGTCACATAATTTTTATTGCTTGTGATTGAAAGAAGCAGGTTGCTCTGCTGAAGAGGTGGGTGTTGAGGGAGAAGGGTTTGCTGTAGCTATACTATGGAACAACTTCTTCTTTGCCTTCTCCCTGTCAAGTGCTAGCCCCAGAGTTTGGGACTAGGCATTTGCTCCACAGGCTCTTATACGTGACCTCCCTGGTACTCTGCTGGGGTCAAGCAGGTGTCCTAGAGCAGGTGATAGGTGAGGAGGGGAAGCCTTTCATTTAAGGACTTCACAGTTGCTATGTACCAAACATACCTGGACAGACAGTTACTGCGGACAGCTGGCACTTGCTACCATGCAAGGACCTTCTAATGGATCCATACCCTCCATTAAAGAAACAAAAAAAATATTTCTGTTGGTGAAGATAAGTCCAATTTTGGAAGAAGCACAAGCTAAGCCACAATTAGCATACTTTTATACCGACACCCATAGTAGAACTTATAGCAATATTACTATTACATTGTATGTTAAAATTTGCTGAAAGGCTTCACTCTTTTTACACAGCTTTAGCATCATAAAATCATAGAATGTTTTGGGTTGGAAGGGACCTATAAGATCATCTCCATTATATCATGCCATAGGTGAAGCTGACAACAGCCACTCTTTCCAGTTTACATATATTTCACAGTTAAGAGCCTTCCTACCTCTCCTTTGAGGAGTGGCCACCTACTTTAAGGTATTTAGCTGACATTTGCTGTTTAGAGAATTTACTCTGCAGCCCCGTTTAATACTGCTTGTATACTGGTACAACACAACACTGGCCAAGGTAAGCCTGGACAATGATTTGTGAACAAAATGGAAATTCTTGACATAAGTTACGCAATAACGTGAAAGCATATGCAAGATGCTACTCTGGAGTTCGATGTCCTTTCGTGGTAGGAGTGGGAGAAGTGATTGTGTTAAATATGGTATGGTCTGCAACTTAGGTGAAGAATAGGAACAGGGCAGAATGCAGCTGAGCAATGATATGTGTGAAATGAGACACCTGATCTGTTTTGAGCTCTGTAAAAGAGGAGTTAGAAATCAAAACACTTTGTGTTAGTACCAGGGAGGCTACAAAGGGTAGTGTCAACACCTTGCTACAGGCGAACATGAAATGCCTTGCCAGTTAGGTCATGAGTATGTAAGGGGCATGGCTTGAAGACAGTAAACTGGGCAGAGCCGTTGCCACTGAGCCAAGCCTGTCAGCATTTTTAAGAGACAGGAGTGCTGCTGCAGTCTCTGGAGACTGGATCCACTGACCTTGAGGTCTTACAGTGCTGACTGCACCGACAGCTGTGAGATGGGTCTGGAGGATGCCCTCAGCTTTGGGAAGCATGCCTTCCCTGTGGCGTGAAATTTTGCTGAGCTTTTTTTGAAGATACCTGCCATACCTTGAAAAATCACATTTTCCTGCTTTCATTTGTGATCCTTGGGAAACTGCTGCTGGCCTGCTGAAATAATAATAGCAAACATGCTAAGACAAGTCTCACACACTGCAGGCATTGATACTCTGCCCTTACTTACATCCACTGTAAGGCAACATCCAGAAAAGCCCTTGCATACAGAAAAGAGAATCTCAGGCAGCAATAAAAACTAGGCACGAAAAATAAGTGGATGCATTTAGTAGATTGTCTTCTTCAAAATTTTCAGCTTTTTAAGTTAAAAACTGATTCGAACTGAAGACAGAAAAAATAAAGAGAAACGGACACAGATGCCTTACTTTCAGTGAACATCTGTTTGTCAGCTGGAAGCTGGGCCTAGAGGAATTTAAATGCTAAGTTAATAAAAATAATAAATAAATAAATAAAAAGACAAAATTAACTTTTTCTTTGTATCTATGACTAATCTACAAAATTCAGCCAGAAAAGTGCCATATCAGCCTTTGTGTTCATAAATTGGCCAAATGATACCTGCTCAGACAGCATGCCCCAAAAAGTGTAGCTTACTCAATAGCTACCCCTTGGTATCCTGCACTTTCACTGCAAAGAGTCCTTTCCATTTCAGCCCAAAGGAGGAATTGCCTGATGATGCCTAACTGTGCCACATTTTTTAAAATATCTAGGAGATTTAAAGCTCATTTACTGCTGTCTCCTACAAAGCATGTTTCATAATGGCAGGGATCTGCTTTTCTCTGTGTGTGTGGACTGCCCCACTGTGTATATACAAAAGATTTTTTGCTACAAAGAAATCTTTTTGCAACTTAAAAACAAAAAATAGGTTTAAATGAAGGATACACACACCATGGTCATAAGGGCATACATTCTTCCAGCAAGAAATGCTTTTGAAAATAGTTAGAGGGGCTGCAATGCATTTTTTTCAAGCTGAATATTTGCATGGGTTATGTTCACATATGAAAGAGCACTATAAATGAAATATTTACACTTGGAAAACGCTTACTTTAGATGCTGTTCCAAACAGTAGATAGCCTTCCTAGAGGTCCAGCAATTTTAGATAATAAGCCAACTTGACTTCCTTACATATAGCTCAAATTTACATATATCAAAGCTTAATTGATACCTCCTTCAGCTGCAGTTTGGGGCTTTCCTCGTAGCCAATGAGCAGACATACCAAACACTTTTTTCCTTAGAATCCCTCAGATACTAATATTTTCTGAAGTTACCTGCTGGATGAGGAGAACTGAAACATTGATGTGCCACAATCACTGTGGCATTTTTGTTACTCCTACCTTCAGCTACCCACATGATAATTGCTGCATAGCTCGTCCTTTTTTATT
>JAYRBT010000001.1:48691336-48715934 GCA_036023395.1 Myiotriccus ornatus
AATCACTGTGGCATTTTTGTTACTCCTACCTTCAGCTACCCACATGATAATTGCTGCATAGCTCGTCCTTTTTTATTAGATTGCTCACCCTTCTTTGATTTGCAGCAGATATACACTGTATGGGTGATTCAGAGTAGCTGGTGGAAATCTAATCACTGACCTTGAGAACATTCAAAATAGTCTCACGAACACTTAATCTCATGGAACTGAAGGCTGTGGCAGCACATATGGCTTCCTATTTTGCCCCTGATGTTTTGGTCTAAAGAAAAGGTTGTAAGATCCATCACTTAAAGAGGGCAATAACCTAAACGGTCCATCTCCTGCTCAGGAAGAAGTATAAAGATCTTGACACTTCTAAATATTATCCTTTTTCTAATTTCACTCTAAGGAAGAGATGAGTAAAACTCCTTTGTTTTCAGATGTGAGAAACTCAAGGCCATATGCTAATGACTGTAGTACATGTATGGTGTATAGGTGTAATGGTGTTAAGATACAAAATTATCTCAGAATACTAGTAAAGTGAGTTTGTTTGAGATTCAGGCACCTACATGCTTTCAACAACAGCTGGATGACGCAGAACTAATGAAGATCTGATCATAAGAGACTGTGTAAGTGGAGAGGTGAATGTCCACTATGATCAGGACTCCCATCCTTACACGTGACACTGAGTACCATTCTGAATGTATGAGGGTATTCTGTTTGACTTCAGCCATTACAGGATCATGCAGATCTCCCACATTTGGTTGACCACAGGAAGGTAGATGGTGTTGTTTGGCAACCACTGTGTCATGCCATAGAGTCACCATATCATCTACCCAAAGCTGATAGATATAATACAAGATCTGCACCTGACTTGTGCTGTTTTGGAATACTAAGTGGAAGACAATTCGAGTACATATACAAAAGTCATGTCAGCCACATGTAGGCAGATAAAATGAGCCCTCTGTGCAAAACTGGCAACTCCCATGCATATGTGCCAGACTATGGGCTGGCTGCTGGAGATAGAACCAGGCATATATGTTTGGGCAGGTGAATCTCCTCGGTGCTTACTTAGGTTGAGATGAATCACTTTCTAGGTTGCATGTTTTACACTGGTTAGATCTCCTTGAACTCTCAAGGGCTCAGTACAGTTACCTAAACACAGGCATTTTCTGAGGTGTGCTGAGGCCCCCAGGATATTAATGCAGAATTGCCATTACACTGGGTTTTCATGGCAAGGTTTTGGTAGCAGGGGTGGTTTCTGTGAAAAGCTGCTAGAAGCTTTCCCCATGTCCAACAGAGCCAAAGCAGATGGCAAATGCAGCTGGAGAGAGGAGTGAGAATATGTGAGAAGCACAGCCTTGTAGAGGTTCAGTGGAGAAGAGGGGGGATGAGGTGCTCCAGGCCCGTCAGCCCATGGTGAAGGCATGGTGAGGCAGGCTGCTCACCTGCAGCCCATGGAAGTCAACAGAAGAGCAGAGATCTATCTACCTGTAGCCCATGGAAGAGCCCATGCCAGAGCAGGTTTGTTGGCAGGACCCCAGGGGGACCCATGCTGAAGCAGTCTGTTCCTGAAGGACAGCACTCCATGGAAGGGACCCACGCTGGAGCAGTTCATGAAGAACTACAGCCCGTGGGAAGGACTCATGTTGGAGAACTTCATGAAGGACTGTCTCCCATGGGAGGCACCTGACTCTCCATCAGGGAAAGAACGTGAGGAGTCTTCCCTCTGTAGATGAAGGAGCAATAGAGACAACGTGTGATGAACCAGCCAAAGGCTTGTCATTACTTAGCTGCCCAGCTACAAACTTTAAATTTCATAAAAGCAATCCTACTTAACATGGAACTTACTAGACTTTCAGTTTTTTAAGTAGGGCACCAGTTCTTCTGGATAGCATCTGTGAAGAAATGCTTAATGCAAAATGCTTTGGTTACTGTCCATGCATCTATGTTTTCATATCTCAGAGGTGAAATTTGCTGCAATAATTGTCAAGGTATTTTTTTATTTTATTAGAAGACCTACTTTTCAAGCCTGGACTGTTGCAGCATACTCTATCTTAGCCTTACCTGGTTCAACTCCTCAACCACATTTGAAGAGATAGACCCAAAACTGTTTATACTTACCATTCTGGTAACAAATGCCTTGACTTCCTAATGGTTTTGAGCCAATCTTGGAAACACAGGAGTAGAGCTTTGCTAGAGTAACTGGAAATGGCTCCCAAGTACATTATGTTAGTATGAAGCATCACTAAAAGAGTAAATGAGTTCTCAGTTGACTATAAATCAGTACTGCACACTTCACACAGGACTGAGACTAAGTTTTTGCTGTTCAGTGAAAATTGATTTTTTATAATGTAATAGTTGTGTTTATTAAAGAACATCAAATGCCTGTAGCCCTGAAAAATGTTTATGTGTTTGCAGTCTGTGTTGTCTGTACATTTAGTGTCTCAGCAGCTTAGTGCAATATATTTTAAATTACTAGTTTACAAAGCTTCATCTCAGTTCAGTATAAAGTGATATAACTCTTAACTGCAGAAGAGTCATTTAGGCAGAAAATCTTACAAAGAATTAACACACTACAGTAGTTTTTTAAACCACTCCTATTTCTTTGTGAGCCAGTCTTTCCCTTGAAGTAAATGAGATCAATATTTTCATGAGCCAAAACCAACAAGAAATAAGTATGTGAATTGAAGTGTCATTCAACTGCTTATTGAAATACAGATTTAGCAAATACTAACTTGTCCTGATATATGATTTTAGCAGGAGTCATTCTTATCAATTTACCTACAGAAAGTAATCTAAAGATATGATGATAGAAGTAATTTTGCAGCATATTCTTTCCTGACTGAATTTAATGCATAAAAGATTCAACTTTCATGTACATAAAACTCAGCACTGCATTTCCATTTTTTAATAGTAGTGCTTTTTATTTCTTCATTTAAATCCCTGTGGATCTTTCTTTTCATAGAAGATGTGGCATTTTGGCAGAAGTTTTAAAATACTAGGAATTTGAAGAGTGAAGGGAAATGCTTCAGCTGTGCCTGAACCAAAGAGATAGGATGGCTGTATATGAAAAGTTGCTATTTGTGTCTCCAGAGTGCTGTCAGGTCTGGACTGAGAGACAGGATTCAAGTTTTCAAGCCATCCTGTGGAGACCGAATGAAATTGGCTCCAAAATGATAACAGTGTATCACAAATAGAAATTAAAACAGAGTGAGAAGAGTGAAATCATCTTCTGGTCTTTTTTATACTGCAGTGATCCAGTTGCTCTGCATTCCAGGATTTTCTATCCTAAAGAGCCAAAATGGATTAGGCAACTCCCTGTTTGGTCTGCAACTTCCCTGGACACTCACCTTTGCTTGTTCACGCAGACTCAGCAGACTTTGGGGAGACAGGTCCATTTCTTCACCCACTGCAACCAGGGTTCGGTACCTGCCTAAAACACAAGTGAAGCCTGTGGCTCATGAGCTGCGTGGCTGGAGTTGGCAGGGAGCATTCTTCTGTCCTTCCTCTTATCCTCCAGATCTGGATCTCTCTTGCCAGCCAAGCCCATGTCTTCAGCCCAGGAGAAGAAGAGCGAGGCCTCTTAACTATCTCCCTTCTTAGGAGAGAGGCAATTTCTTTTCCTTTCTACGTTTGCGCAACCCTTCTTTCAACAGTAAAGAAAGCACTTTCGAACACAGGGAGATCATCCACAAACTCTTGTCTTGTCATCTGGGTAATGGGAAGTGCTTGTGGTCTCGCAGAATTATGAGACAGCATTTACAAGATTTCATTTTCAAATGGCCTTCCAAGATGGTGCTTCACCTTTCTTCCCTTTGCCATCACTTTCTATGATTCAGGGTTTGAAATGTTTTTCCTGGTTCCCCTGATGGAGGGTTTGTAAGACTTGGAAGGCTTTGCAGCCCCAGCCACCCATGTACAAGGAAGCATCCAGACACCATGTATCGCCTCCCAGGTTACAGATTGCCATTCCTCCCCCATGTGAATAAAATATGAATTTCTAGGCTTGCCTTGAAGTTAGTCCCCATTACCCTAAAAAGTAAGAAGGGCCAAAGTATTTAAAATTCCTCTTTTCCTATAAGGCAATGTTCAAGATTTGCCTACTTCTTGGAGACACAGTTACAACAGGGTAAAGAGAAAATGGTTACAGTTTAGGTTTCTAATTTCCCACCTCACACTAGACTTTGGAACTTATTCAGAGTTCTTTATGACGTAAAAGGAATTTATGACACTTGAAACAGCAGGAGAAGACTAGAGTGGCTATGATTCAAAAAAAGCCATTTGAAGCTCTCTACCACCCTTTCCAGCTAAAAGAGAAAGAAAGAAAAAAAAAAGTGGAGATGAGAGTGATTTGGTACTTATGGCCAGAAGAGAGGAAGAGAGGAGAATTCAACATCTTCCCAGGCATTCCTCAGCATGCATTCATTACACCAGCAGGTGTGCTTTGGACCTGACAACACCACGTTTCTAATTTCAATACAATCAGTTACTAGCTGTCTCTAAAGTAATTCTGAGAAGGTAAATCTAGAATGCTATTGCACATCTTTCCACTGGAAACAGCTATTGATCAGCAAGTGGAAGTACAATTTGACAGCTTAGCACTTTGCATTTAAGGGATGGAATAAAGAAGTAGTATTGTTAAGCAGTGATGGAAGCAGTAGAGAAAATGCTCATCTAATTCAGGCAGTGATTTTTTAAAGAAGTTTTCCCAAGTGTTAGAGAAAACTTTTGTGTCTTGAGATTAAATGCTGAGACTGTAAATCTATTACACAAGGCTATTTTCAACTGACTGTATGCTTACACCCATTTGGAAGTATGCTGGTGAACAGAGAAGGGGCATTAAAACAGAAGATGGTGGTTATAGGCACTGAGATCACTTGTTCCACGATAGATGCTACTGGTGTACAGCCATTAGCTCTTCTGTGGAGATTTTAAAATGAGGAATGGGTTTGCTGTATTGAAGCCAGCGCATGATATGACCTCAGAGAAAACAGTTAAATGAATCTAAAGCAGAAATAGACTTATTTTACCTAGAATTAAGTATCCCAGAAGATTCAGGCTCTTTGGGACAGAAACAGAAGTGCTCAGTCAGAACACTGCCGAATTTGATTGCATGCACTGACTACATACCTAGTAAAGAAAATCTCAGCAAAGCCTGAGGGAAAATTATATTGACACTCATGTATCATCAAAAGTTGAATGTTCAGTAGTCACCAGTACAAAGAGGCTGAAAATCAAATCTTGATCTGCTTACTTGAGACAGTTTGAATTGTGCTTGCTCAGCAAGACAGACCCAGTGGAGCCACGCTTTGAACTCAAGAGGCAGTGAGGGAGACCTGGATGTCTGCTAGTATTTGGCTGACCTTTCTGCATGGTTAATATTGCACAATTTGTTAGGCTGTCTGTTAGAAAAAAATATATTGGCTCAGAGCAGTGAGTGATTGTGTTGTCCTAAAACACAAAACCAAGCTTTCTTTGTAAGAAAAAACCACAAGCAATTGGAAGCCATATTGCACATTTTCTGTCATTTGTACTAAAGAAACCCTCAAATAAACAAAAAAAAGTTTTCATCCAACAGACATGCAGGTGAAGTGACAACATTGTGACAGGAACTTATGGTCAGATTTTGTCCCTCAAAAATGGTCTGCTTGCATCAGAAGTACAGTCACTGTAGGCTTCCTGGACAGTTTTTGAAGAAGGTAGCCTTTTCCAGAAGCTGGCAAACATCTTGGCGAGACTGACTTAGAGTAACACCATGAGGCTATTTCTTTCTTTTGACTGTTGACAGGCTCTGGAAAAAACGAGCTCCTAATGAAGGAGCTTCAGCTAAGTGCCTACTTATTGGGGCTGCCCAAGTACAAATAGGATTGATGTAGGTTTTAGTTAATAATTAGCATATGAAAAGAGAATCAAGATGTATCTCAAAATCTTTTGTGTCCCAGAGACCCAATGCGTTACTTTTCCCTAAATGTTATCAATGGACTTAGCATCACTAATACCCTATTTTAGGCTGTGGTATTTCTGAGACATGCCTCTACATCCCAATTTTCAAGGTACTTTGGCAGAGATCCAGTGAAGGCATTACACTTTCCCTGAAATCCGGTCTGTAGCTGAACAGGACCTGATCTTCACTCCTTGCACAGGGACAACTGCAGCAATGCCCCTGTGCATTTAACAACTAACTTGCAGCTTCTGCAAGCAATTAGCAGGTGATGCTAAACACCTTTTCCTGTTGCTGCAGCTCTGTTGTCATAACTGAAGTAATTTACTGTAGTTGAATTTCAGCACCTTGTCAGACTGTATCTCAAACTCACTCTTGGCAGACAATGACCAGCCTTGGTTCTGGGCCAGCCACCCCCTGTTCCCACCCCACAAACTTCCTCCCTTAGGGAAGGGGCATTGATGATCCCCTGGACCTCCGTCAGACCTCCATCCCTCTAACAGGGCAACTAATTAATTACCAACAATGGAAGACTAACTCCAATTCTGCTTGCTTCATCTTTGGTCTCTTTTTTAAAAACAGCAAAAATCAATCCCCAAAACTGATCTGAATCCATGCAGAAAAGATGGAAGTTCTAGAAGCAGGCGCGGCAAATGCCCTGCTTGCACTTGAGAGGGGTGAGAGCCCATCCCGTGCACTAGAAGAAACTTCTGTCAGATCACAACGGGTATTTAAATCCATCGACTCATTATTAGCAATTACCTGTAATTTTCCGCCGAGGGCATTTATTTCCTAAAAATAAAATGAAACTATCTAAATGCCTTGATCCGTAGTTAAACAACAGCTTTATCTCCTGGGAACACTCCCTGACCCTAACAGCCTGTCTAGTAGACGTTTTATTCTTAGCTATCCCAAAACACGTTGAGTTCACACAACTGAATACCAGGTTCTGCAATGCGTGGGGCTATTTCTTGCTTCGCAGTCTTGTTTTGTCCTAAGGAGACGAGAATGAGACCATCCTTTAAAGAGGAGTCCACGCATCACGCCTGCTCAATTGTAACTTAAGAAGCGTAACTCAGTAATCAAACTTAGCTCGATCTGTTTCCTCCCCGCAAAGATCCGTGAGGCATTTCTAATTGGAACTTATTTTGTGTGCAGTAAGCAACCAAATATATCAAGCTCCTGCTCCTAGGAAAAACAGTGTTGTTACTGCGGGGTGACAGCCCATGAATTCCCGGGGAGGGCGCGGGGAGGAGTGAGCGTATGATGTCCTCGGACAACGAGTTTCTCTGCATCTACTGTTACATGAGAGATCGCAGGTGCGATGTGTGTTACCAAGGAAGCACGACTGAAATACTGAGTGAAGGGAAAATCGGTTTTATTTCCTCGCCTTTCTCCCCCAGCCCCGCGAATCGCTTCGTCCCCTCGGCCCGGCGCAGGGACCAGAGACTCCCCGACACTGCACCGGGGGACGGGAGGGGGCTACGCTCAGCCCCTCAGAGAAGACGGATCCGGCCGTCGAGTCTTTCCGCGGGCTCCTCAGAAAAGCCATTTCGGGGAAAGGGTGCAGGGCAGCAGCCAGAGTCCCTCCTCCGAGGGGTCGCCGGAGCCCCAGCGAGGTGCGGGCACCCGGCGGGGCAGGCGAAGGGCTGCGGGGCTGCGCCTGTCGCCCGTGGCCGGGAATCTTCACCCTAGGGAGCCCTGGGGGTAACACAAAGACGAACCTGAAGGGAAGAGAGGATCCACCTCTCCCCGAGGATCTCACGCCCCGCTTTTCCCTCTTTCCTTCCCGCCCGCCCCGTCTCACACCCCGTCTCCTGGCCGGCGGCAGCTCTCCCCGATGGAACCGGCCGGGAAGGATTCAGGCGGCAGCTCCGAGGTAATTATTAATGGCCGTGCCCACCGGGGCGTGGGGGATAGGGGGGGCGAGGTGAGATAAAATGGGGCGGCGGGGAGCTGGGAGGCGGGCGCTGCTGTCGCGGAGCCCCGCCGGGAGCATGGCCCTCGCCGCGCCGCTGCTGCCCGTCCTGCTGCTGCTGCTGCTGCTAGGGCGGCTGGGGCGGGGGGCGCCGGGGCAGGGCGCGGGGACCTGGTCCCGCTTCGCCCGGCTGCCCTACCCGCAGGACCAGCTTTTCCTCCACGACACCTTCCCCGACGGCTTCCTGTGGGGCGCAGGCAGCGCCGCCTACCAGACGGAGGGCGGCTGGCGCCAGGGCGGCAAGGGCGCCTCCGTCTGGGACGCCTTCGCCCACCGCCCGGCCACGCCGCCGGAGGCCGCCCCGCCGGGGCCCGTGGGCGGCGACGTGGCCAGCGACAGCTACAACAACCTCTTCCGCGACGTCGAGGGGCTGCGGCGCCTGGGGGTCTCCCACTACCGCTTTTCCCTGTCCTGGTCCCGGCTGCTGCCCAACGGGACGGCGCCCGCCAACCCCGCCGGGCTGGCGCACTACCGGCGGCTGCTGCTCCGCCTGCGGGAGGTGGGCGTCGAGCCCGTCGTCACCCTGTACCACTGGGACCTGCCGCAGGCCCTGCAGGACGCCTTCGGCGGCTGGGCCAGCCCCGTCCTGCCCCAGCTCTTCCACGACTACGCCGAGCTGTGTTTCCGGCACTTCGGCGGGCAGGTGCGCTACTGGCTGACCATGGACAACCCCTACGTGGTGGCCTGGCACGGCTACGGCACGGGGCGGCTGCCGCCCGGCGTGCAGGGAGGCCCGCACCTGGGATACCTGGCCGCCCACCACCTGCTCCAGGTAAACGGCGGGCGGCGGGAAGAGGCCCTGGCAGCTCCTTGGCCCCCAGGCCGTGCCAAGGGGGAGGCTGCGGAGGCCACCCTTCGCCCGCCCCGTTGGCGGACGTGTTCCGTGGTTGACCACTGGCGTGGAAGACAAATCAATGCACCCGACAGAGTACGGGCAGCAGATCTATGGGCAAAGGATGGCAAAACCCAGAGGCGGGAACTTTGTAGCTGTGATTATTTCGAGTTGGTGGAAAGGTGCAGAGTTAAAGCCCTCTCTGTATTTCGCAGAAATGTTCAATCCTGACCCCGGCAGTTCGATTGCCGTTGCGGGTGGGAGAGGGGATGCACTTGGCTGTGCCAGTCCGGCGCTGGCTTGCGAAGGTGGAAATGCTTAATAAATAAGACTGTACAGGGGATTCATGTATTTGATGAAAAAATCTTACTGACTTAATGGAGATGTATGTTAGAGGTGGCTGAAATGTTTTAGAGACATTTTCTTGACGAAGTGGGGTTTTTTTTTGAGTGTGATCACTTTTTGGGAAAAGAGACCTTCAGTTCCCCAGTTAGTCTAGTAAGTGGCACGAGTAGTTTGCCATTTTTATGTTTTATCAGTGTTTTTGCTGGGAGAAACCACTGTGGATTCTCAGAAAGAATTAACTGTGCACAAATCCTTCCAGCGACAGGAGAAAGGCTTCAGTATAACTGGAATGATGTGGCCCTTAAGGCATGAGCTGTTGTACCTTGATACACACTCACATATGTCCGTCGGCTCAAGGTACACTTACTGGCAGGAATTGTATCCTAATGCGTATTGTATATTAGACGTGAACACCAAGAAAACAACATGTGCCTTATTTTGCTTTTTGCCACTTCCCTGCATTACTTTTGCATTCTTTAGTGCTACACGTAAGTAAAAGGAAAAATATAGATGGGGAAAATGTGAGTAAAATTTCAGGTTAAATTCCTGGTCCTGAAAACTTTAAGCTCTTCATTTAGTTACCATGGTGCGTACGTAACCATGTTTCCTGCTTGAGTATATCCAGCATCATCATAGTATCAGAGTTCCTCACAATCTCAGTCATGGGCTTGTTCATCCAAAAGCTTTGTGAAGGAAGGTGCTTTTCTACTGAACAGATGAGAAACTGAGGCACAGACTTGCCTACACCATGTAAAAACTATAATTAAACCAGGAAAGTCTACTAATACTTGGTTTAGTGACAGAACCTTACTGTTAGTTTTGTCCTGGTGATTGTCCGTCAGGATTTTCACAGTAGTTCACATTTCTTTTTACTCACATTGTAAGGTGGCATGATATCAGAGGGTGGGGCGGGGGGGGAAGAGTCGGTCCATGTTTCATGAATGAGGAACTGAAACACAGTTGTAATTAAGACCCAAAGTGTTCCCTGGTTGTTAGTGCCCTTCTCCTGGCATGTCATCTTTTTAGCATATTGGTGAGTTATGTTGTAGTTCCAGCTCTTCTACAAGTCAGATCCCCAAATCTCAACTCACCTACAGAGAAGATCAGGGACATGCAGTATATGCAGAGATGCTCTCATCTCTGACTCCTCCGGGCAGGAGTCCTCAGCAGAGGCAGAGGTAGAGCCTAACTCTTCAGCAGAGAGAATAGAACAGCTTTAACCCTGAAAGCCATCTTTTCATTCTTACATGTCCATAGCTTATTGATATTAAACCTTTCAACTTGTGGAAGCAATGAAGTAGGAAGCTACATAGTGTGGCTTCTTCACAGCCTGATATCCATGGATAAAGTGTGTGTAATTGCGTAAGGAAAGATTAAGTTCTACCGTACAAGGTAAAGAATGAATTACATTTCCACGCACAAATTAAATTCTTGTCTTACATAGGTCTTGAGTGATTGCAACCTGAATGATGTTCGTTAATGTGTGCCTGTGGGTTGCATATGGCTTTGTAGGTGAGTTTGGTCAGTTCTCAGGAGTGTGCACAGCCTTGGTTTGGATCAGCAGAGTGTACAGTAGTACTGCTTTATCACATAAGCTGCAGGATGTGTGCAGCACCAGATGGTGTTGCTGGAAGATACAGTCCTAGTAGATCCACCAGAAAAGATGTGGTTGTATCATCCCACAAAAAGAAAATCCCCTTTCAGTTGCCCAACCTTTTGCAGCTTTTGTCTTACGTTACCAAAAAAGTCTGGTTCCAGGTTTCTTCTTAATCCTTTTTTTCCTTCTTTGTGTCAGTCTTGTATTTTATTTTTTTTCCAGGGAAACTGAGCTTGCAGAACATATTTGGGTATTTTAAAGATTAAATATGTTGTCATAAATGTTTTATTCTTAGCAAAGGAGCAGACTACATCTTAATATGCATGTTTTCTGACTTCCCCCCCCTTATTTACGAGATACAGTTTTGAGTGTCTTCTCTCAGCAAATGTTCAAACCAAAGACTTGCAGAAGTGGAAAGCTAAAGCTAGTGAAAGCTGATGCCTACTAATTTATTTTACTGGATGCTAATTATGCTAAAAGACAAAATAATTTCCTTTAAGTTCCTTAAAATTTGACAGATATAAATGTGGATTTTGGGCTCTGTCTTTCTGAACGACTTACTTACTATCCAAAGAAATAATCAAATAAGATTTTGATTCAATTTAGGTTGTTCAGTTCAGGGCTGGTGAAAAGTTTGGTCTAAGTAATGATGTTCGATTTTAGCTTGAATGAATTTCATTGTATTGTACTGAATTTTTTAATTACCTTTACTTCTTCCGAACTTCCTTAAGTGAATCATAAAAGACGCTAAATGGACAGAGTAAGAGACACTTTTAAATAAATAGGAGCAAGTAAAAATAGTGTAAAAATCTCCTAAGAAAAAAGATTTTATTAATGCATCCTCGGTGTGTTATTGAGGGATGTTGATCAGTATTCAGTGAAAATGTCACCCTTTTATAGTATTTCCACTGACACTTGTCACTTTTGATGTCTAAGGCCTTCATATGTGGTAAGAGGTGGAGGAAGCTGTACATGTTTATTCACAAAATGAATGGAATGGATCAAGTATATTTCATAAAAGTTGGCATTCTCTTGAGGCAACAGCCAGAAAAGGTAATGCCAGCAATCTGTCATGTATATGATGCATCTCTTTCTCCAGACAGGAGTTGAGAGAGGTCAGTGTATTATGTTCTGGTTTTTGCAAATGCATTTTTTCATTAATGGTTCACAGTATGTTGCCTGAGTTGAACATACTTGGATTTACTCAATATAAACAGCATTTGCAGAAACAGAAGAACACGTCGTTTCCCTGAAGAAGTGAGTGGAACTGCTGCCTGGAAACCAGTCACATGGCAACAGACTTATTTCTATTCTAAAACTCTTTCCAAAACAAAAGGTAAGTACTCTTCTGTTGACCTTCAGTGCTAAACCTAAGTATCAGTAATTTCAGCATAGGAGAGTGGTCTTTTCTTGGTGGGTATCGTTTCTTTCAAAATTCAGGCAGCCTTCAAATTTTAGTGAAAATTTAGTGCAAGTGGTTTCGGATTTTCCTTAAAGTAACACATAGTTGTGAACACATACAGAATTTTTAGGAAAAAGTAGGAATAATTCTAAGTAATAGTATTTTTTTCTATTCTTTCTTTCTTAGGGCCTAATTCAAAGAAGAAATTGGTTGTGCTCTGGTTTTGAGTATCAGCTGGGTAGTATATATTTACAGTAGTGATTATGCTAATCATAATTTATTTGAATCAGGTATCTTTCAAATGTCAGAGATGGCAAAGAAGTGCAGTCAAACCATAGTGCAAATTCACATCTGATCCTGCAGTTTTCTGTGCCAGTAGCTACCAAAGGTTATACTATGTTCATAAATTGTATTAGAAGCTATAGTGAACCTTTTTCAAGCTTTAATCACCAAAAGAAAAAGCAATAAATTGTTTTTCATTTTCAAATATGTTAAAAACATTATTAAATTAGCTCCAAAGATAGTATTAGTAACTTTCTCCTTACTGTTTTCTCCTTGTTGTTTTCAAATATTGAACTGTAAAAAAAAAAAAAAAAAGGCAGTTTGTTATCTTTACAGAGTACTTTGATTTTTAGTTATAGAAATACAGAAACATCAGGACTGCAAGGAGAATCAAGTGTAAGAGGAAGAGTTCAAGAGTGGACCTTCCTCAGGTGTAGAGGTTCTACAACTTGAAAAACCTTTTAGAGATTATAGAAATATATATATCGGGAACATGTAATTCACATCTGATAAAGTCTCACTGGGTACATGAGTGTAAAGCTGTCTGCTCCTTGATACTGTTTCTTTGTGCATTAATAAAGCCTCATAAAGTGTGAGATATTCTTGGTTCTCCCCTTCAGCCTCTTTCCTCAAGCAGAAGATATCCTGTATTTGTTGTAGTTTTGAGGAGTCCAAAGTAAAGTGTGTGATAGAACTCGTGTTACTGTGCATTCCTTTTTATGACAAACTTCTCCAGTTTCCATTTCACCTTGTTTCTATGCAGTTTCTAGTACTTAAAGGTAATTAGTTGATGGGCATAATTCCTACCTGCATTGGGACCTGGAAAACAAAGACTAGCTTTAATTTGTGCAGAGTGAAATGTATATTTTAGTTCAAGTTAGTTCACCCTATTTTAGCGCCTGCCTTTCCTTTTAGACTGAAAGCTAGGAGCCCTTAGAGCTTTTCATATGAAGCCTCTATTCTGCAATCGTCAGCAGGTTGAAAGTGCAGAGACCGTCCTTTCTGTTGAAAGTGTTGTCTTCTGTAAGGAAGAAGTGCTTTGTCACGTAAGAAAAAGTTGTTTCACTCATCACATATCCATCTTCTAGGAGATCAAATTCTGATCTTTCTTGGTTTGGGACAAATTAAATCAGAATATGACTGTCAGTTTATTGGGCAATTACCTTAGCTTTGTTCCTCACATTTATTAACTCTTTCTTTGAGGCCAGGTTGGATGGGGCTCTGAGCAACCTGATCTCAGTGGAAGGTGTCCCTGCCCATGGCAAGAGGGTTGGACCTAGATGATCTTTAAGGTCCCTTCCAACCCAAGCCATTCTGTGAATCTATGATCCTATGACAGGTTTTAGCAATTACAGGATGTGTGTTGCTGGTTTTAGTGTCAAATAAAACTACTTATATTTGCATACTTGCCTGTCAAACATATAGAAAACTGTCACAGGTAAAACTGTGAATGCTGATACTAGATTAAATCAGAAGAATGGAACAGAAGAATAGGGTTGTAGATAACATCTCAGGATGTTTAGGAAATTATTGAAATGAAGACTGGATAGATCTCTGATGGAGAAGGTGACTCATAGAACATGACTGTGAAAGGAGAGACTAACTGCTGGAGGAGGAGATGAATTACTGCAGCTGAGAGAGAATGTGTAAGCAGAAAGAGGTGAGTTGTCAAGAAAGAAGAATAACGAAGCCCAAAAGGAGAAAGTGATGTTGGTCATGGTAAGGGACTGGAGCCTTCAGTAAAATGGGATGAGTAGGAGATGAATGATACCAAGGAAGGGAAGGAGTTAGGTTCATGCTGATGCATTTTGTAAATACTCCTGGACATAAATATGACTGGATAAAAATTCAGAGTTGAAAGACCATATGCACACACACACACACAGAAAGATAAAAATTCTTTATCAGTACAATTAGATTGACTTTTAGAAGTCATGGATAGCTTTGCAGGAAAGAGCTGCTATAATGGCCTTTCAGTATTAATGGTAGGAACAAAGATCTTTTAAGACAGCTAGAGCAGTTTGAGAAAAGAGACTTGATGTTTTTGATGGCAGTGGACATGACAGTACCAGTAAATGTGTATTCTTCCTCTTTACTTGCAAATTCATAACACAATTATATATGGCATGATTTAATTCTGAGAACATAGTTCAGTGAAAGAAATTAAATCCAATCTATATTAAACAGTAAACAGCTTGTTTAGGATATCAGTAATGACAAATTCTGGCTTGCTGAGTTAGCTTCAAGTCACATCTGATAGCACAAAACACTCATAAAAAGCATGGCCTGTTAAGTTTTTGGTATGGCTCCCTGGAGATTTGTCAGGGAAGGTCCTTTGACATGCATGCTGGAGTAAGAAAAAGCATTTTAAGAACTCTGGATTTGGCCACGTTGAAGCACATTTGTATTGCTTCATTTTTATGTGTTTAATTTGAGAAGAGAGAGCGTTCTGTGTTACGGAGAACTGCAAAAGTTCAACGTTTAGCTTTGTTTTGATTCTGAAAACAAGGCCCCAAAAGCATGCCCCTAAAAACAAATCAACCCATATTCTAAATTCTCCCAGTTACTGAAATCTTTACAGATGCTGTTTACAACAGCTGGTATAGGAACCAAGGGACTGGAACCACAGACAGGTGGGTCTCTGTGACATCTGCATGAAGAAAGCACGGGGGCTTTTGCACATATCAGCCAGGATCTGGCCAGCCTGGGAGGCTGAAAAACTGGGGAGTGCTGCAAGACACCCTTTGACATGTTCTTCAGCGAGGGGAGCCATGCACATTTCCAGGGCGCTGTCACTTCAGTCCGCACATGATAATTTTGTTACCTGCATTTGAGGTCTCATGTTGACAGCTGAGATTTGACTTTTATTTTAGTCAGCTTAGCACACCTCTAAAGACAGCTGAATAGTTTAAAGTTGGCCAGGAGAGATTATACTATAGAAATGCCTTGCAATTTTTTGTCTCCAAAAGTCAACTCAGGAATCCTTTTCTAAGTAATCAGTTAATGCCCTTACTAAAGGCTAGAAAATGTTGGTATCCCTGGGATTATATTTTGCAAGCTATTTGCTTTAGACTTGGGAAGACAGTAGCATCTGTTTGTTTTGATCTTGCTTATAGAGAAGACATCAAATGGTCAGGTGGAGAAAGGGGATAGACTTATAGCTGTTGGTCACACGTTCTGGTAGGAGTTCACAGTGATTTTCCAATGCCTTTTTTCAGTCAGACTTTTTCTTGTTCTCTTGAATATGTAGTAGCTCCATTGCATCACTTGTTTTTCAGAGCTGAGGGCAAAGTTTACTCAATTTGTTTGTTTAACTTTCAGCGTTTTAAGAAATAAAATCATTTTTTGCTGCAGGCATGGAACTGTAGAACATAGTTATTGATTAATTATTCTAATTATGGTTCTTTAGCTCAAATATGTATGGAAATGGTAGAATTATGCAGCATGTCTTTTGAGAAAGTAGGTTGTGAATATATTGCAATGTCAGGCTGAGTGATTTGTTTTAAAATTTTTTAATTAACATTTTAATCTTTTATTTTGTAAGTAATAACATTTTGTTTAAAATTCAGTTGAACAATTCTGACCTCGTGTTTGAAAAAAACGTTCAACTGACCCCGACTGTACAGTGATGGCACACTTTTTGTAGTACTTCTTTAATTCTTCATTTTTTTTCCTGTCATAGTGCAGTGTTAACTTGGGTACAAACGATGCTGCAGAGAGAACAGAATGTCCATCACCAGTTACATGTGCCATCAACAGGCAAAATCCCAGCCAGAAAGACTCGTTAACAAAACATGGGGTGATAGGAAAGAGGAGTATTAGGAAAACAGACAATGCATGAGGATCTGGTGAGATGTGGGGGTGCCTGGCAATAAGTGGGAATGCAGGAGCTGGATCTGTGGGACAATACTGCATTTTTGTGTGTATATTAAGCATTGAAAATTAAACTTGATGTGAAATGAGACAGCCTGGACTCCCCTTGGATGAGTCATTCCGTGTTTGTTTTTTTTTTTAAATAAATGTCATGAATTTTTTTGAGGAAGCTGACTTGTGATTAAGGAAATCACAGACCATGATTCACAAGTATGCGGCCTAATTCAAGGAGTCTGCATTGTTATGATGTCCACTTGCTGTCCCCACATTGACACCAGTACTGGGAGTGGGGAACCCAGTGAGCAGTCTGCAAAAGAAAAGAGGGATGCTACATTAAGTCTGGGTTTCTCAAAGGAGCCTAAGGAAAATAAGTGAGAATTGATTTTTCCTATAGCTTTTTGGGCAACCCTGTCACTTTCAAGCCCTTAAGTAAATTAACAAGTTGAACAGATGTATTCCTCTTGTCTTGAAGAAAATGTGCATTCCCATATTCAAGCAGCATTTCTGAGTACAAAGTGTAAGACCTTGGAAATGCACTGAAGGAGCTCTTGAACTCTGTTTATTATCCTACTTCCTGTCCCAACCATGAACATGCCTCCTGTTTTGAATGAGAAGAGAATATTGGGGTATATCATGCAGGGAAGAGAATGGAGCTGTGGGAATATGATTCAGCTGCAGTTTTGCATCTTAATTATATGCTTGGTAGGAAAAAAAATATCCTTTTTTCTTTATACCCCTCAGTTGTATCAGCTAGCTTTTTCTAACCTTCCTAATACCTCCTGAATTCACAAAATAATATAATGTAATTAGAGAAAGTCAGAAAGATCTAAAACCTTTGAAACTGGAATTTGCTGATTCATTGAAATTAAAATATTTGAGAGACTTCAGTTTTCCAGAAAAAGTTGAGAACTAGGGGAAATAAAAATCAATCATTTTGCTGTGAAAAGTCTTGGTTTTCCATTTTAATGTGATGCTGAAAAATTTCATTTTGTTATAGGGAGTCAGTCATTTCACACTCTGCCTTCTGTATTCTTTCATTGGATGAGTGCCCAGTGCTTCAAACTGGGTCAGTTTACCCTTGTGAAATTGCTGTGTAACCTGCTGCAATATGACTGACTTATTGAAGCTGCAGATTGATGCTTTTTTTTCTTTGATGAAAGAAATAAAACAGAGCTGTCAGGACAGAATTCTTGCACTGTAGTGGTTACTCCGCATCTCGTATTTGTAGCTGGGCTGCTTGTGCCACTTTTCTGTGAAACTGTAATTATTCAGTCATTTATCCTGCTCCTCTTTCCTATTTCTGGTAAAAAGAAAAGTGGTACTCGAAGGAGACAGTTTCTTGAAAGGGGAAAAATTCTAATAAAAGCAGCATCAAATTGGCACAGTCATTCTGATTCTGAATATTAGAACCAGCAAACCGTGGCACAGGGCAGCTCAGAAACAGTCTTTTCCCACAGCCCAGCTTAGGGTAATGAAATAGAGGCTACTTCAGAATTGGTTGGTGGTGAAATGGTTATAGAGGGAGCATTGTAATGCTAAGCCATGAAAGGCGAGACCCTTTATCCACACCAGTCCCACTTTACCCAAGCTGGACTCTTCTGGAGAGTAATGTTTCCCATGTTACTGGTAATTTGGAATAGGTTTGTAGAAACCAGAGGGAATGAGTGTAGGTATGAATAACTTACTGGTCCCAGCCTGTGGGATCTGGTTTTGTGGGCTCTTGACTGGTGGTCAGGAAAGAATTTGAATTATTAAGGAACAGTGATGTTTCTTGTTAGGCCTCTTTTTTTTCCCTTCCTTCATGCCACGGCCAGGCTCCCGGGATAATTAAGGCATTTTACCTAAATAATTTGCCTTCTGTTGCAAGGGTTTAGGATTGTGGTAATATCTTTTATTTTTCTTGGTTTATTCTTGTGGCTCACTATGACATCTGGAACATTTGGTGGGTTTTTTCATGTGTTAAATATCTTGGGATTTGCTTTTTGGCTCATAATGCCATAGAATCACAAAATCATAGGGGAGTTTGTGTTGGAAGGGACCTTAAAGATCTAGTTCCAACCCCACTGTCTTTATGTGCCATCCCACCCTTGAGGGGAAGGGAACACCCAAGATTCATAGATGCTCATGGTCAGAAGGGAATGACAAAAGTCGGAGAGTCCACAGCTTATCTTCTAGGCTTCTACATGTGGAACAACTTCCACTACATCAGGTTGCTCAAAACTCTGTCTAGCCTGACCTTGAACACTTTGAGGAATGGGGCGTCAACAGCTTCTCTGAGCAACCCTGTCCAGCGCCTCACCACCTTCATAGTGAAGAATTTCTTCCAAATATCTGAAGTAAACCTTTGAGGTTAACGCCATTCCCCCTTGTCCAATCTCTGCACTCCCTTGTGAAAAGTCCCTCTCCAGCTTTACCGTCGGCCCTCTTTAGGCACTGGAAGGTATTAAAGTGTCTCTCTGGAGCCTTCTGTTCTCCAGGAGGGGGCATATAGTAGATATTATTGTGTAGCGTTCAGGGCTAAAAGTTACAATATTGCAGGCAACTAAGCTGGATGATTAATATGTCTTTCCATGTTTGGGTGAGGGACTGTTCACTTTGTGTGAGTGCTTCTGGGGAATATTTTTTTAGGAATGAAGTGAGTATGGAACACTGAACTATAAAGACAAAGAGAAATAGGAAAGGGTCAAACATACGTTGGAGCAGCGTGTCCCCAGTGTGGGAAAGGACCTGGAGGGTCTGGAAAGACTTGTGAGGTACTAGCATTTTCTACACCCGAGGACATGTAGAAATCTATGAGTGAGATATTTAAGTATCTAGGGGAAAAAATTATACCGGGAGGTATAGAGAGACAAGGGAGTTAATTGGTATGTCAAATACGTAATTTATCAGAATAAACTGTTGACTGTCAGAGGGTGAGTCTTGCTGTGGCACAAACACTGACATTGGACATAAGATAGAAACAGTAGCAATGACAAGCTGCCAGGAAGGCTCAGTTTTTGTTATGTAGTAAAGTAATCCCACATTTTTGAGTGACTGGTGCAAGCAGCTGAAGATTTTTCTCTGAAGCACCTTATTCTGGAACTGCTTCAGTGGTAATGAGATGGATTGGACAGCCTCACCTGTTGCAGTGATTCTTATATTCTACTATTATTCTCCTATGAGAGTCAGAAAAAAATACCTTCTCAGTCCCCACATTATGTTTCTGGTAAGATTTATTATCGGTCCCACCAGTGAATAATTCACTATTTGTTTGTGCAGTAACTGTGCATAGGTTTGGGAGGCAGCAGTCGAAAGTCTCAGTTTTGTGTCTTCAAAGGCTAGAATATGTCCAGGAAACAGATAGAGAGTAGGTGCCATTCTGGAGTGTGGCCAATGAAACCACTGCAGTTCTGTACTGGTGGAATGACACTGCTGATGTAAATGCTGAAAAAAAAAGTAGATTATTGCACCTGTAGCATAACATGATAGTTTGGATACAGAAAAATACCTGTTCTAGATGAAAAAATGGTCTTTGTTTGGTTGACTGTGAAATGGATGGTTTAACTGAAGAGTAGTCTGTGAGATATGCAAGTAATTTTTTTTATCAGCTTGTCTCATCCAGACTGAGGACACAGGAGAGCATGCAGTAAAAGCAGTATGCCTAACCAAGGGTGGACATGGCCAATATAGAATGATTGTTTTTGGTGTCAGTTGGCCCCTAGCTCTTGAGCTCCTCTTCATGGTGCTGATAGGAGAGCTGGATGGGGGTTACAGCCTGCAGAGTCCCCACATTCACCGTCGTGTATAGCATGGAAATAATTTGTGGGTACAACTGGGACAGTCTTCAATCTGCAAAGATTATCAATAGCAAATGATACCAAATAGCTGAAAAAACAATGTTAAAGTACCTGGGGTTCATTTGCACCCCAAGTTACAGCTGACAGGAGCAGGTCATTCTGCTATTTTGAGTGAGGCTGTAGCATGGAAAATTACTCCTGCCCCAGAGTTTAGAAGTATCATCATCATGCTGTGTTCCAGGCAGTGTTTGCATCAGCTCTGAGATACAGTTTGGCATCTGCTTGGCCTTGCAATAGCTGGCTTTCCAATAACCATTATAAAATGTGGTTTAGAGTAAAGATATTTCTTTTAAAGTAGTTTGGCAGCATTCCCAGTGATCCCAGAGGGAAGAGCATCTAGAACTTGTTCTCCAGCTCTGAGCCAGCTGTCCACTGGGCTGACCAGGGGTGGAGTTGTGTGTACTTTGGCTCTGCACCACAACTAGTGACTAAGGACACTGACTAAGCTGTCCTTGGCTGCCTGCAATCCTTTGATGTAGACCACTGTAATTTAAAGTGGTGGGTGCCAGAGTCATACAGCGATGCTGCATGAGAGCTGGTGATGATTAGGTGAAGATGGAGGAATGCAGTGCATGTGCCTTGCTAGGAAGATGCTTCATCACAGTGCAGCCATTTCCCTTGCAGACTGTGGAAGTGAGCACAGAGGAGAGAAGTCACACTTGAGCTAATTTTAGGACATGTTAACCAGAGGCATCTACATTTCAGCTTGCCATCTTAGGGTCCTTTTACAAGTAACGAAGAGTAGCGAGCATGGTGTCTCTCATCTTATGACCAAAAAATACAGTAATTGTCGCATTTCTGTCTGTGGGGTTACAGACAAACCTGCGGTGACAAATTCAAACCCAAACCCAGACTTTTTGTAGACAGACTTTTAGCCTAATGAGAGTCTGAAAAGGTGGAGTAGATGACAGGTGCTTTGTGTTCCTGTGACTTCTCAGATAGTGGGCTCTGACAGAGGGTCTAGATCATATGCAAATTTTGCCTAAGTCTCCTTTACTTCAGGCTTGTAGTATCTTATGTATGTCTGTGGGGAAGACCTGTGTCTCATGTTCTCCACTGTTTTTTCTGGCCGGTGAGCTGAGTCTTCTGACACGGGGAAGCAGCTGAGGTTACCCCACTACAAGGCTGGTCAGTAGCAGCTGCATGGTCCTGTAAAGCCAGAGCAAGCAAATACCATGTCCAATGTCAGATGCCATGAGTGTTGAGTAGCCACATCCTGTGGCTCTTCATTCCCTTTTGCCAGTCAGCTACTGCTGACCCACCATGACTGCTGGAGTATGTTGAAAATGATGGTTTTTTTCAAAAATGTAAAGAGAGTAGTCCTTGGAAAATACAGTTTAAAACATGAAAAAAACCCTCAGGTTAAACATTTTAACACAGTCTTTTTCCCACTAGTTGGAACTGATATGCAGATGCAAACCATGGCGTTTGTCAGTCTACCTCTGTCTAGAAACAAAAAATACATCTTTCCTTTAGGGCCCCATTATTTTCTCCAGGGAATTTATTGAACCTCATTTCAATTTAAGTAATACAATAGGTATTTACTGGCTATGATGAGCAAAAAATTTAAAATGTGCATTCAGTCTTGAAAATGAAAATCCTCATTATTTTAGAACAAAACACAGATATCCTCCAGTTACCTACGGAAAAGTAGTGTAAGGAAAAACATACGGCCACAAGTGGGGAAAAAGGTAGAATTAAAAAAAATGTACTTTCAAAATGTTTTTTGCCAAATCTGTCAAGAAAGGTGATCACATTGAGCACTGGGATTCATAGACAGGAAAGGTTAATGGGGATGAGGATTAAATAAATGTAAATAACTACAGGTGCAGTGGACAGAAAACACTATGGATTTATGCTATCAAAGTCGAGCCAGACCCATCTGATAGCTTTCTGGGATAATTGATTATCTAGAAAAAGAAAATGTGATAAATGTGATCAATCTGTATTTTTAGTAGAACCCTTGAAATGGTGGCAAGGAGGAAGAGAGTTTTCAGCAGTAGCTAGGAAATTGCTAAAGTAAATATCACAGTAAGCTGCAGTGAAAGTAGAAGCATCAGGCTCAAGGGCAGTTCACAGCTGAACTTCTTAATGTATTTTAACTCCCATGCCTTGGCACAGGCTCGGATTGTACTATTTAGAGCATTAGCTAAACTGAGGAAACAGTGCCAGTGCAAAGGATAATCAAGATAATAAACAGATGAACAGAAAGACTCAAAATATTTTTCATAAGAAGAGAACTTGCTGATCACAGCATGACCATCAGATGCCAATATAACCCAGCTGTGACAAAGACATATTTGTTTCTAGTCTGTATCAGGTGATGTTTCCAGCAGAGATGAGGAATTACCTTGCTAGAACATGGCTTATTTACCTGAGCAAGAACACTAGGAGAGGTTATACTTGTTGTCTATAACTAGATCAAGTGATATGAGAAATGTGGGTTTTGATTGCTATAGATGGAGCCTCACTTTTTTTGCCAAGTGCTAATTTTTACAGAGATTATTTTTCCTCCCTGTAAGACAGTACAAACTCGTGTATGTGTCTCATGCAGAGTATCTTCTTTAGGAGTGTTCATGTATAAGAGAGCGTTCAGGGAAAAGTTCAGTTAATGCGATGCAATCTCTTCTACTTTCTCCAGTCCTACCTTCCTGCCTTTCTTCCTCCCTCCCTGCCTTCCTCTGTTTGTCTCAGCAAAAACACTTAACTCTTCAAGCCCTTCACACTCTAGTTCAGATCATTAATATGCTTTTCATTGCTGTTCGAGCAACTAGTTAATTACTGGATTGCCCACTTCTCTGCTTTCTCTAACATCACTGATTGAACTGTGATTCCATGTAAACTGTGTGATCTGTGAATTTTTTAATATCTAAAGTGTCTTCCTGATTTAATGTATCCTGTCTTAGATCCATTTTTTAATATTCTTTGTACTACATACTCGTTGAAGGCTGTCTTGGCATAGCTGTGGCTAATAAAGAATTTCCTCTCTAGGATAAAGTGGCTGTCCAGCTCTTGCTGCACTGTGTAGAATCTCTCAAAGCCAAAGATGGTTTTCCTGTTTGATTTTGAGAAAAAATGTAAATTGCTGTACTATGGTTTGTAGCCTGAAATAATTTTGGATTACTCAGCTGGGTTGGTTTTGGATGCAGGAGCACTCCTAGTGTAATCCAGCTTCTAATCGTCTTCTGGTCCGTGGGTTATTGTAGATATTGAGTCCTCAGCTCTACTGTTTGCTAAAGTAGATGTAGGTACTGTGTATGGAAATTACCCAGCTACATATTATATTAGGCACAGCAGTACACTTAATCTCGATTTCCATATAACAAATCCAGAATATATGTAAACCACTTGGCTGCTTACATGGGCTTGTACTGGTCTAAAAATTAGGACAGTATTTTAAAAAAAAATCAGCCACTGGATTTACTGCTCTTCCTTTCCTCTTGTATTTAAGCCTGAGATGTCTCTGATCAATCTGTTGTCTGGGAGCCGGACTGTAACAAACACTGAGCTAGTTTACAAAAACCTCTGTGGTACTGAGACTGTTTTGATGGATTTATTCATGGAAATATGTTGAAAATTTCTGCTATACCTGTATCTTTGTCAGTTACTTAGGAATAAGGCATCTGTTCAAACCCTTTACTTCCAACTGCCTTCCTTTAAAACGGACAATCTTTAATTGGTAGGCATCTGTCTCACTTAGATATTGACCTAATTACCATAATTGTACGTGGCCTCCTGACAACTGACAACTACTAACATACCTCTTGGTAACTGTGAAACAGAGCAGTGCTACTTTCTGGCATATATATAGCTGGACAAAGGAGGATGAATTATGCTGTTACAAGAAAAATGTGACCTTGCATTTCTGTTGTTCTTGTACATTTTGATGTTAAGACGGGGATTTCTCCCAGAATCCATTTTCTTTAAACAACTGAAAATATTATTCCACTTTGATAGTATATTTGCATATCACGGCATGCTGGTGGAATTTCCAAAGACGTGGTCATACAGAAATAAATGCCAGGCCCAAAGAAATTGCTTAAAAAAATCTACCTGAAGTTGTGAATTAACTGATGTGTTAAGATTTTAATTTATCCTTATATTTTTGTATCTGTATTTAAAATGGCCAAGGGGAAAAAAAATATGTGTTTAGTCATCTGGAATCAGTAAGAAAGGAAAACAGTGGATATACAGGCACTTATTTTTTTGTATTCATACTCCAGTCTATGCAAATGCAAGTGTCTTGACATGACTGGCTTTATACTTTGTTCTAGAGCAATTTGAAGTTTAGTATTACACTTTGGTATAGTAAACAAAAGATAACTTGTGCCAGTTCCTTCAACTTAGACACTAATTTTTTTTTTTTAAGATTTCATTCTGCTGCAGTGTTAGCCAAAGGGAAAATAATCTTTTGTAGGTTTCTTAGGTAAAGAAAGCCCAGTATCAAAGTAACTGTCCCTTCTTCAAAAGACAGCTGTTTTCTCTCTGGAAGGGAACGTGAACAGTGCACTGGCAAAGAGCTGGTTAAGG
>JAYRBT010000001.1:48716034-48810329 GCA_036023395.1 Myiotriccus ornatus
AAAAAAATCACATCCTAGGATTCCAGAAGTGTGCATTACACTGCCAGAGTAAAGACTAAACTTGACTGTGCTAAGTACGTTTAAAGTCTGTCTAGCTGACGCAATATTTATGACTAATTCAGTCTGTTAATATGATGTTAATTCTGGTTAGAAACTGTCTAGTACTATGGTGGTGAGAGCACAAAAGCTGAAAAAGGAATTGCTGAAAGAAATATAGCTAGTTAGCATTTGCATTTCCTTTTCTTTGGCTGTTTCTTTTTTTTTTTTTTTAAGTTTTTCCTGTTATTTCTCCAAGGACTAGATAAAAACAGCTTTAGTTCTTTTACTGTGATTTTTTTTCTTCATTGATAAGGCTGAAATTGCAGTACATTGATGTAGTAACTCCCCTATCCTATATTGTTTCATATTAAAATATGGTATATACTTTCAAAAAGGAAGCAGTGGTAGCTGGTATTTTTATATCAACTATTAACATTTACCTTCTTAGCAGGTACATTAAAACATTTATTCAATATTATGTCAGACAAGCTAGTTGGATTCTTTGTCTACAAAGAGGTGAAATGCTGCTTAATTTCTACAGATAATTAAAAATATGAAAATAGTGCTTATAAAGTAAGAATTAGATATTTATTTTTAAAAGCTTTTTGGTTTTTTTTGCAGTTTTCTTTTCTGCAAGAGTCCAACTTCATTCTGCTTGCAGGCTACAAGAGTAAAGCAGGAAAACTTTAATGTGTACACTTTACAGTTAATACTCATCTCTATAGTAAAGCAATTTTATGTCTACCATTAAACATGCATTTAGTAACAGACATAAAGGGACTTATTCATACCTCAAAAGTGTATTTTCATGGTTTCAGCATGCTTTGGATGAGGTTCTAAATGTATTTCCCAAATCAAAGAAAGTATAATTTGAATCCACTTTAATCTGTGACTCCATTATAGTCAAAATCTTGTAGAAAAGACCAGATAAATACACATAAATCATCCTTGCCCCTGAAGAATTACAAAGATTCAAAATTTGTTTCTACTGTAAGATTGGATGCCCCATTTTGTCCCTCCATCTCCTGACTGAAGTTGTTAATCTCTTTCTTGAATCTTTAAAAATGTGGTACCCCGAGAGTTTATCTTCCCTCAGTGAATCTTTTTTTCCCTCATCTTTCCCTGCACTGGAATTTCTCTTTCCTCTTCTGAGTTCTGATTTGAACATCTGCACTTTCTCTTCTTGGTGGCTGCTGAGGAGTGTAGTGATTCCTCAAAATAAGCACGTCTGACTAAAGTCTGCCTCCCCCAGTGACTGTATCCTCACTGACGAGATGTGCATTTGCTGAGTAACCGTCTTGAATTCCTCCTACAGTTTCCCAGATCTTCCTTTCATAGCCTAGCTTAGTGGAAGCAATACCATTAAGGAAGAATTATAGCTAGTAATAACCATTGTATCAATTAAAACTTGTTAGTTGGCTTTATGGTTCACTGTGCTGTTGCAAAGGTGGGCAGACAGCTGAGACATCAAGACCCACTAGGTTATGAGTCATTCAGTTCTGATTGCCTTCTCCATCTGCATGGTCCTCTGATTCACCAAGTCAGCCTTTCAGGGATTGTTGCTGATGTAAAACTTCTGGAGTGAAAAAGTCTAGCTTATGTCCTCTTGGTTTCCCCAAATCTTCGCAGAGTTTTGATTCAGTCTTATGTAATGTTCCAGAGTATATATCCTTCTCACAGTCATAACTTCATGTACTCAAAGGGCTACCTCTTTAAAAGCCACTAGGGCTAAAAAAGTTGCACACATTGACAAGCATGTGCCATTTAAAAATCTTAGAGTATCCTGCCTCGCCAATCCAATTGCCAGTCCAGAAGACAAAGGTTTTCCAGTTGCTGGAAGACAGATATCTTCTGCCATTTGTGTTGTGGAATTCCCACAACATTTGCACTGGCTCACAAGTTTGACAGAGATCCCAGGTGGCCCATACGCTTTTATCAGTAGCAGGGCCTGGTTAGGCAGGATCTCTCTCAGATCTGAGTTGGCCGTAGTGTGGAGATTCAGTTGACTAGAATTAGGCCTGTGATACCATTTGGATTAGAACTGTGCCACCACAGAGCCGACTTTATGTAAAAGGGAGGAAAGCACTCAGCAAGTCATGCAATAGTTCCCTCCTCTGTAAACTGATCGCTCAGGAGTTTACAGCTAAAACAGACTCCTGGTCACCCAAAGCAGATACCAGTAAGTCATGACTGCTAAATCAAAATAAAGTTCATATAGACCCCATGGCTTGGTACTAGCAATAGCAATAATGTGTTTACTGGGCTATAATCCCTTTTCTCAGTAGTCTGCTAACTGTGAGCTATTATTCCTGAATCCAGCAATGTTGTGAATCTTCCTATGGTTTCTATGTTTCAGGACCAAAAAGTGGTTCTTCTTGGAGCTATTAGCTCTTTCTTGCCTCATATGGCCTCATAATAACATGTACAGGTCCAAGGGTAGTTCAAATTTTGTTCTTCAAGGGTGTAGCTGTTCCTCAGTTTGCTCAGCACTTAGTACTCTTCTACTTTTTGCAAATTATGAATAAAAATGTAAGTAGGATTACAGCTACAGGATGTAAAACCAAATTCAAAATTCCTGCAGCTGAAGGGAACCACACAAGAGGGGTTCCTATCAAAAGTGACACCCTGCCTTCTTTATTGCTATTGTTTGTGAGTAATTTGTTTGCTATTGCAGCACACTGTAATAATTGCTTTTGTGGCTTGTTTTACAACCAACTAGACTTCAGATATTACAGTTGAATGCTTTATTATCTGCAACTACCACACAAAAGCTACTCCAAAAGTTACTAGATTAAAGTCAATTTACTCTAAGTTTCAGTGATTTTTGAAACTTGAGAATTCCTTTTAAAGGTCTATAATTGAAATCCCACGCTTCAGTCAGATCTATTACATGTGCATGAATGAGAACTTTTCAGGCAAGTTATACATTGTGAGGTAGTTTGTAGTGGTTGCTTTATATAGGGTATGCATGCAAACACAGCTGGATCTGACATAAACAGTTGCAGACTGATTAGAAAAAGAAGGAAGAATTCCATATTCGTATCTGGTCAAATTGTAATCTAAACAGTTGTCCTCCAAAGATTGAAAATACTTTCACGTTTACTTTGCTTATCATGATGAACTGCTTTTTGCATCCATCTAGAGGGCTGGCTTGAACTTTCCATCCTCTTCCATAGCCTCTTGTCATTGATGCACAGTTCTAAACTCAGAATGGTTAAACTTAATAGCCAAGCTTACAGCAGAGTAAACTTAGACTATTGTGTGAGTATATGAATTAGATTTGGGCATGAACAATCCAAATGTTTTGTTTGAAAAAGAATCTTGTAGCAATCACCTCAAGCAAGTCCCTTTCATTCTGGATTGTATTTGCCTATGTTATAGCACAGAGTTCTGGTCCACTCATTTTGTTTTGACCTTGCTTAATGGTGCTCGGCTTTACCACATGCACAAACACCAAAGTTGTGTTAGATGCAGTTGTCTGAGAGCCTGAAGTTTTTTGAATCATTAAACAATGTTGCTAACCTCATGGCTGTCAGTAGATTTGTTTGATCCTCATTCACTTGGGCCTGCTGTGGTCTGTGATCCGCAACAGCTTCTGATATATTGGTTGCATGTATGTTGACTAAATTTATAATTCCTATACCAACTGTGTAGAACCAAATGTCTCTGTATTACTCACTGGTACCCTCCACTGTTGGACACTTCTTCGAGTTCCTTTACTGTTGCTGTCCAGAGGCTGTTTTTTTCTTGCAGAGGAGCTCACAATGGGAAAAGCTATCCACCAGCACATTCATCCAGAAATACATTCTGAAGCCATTTGGTGAGTAGCACACAGTCAAACCACCAGTGCCATGCTGTTCTCATACCTCTGATTGTCACTACCTTGTAGTGATGCACCTGGGCACTGCAGCAGTTACTGTTTTGTTGTGAGATTGATAAAGGACCTGTCATTTTATATTTGCAACTATGGAGCCGATGTCTTTGGGTGCTGATAAGGGAGAGGGTCTAGTTTAAATTGTAGAAACATTTACTGTAGTGCACATTAAATAATTCTGTAGCGGTTCCTTAATATCTTCTCCCAGAGGAAGCTACCTTTTTCGTGTTCTAGCCTCTTTGAAGTGACTTCTCATGTGAACAAATTGGATGAGATACCCATGATATGCTCTGGAGACCACCTATTCTTGTAGTTCACTCTTCTGCTGAGCCCACAGTATTGATATTCTTAAATATGCTGAGCTTGGTAATCACACCTTTTACCCACTTTGTAATTTCTGAGTCACTGTGTTAAGTCTCCCAGGAGCACCACATGCTCCTTTTTGTACAGTAACTTACTGACTTGCTTTGGTTTTGTGATAACATAACCTCTACTGCTTCTGGAGGGGTAAGAAGGTGCAAATGAAGTGGCCATGCTGGAACAGCATCCCCTGTGTGACTATCTATGCCAGCCTTTTTGAATGCTGATGAGGTCAGGTTTTGCCCTGATTTCCATTCCCATCACTTCACCTTCTTTAACAACTTGGTTAAAGGCTTAATCATATCTGCAAACTTAAATATAGAATCCAGGGGAAGAATAAAACTCAGAAGAGATCTGAGCTTATGCGAATTGTGAAGCAAGGAGCTGCTTATTAATTTTTCTTGTTGTTGTTTAAGAGATTAGTCTATTCCTAAATACTTTTCTCTTTCGTGTTCCTCTTGACCTGTTCATCAATTCACTTAGGACTGTGCTACCAAAGTTATGGCTCACGTTTGTTTAATTCATTCTTTCAGTGGTGTTTGAGTCTGACGGTAGGTTAATACATCATCTGTTCATGAAATTACATGGATTTTATCAGCCTCTGATAAATTTTTCAGTGTTTGAATTATATGAATATTGCATAAAGCTAGAGCACAGGGAAATCCTTGGGCAGTAGATGCATGTAAAGTGGTAAATATAGGGGGAAATTATTCCCAGCCTTGCCCTGATAACAAAAACAGCATATCCTAAATCTGTTCTGCCAGACTCTGGCATTTTTTGCTATGACAGGTGTGGTTTATGGTATAACAGAATTAATTGCTCAAACCCCAACCATTACCCAGTAAATCCTGCTGTCTGCTTTTATGATAGGCCAGATTGGAACATCAGAAATGCCTGATCTTCATGCAATTATTTGTTACTCCAATAAGCTTATTTGTGAGGTTTGGGAATATTTTTACTGCTTCTGTGCCTGATGGTCAGGACTCATAAATACTTTGCCATGAATACTCCTGCAGTCTAATTTCTTTTGAGACTCTAGTTGGGGAAAAGCCTCTTCCCATTTATTTCTGGGTGAATTTCTGGAGCTTTTAGGGCAGCAAATTCATGTACCTCAGGGATAATTTCTGACTACCAGTCTGTCAGCCTTTCCCAACTCTACGAACATGGATTTGCCAAATCCAGAATTATTTGATATTCTTGTAGTAATGATATGACAGGGATTTCTTTCTGTCTTTCTCCTAGGAGACTCAGTATTAAGTCGCACACAGAATATTCCACTACATCTCCAGGAGCAGTTGGGTCAATTCATTTTTAATCTACTGGTGTGCCCAGGATAAGATTCCATCTGCTTTTCTGGTTAATGATGTATTCAGTTGCCACAATTGTTACCATTATTCCCACTAAGAGTTCCTTCAAAGTTGTGGTGCTTTTTTCATCCTTCTTGTTCATCACATTGTCTGACAAATATCATCCCTTGCAAAATAGTGTAACTGTCTTGCTTTGTACTGTTTACTACTGCTTGTGTGGTTCTGTGCGCTTGCTTTTGTGGATTACAACTAAGTTCTTTGTGTATTTTTCCCTTGTGTCTATGTTTTGTGTATTTGAATATGTCATTGTGATTGGAGCCTGGCCTATCCTCCAAGAGTTTCATGCTCTGGTAGATCACTTTGCAGGTCAGTGTCAGTACTGAAGCTTTTGTATGTTTATTTAGCTCTAGCACACCCAAAACAATTTTGCTGGCAACGATTGTATCTTGCTTTTCTCCTAAATACTGCCTGAGCATTGTGTCCCAGATTCTAAGTCTGTTATCAGGGACTATTTTAGTTCACTTCAGTACTGCAAGATTGTCTCTAAGCTTTAAATCACTCAAGGGTATTGCTCTGTACTTTTATCTTCTTTTTGTACTCTGTTTAAGGATTTCTCATATCTTTAATATTCACATGGGTCACAACATTCCTTGAACTATTTCTGTGCAGTTCCGTAATTAATCTTTTCTGTCAGAGGTAACGGAAAATGATTAAACACATCAAGTGTCTCAGAAGCACTTGTTGTCAGAAATAAAGCTATTTTTATCTTGTCTCCCATTGCTTCTCAAAGCCAAATGCTGCTTAATTCTTTTCCAGATGACCTTTATATTTCAGAGACTCTTTGCGTCTCAGGAGACTTCAAACTGCTTTCCCAGCCCACTCATCTCTTGGTGCTTTAGTTTATTTGGACAGGATGTCGACTCCAGTGGTCATGCCAGCCTCTCTGTGTGGTGAGTGGAGGGGAACAGGCACTTTTCCTCTCGCTCTTGTCTGGGCATTAAAAATGGCTTGAGTGAATTGTGGCCTGGAGGCATTCCCCCCTGCTCTGCATGAGAAGTCCTCAGATGCAGGTGATGACAAAAAATGAGGTGAGGTGAATCCCTGCCAAAGGGAAACACCTGTGTTTGCACAGCCTCTGATGGTGACAGTGGGATGTGCAGAGTGCACTGGGCAGTACGGCTGCCTTCTGCCTGGCTGGTGCGCCACAGGGTGCTGGCCCAGCGAGTGGCCTTTCAAAGGCAGGGTAAGCCTGAGAGAGACTTAGCTCAGGGCTTGTGCCATAACATCTTGGCTTTCTGTACTTCAAAGGAAAGGTTTCCTACAGCAGTCACCTGACACAATGAGGTCGAGGGGGTTTTTGTTTCCTTCCATGCCAGTGTGGTCACTTTGTGTCTCTCTGCTGCATATTTATCTGTGATAACGTTCGCTTATGGCCATGCATATGGTATGTGAAAGTACAAGCCTTCCCAGTCTTTCATTTGCTATAAAATCCAGTAGCAAAGTGTAAAAATAACTCTTACCTGCTTTCTTATCTTTTAGGTTTGTTTTTTATTTTTCCCTTCTGCTAATATTTTTGGAGTACCTGCAGTGGATCTTGATGCTGTGGCTTAGCTTCATGCTTTCAGGCTATCTTCTCCCTTTAATTCTCATGCTAGCAAAGCTCCTCCTTTTTGCCTATGGTGGGAAGAAATGGTGTTTTATCTAGCCACTGTGCCTTCAGACAAGGACTTAATGCCATCTTTGGTGCTTTTTCTGTAGAGGTGAGTGCTACACCAGACAGAGACATTGTTCTGGAATTAAAACACTGCTCTTAAGGTATCTGGTTTTTCTTCTCCTATGCATGTTGTAACATATCTGTTCCCAATTCTTAAAATAGGAATTATATTGCTTTTTGCCTTATGTGTGGCAGGAATAAATTCGTTCATGTTCTTGAGGCATCAGAACATTTACAGTGACCACCACAGTGTGAAAAACAGTGACTAAATTGTACTGAGAAAGGAACTGGCACAAAACAGTGGTAGTTCAGGTGTGTGATCAATACTTAGAGCTGTAATTCTGGAAAATTTTACGTTGTGTGGTTGTAGATTGAAAAATGTTCACTCAGCATTCTATATACCATTCACAAGACAGGTTCTGTTCCCAGGTTGTTGGGATTGGTCAAAAAATGCCAAGTTAATTGAACTGATCATCTGTGGTAATGCTGGCTAACTGACTTCAAGAAGAAAACTAGAAAAATACTTATTTGGGAAGCAATTATTGGGGAAAAATAAGTTACTACATAACTAACATCTAGAAAAGTCCTATGCTTTACATGTGAAGATCTTATCTTACTAGTTTTGAAATATCTGAAAAACCTTAAGCAAGTATCTGTTACTCAGTATTAAGAATATAATCTGATTGTGAAAGACAATGTTTGCCCAAAGACTGTGTGGGTAAAGCCTGCTTGACTTAGGATCTAACAGTGAAACTTACATGAAATGTGACATTCTTTGTTGTAGTTTTTGATTAAAATACTTGCTTCTGATGATATTGGGGAAAAAACATGTTTTCCCCTTGCTGGTACAAGACACATTGTGACTAATCCCACACTAGACTTCCCCATGTCACTCCAATAATTATATCCATTTTAGAAGGGCTTTTGATGTAGAACTGAATAATGATGTTTTTCTTGGAGGTACATCAGCCCAGTTCATAATAATTATAAAACCTTTGTCCACCTTTTCCAATTAACTCTTCTCTTTGTATTGCTAAATCACAGAATTATAGAATCATTTAACTTGGAAAAAATCAAGTCCAGTCATTAACCCAGCACTGCCAAGTCCACCACTGAACCATGTCCCTCAGTCCCATACCTACATGTCTTTTAAAAATACCTTCAGGGATGGCAACTCCACCACCTGTCTGGGCAGCCTGTTCCAGTGCTTGACAACTCTTTCAGTGAAGAAAGATTTCCAGATATCCAATCTAAACCTCCCTTGGTGCAACTTGAGGCCCTTTCCTCTTGTCCTGTCACTTCTTACCTGGAAGAAGAGACTGACCTCCACTTCACTGCTACCTCCTTTCAAGTAGTTGTAGAGAGCGATAAGGTCACCCCTGAGTCTCCTCCAGGCTAAACAACAACATATCCCTCAGCTGCTTCTCATAGGACTTGTGCTCTAGACCCTTGCCCAGCTCTGTTGTCTTTCTCTAGACATGCCCCACCACCTCAGTGTCCTTCTTGTAGTGAGGGGCCCAAAACTGAACACAGGATTTGAGGTGTCACCTCAGCAGTGCTAGTTACAGTAACATTTTTCTATTCAGTTTTGTTAACATGCAAATAGAGAGTTAATACAGGATAATTCATCTGAGTGTGGAGAGCAGTGTTTTTGTGCATTTTATGTGTGAAATGAATGGTATTATTACTGGTTCAGAAGACAACTTAAAATTGAGACAACTAGTTCTGGAGGAATGAACACAAATTATGAAATCATGATGTTCCCAATTATGATTCTTGATTTGCTCTTGTGAAGGTTATGCATCATGATAGATGTAAGTACTGAGAACTTGCAGAATGATCCATATCTGTGCCAGACTCAGGAAGGTCTTAATGATCGTGAGCAGGAATTTAGAGGAGTAGTCAGGAAAACAAATGTCTATGTATCACTAAATTCACTTCACCTAATGATTCTTGGACTGTGGAGAAGTGTCCTGCAAGAGAGTAGAACTTTGTCAGATTGTGAAGCTTGTTTGCCTGTATTAAATTACTTCTGCTATCACTGCAGGAACTTGGTAGGACTACTCCATGCTATGATGTTGCAGGGGTTTTTTTTCTGCTTTGGAAATGTGTTTGACAGTTCATCGAGGCTTGGTTTTGGTATTTCTGACTTCGACTCATACAGAGGTCTCTTTAAGGCTCATCAAACATGACCAATGTTAGAGTTTCATAGTTGAATATAGATAGAATGTGGCCCAAATAGGTATACTGGGTGGGAAAGTCAGGGGCAGAAGAACATATCCACTTGAAAACAGGACTCTGTCTGAGCCTGAAACATGAGTGAAGTACAAATACAGAAATGGGCTTAGCTAAGGACTAGCTATGTCTTTCATTTTCATGGTGATACAGAGCTTTATGGTTTTCTTAGTGATGAAAGCACTTTAGGAGTAAAACGGATGCTGTTTAAAAGCTTTCCTGATGGTCTGTTCCTGATTAAGTCTGTTCCTGTTCTGGTAAGCACAGAGAGCATCCATCCTAATCCACAGCTTCCCAATGCCAGCTTAGCTCAAGCCTCAACAAGCTCAAGAATGTAGGTATTACCCCCCAAAAAGGTGTCAGTCAAGTGTTTGGTATCTAACAGTGTGTGCTGCTCTCTGAATCCAAGTAATAATAACAAGATTACCCAAATGCAACAACCTGGAGACCAGCACACAAGTTTTAGCAGTTCTGCTCATAACACACAGGTGACTGCACAAACCTTCCTAGAGACAGTTTGTCACCAACCTTTTTTGGTAAGGTTTTTCAGCCAGGTGAGGGGATTTATGAGCACTGCACACCTGTCTGAGCTAACAAGGAGCAAATTACCCCTCAGCATCTTGCAAAAACAGGGATTGGAGTCACCATGCCATGTCAGTAGAAGTACTGAAGTGTGGTTGCCATGATCTTAAGCCTAGTTGGATGTGAACTAAAAGTAAGTCACTGTGGTCTGGAAGTAAGATTTCAGATAAATATAAAAGAACTGATGGTGTGTTTCCTACTTATTTTCTCTGCACATAACTCCAGTTATAGGTAATAGATATCTAGAAGGTTTCAGTTGTCCCAGCCGAGGTACAGTGTCACTTGAGCTACCCCAGCCTCCAGTTGCTGCTTCAGAAGACCAAGGTCTCACATTGGGTTCTGAGTTATGTCTGCCAGTCACATTCAGGTACATGAAATCCTGCCACTAATCGATACAGTTACTGGGACCTAGGTAGCGGTCCTGCTGGGTGCGACACTGTGACTGCTGTAGATTGCACATGGGAATCAGTTAACTCAGTATAAGTAGTGCCATGCGAGACTTGCCAGGCTGTTCAGGTCACATCTGCATGGAAATGGCAGATGTGACCTGGGCATGTATCATTCTGGAGTGATTAGTTGCCTGTGTTAAGGCAGCTGGTGAAGCCAGGGATCTCCGTTACCTACGGTGGGAGCTTGGGCATCTAGCTCACATGTGGACAGTGTCTTCGACTCAAGAGGAGTTCCACCCTAGGAATAGGATTCATTTGCCTGAAGATGAGTGTAGGTGAAAATTATCATTTGACATGTTCTTTAGCATTCCAGGTGTCTCTTTGGAGCTAAGAGATGTGATTTGGGATTTATTGGGAGACTTGCAGCTTTCCGAAACTGGCTGGAATTCAGGCTGGAATGCTCTGGTCTCTAAAACTGCATTAGACACCTAGTTTTAGGCAAATGAATTGTGTTCCAGATTTGCATAGAGACTCTCTGCTTTGTCAATGGCTCTTCTAGCTTTATTTCTATGCAGTTTTCACTGCTTCTTTAATCTACATCCACAGAGCCCAGAGTCTTTGATGCACTGTTTTCTAGGTTTAGCATTTTTTTAATGGAAATAGCACAATTCCACTTCATGCACACTCCAGAGAGCAGACATTTAAGTGGGCTCCTTCTTGTTTGCTTTCATCTACATATAGAACATATCTTGTTTAAACTGAGTAACAGATTTTGTCTGTTATCAGTAGAGAGAGAGGGACTCCCGAAGAGTGACTCACCTGCATATCTTAAACAGAAGCCGTCTCATTTTGTGTAGAGGCAGACTAGGTGACTTGCTTAGGAAGCAGAGTTGAGTGAGATGATCTCACATTGCCACACTTCATCCTTTTTCATTGCAATGAAGGAGTAAATAGCCCCTCCTTATGCATGTAGAGGGATAACTGGCAGGATTCACTTCCTCTTTTCTTCATGGTAGATCCAAAGCTACTAAATTCTGGAAGATCTCTGAAACAGGGAGGGCCAAGAGTTATGGGGCAAGTCCTCCACAGTCCTTGAGGTGTTTTATGGGTGTGCAATAGTGCAGATGACAGAGATGAAATCGTGTGTTTGAGAGTGTGCATGCTGGTATTTTAGCATTTGAGACAGGAAATCTGGGCATGAGTCACGTGCAACAGAAGACGAGTATATGGCCCCTTTATGAGGGAAAATTTGGGAGTGCAAATTTGAGTTGCAAGTGGTGATAAATTTGTTCCCAATGGCATTTTAAAATTTGTATTTAAAGTGTTGGGTGTTGATCATGATGTGTAATGTCTTTTGTTCTTTCATCAGTGTAGTGGAGCTTTTCTGTGGAGTAAAATGAAGTCAGCTCCCATTTTTGACATGAGACTTTGAAGTACTTACTATAGTTTCTTGCTAGCATCAAAATCCATTGTATTAGTGCAGATAGATGGTTGTGCTGCATCATGTTTTTTGGAGCTATTGATGTATTATAAATGAGAGTGACTGAGAGATTGAATAAATGTGCATAGGTGTGTACTGTGCTTCAGAGTTTCCAAGATTGTTCTGTTTGTTTTGGTGACCAGTCTAAAAGGGCGTGGGTCTAGTCTCCTGTAGACCTGCACAGATGTTTTATATGCTCAAACGCAGCAGGTTTCAATTTGAAGGTTACTGAACTGAGGTTTGATTATTGATCTTACCTTCAGTTGTCCTTTACTTCCAATTGTTTTTCTCCCAGCTGTGATAATTAAAATTCTGAAAGAACAGTAAAATGATAGAATTTGCTGTTTTCCTGGGTAATTAACAATTCCTATGTCAAAAATTATATTCCTAGTAATGTTGGCAACTGGAGGGGATGATAGTTCAAAGCATAAATGGTAAGAGTATATGAAAAACAAACGGTGAACAGCAACTATCTATAAATTAATGATAAAATTTTTGAACATGCAAACTACATGGAGTAAAATTATAAGACTTTGTATATAGTTTATATTTCAGGGGGGGCTAAAAGTGCATGTGAAATTTTGATTAATAATCTGTCATATATATTCATTGGATCTATGACTGTACGGTAAGAATGGAGATTCATGTCGTCACAGCCCATATGAACAAATACTAACTGATGAATCTCCAAATGCAAATGTGAATTGGAAATAGGTGTGCTTTATTCTAATGAGCACATCTCAGACTCACAGGATCACAGGATGGGTAAGGGTGGAAGGGATTACAGTGGTTTATCTGGTCCAACCTCCCTGCTCTAGCAGGGTCATCCTGGAGCACAAGGCACAGGATTGCATCCAGATAGTTCTTGAATACCTCCTGGGAGGGAGACTCCACAACCTCCCTGGGCAATCTGTTCCAGTGTTCAGTCACCTGCACAGTAAAGAAGTTCTTCCTCATGTTGAGATAGAACTTCCTGTGCATCAGTTTCTGCCTGTTGCCTCTTGTCCTATTGCTTGGCACCACTGAGGAGAGCCTGGCCCCATCCTCTTGACACCCTACCTCTAGATACTTATAGACATTGATGATGTGCTCTCTCAGTCTTGAGGCTGAACAGCCCCAGCTCCCTCAGCCTTTCCTTGTAAGAGAGGTGCTCCAGCCCCTTAATCATTTGTTGCCTTCTGCTGAACTTGCTCTAGGAGCTGCACGTCTCTCTTGTACCGAGAGGTCCAGAACTGGACACAGCACTCCAGATGTGACCTCACTAGGGCTGCATAGAGGGGCGGGATTCCTTCCCTTGACCTGCTGGAAATGCTCTTCCTAATGCACCTGTTGGCTTTCTTGGCCGCAGGAAAATACTGCTGGCTCATGGACAGCTTGTTGTCCATCAGGACCTCCAGGTCCTTCTCCACAGAGATGCTTTCCAGCAGGTCAATTCCCGGCCCGTACTGGTACAGCGGGTTGTCCTTCCTCAGGTGCAGGACCATGCATTTGCCTTTGTTGAACTTCAGACAGTTTCTCTCTGCCATCTCTGAGGTCCTTCTGGAGGGCTGCACTGAAATCTGGCGTATTGGCCACACCTCCCAGTTTCATGTTGTCAAAACCCATAGTTTTACCTTTTTATTAATGACCTAGAAAAAAACATGAAAATTTCTACAAATGTATAAATGACAAAAGATGGGATATTGATTCACAGAGCAGTCAGAATTCTTTGATAAGATAGGTTCAAAGAAAAGATATGTTTTAGGTGATGAAGGGCTCTGGAAATACGGTAGTTAAGATGAGCATGTGCTCACAGCGTAATTCTATGGCCATATAAGCAGAAATAGTGTATTAAATTGTCTCTGGTTTTACTGCTGGCAAGACTACTACTGGCATTTTATGTCCAATTCTGCTGCTGCAGTTTAAAACAGATGATGACAAATTGGAAGAGAATCAGAGAAGAGCAGTGAGAGTGGTTAAAGAGCTTGAAGGTAATGCCTGAAGGTAATGCAAGGCTTCAGAAACTTAATCTATTTAGCTTTCAAAGGGAACATCAAGAGACTATTTCAATCGACTATGCAAGATCACAGGAAAGAAATTTGGTAGAAAAGATATCCTCACAGTAAAAGATAAAATTATACCAAGACAAGTGCTTAAAATCTGATCCTAGAGGTAAACAGCAAATTCTAATAAACTAAATTGAATTATTGGAATAATTTTTCAGGACCTGTGGCAAATTGCTTTTCACCAGACTTTTAAAAATCCAGATTGGTAGATATATATTCCTGTATTGTGTGTTCTGATTCAAAGACGAATAAGTTCAAAGGTGTTTCTTTGATTTGTATTGTTTCAGAGATCTAGTCTTAAGAATAGACTTTCCTTCTTTATATATCTGTGAATCTACAGATAAAGTGATATTCCTATAATGAAAACATACTTTGAAACATGTTTGGTTAAATGTGTTTTCATTTTTGGAAATATTGGAATTATGTCTGAACTCAATAATAAAAGTTAGTCAAGGTGCCTTGCTAAAAGTGTGTTCACTACCTGGAATAGTATCTCTTGGAAAACTGAGATGCACCTTTCCTCAACCAACTAGCAATTTCTAGTTGATATATGGTATTTAGGAAAAGTTAATTTAGGTATTGTAAATTACTGATGAACAAATAAGATTAAACCCTTAAGTGACGTGTTTATTTGATTACAATGTGACACTAGACGTCTGTACTTGAGACTAATTGTGTTACTTGAAATGGATTTTTGGGTTCTATAATTACAGTCTTTCTTTTCAACAGGCCCATGCTAAAGTCTGGCATCTCTACAATGACCATTTTCGTCCAACTCAAAGAGGAAGATTGTCCATTGCCCTTAGCTCTCACTGGATAAAACCTCAACGTATGACTGAAAAAAACATAAAAGAATGTCAAAAATCCCTCGATTTTGTGCTTGGCTGGTTTGCTAAGCCCATATTTATTGATGGTGACTATCCAGAGAGTATGAAGAGCAACCTTTCATCTCTGTTGCCCGAATTCAGTGAAGTTGAGAAGAAGTATATCAAGGGAACTGCAGACTTTTTTGCTCTTTCTTTTGGAGCTACCCTGAGTTTCCAGCTTTTGGACTCCCACATGAAATTCCAGCAGTTGGAATCAATCAGCCTGAGGCAACTCCTTTACTGGATAAACAGGGAATATAACAACCCCCAAATATTCATTGTGGAGAACAGCTGGTTTGTTTCTGGTACTACCAAGAGAGATGATGCCAAATATATTTACTATCTTAAAAAGTTCATTATGGAAACTTTAAAAGGTAGGCCTGAGTTTGTATTAATATGTGCTTGAAAAAAACATGAGGCAGTATAGCCTATGGAGATGTGTTGAAGCACCAGTCTGGAAACTGATTTTAGTCTTCAACATTCATCGTGGTACTTTTGAAATGAGACTTCAAATCCCTTTCCTGGGTTTGTTCTTTTCTTGAAGATAGCATTTGGTGAGCTTGATGCTGCTGTCTTTGAAGTCAGCAGGAAAATTTCTACCCTCTTTGGTGGGAGGAAGTGCAAAATGTCTGAACTGTATTCTCAGTGGGCTTAGGAGAGTTTACAGTGTTATTTATTAATAGTTGTTTTCCTTATCTGAATGCATATGTACAAAATATGAGAATATATATGTGAAGAGATAAATACTAAGCAATAGGAATTCCTTAGGAAAAAAAAAAACAAAGATGGAAAAAATTAATTTTAAAATGAAAAATTGGAACCTTTTCATTCTGCACCTTGCCCTGACACAAATTTTACATTGGTGCAGCTGTGGGCATTAATCACAGTAATCTGAATTTACGTCAGTTTAAAGAAATCAGAATGGTTGAGGTTATATAATCTAAATAACTTCATTTGTTAGCCTTTTATTTTTCCAAACAGTAAGAGAAATACACCACCTTATATGAGGATTATTTTCTGACTTCCCATTTCCTTGTGGAAAACAGATTTTTTCAATCCTAGTAGTCACCAATAAGCTGTTGTTTCCACTTTCATTGTATTTTCATTTATTAATTTACAATTTAATAACTGATTTACTCATCTACAGTTTGCTATTCTTGTTTTAAAAAGAGTACTATTGTAGCTATTACTTCAGATGAGATAGCCATTGTGTTACATTATAATTTTCATACAGTGGGTGAGTAAAAATAGCTTTTATTTTATTCTCAGCACTCATGAAGATGCACAGGACTCCCCAGTTGGTTTCATCTGCTATCCCAGAAACCTAATTATTGCAAATAAATTAAAAGGTGAAAAAGTACCTAAGTCAGTGCATCCAAAATAGAAGAATGGAAGCAAAACAGTAACTAACTGTTGCAAGTACAGTATCACTAGTTAGCATGAAGTCAGATGAAGAGCTCATCTTCACGAAGGGGACATACTACAGTTGCCCCTGTTTCTGCTTAGTTTTCAAATTGCTGGAAATACATACATGGATCTGCCTTTTAAGCACAGCTGGCTAGAAGCAATCTCAATTTACAAAGTGTCTTTCCTTTTAATGTGTCATTCAATAAATAATAATAACAGCAACAACAGTATGACAAACTTGTCATATTAACTTAAAAGTATTAGCACTTGACTAAACCTTTTATAGAAAAAAAAAAAGAAAAAAGAAAGCAGAGGCAGACTGGATCTACAGAAAGGACTGTGTTGTCATTAAAATGAAAATTATTGCACCCAAATCTTCTGCTGTTAAAATCTGCAAAATGCAATGTAAATACCAAAGTTTTCTATGCAATACCTGGGGGAATTTAGCTGAGAATGATCCACAGAACACATCATGCATGTTGTACAGCATTGAAGAACAAAGACAAAGGCACGTTTTCTCTCTGAAAGATGTAGGACTATCCAGTGCAATAAAGCACTGCAATGTATGTAGATTCTTGAACTATTTACCGTGAGATTCATGGTAAATCTCAGCAGTCAAGTGACAGTGAAATGACTTTGGAGGTATAGACTGAGAAGCAAGGATAATTTAGACACAGGGCTGAATAAAGGTGGGTTTACTGCTTGCTAGATCTGGAAGGTATCTTTTCCTTATTGTGTGCATGCACTCATTCAGATAAACTTATTTCTGCATCTACATTAACAAGTAAATGCAGCCCAGTTAGAGCAAGCCTGTACAGTAAAAAGAGTTGGTGGTGAGGCCCAGGTGTCCACACTGTGTATACTCCTGAAGCCCATTTCTGGATTAATTTCACCAAAAAAGAATCCCGGTCTTGCATCCTGAAACCACTCTGTAATGTGAACCAAAGCATGATGAGAGAGATTTACTTAAAAAGTGTGCTCCTGATTTCGGCTGAAGCGCTGATGTAGATGTCTATTCTGATACTGCATGCTGTAGACAAGATCTGTACATGTTTTTGGTGTTTTTTGTTTGTTTGTTTTGTGGGGTTTTTGTGTGTGTGTGTTTTTGGTTTACACACCAACAGACATAAAGAAAACAAGGAAGACAAACAAAAGAAGAAGAAAAAGGGGAAAAAAAGATGCAAAAATTTTCATAGTGGTTTTCCAGTAATATGCAGCCCATGTGGGATGCTGTGTTTGAGACTTCCAGACTTCTAGGGACTTCCAAAAATTTTTCCAGTTACTTCTTTAAAAGGTGACACTTAAAAAGTTAATACATTTTTAAAGAAGGATTTGAGGAGGATTTTTACGAGGTGCTCAGGAAGTGTGGGAGTGCTGCGTGATGACTTACAGAAGGGGTGAGATGCTGTTCAAAGAAATTCTCACTGAGACCAGTTAACACAGTGAACCTGTATTGGCTTTTACTCTGCTGGTATGGCAGATGTCATCATGGATGCATGCAGAGGTTAGAAAAATACTGACATTTGCCAAACACAAAAGAATGATGCCTTTAGGAGGAGAAATATTCCATTTCCTTAGACATTTTCTCATGACCTTTGGCGAAGACTGGGCCAAATTTGTTGCTTATTTAACTGCGTTGTTCATTTAATTGATTCAAACAGGGTTACAATCAAGAATCCATGTGGTCCTTCATAACTGATTGTAATGAGGTACATTGATAAAAACAAGAAATTAGGATCTTGATATTCTGGTTGCCTGAAATAATGCTTTCAGCATTAGTAGGCCGGAAAATATTATGTTCAGTCAGTATCCAGTTTGGGTTGACAGAAGATGTAGAGTAATAAAGATAAACTTTACTGCCTACAGAGCCAAACACCAGTTCAAAAGAACATTTAAGAATGTGCTTAAATGCATTGCTGAATTAGGGTGGGTCTAATTACGTAATTAAAATAAGCACACTCTTTTGTGCTTTCCTGGAGCTTTCCTGGAGCTTGCCCAGGAACATTTTGCTAAATCTCAGGTGTTTAATAAAACTAAAAGTGAGTATCATTTGGAATCTTAAAATAAAACTATGGTGCTGTTAATACTAGCAGATTCCAGTAGACCCTGATATTAACCTTCAGTGTGTGGTAATTCTTAGAAGTCAAACAGTTGACCTAGAACATATGCATATTTTAAGAAATCCTTAAATATTTAAACTGGAAAATGCTATTCCATAAAAGATGTAAAAAGACAGAATTATCAAATAAACAGAGTCTTCCTGCATTATCATTTCTACTTAAATTCTGTGGTATTAAAAATTCATGAGCACATGAGTGCTGTCAGGGTTTTCTCAATATGTATTTGTAGTGGAGGAGGGGGGGAGGAGAAAAAAAAAAGGTATAACTTTTGTTTGCATGCAGGGTAGTGCTGCATTAAGGGCACCCTGGGTGTGAGCTGCAGTGTGTGCTTAGCAGAGGGCAGTGCAGTGCAGTCACCAGCTCAGTTGCTGCAGATGGTTCAGGTGTGGCCTGCTCTGCTCCGGGGCTGAGGTTTGGCTCACCTAATTAGCAGCACTGCTCAAACCACTGCGGCGCAGCTGCTTTTTCTAAATCTTGCTTATTTAAAGCCAAGCCAGGTACCTCTGCTGCCTTGCATGGTGCACGCTTACCCTGGCAGCTCCTTAAGGGAGTGCAGTTGAAATATCTTCCCTGAAAAGGCTTTGAGGCAGGCCCCAGGATACTTATCTGACCTATTGCATTGTTCTTACACAAGAGTACAGCAAACACTGCTGATAAAGTGTAATGTACAGAAGAAAAATGAGCACTACAATAAATTGGGTTTGTTCTTTCCTCAGCTATCCGGTATGACGGAGTTAATGTGTTTGGCTACACAGTCTGGTCCCTCCTGGATGGCTTTGAGTGGCACAGGGGTTACAGCATTCGACGTGGATTGTTTTATGTTGATTTTCAAAGCCATGACAAGAAGTTGATGCCCAAATCTTCTGTCTTATTCTATCAAAAGCTGATAGAAAAAAATGGCTTCCCACCTTTGCCTGAAAACCAGCCTATAGAAGGTATTTTTCCCTGTGACTTTGCCTGGGGAGTTGTTGACAACTACATTCAGGTGAGTCTGATAGTAAAGCCAACAGGCTGTCCAGCCAGATCAGTGCACAAGTTCATAGTGATACATTTGCTGAATAGAGTGTCTTTGCTAGGATGTATTACCACAGTGCTGCAAGGAGACAAGGGTTTTGTGCCAAACACTGTGTGTTTCCCTCTTTACCATATCTCAGTGTATATATATCTTAGAAAACTTCCTGAAAACTCTTAAAATTCCAGTGACATGTTTCTACATCTCGTGCATATATATCCTGGTACTGTCATTAGAGTGATTTTGTATAAAAGGAATTAAATGAGATTTAGATGAAATTTCTGTATTCTGTCTTTTTCATTATATGTCATACTGTGTCTGTTGGAGGCCTGCAGTGCCCCTGGATAGAACCTAGCTAAATTACAGATCAAATTCACAGCTCTTACTCTTTAATTCAAATAATTTGATACTTTGGGAGACTCTTTAAAATTTTAAGACTTTATAGCATGAATGAAAGTTGTAGCTTTCTTATAATCTTTTTAACTGTTTGGCTCTGTAATTCTCAGATGCTATTTTGGCTTGCAGGGGTTCTCTAACCACAATAAAGAGGTGTAAATTCAAAGGCTTGATCCAAGAACAGAATTTTTAATTTACATTTTCCATAAAGACAGAACCTTTCTTAAGGCTAGAGTGTGGGGGCTTATTTGTTTTTTCTCACTCAAGAAATAAGATCTGACTTTTTTCTCTTGAAAAATGCTGCAGCTTCCTTACCCGTTGCACTGATTTCCAAGAAAATTCAAGTCATTATCCTCCCAGCTCTCAGATAGATTAAGAACTGGAAATGGAATTGCTGCTTTTGGAATCCATAAGGACTATGAAGTTGCAGAGTCAGCCTACGACAGTTAAAAAATCCCTCCCATCCCTAAAACCTTCAAAGCTGAATATTTTCATTTCATAAGGCCATTCAAACATTTTGTGCTGTAAGGCTTAGGTAGTGTGATTTGTAGATGCATCACAGTGGAAAAATTGTTTTGACAGCATTCCCACAGTATTAGTGGCAATGCATGCTTTAGTAATCTACAAGGGACAATTCTCCAGAAAAGCAATTTCCCTCAGACATGCTGTTTTTTATTACTTTCTTCTATAAGCACAGTACTGACCTCTCTGGAGAAAATAGCACCTGATTTTCAGCAGCTTCTTTACAGTTTGCAGAGCCTCAGCTACAAGTTGAACACTGGTTGTAGGCTGACACCTGCTTTTCAAGCAGAGGGCAGGAAAAGGAAATCTGAACTCAGACGGGACCACACACCAAAGGTTGAAAAGAAGGAGAAAAGGACAGATAAAGGCATGTGGTACCACTGTCCTGTGATTTGGATCTGGAAAGAGTTACCCGAAGTACGACTGAGCAGATTTCACACTGCATGTTATTTTAAGTAATTAAACTTCTTGTTTTCTAGTCCTTACTATGTTTGTGATGTTCATTAAAAAGTGAAAGTATAATTCTGAGAGACCCTGAGAAGTTCATCTTCTACTGTATTAATATGTTATACAGGCAGTTCTGACACAGGAAACTCTAAAGCCTTATGGGAAATGCATTTTTTGTTGGAGTGACATAGAGTGGGTTTTCTCAGAGACCCAAAAGAAAATTGATTCAATCACCAACAGCCTGCTGAAATAACTGGGAAATGAGTTCAGTATGAGTTAAATAAAAAAGGATGGTTTTAGCAAGAAGGAAAAACTTTGCTTGTCAACTGAATTTGTGCTAAAATCAAGTGTACAGCATTACTCATCTTTCATCATACTAAGGAAAAGAACAACAGAGAAATGGTGTTCATTCTTTTACTGCATTCAGGGAGTGATCTTGAAACTGAATGTACTGGATAATTTACAGTAGACAGTCTCTCTGTAGGCCCTTCTTAATCTTGAAAGAAAAACATTTTAAAAATTAGTGTGGTCTTAACTGAAGGTCTGCTTCTCTAGAGATCTGTCACAGACTTAGTGCCTTATCCCTGAGCAATCACTTGTTTCTTATGCAAACTAGAAAAACTTGGAGAAGATATAAACATGGTGACCATTAGCATAAGCTTGTTTGAAAAGTAGGGTGAAAATGATATATAGATTTGGTACTTTGCTGACCTCACATGCTAATAGAAAATTAATTCATTCATATAAGCCCATTCGTATGCCAGTATCGGAGATTCTAAATACAATGTTTTGACTTACATTTTCTTTTACTTGTTGTGCCTATGATGTTCCCACCTACCTAGTTCAAACAACCTGAATCTGGTATATTTCTTATTCTACCTAGGTAGACACGACACCCGCCCAGTTTCTTGACTCTAGTGTTTATGTGTGGGATGTTCACCAGACGAAGAAGCTTATTAAAGTGGATGGAGTTTACACCTCGAAACGCAGGCATCACTGTGTTGACTTTGCTGCTGTCAGGCTCCAGATCTCTCTTCTGCAAGAAATGTGTGTCACACACTTCCATTTTTCACTGAAATGGTCTTTAATCCTTCCTTTAGGTAACCTTTCTCTAATCAACCATACACTTGTACATTATTATCAGTGTTTTGCTAGTGAACTTCTCAGAGTTAACATAACTCCTGTTGTTGCTTTATGGCAACCTATGATTGAGAATCAAGAGCTTCCAGTTTCCCTTGCCAAATATGGAGCTTGGGAAAACACAGAAACTGTTCAGGCTTTTGTTGAGTATGCCAGATTCTGCTTTACAAGTCTTGGGGACCATGTCAAATTTTGGATCACCATGAATGAACCATCTGTGAAAAACTTGACATACACGGCAGGGCACAACCTGTTGAAAGCCCATGCGCTAGTATGGCATCTTTATGACAAAGAATTCAGGAGATCTCAGAAGGGTAAAATATCCATAGCTTTGCAAGCTGACTGGGTGGAACCAGCTTGTCCGTTTTCCAGGAATGACCAAGAAGTTGCTGACAGAATTTTAGAGTTCGACATTGGCTGGCTTGCGGAGCCCATCTTTGGGAATGGTGACTACCCAGAGGTAATGAGAGCATGGCTTCACCGAATAAACAGTGTTGACCTGTATAATTTCCACTTGCCTTATTTCTCAGAAGATGAAAAGAAGTTAATACAGGGCTCATTTGATTTCTTTGCCTTGAGTCACTACACTACTACCCTTGTGGGCTCGGAGAAAGAAGATGCAGTAAAATACGACCACTACCTTGAAGTTCAAATGATCAATGACATCACATGGCTCCACTCTCCCAGCAGAGCTGCAGTAGTGCCCTGGGGACTGCGTAAATTGCTCACGTGGGTTAAATCAAAGTATGGCGATATCCCAATTTATGTTATGGCTAATGGAATTGACGATGACCAAAATATAGTGCACGATAAGCTCCGAGTGTATTACATACAGAATTACATCAATGAAGCTTTAAAAGGTAAGGAACCATAGACAGTTTATAAGTCACAAATCCCACTATTATATTAGTATACATGGTGTGACAGAGGATGTTTAACTTAAAAAGAAAAGTCCTCTGTAGAATACTTCATAAATAAAGTGTTACTACAGCATAACGATAGTTTTCCACTAGATTTATGATTGATTGGTGTTGCTAAACATAAGGAAGACTGACCTTGCTCATATTCTGTATAAGACAGCAGAAGATCTTTTTTATGGATTCAGTAAATTAAAATAGATGTTGTGTGAGTAGCTCCACATGTATTTAGTCAGTAGTTCATCTTATTGCACTTCTACTGTTGCTTTGCTTTGTTGCTTCTCTTCACTGATGTGCCTCAGGGCTGGGTATGAGTTCTGTTCCTCAGCTGTCTCTGTATCTCATCCAACAGTGATCTTATCCAGCAGTAATCTTCATAATAATTCAGCTGTCTACCTCATTATGCCATTTCCTGGACTGTTTCCTGCTATTCAGAACACAAACCAGTCTTTTTCTTTGTCTCAAAGATTTGTAAATTATAAGGCAAAAAGGAGGCATTTTGAGTCATCCTGTCATACAACATGCTGTTTTTTGGAAAAGCACAAGACTGAATGAGATAATTTTTACTGACGAAGAATCTTCTGCACCTCACTGTAAGCTGTTGCAGTGTGTTTATAGATATAGATAAATCTCACTTCTAGTATTAATTTCTTTAGCTTCATCTTAAAGCAATATTTGTTGTGCATTTCCACACGTATTTTACTTTTTTAGGTATTCACAGACAGAAGACAAGCTATCTCTCATTTATCTCTTTGATAGATAATACAGACAAAGCTCTTTGTGTCCCTTGCTATAAAGCATCATTTCAAACTTGTGAATTACTAAGCTTTTCCCTGTGTGCCAGTATTCCTTATGAGAGGGGTAAACCCAGACCTGGACACACTGTTCCTGCTACAGCCACACTTATATCTCAGGCAGGTATAATGTAACCTCTTACCCTCCCCTTTCCTACATCCAAGCAGGTCATTAACCCTTTTGACCATGTCAGCAGGTTGGTTACACACACTCTGTGGTGATTTACTGAGATTTTAAACTCGGTAACAGATTTCTGCCCCCACCCCCACCAAGCAGAACTGCCTCTGCCAAAGCAGGTCTGCTTGTTCTCTGACATCCTCACATTTGGTCATTTCAAATGCCAGCTGCTTGCTTGTGCAAACCTTGCAACACTTGTTGAATTATATCTCTAATCTTTGTGTCACTTGCAAACTTTGTGAGAAATAGTTTTACATTTATTTCAGGTTGCTGATATATTTAAGATCATTAAATAACTTAGTGCTAAAAGCCAATCTCCATGATCATAGTAGAAATACACCTACTGTGACACTTACTTACCTCCAATTACATTTCTAGAATGACTTATTAGTTCTAAGACCAGTTGAAATCTGTTTATTATGGGCTCCCCTTGACCTCAAAACATTCTGTTTTCTTGATCTAAATGCCATATAATGCCAAGTCAGTTGCCTTGTGAAGTTTTAAGTATATGACTTCAAACATCATTACTTTATTGATCTGCTGATCTCATAAGAAAAGATATCAAGTTATTCTGACAAGATTTATTTTTCATAAGGTAAAGCTCATTGACATTAATCATATATTATCTCCTGTAATTCTTATTTATCAAGCTTTATATAATCTGTTCCACTCTTTTGATAGGTAGTGAAGGATGTCTGGCAGTTCCATAATTTGCTAGGTCATCCTGTCTGCTCCATTAAGTATTGGCTTTACCTTCATCCTCTGTAATTTCCACCTCTTTCACAAATTACTGAACTTAATATCAATATTAAGTGCCCAAAAGTTCATTCTCCAGCATTTTGTAGCACTGGCTGCATATTTTGTACAGCTGTAGTTAAAAAACATATCTTGGCTATATTTGGGCTTGTGGTTTCAAACTCTTTCTTCTGTATTTCTCATCTCCTTCCTACCACTTTAGACCATACCAGTTCTTGGAAGTTCTGTTTTCAAAGTGTCTATGGATATGGGCTTTTCTCCCAGTTCCCATTAGTGAGAACACCTGCCCATCCTCCTGGTCATTACAGAACTTTGCCGTTTGTACTGTTCTGGTAGAACATTCCCCAATCATTTCTTTCTCCCCTCTTCTGTCCAGATTGTAAGTAGCTCCTATGTTTTTCTGCCTGAGCATCACGTGAGCCTATATTCCCATCTTTTTACTTTCTTTGTCATGGATAAATATATCCCTGCTAACTAGCCATCACTCACCCACTTCAGACACCATACACTCCTCCACAGTGTTTGGTCTGTCAGTTCTGGCATTGTGCTTTTGTCCATCTTGTCATTACATAACCTTGGCATCATGACTGATTCAGGTTTCTCCAAGACTTGCATTTTTTTTTCTGCAAGACCCTCTGCAGTAACTAAGGTGGATTACAAATCTTGTGTCCTTACCTCAGTGTCACACTGTAGAGGAATAATAGGGGATTTGGTACATGTACGCTCTTCCCTTAAAGTCCCCATTCTGCTTTCTTTCTCCAGCTGGTTTCAGGGACTGCATGTGGAAATACTTGTGTGTGTAATATTGCTCACCTGCATTGTTCCAGGGGAGCCAAAAGGTTTGTGCACATAAATGATTCCGGAGTGCAGTACAGGACCCTTTAGACTGAGGCTGTATTTTGAAGTGCTTTGTACCCTGTTTAAGTTAATCTTTGCCAATTGAAAACAAAAACCAGCAGTAACCACTTATGTAACGCCATTAAATCCACCTGCAGATCTGCAAACACAAACTAATTATCCAGGGTAGCAACTCTGTTAAAGGGCAGGTAAATATTATTTAATTTTAGATGTGAAAGTACATTAGACATGCTAAATATCTTGCATGGGGCTGCAGAAAATTATTTCCAGAGGTGTATGAAAATTCATCAATTGTTAGTTTTCAGTCCCGTGTTCATCTGCTAGAAGACGTTCCTTTAATTTGTTAAAACAGTGATTTGATAGATAAAGTATTACAGTTTGTGTTTACTACCTTGGATTGATTGTTTTTGTCAAGTGGGATGCATGGCTCAAGGTTAACACTCCAGATGCTGGACGTCTTCCAGTAGCTGAGTTAGCAGTATGGATTGTGGACATGTTCTCAATAAAGACTAATACAGGTCATCTTCTATCAGAAACTTTTGGTCAATAACAAGAGAGGGCTGTGATTTGGATAACCTTTCCACTTGCACTGGTGATATCTCAGTACATGACCTCAGCATGGGTGCACACCTTTTCTGGCATCATTGTGCCTTTGCTAGTGAGAAGTGCAGCCTGACGTCCTCAGTTCCCTGACTGTCCTCATCAGGAGGTGCCGTACAAAGGGAGAAGGAGCAGTCAGAGACACAGGCTGCAGAAGTGTAGGTGCAGGAAACTCCAAACCTGTATTCTTTTATGCATAACAAAGAGCCATCTTTTCATAATATGCTCCATGCTGATCATTAAACACAGTCAGGCACTCACAGCTGTGTTTACCAAGCACAGGGAAATAAATTGCAGGATACTTGCAGATCACACTGTCTGGCAATGGCTGGCAGATTCTTACTTTTTATGAGAAACACTTCACAGATGTACTTATACCTTACCTTGTTTTGGGAAGGAGAAGTGCAGATGTGGGTTTAACATACCCCTGCCCCTCCTTTATGTATGGGCATATGGTACTACTCTTGAATGCCAAAGTGACATAGATTCATTGCTTCAACCCTTTGTTTTCTTTTGCAGCTTACACCTTGGATAACGTTAACCTGCAAGGATATTTTGTCTATTCTTTTAATGACAAGACTGCTCCTAAATATGGTCTCTACAGTTACATTGCAAATCAATATGAACCAAAGCCTTCTATGAAACTTTACAGAGAAATAATTGACAATAATGGTTTTCCTGGTCCTAAAACTCCTGAGTTGCTGTGTCCAGAAGAGGTTGTCTCATGTCCGGAATGCCACTTCTTCCGAACTAGAAAGTCATTATTAGCCTTTATCTCTTTCATATTTGTTGCTTTTATTGTTACTATATTCTTCATTACTTACTACTCCAAGAGGGTAGAAAGAAGGTATAAATAGAGCTGCCCCTTTGAACACATCACTCACTGTCCTTTTTCATGCATCCCCTTGGGAAATCTTAAATGAGTGCACAATGCTGTGACTGCTTCAGCATTTACATTGCCTGATACTGCAGGACATTGACACTGAGAAGAGATTGCTAGCATATGGCTTCCAGAAATAATTTTCTCTGGTTTAGTACATTTGGTTTATGACCAGTCCTTAGTTCCTGTGGTTGCAGTAGTATCACAACTTTCCCTGGAACCTTTTGTTGAGCAGATGTTTTCTCCTTTTTGGTTTTGCCTTGCTGAGTTGGACAGGTTTAAGTATGGTTTGAAAACATGGAGTGATGGAAGAATCTGAATGTCAAATTCTCCAAGAGAAGACAGGGGTGAAACAAAATGGCTTACTTTTCCATATTAGGGTTTAATGCTGATGATGCCTAATCAGAACCAGAACCTGACTGGAGCAGGGATTGTGACTGAGAAGAAAGATGGGGGAGAATTGCACAAAGAAGACCTCCTTTCCTAGAGCAGATGCAGGGAGAGGAGCAGGGGGAACTGAGTCTGTGCTGCTGGGAGCTCTGGGTAAATCAGTTAACTACTACTGAGACTGCATCTGACTTCAGGATGCCGTTGGGGAACATCAGCTAAAGGAACTGTGTCTTTCTCAGGGGGAAAAGAAGCAGGGGTATGTCTGAGGATTGCAGGGGTCATGTAATCTTGCTGGGAAGAGATGGGAAGGGCTTCTCTTTGATTTGCTCAGGAAAAAAAAAAAGCAAAGAGCAGGAACTGGGATGTCTTTCATTTGGTAGAAAGCTGCGTGCCTGACCCTATGCCCTGTTGCCCTGTACCCAGGGACATGGCAGGCCTAGGGCACCCCATTTCTCCTCTTCTCAGAGCAAGTTGCACACAGCTGCCACTCTGCTGCTACCCAGCTACTTACCTGCTGGAAACTTGTGGTAACTTAGTAGGATGATCTTTGCATGCCATTTGTGTTGAGCGCAGAGATTTTAAATCCCAGTATTTTGGTGTAATAGTCCAGCACTTTATTGCTGCCTTTGCCAGGGTCTGAGTCTGTGGAGCTGTTGGTCCAAGCCTCTCTTACAGGTTGGCTGGAGGTTCTCCTTTGAGCAACTGGCCCTGGCAGCATTTTATCCCAAAGTATTACTGAATGTCTGAGGACCTCTTGTTGTTCTCATAGCAAGATAAAATAGCAAAATATTAGCATCATTTTTTATTAGTAGAAATAGAGAGAGAATGGGAAAAAGTCCCATGTTATTTTGCCTGCCTTGCGAATTGCTACATTAGGAGGGTCCTCAGTATAAAGCAGTGTGGTCATTTTTCTCTGTTCTCTTAACTCTAGGCCTGCATCGTCTACAGCTATAATTGTATTTTTATTGCTATGTGAATGATGTCACACACTGGAAAGAATATTTCAAAGGAAATGTGCTCTGTGTTAATTAAGAATTATTTATCTACTAAAGCCGATTATGCTGTATTAAATGTGATGTTTATCTACTAGATTACTAGAAGATGACTAAATGACCTTCTATGATTCTATGCTGTAAATTAAAACTTACATATGAAATATTATTTTAATTTGTAATTTAAGATTATATTTTTTTTCAACTAATGTATAGAAAAAGAAAAGAATTAGTTTCTTATTATAATGATTAATATATTTGTCCTCTAGATCTAGTCTTAAAATCTCTTTGCATTAATGTATATTTTTGTATTGAGATTAAGGTGAAAAATTCAGTGTAAGTGATGAAGTATTAAAAAATGTATAAAAATTATTTATAGACTGATAGGACTTGCTGAAGAAGAGAACATTTCAAACTGCTGTATATTTATTCGTTGGTGCCTGATGCACTGTGGAGAAGAAATAGCTCTCCCTAAATATATGAAACACCAAATGGCTTTCTCCGTGGCATGGCCATAAATCACCTTGCAGTACATTACACCAGCAGTCAGATGCCTTTGCAGTATGTAACAAAATGTGATATTCATTTAACACAAGCTGTACCCAGGTTATGCCCAACTTGTGTGTTACGTGTGTGTGAGTATGTATGTTATATATTTTGCTGATGGTAAAACAAGATGAGTCTGGGCCTGATCTTTCTTAGAAACCAGGCATACATGCCTCCTCTGAGTTTGAGGGGGCTCAAGGGGCCTGGGCAGGGCAAATCTGGAAGAGTGCAGGTGTCATGCTAGTGTGCACTGGTCTGTCCTGCTGCTTCACTAGCAGTTACTATCCATCCAGTTGCTGCTGTGTGCTGTGGAATGGCCCAGCCACAGCACAGTGTGTGAAACAGCAGCCCCAGCAAGGAGGAGACCCGGCAGACTCTTCCCATAGAGGCTGGGTGATATGTAGCCACCGACAGGCAGATGGCACCAGCTGGATATCTAATTTTTAGGTAAATTGGGATTTGTTGCTGTATGATCATATCATCTCATGGTGCCGTGACCCGTGGAACTAACGCAGCCTTTGGTGCAATTGCCTTCAGAACAGTTTTTAAATATCGCTGCAGAGCAGTGACTGGCTTGAGCTGGGCACAGCAGTTGCCAAAGCCTTCTCCTAAGCATCCTGCCTGCGGTGCTGCCTGCACACAGCGGTGTGCAGCTCTCAGCCAGTGAATTGCATAATGATGGGCTAGGGAAAATACAGCCTGGTCTGATGGAGATAATGGTATGGGTTTGCCTTGGGAATCTGCTTCATTTTGTGTAATCAGGGTCCAGTGCGAGTTTCCTGTCAAATCTTCCTGAAAAAATTCACCCTTCACTAACAACAAAGAAGCCCCTGAATAAGCAAAGACTGGGTACCCCTCCAAGGAGAACCACTGTGGGCTTGTGCAAACTGATGCGGTAATCACCTCCTGCAATCCGGCCGTGGGCTGTAGGGCACTTGCTCCCTACAGTGCCCATGTGTGAGCAGTGATCTGGCACTTCCCATCCCCATCTGTGCATCTAGATCAGAAATGCTGACATTAGCAAGGACTTTGAGCAGAGGGGGCTCCACAGTCAGTTTGCAAAGACAGCTCGGTGGAGGTTTATTTTCTGAAGAGCAACAGGGCCCTGCATGTTTAGTGTGCAGTTTCTTAGGTAGACTACTTGCTTTATTTTTAACTGTGTTTCTAGAATAAAATGTTGTTGCCAGTTTACTCCATGCTTCAGATTAAACATGTTGTAAAATACAAAATTGTATCTTTATTCAAAATATTTTTGTGACATGAGTGCAAAGCTTCTGGTTTATTTCTTGAAAAGATTCTGCAGAGTGACTGTGGGAAGGATGTCTTTGTAAATGACAGGATGAATGTTATATTGTTTTTATAACAATCTCAGAAGTGAAATAAAGATACTGAATGTAACAAATTGTAACATGATCTTACTGTTTAATCTGTCTAGTTTCTCTGCCTGCAGCATGAAGTACAGAGTACCTCAGGAGAGGATATTATGATAACTCTGCAAGGAGTTCATGTTGCTGTTTGTTTTTCCAGTGCCACATAAATAACTGTAACTTTTGTTGGAGATTGCTGGGGCCTGTGGCTAAACAGATGTTTTTCCAAAAGACCCAGGGGTTTGGAGGGGTTTTTGTTATTTGAATTATTTTTTTCTTAAAGTCATTGTTGCTATTTAGAAAACCTGTGGAAGTAACCATACCAATATAAGAGTATTTTGGTGCAATAGCTTATTCCATAGTAACACTGCAGTAATTTTGACAGTTCTTCTATTCCACTAGAGTTACTCACAAGCTTGAAGGATTTTGTCGGCATAGCTGGGCACTAAGCAGTGAGTTTGTGGCATCTTTGTTAAACATCTTTAGGAAAGTAAATGTCAAGATTAAAGGAAGTGGGAGCAGAAAGGGACAAAATCAGTGAATAGGAGAGGGACCATACAAGTCCCAGTATGTTTAAACACCCTACTTGCTCTTTTTTGCTTGCATTGTATTGTGTTGCTTTTGAGTCACTTAGAAAACTTGATCTGTTCATTCTGCTTGCAAAGACTGCTTAGGTGAAAATGCCCTTGTTCAAGGTGAAGAAGTCAGTTTTAGGTGCCAGACTTTAGCTTCAGCAGAGAAAGTTCAGTCCTGTTCCTCCTTCACTCAAGTAAAGCCAAGAAAAGGAGGCATGGAAAAGAAAAGGGAAAGCTCTTCCTGTCTTTTGATGTGCCACTCATGAATTGCCAAACCACCACCCTTCACCAGCCATCTCAAGGCTCTAGCTGGTGCGGGCTTGCTAAGCCCACCCTTTTAAAGAGATTGGAAAAAGAAGGAATAATGAGGTGAGATGAAAGTGGCAGGGCCCAATGTATCAGAGCTTTTTATTTTTCCTAACGAGTTGAACAGGAACACCACTGTCAAACAGTTCTGAGAAAATTTATATTTTTAAGAAACCAGAAAGTTGAAATAACAGCAACCTGCTGCCAGGACACTTGTAGGTGCTGACATGTTGCTGGCCATTATTTTGGGATGTTTTCTGTGTTTCTGAAGGAGTGGCAAAAGCGCCAGCAAGGCAGAGAGAAGCCAGGGAAAATACTAATGGAGAAGGGCAGAGAAGCCACAGGCACAAGCAGATGTGCGAGTTCCTTGCTCTGGGAGCTGAGTGAGCAGTCCACTTCTGTGGGGATGGGCCATGGGACTTTGAATATTCTTTGTTAAAAAATAAAATTTTTAAAAAAATAATCTACTCTGAAAACTCCCTACCTCCCTTAATGACATATTTCTCCCATAATGACATACCTCCTACGTGATGAATTTAATTGTCAAAAGCCTTTTTCTTGTCACAAGAATTACTCACAACACAATATGGTGACGCATTTTTATACAATCCCAGCTCTCCTGAGGTCATCCAAATGTGTTTCTGGCCCAAGTCCCAGAAGGCCCATGGGAGTCTGAAGTGCAGGAGAGGTGGTCACTGTCACTGGCACTGAGCAAAGCAGCGGGAATGACAGCAATGATGTTTTTTAGATGCTGCAAATTAACACCAAGTGGGATTAGTTTCTACTTTAGTTCTTTTCTACTAGTGGAAATGTTTTTTTTCCTTACGAAGAGTAACACACAAAACTTTGTTGGTTTTCATGTTTTCTTGGTTGTTTGTGGGGGTTTTGTTGGTTTTGTTTGTTGGTTTGGTTTGTTGATTTTTTTTTCAGGGAAGAATGAGTTTTAACACTTCCCCCATAACCTTGGAAGTATAATGTACTTCTGATTTTTTTTTTTTATGGCATCAGCCCTTGCAGGATCTGAGAAGACCTGACTAGTGACTTCTCAGTCCCACCTGTTCAGCTCTCAGGAGCTTCTAAGCTTCCCTTGGGGCTGCGCCTTGCTGGAGTGTGTGTCCCAAGCCAGAGCAGCACTTCCCAGGCAAGACATACCCTGTCCTGGAGGAAAATCAGAGGCAATGGCATGTGCTTTTGAGATCCAGGCTGACATGGCAGTTTGGCTCTCAGCAGAGAACTATCTGGTGTATTGCCACCTTCTGCGCTCAGGGCTCTGTAACAGGCTCTCGGCAGCATTGTAAACCATCAGGGCTGCACAAACACAACACCTGATCCAAGAAATCTGGTTTTCCTCACACCAGAGGGAACCATGAATTGGCTGAGTGTTTAGTTCAAGAGGTGTAATGGTATAAACTACCTGCACTGTAAATTTTTACGAGGTGACGAAGTTTTGTAGTCTGGCAATATCACAGTTGAGCTGGAGGCCATCAGATGTCCTGCCAGGAAAGGGAGGGGGGCAAGGCGGTGAGGAGGTCTTCCTGGCAGGCTGCAGCTTCTCTGGTCAGCCTGGAGGATACCTTGAGGCGTGCAAGGCTGCTGCTCCTACAGCCTGGGGCAGGCATGGTCCAGGGACTTAGTGCTGCATGAAGAATGAAGTAGAGCTAGCTCCAGCTCTCTCATCACCTCCTCTTCCCCCTTTGGGCACATATTTATATACATTTGGGCTATGAAATGGGAAGTGAATTACCAAGGTATGACATAGGTACATCAAGGCATATAGTTTATTTAGAAGACAAAAAGCTGTTTACAGGCCTTACGGATTTCTTTGTTGATACTTATTACTTTGCAGCAAACCTTCTGCCTCTCTCTCTCCACTAGGATCAGATGGGTCTTATTTCCAAAAGCTGAGAAAATAAATGCTCATAAAGGAAGCTGGCAGTGTTGCAGTCACCTCTCCAAGCACTTGCTGAGCCTTTAAGTCCACTTCTGAGGCAAGTTTGTGAATTTTATAGACATTTGTAACTCATTTATCTGTCACATTGCTGCGGGATCCATGAGCGGATATTGCCTTTCCTTGCACGTCGCAGTGGGAGGTGATGGGGTCCTGCACTCGGCAGCACATGGTTGCTCCTGCTTGGTATTCACAGGCACATTCCTCTGGCTGGTGATATATTATTATTGGGCTGGAAGAAAAATAATGCAACCAAGCTCTTATTATTTTCTGCTTTTATCTGTTTGGTCATATTAATGTGGGATTATCATTACATAAATGCACAGGAGATGTAGTCAAGGACATGTTCATTTTTAAAGTCCTCCAATGCTCTTGTACTTCAGTCATTCATCTTCTGTCTTTAATTACAACAAGTGATCTCAGAGGCACTTAAAAGATTAAATTACTCAATTATTTGAAAAACACAAATGCAATAACTGTATCTCTTTGCTGATAAATACCAGCCACTGCTGGAAAAGGTTGCCCAAGGCAAGACATATTGGGAGGTCAAGGAGGCCATATTGTAACATTTTGGCTTAGCCCAGTGATACCCATTTAATTTTTTGTAATTTGCAACCTTTATTTTTATTTGTATCGAAAATAACCACAAAATTTTCCATTGCTATCCTGGTGGTTTCAAGCAGTGCAATGAATGACACTGCTCAGTGATTTACAAGTGTCCTGGCACCTGCTTGGTTGTGCAGAGGATGACATGAGGATAACCACAGCTTAAAAAGGCTGGGCATCAGCATGGCCAGGCAGGAACCCCCATTCAAGGTGATGCTTGTGGATGGGATATGATTTGGTTCGGGAAGGGTATATAGTTAAAACACGTTGTGGCTCTCTCCAGGTTGAGGTGGGTGAGTTCACTGCTGGCAGGGCCAGGTGAGCATCCATGCCGTGCTAGAAGGCACTCTGGCTCAGACTCTGCAACCCTGTAGGAAGCAAGAAAGGTGGCCTGCCAAAAGGTGGCCTGTTCTGAAATGGTTTTCCTGGTGTCCCATGGCCCTGGGAGGAAGCTGTTGGTGCACTCTGTATGTAGGCATTACTGCCAATGCTGCAACAATGCATCTGCAACAGCAGAGTTTGTCCTTCCTCACCAGCAGCCCTGCTGCTCACCAGGGACCCCCAAGTACAGCCACTGAACAGTGGGAAGTTTTCCCTAAATATTTTTTTTTTTGCCTCTTGTGGAAAGCAGCTGATGTGATGAGCCCAAAGCTGGGAGCCTGAGTAAGGGGTGCAGGCTGGTGTGATCCCTCCTTCCTGGGGCAGGAGAAAAGGAACATGACTCTTCAGGGAAGGAGAAATCCAGGCCAAAGAGCTAGAATGGTGTACCTTCTCTTCATAGGCCTAGTTCTGAGTTCCTGTCCCACTGGAAACCAGACAACACTGGGCAAAATACCATAGCAACTGTGAACCCAGAGTGCTCTACACTTCCTGTATGGTCGGCTCTTCACTTGTGCTGGTTAGCCAGCAGTGTGCCACAGTGTTTGGTGTTGAAAAACAAACTCCCTGTTTTTGACTACCCTCATGAAAGAGACTGGGGGCAAAAAAGGAGTCACTGTTTTTAGTCAAGCCAGGCCAGCTGTGGTACTTCTGGTCCTATTGCCATGAAGACCAAGGCTGGCTGGGGTAGCCAGGTGGTCTCTGAGAGACCCTGAGCTGCTGCCCTGCATGGGTCTGCGGTTCAGACTGCCTGCAGCCAACATCTGTCCTGAATGCATGGGGGGGGTACTGCTGGCCCGCAGATGCTGCTGAGAGGGTTACTGTCCTCTGCTCCACCACCTGTGGTTCCTACATTTATTTAATTAAAAAAAAAAAAAAAGTTAGTAATTCAATACACATCCTCTCAAGGAAAAGCAGTCATTCCATCAAGGAGCAGGCCAGCAGTCTGGGGAAGTACAGATGGCCCTGTGGCTAATTTGCTCCCATAAATCGCAAGCTGTTGCAAATCCTCACTGCAGCAAATGCTGGCTCTGTGTTTGTGGCCATGTGCCTGTCTCAGGGCTGCTATAAGCATGTACAAGAGAAAGCAGAATCTGTAGTTTTAGGCTGTTTGCCTTGTGCCTTTTGCAGAATTTATATTTTGATTAAGAAATAAGCTGTAATCCTGTAGCTGGCTGCCAGCAGAGCTCAGAGCAGCTGCTTTTGCTGCAGAATCAGGTGTTCTCTTGTTGAAATGAAACCACTGCCAGGATCCCATCCTGTCTCCTTGCAAGCTGCTGCCCATGAACTGCACACTGCAGTTCAAGTCTATGCTCAAGGTAGAGAGCAGTTCGTTGCATTCAAACCACGTCTGCCTTTAGCCTCTCTGCCTGGCTGGACTCACACCCCTGGGAGAGGATCAAGAGCCCCAACCTGTCATTCCAATGGGACTGCGGAGCACCTGTGCAGTGGTACAGGCTTATGGTTATTTTACTGCTCTCTCTCCTTCCTGCCCTCTTGAAGGAGAGAAGCAGAAGTGATCTCTCCCCATCCTGGAGTTTTGCCCCTAGTGTAAGGCATGGGACATCCTGTACTCAAGACCTGTCAGGCTGGCCATGCGTGACTCCCCCTGCTGCAGCTGGACCTGGGACCATTGACCACCCTGCCCTGAAGGCTGAACCCTGTGGCCTCCTGTGCATCCTGGGGTGGGTGAGCAGATGCAGGTTGGAGCCCAGCCTGCAGGCAGGCATGCAGGCACTGAGCAGAGCAGAGGGCATGCTAGGCTCAAGGGCTGGGGTCAAGCAGTGGAAGAGAGCAGTGGAAAATAACCACCTGTGGGAGGTCAATAATCTCGAGATAGAGATCATTGTTTCAGAATCAAAGGAGTGCAAGGAGGTAAGTCTTCAGGTTACTTTTTCTGCAAGAGATGCTAACCTTCATCAGAGGTGTAGAGGCTCTGGTATCTGGAACCTGCTGTGGATTAGAGAAGGTATCTGGGAGTGTGTGAGACCCACCCAGTATTAGCCTATGTAAGACAGGCAAATAGTTATCTGCAGTGTTGGAACATTTTCCCTGTCATTTACTCATTAACCGAGACCCACTGCTCTGCCCCGTATTTGCCCTTGAGTTCCACATACCCATGTATTTGCTGAGCAGATTCTTGCACAAAGAAGTAGGACAGTATACAGTGTCACAGTGCTAGGTGGGTTCTGCTCTGCCTCCATTGCTGCTTTTTACACAGTATTGCTGAGTGCCCCATGATATTGAGGGTCACAATTTAAAATGTACTTTTAAAAATCCAAACACCCACCTTGTTACAAATCTGTGGTTTGATGCCTTGTACTCCTGGTCTTGTCACACCATGATATGCAACTGCAGTTGTAACAAGATGGTCTGCCTGGCCTAGCACCCATCCAAATGAATGTGGCTGACACATATCTGGCAAGGAGAGCAAGACATGACCATGCTAAATCCCGTGGGACTGGGAGTGGGTCATACTGCTTTCTTTCTGGCAAGGTCTCTGTTTGTTCCCCAGCATTTTCACATCACTATTGAGCTAGAGCAGCAGTATGTATTTTCATCCTCTACTATCTGATTTTCAGGCTTCAGCAGTCTTCTGGATATTTCTTCCAATATTTTCATCTCCCAGTCATCTCAGTGTGTTCTGCTTGTGCTCGTGTCTAACAACTACCTGCCGTTTCAAAGAGCAACAACTTTCAGGCACATCAAGATGCTCCAAGGGCGACACTGATTCTGCAGTGTAAATGCAGCAAGCAGAGGGATGCCCTGCTGGTGACTCCTGCAAGGTGTTGTAAAGAGGGTGGATGCTCAAGAATTCAACATTATAAAGACTGCACACACCAGGAGCTGAAACATCAGTGCTGTTAGGGTTAAGACAATCTCTTTGCCTTGACATTGCTTCAGGTGGGTGGGAGGGAGAGATGGGAATGAGAGCACATGAAATACTGTATTTTTTTGCAAGAAAGGATGGACTTACACATTTAACCATTTCTGCCATGCAGAGAATTGGAAAAAAGTGCTTCCTTTCAATCTAAATTTTAATACTGAGCTTTCCCTGAATGGTGGGACATAAAGGCTTACCCCCCTCCTGGATAGTCTCTCATTGCTGACTCTCTGCTCAGTGTCATTTTCTGAAACTCTACTTCTTTTAATAATTCAGCAGAGAGTTGGAGAGATACAAGCATATGTCCTAGTTACAGCTAGAATAGAGTTAATTTTCTTCTTAGTAGCTGCTACAGCGCTGTGTTTTGGATTCACTATGAGAATAATGTTGATAACACAGTGATGTTTTGGTTGTTGCTAAGTAGTGCTTACCCTAAGTCAGAGACTTTTCAGTTTCCCATGCTCTGCAAGCGAGGAGCTGCACAAAACGCTGGGAGGGAGCACGGCCAGGACAGCTGATCTGAACTGGCCAAAGGGATATTCCATACCATAGAATGACATGACCAGGATATAAACTGGGGGAGTTGGCTGGTGGGGACAGTTGCTGTTGGGGGATGGGATAGGCATCAGTCAGTAGGGGGTGAACAACTATATTGTGCATCACCTGCTTTTCTTGGGGTTTATTTCTCTCTTTTTTAACCCCTTCCTATTAATAATAATTATTATTGTATTTTGCTTTATTTCAATTATTAAGCTATTCTTATCTCAACCCGTGGGTTTTCCTGATTTTCCTCCCCATCCCTCCATACGGGAGGGTAGGGCAGGGATGAGCAGCTGTTTGGTATTTTGTTGCCAGATGGGATTAAACCACAACACCCATCCCAAGGAACATTTATTCCATCTGTAGATATGTGTAAAACAAACCATGGGATTCACTATTCTACTGTTGCATCTTTTTCTCTGTTGCAGTGGCTTGATGGACTTGAGATAGCTGACATCTGATAACATGAACCCAGCATTCAGCATCCCAGATCGACAGTCACTCTTATGAACCTAGATTTAAATTACTGACAAGAACACAGATGCAGAAACATGGTTGAATTCAGTGAGATTCGGGGGCCTAAGCTGTTGAGGACCTGAGTTTACATTTCTCAAGCCTGGACTTGATGATCCTTGTGGGTCCCCTCCAATTCAGAATAGTCTACAAATCTGTGAAGCCAATTTTCCTAGCCTAATGGCTTCTTTGGAAAACAATCTTTGCCATTAAGCTCATGTATGTTACAGGTTAAGTATAATGGACAACAATATCATTTTGAGCCTGCAATCATTACTGAAGTCCCATATCAGAACAGTTTAGTGTATAGCAGGTTGCAATAATGAAACCAAGGGCTTAAATGTAGCATTTCTTGAGCCAATGGATGAAATAAGAGCTCAAAGAAACATGATTTTTTAGTGTATGCAAATTTATTCAACTTAGCAATTATTTATTTACAACTAATGACTGATACCAACAGATGAGGTAAAAATATGAGGTATTGATATGAGTATAACATTTAAAAATGCAATTATCATAATGTATTCTCAATGGCAATGTAACAATACAAAATACTGTGGTAGCTGAATGGTAGACATGGCATAATGTGCATTTTAAAGAAATCTTATTTCAACAATACATGGCTTAGAGATGCCAGAAGCACATGACAGAGCTTCTGTAAGGGTAGGAAAACCACCCTACCTTGCTAATGGTGGCAGGTGGCACAGGGCCCTTTCCAGCTGAGAGATGACTTGTCAGACAGGGTAAAGGTTTTCCCTTCTTTTTCTAAAGAAATGATGTACTGCCAGACAATTGCCATTCCAAGGCTACAAATTCTGAGCCCATTAATACTGAGGCACTATTGTATTTATTTATGCAAACTACTGTAGCAGAAGTACTCTAATTGCTCATGGTGTGGAAAACAACCGGCAAGAAATCTGCTGCCACGGCCACAGGCCTTAGGGGAGGAGGTGCTGCTTTCTGGAATGGCAGTCCAACTGGAACCAGGGGACTGGACTTGCCCTGCCAGTTCAGGAGCCACCACTTGCTCCAGCGAAGGCTGAACCTGGGCAGTGGTGGTGCCCTGCAGCCAGTGGATGACTGCGAGACCTCAACATGGCCACGTAAGGGTGTGGGTGCTCCCCTGTCTGCAGGACTTAAAAACATGCAATAATTGCACATTGCAACAATTGCTGGCCGTGAACTTAAGGCAGGAGCTCCCAGGGAGCCAACTTCCCTGATCTTAGTGGTTACACAATAGAACATGGGCAAGACAGCTCATGGGGGAAGATGACAGTGACTTCTTGTCCTGCTGCTCCACAGGGACACGCTGGAGCATCGTGGGTCACCCTGTATACCCTGAGCTCCCACTGGTGTGCTTCCTTAGATTGCAGGACTGTCTCCCACCAGCACAGCCCTTATGTGTGTGCACAATGGCACATGGGACCATGCTCTAACAGCTGTCACCATACATAGTGCACCCCACAGCCCCCTTACCTGGGCCAGCCTCAAAGCACTGGCTTTGAAGAGATTTCCCGGTTTACAGAATCAGAGCACAGAGCTGTAGCTTCATGTTGGAAATGTATCCTGCTTAATCAACCTCATACTAAATCTTCCTGGATTTTGTTGGAAGGACTGAGTTAAAACACTGGCTATGAATGACTCAGCTGGTTTATGCAGCAATAAATAAAGTCAGAGTGAAAAAATGCAATTAATGAAGAACAGTAACAGACTTGTACATTCTTACTGAAGCATCGATGTAATAACATTTTTGGTCTTAGGTTAGTTAAAAACAATGTGGAACCCTTCCTCAAAGGTAACATCGACAAATTATTATTATTACGTTTAAAGCATTCTTCCATTGGCAAAATAATAGGTCCCTGAAAATGAAATTATGTAATAGACATAAATGGCTCCTACTCCTCATAGTCAGGGGCTAATCCTGCTCCCACCAATGCCTACAAAGGTGGGATCATGCAGAGCAGTGCAACATAAGATGAAAATGCTTGCTGTTACAATAAAAGCAATCTTTTCAGGCATAGTCTACATTTAGTCTTTTTAATCTCCAATATGTGTTTAAAAGCTTAAAAAAGTGTAGTTATTTGTATAGTAAGAATATATTAAAAGGTACGGTGTTCATCTGCACGTCTTGGTGTCCACTTGGTGTGGAACACCTGCTTTGGAGTTTCTTAACGATTAGCCATCTCTATGGGAGAAGGAAAGAGCAACACAGAAACACCAAGAACTGAGACAAAATGCTTTAAAAAAAAGATTTACAGCTTAATAACTTACCGGTCTGATTTCAGACACCTTAGTAGACACAGCGTTATCTTTTATTGAGAATGAACAGTTACTTGGAACGCTGCAGATAATGCGGTTCTCTAGTGACAGAGATACCATTAATTAAGGCAACAGATAAGTTTTCAACACCTTGTACTAACAGTCACAATTCTGCAGCTAAACATAAATGGCCTTCAAAATGTCTGTTTGTCTCAAATGCATTTCTATATATTTTATTTGGTGAAACTGATTCACTCCTTGTTATTTTTAAATGTACTGTAACCTTCCTTAGTTCTTTTAATTCTTCCTACATCTATTTCTATATAGCTTCTCATAGCACACACAAACACAAAACATATTTGAGAACAGGCCTTTGTTATCACACAAATTACTCCTGGTAGCTCTGTGATAACAGCAAACACAGCTTATGTAGCAGTGACACACTAAGAAACAAGTGACAGATTCACTTCAGGTCCAACTGATGCAAGTGATTTTCACTGAGTTATATACAAAATAATTAATTTATACATATACATATATATATAGATAGAATATAGATAAATATATACATACTGTACAAGTTTTATTTTATTTACAATTAAAATATGCTTCTTAGAAGCCTTTAAATACCAGAGTTATGTGACACACAAGTAATAGCAATAATCTGGTTTTAAGGTAATAAAAGCTCTCTGAAGAAATGTTTAGTTCAATAATCAAAATTAATACAGAGGCGGTATGGGGATGGGGGGAAGGTGAAGTCTACAGAATAAAAGAACTTTCCTATAAAATTCCTGTTTCACCTTTTTATAGACCGAGGTCTGATCAGATTTCCGCACATAAGTAAGACCTTTGCTTTCAGTATTCCTACTCCCTGCCAGACCCTAATTTATGCTCACATGCTCCCAGGAACACTTCCTCAGATTTTTGTTTCTGGTCCCTCAGCAATCAGAGGTTGAAATGAGTTTCTGATCCTGGCAACTTCTGCTGCACACAGATGTCCAAAGCCTTTGTTGTACCACTCTGGGCAATGTCCTCTGAAGAAACAGGAAGAAAATGGTTGAGAAATTTAAATACTCAAGAAATATGCCCCACAGAAATGGGCTTGCCACACTTCCTGCTCTCCACTCACATGGTGTTAGTGGAGACTTCAAATACTTATCATTGTAAGCATGCTTCCTTGCAGTAGTCAAATAAGCAGATTTTATTTCTGAGATCACTTCATAACAAGAGTAGGCACTGAGAGGAGAAAAGACTGCAGGAAGACTCCAAAGCAGCAAAGCAACTCTGACCATGCCCTCTGTTCCCAACATCTCCACTCCCTAAATTTGAGGCTTTTATCCTACTGAATGGACATCTCCTTTCTGTAGGTGGGATACTTACTTTAGGTCAATCCTGCAGATATGGGTCAGCCTGGCTTTTCCTGAGCCACACGGCTCTATCAAGTATTGAGAGTCTATCACGATGGCTCGCACAGCTCCCATAAGAGGAGCCTCTTCGTGCTCCACAGAGATGGCAACCAGCATGCACATCCCCTTTGGTAAATCTGTCCTCCATGTCCTGCAGAAACACATTCAAGATGGAATCACTTTAGCAATGAAACTTTTGGGCATACGAGTAAGAACCAGAATTATAGTTACAGTTCTCTGCCTATCCTGTTGCTTGCAATGCCAATGGACTTGTCCTAGGAATTCATATTCCCCAGTTGGTAGTCTTGACTATGATGTGGAATGGGCATCCATCTACATTGCTACAGGCTCCAGGTGGAGAACTTTTGCTTCTCCACAAGAACGTTTTATAACCACTATGCATTACAGGGCATGATAGAGCCTTTTGCAGACAGACAGAAGTTTTGGAAAGGAGATACGGTGAGGACAAACCGTCCAGCAAAGGCCGAAACTGTGCACTGCACCCATGGACACCTACAGAACAAGAAATGCAGTAAAGTAGAGCAGAAATCCTCACTACTATGCACACTGACTTCTGAAACTCCCAGGATACATTTCAAGGACATCTAAATTAAATTAAAAATGCCCTTTCATTGTCCCTCTCCCAAGTTTCTAGCCTCTCTTTACATGCTGCAGAAGTTTTCCACCAGGGTCAGGAGGCCTAGACTTTAATACTTAAAATTTTTTCTTGTTCTGTAAGCATTCTCTACATATTCTGATGTCTCGCATCTTTCTCGTCTGCCTTGAATCTCAGAGGATAGGTCTATGTTCCTTGCTATACTGTGGGAAGAAATGAGAAATTCCCACTGTGCTGGGTAACATGTGGCATCTTGCCGTGGACTGTCTGAGAGAGGGATTATGCTTCCTTGGGAAGTGTCGTGTTTTAGCAGGTAAGCTGCTTTCATGGACTGTTGAATTTGGACTTCAGGAGATAATTTTAACATTCTGCATTTTTCTTACATGAAACTGAGCTGTTATTCAAGACACTGCAGGAAGATGCTGGCCAGAAGGTCTTATACGTGTCTGTGCATTAATAAAATTGATGAGCTATCTTGGCACTCCACATGGGGAGTAGGAAATCACACCTGAGATCTACTGTGAAAAGTGATGAACCATCTCCTGTGAGTGCTTGCACAGTGTGTAGATGTGCACATATCATTTTGGTAAAGACATGGCACTGAGTTGGGCCATTTGTGAAGTGGAAAGTTCTGTATCCTTGAGATTGCAGAAGACTTATGATTCCTATTCCCAGTTTCATGGAGTTAGGCCAGTTTCAGTAGTTCTCTACATATTGTACAGTAGTAAAACCAGCCATGGCACCTAACTCACCAAAATGCCATGATACTTAATGAACATTAAATATTTGTGGGTTCTTTAACGAAAAGCATTGCCTCTGCAGGGCAGCTGAGTGCTGTGTTAGATTCCAGGCATGTGAAACATTTCCCCTCTCCTCTTACCATTAGAGTCTTCTCTAGGGAGCCTAATCCCCTTGTTATGACTGTCAAATTGAAAAAAAAAAGAAGAGAACAACTAAGTTGATCCTTTCATAGCCAAAAGTTTGTTAGAGAATGAGAAAATTACCGTCTGTTAAAATATATTTATTCCTGTCCCCAGAGGTGTATTATAATTTCACTGTTCACTTCCTACCAATCATAAGGTATCAAATTGACTGTGATATCACTGGCTAACCTTGCTCTAGATTTAATCACATATATCAAAAGAGATAAACAACAGAATCTGACAGATCTGCCTGAGGGCTGTTTTCAACCCTTAAAAACCCACCAGGATTCATTTTATTGATATGTATTTCAGTCTTCTGGGGTCACTCTGCCTGGGTTAGTGAAAAGAATGAGAATTTGATGGTAAGATTTTTCTTTAACTGATGTGACTGCACAGCAGGCCCTTAAAGAACATAAACCACCATGAAACCTAATAGTGAACTAAGTGGCAAATAAGAGGACCAAATTACGGTCATCAAAACTTCCCTGCCGCTTCCAGACAATCTTCTTGGTGCCATGCAGTGGGCCAAATTTATCACTGGCTGAAGTTAATAATATTATATAAGAAGATTATTTATAAAATAAAGAGAGATATGGAATTATAGAAAATATAGAATATATAATTAATTATAAAATAATTAATTTATCCCAATATACTGTGGGGAGGCAAATGAAATAGAGTAATGGGAGCACTGGTGTTTTAACATTATGAAGAACTTGCAAAAAACATTTCTGAAATCTTCCCCTAGGAGTTCTAATAATTCTTCTCTTATACCAACAATATTTGCATGTTATCATTCTCTAAGAGACTACTAAAGTTCATAAAAGGGATGTACTTTTGTAATTATATTTTATTGGGTTCATCTTTTTCCTTCAGTCTTTGTTCCCTCTAATACAATTCTGACTCACTAGACTACTTCCTTTGTCAAAACTGCTTTGTACTTCTCTGGCACATCATTTCAATCAAAGAAAGCAGAGACCAAGAACAGTAATGCACGAAATCATCCTCAAATAAATAATTGTAGGACTGACCCTGTAAGTGAAATATGCCAGCAGCTCCACAATAGCTCCTAGCAAGCAAAGGCCAGGATTTCAAAGGCAGAAGGTGCAAAAGAGGATTTTTTTTGACTCTTCTGTACAGGCACATAGACAATGGCAGAACAGGGATTGAATGTGGAATATTGATAAACAGCTATACATTTATTTCAGAGATGTCATCCCCTTAAAGGCAGAATAAATATATGTCTACTGACTCTGTTCATTTTCAGACTAGGATTTTTATGGATCAGCATTTCTTGGTTTACAAAGACTCCAACTGAAAATCTAAGATAACAAGTTATATAGACACTATATAAACAGCCTTAGCTTAAAAGCACCACTATCTTCTCTACTAAACATTTGGCTCTTAAACATCAAACGTTCCCCAGAGAACAGCAAAAGCAGTGTAAAAAACAATTGGGTTCTATTTGCACTGTTTTGACAACAAACAAAGCTAAGAGAGAACAGCAGCTATTATCAGACATCTGTTCTAAGGAAGAAACGATATTTATGGCCTCAGGAATATGTGTTGCTCAAATTACATCAGAGAAAAGGTCAGCATGCTCTAGGTGTATGATTCTAATTCAGTTTGAGAAATCAACACTGCTGCCCAGCAGTAGAGTTCTCAGAGCACAATTATACAGATGCAAAGGCTGAGATAAGTCCAGATCTTCCCTGATGCGCTGCAGGAAGCAAAGGTACCGGAGAACCACATGTAGCTTACCTCAGAACGACAAAGTCTCGGACGGGATGAGGAGCCATGCTGTTCAAAACATACTGATAAACTTCTGTCTGCTTGTCCAGGCTCTCAACCACTTTCCACTGCAAGAAGTCCTCATCCCAGAGGTGACGTTCTCTCAGTACTCGATTCAGGACAACTGATGGGGGGGCTTCAACTTCAACGGAGGCTTTCCAAAGCCTTAATGGGTTCCCATCCCCAACCTGTAGTTAAGTAACCAAGAATACAAACACCCATGATTTATATGCTTTTGTTCAGCTGATGATAACTGAAGACAAAATCTCAATACATGTGTCTGACTTCAGCTTCAGAACATTTATATTTCCCTTGCTAATCACCAATATTATTGCTGTTACTGCTGCTGTACTGCATATGAAAACATATGCACTCTAGTCCTAGTTGGAAAACTGCTCTCACAACAGTGTATATCTGGACTAGTTCCCACAGTGCCAGAGAAGTTCTGTATTTACTTCTGATGTAATAGACACTTTTTCAATCCCAAGCACCCTAAGTATAATGAAGAATATGTGTGTGCAGAAGGAAAAACAAGTGAGAGACTGAAATCCTGGGCTGAAAGAAACCAATAACATTAGGCAATTTGATACACTACCTGGGACTGAGGGTCCATTAACCCTCCTGGTTAATTGGTGGAAGAGCAGAATGTATGTTGATTCAGTTATGTGTTGGGTACACAGATATTTGCTCCTCAAAATAGCTGCAATGGAGGTTGGGAAAATGCCTTTCCATGAGCACAGACTGCCTGCTAAATTTTCCTTGCTCATAGATCCTGTTTCTTGAAACACCTCCACGCATGCAATAAGGTGAGCAGAAAGTGCTGGGCTATGCAACAGCTGAATGTCCTAGATTCTACACATATAGCTTTTCTGCATGGTCTTAGGGGTCATATTTCAGGCAGTAAACAAGTTAACTGTAATCACTGGATCTTGCAAGCCCTGCTTTTCTAGCCCCTCCCTACCCTAGCATACTCACATACCATTGTCAGTGCTTCAGAAACCTTTAGTACCTCCCACAGATCCAGGATTTTTTTCCCCAGAAACTCACCTTAAATTATTTCATGCTGTTATAATTCTTTCTCCCCAAATCTCACAGTTCCCCAGTGACCCCACCCTCGAGATGCAGAAACTCCCAATCCCCTCTGTAGTCTCACACGCCCTCCCTTCTTCCTCATCCTGCCCCCACCTGAGCCCCGCTGTCCCTCCCTGGAGAGGTCACTCACAGAAGCTGGCTACAAAGCAGAATGACTGCACTTTCTTTGCCCTGACAGAGGAGTTGCACTTTCCCAAAAAGGGGTAATGCTGCCTCCTACCCCCTCACCATCCAAATCCCACATCCGTCCCAATGCCCTTCCCCTACCTAACTAGTATAACCCACTCCTAATACATCCCCTCCTCTCACTGGCTGCTTCTGGTTTGGAGACCTCTGTTTTGCTACTGCATTTCCACCACCCCTGTACTCCCCTGTCTGCGAGGGCCCCTACAGCACCCTCCTCCTGGCTGCAGTAGTCTGGCTTTCCCTGCAGAAGTGATGGAGCCTGGAACAAATTCAGAAATTTTAATAAAAGCTGCACTATCAAAAATCCACCAATATCAAGGGCAAGAGGATTTAGGATAAAACTGGCCATATGGCTGGTCTGGCTAATAAAGCACTGGGCAGCCTGAAAAGGTTTCATAATATCTGTGTTCTGGCTGTGTTCTCCAAACTTCTGGCAAACATCAGGAGCTAGTTAGAAACTTTGCATGTCCTCCAGTTAAAGAGCTTACTCAGGTAATGTTTTCTGTTGTTTAATGTTTCAGCTAACTCTCTGCTTGCGTTGTTTGCTGTTTCACTTATTTATCTATTTTGGAGAGCTTAGCTTGCTTTATGTGCCTTTTCCTGGAATCTCATGTTTGAATCACTATTACATTACCTTTTTAATAGCTTTCAGTAATCCTTAAAAAAAAAAGAAGTGTGCCTTGCCAGAAAGAAGGGTATGTATTTAGCCATGCAACATGTCAGGGTGTCCCATAGCTTGGCTGTAATTTGGTTAGGTTTCTTTACTGCTTCTTACACATCTCCCCAGTTTACCTTTTTGTAGGCGAGCTCTGTGTTCTCTATACTGGAACATGTGACCCATCCTTTGAATTTCTCTTTTGCTTCTTTCTGGAGATTCTGCATGAGATTTTCCAGGTACATCTGATAGTTCCCTCCTTCCTCATCCACTTGTTTCCCGAGCTCATCCAGGGTGGGAGAATGCACTTCTGCATCAACATAGGAGTTTCGGGATTGTGTGACCATCTCATGTGGGACCTGTGCCACAGAAGGGAGGGAAAACACACAGGGAAGACCTCCTGCTGAGAACTTTTCCTTAAAGCAGTGTGTTTCTAGGTTGATGGACCATTCAGCATCCAATTGCAATGAGCCTATGATCTGTAAAATGTGTACCTATTTCTGTCATTACGCAAGATGAAAAATCAAAGTAGTCTAAGGAAACAGTCCATGGCTCAGAACAGCACTACTAATGCAGAACCATATCAGATTGATCAACTGGATGTCAATACACCTCTGTTTCTCCTTTAGCCCTCAGAAACACTGCCTTGTGCTTTTGGGCAGGGGAGATACGAGCATTTTCTCTCTTCCAGCTGCAGTGTAAGTAGCTGTGTGATTTTAACTTTATTGCATGACACACAGAAGTAAAGTGTATGAACTCTTTCAGATGAATGTTTTAATTGAGGTGTTAAAGGCATTGTAATAAACTGAAATTTTAAACCAACAAATTTTGATTTAAATTAGACTAAAATTTCATAATCCAGTGATTTGGGTTGAAAACTGTCACAGAATAATTACACGGCATCTTTTGAATACTAGAAGGGAACAACCATCTTTTGAATACTAGAAGGGAACAGCTATAAAGAAATGAGATACATAAACTTTAGATGAAGCAAGTTTACAAATAAGTGAGGCACCATCAATCTCTGAGCTAATGCCAAGTGGAAAATGTAAGCATAAACAAAAATACTTCAAAGGATGCTGCATTATGTGGCCATGAATAATGCCGTTTGAGTCTCTCACTCACCTCAAAAAGTTTGTTGCATTCCATTATCATGTGAGCAAGTCCCTGAGTAGCTGCCAGGTTTTCACTGAGGTCCTTCTGATCTGGCTTCCCTGTTGCATATTTTTTCTGTATTACTCTGTAATTGAATTCAGTATCTCAGGTAAAAAGAGCTGAACTTTTTAATATGAAAGCAATCAGCAGCAAGATGTTCCGAGCACCGGAGAGCAAAACCTATCCTTAGTTTTTATTTATCACAAACTCTGCTCAGACTGTTGGGCCTTTTTAAACATTTAAAAATGTTTACCCAAAATATTGTTGAGCCAAAGGTAAAAGAAGGAAAGGTTATGTATATCCTACATTATGCGTTGCACATTTTGAAATGAATTTTTAGCAGACATGGTGTAAAGTTACTGCTTTAAGCACGTGCTCAGACACTGGTTATACATGTACACGAGCAAGAATCTCAGTGTACTCTGAACCAGAGGGATGAAAACAAATCAGGAGGGACTGCTAATGTTTAACCAGGTCTATGCCCTGTTTAGTCTACACTCACCATGTTACACACCATTAAAATGTGGCCTGAAATAAACTTGGCTGCCCAAATGGCAGAATGAAACTAGAAAACTGAAAGTGAAAAAACACTCACTGAAAATCTACATATTAAAATCCTTTAAAACATGGTCAGTCTTTGACCTCAATCACTGCAAAATCAAGCCCTTTTCCTTCTCAGAAGTCAACACTAGTCACGCAAAACTCACTAGTGCCCCACTGAAAATTTCACATGGAAAGCAGGCACTGCATATTCTCAGCAGACAGCCAGGAATGCCTTCTGGGCTTGTGAAAACAAGTGTGCTTCTGGCTCTGCAGTGTGGGTTTTCCCCTCTCACTGAAGCCATGCCTTGTTTAATGTGTGCTGGAAAGCAGATGCTTTGGAAAGTTTTGTCCTGCATACCACTGAAAGCATCACTCTGTATTAGGGATATGACTGTTTATAGTGTTGAGAAGAAATGTACCTTGGTGAGCTTTCTTTCTTCACTATATTGAGATGGAAGAGAGAGGGGGCCAGACAAACAGCTATGTTCATAGGAGTCATCTGATTCTCCTCCACGGAGGTGACGTCACTCAGGAAGCACAGCAGAGTCTGCAGAACCTCCCTGTTCTCATCGGACATCAGCATGATAGCAGCCTGCACCGCCTGCAGCCGCTGCTCCTTGGGGACGTCTGAGGAAAAGCAAGTCACGTTCAGAGGGGTCAGTTGTAGGATCAGATGAGGAGCCAGAAAGATAGTTAGCACAGACATTCACAGTCCCCGTAAGTGTTCAAAAACCATGTAGATGTGGTGCTTAGGAACATATTTTAGTGGTGGACCTGGCAGTGTTAGGTTAATCATTGGACTTGATGCTCTTAGAGGTCTTTTTCAACTTTAATGATTCTATGATTCTATGATAAAAGCTTTGTGAAGAGGCAGCAGACTGGGGACAGAGGGGAAAAGACTGGCTGGCTTATGGAGAGTCATAGTTCTTGCTTCTCCATCAAGCACAGCCTGGCACACCACAGTGTGACATTTCTCTGTTTGAAGGCTTTTCCCAAGAGAGATTGAACTTCATTTAAAGTTTATGAAGGGAGAGCAGTCTGAATTGTACTTTTCAAGTTTCTTTTCTCCCCTGGGAAGACAGCTTTAAAGTCTTCGTGAAGCTTCAGGAAAACACTTATGTCTGTGTCCTAAACAGTAAATAATCTTAATGAAAGAAGTAATGGATATGCTTAAACAGCACCTCAGACAGACTCGTTTCTAAAACAACCATAAGTTTTCTCAGTTTGGACTTCAAGCCCTCCTCTGGGAATTACATACGCCCTATATAATTGAAGAGAAGAAGAACAAAAGCAGATTTAGAGTAGAGAAAACAGCCAGCTTTTAAGATTTCACTGGTAGCCTTGTACAAGCACTTTATTTTAAAAGCTTTCAGACACGAATGACAAAATGAACACAGCCTAATGCTTCTGAAGTTTCTAGAAACAGCAAGGCCAGGTCTTTCTGAGAAGTCAGAAAAACCTTTGCTAAATTCATGCAACACGTCTTTTCTTCCCACATTGCATCCTGCTAATCCCTGCCCCCCCCCTTTATTGTTGTGTTGATGGGTCTGGTACATAAAGAAGACTAGCCAGCTCTTCAAGTCACAGGTAAACATTAGGCAACTGAGAGTTTTAGGGAAATGGAAAAAGTTCATTAATGCTATGCCAAGGAAGACTACTACACTAATCATCTCATCCCCAATCCTCTATGTTACAGCAATTCAAGCCATTCTGGATATATGAAAAATATCTTCAGTGAGTTCCAGAAAATCAGAAATCCCCTGCCAATACACTAAGAGAGGAAAAATCCTTCCTAACCTCACATTAACAATTTGTTGAACAGAACGAAGGGTAAGAAAAACTCCCAGCTACAGATTAATTTAATTGCAGGCATTATGAAATACAATTGGTATCCCAGCGATTTCCAACATTTTTCTTCCTGTGAAAAGGGTTTTGTCAGTACTGTCTAAAACAGAAAAATGTATTTGTTGTTGGTCACATGGAAAAATCCCCCCCTGCTACTCATTCTTAATCCAAGGATTGTTCTCCAGTGTCCACAGAGACCATCTTTTCCTGTTCCTACCTTTGTTTAAATGGACCCATCCTCAAGCCTTTGTGAAATCCTCTGAATTATTAGTGCAGTCCAAGAAAATCTTTCCAAGCACATTTTTTCCCCCTCTGACTAGTGTAAAGAAGAATTCTTCAGACTTCCCACTGCAGTACTACACAGGCATTATAGAATCAGCTCATGACTCTTCTTACATTGTTTGTTGACTGGTATCAATATTTCACCATTCAGCCTCATGGCTATTGTGAATCCTAACACCAGGCTCCTGCCTTGGAAAAGGAAGTCCTTCTGGCAACAGACCTACTTATGCCGGTGACACTGGGATCTGCCGTGTCTCTCTTCCACTGGCGAGAGGGCAGTTTACTTGCAGTCTCTTCTATGCCAAGACAGGACATAACCAGTTTTCATCAAGCAATAGTTTAAAGGTGATTTGTTTCCAAGGACATGTAGTCCTTGTAGTGGATAATCTTCTTGGCCACTTCATTATGGAAATGATTGTAACTGCCATTTTATTAGCAGCCAGAATTCCTGTTGCTTTTCTGAATGCACTTATTAATGTGTGGAGGCACACAAGACCTTCAACTTGTGAGCAGGAAAGAAGAGGGGGAAATGATGGTCCAGGGCGAGGCACCAACTGTTTCAGTTCACTTGTGCCCCACAACATCACGTATGGCCAAATTCACTAAATTTATTTGCAATGCTGTCTCTCTCATGCAGAATCACAGCACTCTTTACCAGCTACAGACAGTGGGATGGTAAATACATTAGTGACTATGTGCCACAGACACACAGACTTTTACAGTAAAGGGAAGGAACGGAAGTAACTGAGATTCTTAAGCACTGGGATTATACAGTGTTTTAAAATGTCTTTCTATTGTTTTGGCAGCTGAAACGTCTGCAAGTGAAAAGACTAGACACACTTCTCTTTAGTGCTTCCAATTATTTGGCTTAGGCTGGATGGATAGGGTTTTCTGCATCTGCCAGAGAACTGGCTGACTGGCCTTCATTACGGACATTGTCAGGAAAAAACTACTAATTCCTTTTCAGTGTTTCCCTCATTGTTTATTTCTCGCTCAGTCTGGAGAAGAGTTACACAGTCATTTCCTGTTCTACAGGGATTTTCATCATTCTGATGCATTTGAGTCTCAGATTTTGCTCAAGATTGCTTATGGTGGAATGAAAAGAAGAAATCCTCTAGTTTCTTTCTTTCTCTAGGAGTTCTTTACATAGAGCTGATGATCTACATGAAAGCAGCTTGGGTTTTGCATATACATTTTATTGACTGTAATGAAAAAGTAAGTAATCAAAAGTCACAGCAAAGAAGGGGACTGCACAGACACAGGTTCTCGTGTTCAAGTACCACTTCTCCATGCCTGGAAGACTCACTTATATTGAGATGTCTGCATGAAATGTGCCCACATTTTTAAAGAAATCTGACAAAAATATGAGTTTTCACACTTTTTATGTCCAAAGCAGCCTGTTCTTCTGGGTTCTTTCTGATTATGAGGCCGATATTTTCAAAGCTTCTTAATATTTGAAGGTTGCCTTTCCATAAAATTTGACACTGAAACCTTTAGGTGGTTCTAAAAATCTCTTAGTGACAGATTTTGACGGCAGAGACATATTTTTTATATATCTCAAAGATCAGCAGAAAGAATCCCACCCAGTGTTAACATACCAAAATTATTTACAGTATATTACTATATAATATACAGTATTTTCTAATTGTTTATAATAATAGAAATACGCCAACTTACATTGATAGATGTGCAGAAAAGTCTCTCCTAGTTTACTTGTGAGGAGAGGTTCTGGCAAGTCTCTGAAAAATTGCTTCACCATGTCTGCCACATCATACGCTGACTGGTCTTCATAGCTGACATTTTCTGGGGAGCTCTCATTCATCTGACGCAGGGCCTGGATTCGGGATTTCACTCCAGATTTTCGAAACAGACCCACCTAAAAAAGTGAAAAAGAAAATGTTACTCAAAAAAATATTTATTTATTTATATATTTCTATAAATCTATTATGGGGGGTTTTAATTATGACCAAAGCTTGGGTTGCTTATTTTACTCTAGGCAAAACCAAAGAAAACTGGCAAATGTGGTGGTGATGACTTGCCCCCAGCTCTGGCAGGCAAGCACATGCTCTCACAGCAGGATTATAAGGGTTAATAAAGCTGCTGCTCTCTGTCCCATCCAAGTGGGAGAGTTCAGAGTGCACGATTTCCCTGCTGCCTGAAGAGTTTAAGCAAGATGCTCAGCTGATATAAATCAGCCTGGCTTGCTTGGCTTGGGTGACTGTCTGTTGATTTACTTCAGCTGAGAATCTGGTTCCTCATGTTTATTTGGGTATATGTTTTGAAGACTAACAAGAAAATATTATGCTTAGCTAAGTAATAAATGCTGTGGCAAAAGATTAGTACATCCTGGTAAAGCTTTAAAATTAAGACCAAATCTATGTTTCCCCCTTCCTGCTTCCCCCTTCCTACTCTGCTTCCAAGAGTTCTCCCAAATCCCACTGAAAAGCCCGGTTTGAAAGTGAGGGCCACAGAGGGCTTACTTGTGCAATGTCACTAAGATACATTTTTATCCTGTTTGCTTTCTATCTGAAAGGAAGTGGTAATTCTTCAAATGATGCCTTCAAGGCAGTGCTGCCCTTTCTTGTCCTTGTAGCCAGCGGAATTCCCCCAGGGCAAATTCCTGAGCCTAAACCACATTATTTATTCCCAAGTCAGTTTGCAGTGTTTCATTTGGGAAGTGTTAGCATTGTTTCTCTTCAGTTTTGCAGGAGAAAAGGTGAAATATGGAGAAAGACCTATGGAAAAAGCACATTTCAGGTTTGGAATGATATACTGCTGTTCCTCTGTGACAGCTGTCTTGCTGGTGATTGGTGCAGCTTCCTGCATGGCATAGTTCGTCAACAAACGTGCACAGGCAAGGAAATTATGCCTTCTGACCTTCTTCCCCTTACTCCCGATAAGAAGCAGCACAGAGTTCACGTAGGACCCTTCTCTCCCTAGAACACCTCCTATGCTCTACTGTATTGTATTTAGGACTTTTCTTAACTCACATGTAAATGACACTAATTACACAAATCACACACTCTGCAGCTCTGTGAAGGGTATATTTATTTATATAGAGACCAACTGCTACACCAGACTGGCTGGGAGGAAGCTCTTCTATGTGTTCTTATTAATGAATTTAGTATCGCTTGTGAGTTAAATTTTTGTATAGGAAGCAGAGAACTGGAGTGTGCCCTCTGTACTGTATTTATGACCACAAGTGAAGTTCCACTCTTGTTTCTGACAAGAGAATACAAGAAAGAGCATTCAGCATTTTAATCTTTTTTCCTTACATTTTCCCTTCTTATTTTTAAATCCCTTTTCCTCTTAGAAATGTGTGCTGAAGATACAGAAGAACACTTGCTAATTCTGTCCAAAAATAAAGTTTTGGCCTGTGGTAGATAAATGTGAGAGCAGATGTTCAGTTATCTGCTTTTGATGGAAAGTGTCCTTGCTGCTATAAAGAACATTTAAAAACTTCCAGCTAAGTCTGATTTGAGAGGTCAGATGTCAGATCTTACCCATACGGTCTCCCATTGCACATCATTCTGCTACTCTTGATCTCTAGTTTTGTCTAATGATATTTATACAAACTCCTATTTCCATTTTCATGGAAAAAATTAATAATTAATAAAAAAAGGACAGTTCTTCACTTGGTAGAAAAAGATGTTTTGGGCCCTGTTCTGCAATATTGCAGACTCATTCTGTAAATAAAATGGGACTAATCCAGAGGTTAGTCTGGCCCAATCTCTTTATTATCATCATGCTGTGGATCATCTAACATGCAAGTAGCCATATGGTGCATGACAGAAACAAAGACACAGTTGAAAAAGGCAAAGCAGTTTCTATTTCACAACCTGAAACTGAATAACACACCCTACAAATAATGGCGAAGCTTCTCATACCATTTTAGGCATTTCAGTGGCAGGAACCAAACCTTGCAATGATTTAGAGCAACCTCAACTTTACCAAGCGTGTGCAAGTAGAAGCTCTGAAGCCTGTTCAGGACTCTAGACCACCTTCTGCAGTGCACAGAAGAGACACATAAGCAGCTGGGGGAGACTGGAGGCTGCTCAGATCTCTCTCTAGACATTTGAATTAAATGGGAACAAAGGGAATAACTGTAAAGGTGAGAACCTGAATTGCCTGGAGGGTTTTGGCCTAGAAAGGTTTTTGGTGAAAGTGTCTTTTAAATGGTCCTGATCAGTACTTTTCCTTCTTCTTTTTCCACTGAATATTTTCCCAATTCCACCCTGAGTGGAAACTCAAGCTGAGTTGAAAAGGCACTTCACGTACCTCTGATGCTTCCCAGCAAGTAAACCCTGCCTCTCAGAACAGATATTTGTCTCAGACTTCCCACTCCTTTTAACTACCTCAAATCTCTCAAGAGCTTTTTCTTTCTCTTTAGTATTACACTCCCTTTTACATTCTCCCCCATTTATCTACTCTTTTCTCTTTCTTCCTATTGCTCTGCTTCTTAGCTGACAAACTCTATCCTTATATCTCCTGTTTCTCTTACTTGGGCCTGTGTTTCCTCCTGCAATCTCATCACTGATTCCAGGCTTGCAGCATCACTTTTCTTCCTACACTCAGTGCACAAACCCAGATGACCCCTGTGGCAACCAGGCATGCTACTTATTGAATATATTGTTTCTACTTGCCTCTATTCATCTTTTCGTTCCATCCCCTATTAATACATTTCTGACAAGTTATTTGTCCCACCCCTTGGCTCCCGTACCACATATGGTTGGCAGAATTCATCTCACATCACCTTTGACATCTTGGAGATGGATGTCAGGGTTTGACCACCACAGGATCTCTTTACAGAGAGAAATGATAGGAAGGACATGTGTCTTTCCCACTGGCGGCAAAGGGAAGTGGTTGTGATTCCCAGCAACGCATTTACTTTTTAGATTCCAGTTTTGGAGAAGATGACTGTCACCCAACAAAACAACCTGAACAGCAACAGAATGGTGATCAGAAAATGCAAAGATTCAGAACAGACTATTTCTAGCCTTTTCATATACTCAGACCTAGAAAAGCAGCAAAGTCTGCAGAGTAAAGTACTGGTTGCTCCTTTTGAACTTACAACTATCTAAAAGCAGTTGTGGAAGAGGTCATATGACATGAGGTCATATGATATGAGGAGAGGATTGAACATAATCAGCAAGGGGGTTTCTCCCAGTCCTATGTTCCTAAAAATACATATCCGCATCCTTAGGGGAAGAACAGTAAAAATATGACTAGTATGTCCCTGCTCTAGAGCTAAAGAGAATAAAAAAATCTGAAACACTTTGAGTATGAGGGTGTCCCAGCCGGCTTGTTGTAGCTAAGAACACTATAAAAGGCAACGTACCATAATGGCTTTGGCATTGAACCCCTGCTGACCTAAGTATCTGGATATATCTGACTCTGTCAACAGAATACTTGGAATATTTTGCTGAGTTTGCTCTCTATTCTTGGACTTTCTTTCTTTGCTAAGTAAATAAAACCTTTTGTACCATGTCTTGTGAAATGGTGAATGCAGTTAACCCTCACTGGCAACAGCCAAACATGAGCAGAACAGATAGAGGTAAAAGCTGGGAATCCTGATCTCTTCCCGGGTCTGATTCAATAGACATGAAGATCCCACATCATTCTTTGAATTAGACTATGGTATACAAATCAGTAGTACTGCTGAAGCTGCAAGAATTCAACAGATTAGCTGGATACAAATCTCAAAACGGCAAACCACTAGTATTGGCACCAAATATCAAATCACCAGAGATTTGGGCCCAACATGAGATATAATAATCTTCAAACAATCCTGGTACTAAGTACAAAAAGGCTCACCATTGCTTGCTTAAAGTGGCTTTACAGAAAAAAATCAATCAAACCACGGAGTGAAGTTCATACCTGATCTAGACAGTTGCTCCGTAAGTAGCGTAGTGCTTGTTGTATGCTCTGGGGAAGAGGTTGTCCTGTTCTCTGGACATGAACTATCAGAGGTACACCAAAGACATTCTTGTCCTTGTAGTCAGGAACTTTCATCCTCTTCATGAACTTTGGCACAGACCTGAAAATTAACATGAACAGGCTCCATGAAAATATCAGGGTATTTACACAGTCTCTCCGAGTAACACTACTGACAGAAATTGGTAGCTGGGGCCTTTTCTAAAAAGGTGGTGAAATAATGCTTAATGCACAATGCATGGACACTTTGCAATCTATATAACTGATGAATTTGTCAGCTTGAATAACTGGATGGCCTCTAAGACATAGCATAAAAAATCTGTTGTAAGGAAAAAGTTTTACTACGCAGCTGCCATCCAGCTGAAGCCAACATGGTTTAAAGCATCCTTTAGGGACTCATAGGAACAGCACAGCAAACCGCAGTGGAGAGGATATCTGACAGAAAAGGAGGTTCAGTTCTTTAACAGGCTGAGTGACTATACTACCAGTTACATGATTTAGTATGTCTATTGACTAACAATTTACAATAATAAATGATAGTGGGGAATCCATTTGTGTCAGATTCATCCCTTGCGTTATATGATTTATTTTAGTCGAGTAACTTAAGAGAAGCTGGTGAGCTTGCTTTCTTCAAAAAATGATGATGAAAACAAGAACAAACTGGTGCTCTTTGCGGGAGGCATGACTGCCATGGAATTAAAATAAAAAGGATGAATATGACCTGAATGCAACTAAGATTTTTCTCATCTGTGTGGGAGGGAGTTAAAATTCAGATTAAATTACCTACTGAAGAAGTACAGCACATAACTTTACAGCTATTTACAGTCCAACTCTTATAAATTCTTAGTGACTGATTATAAAAACTGAAGAAATATTTCTCAGCATGAAAACCTGGTACAAACAGCAGGATCTGTATTCTAGTCTGCTAGTTGCTTAAGGTGAGATTCATTTCAGTACAGACGTTGTCAGTTAACCACAGGGAGCTGCACCAATGGAGAACAGCGAAATGGGGTTTAATCCTACTGAATTTTACTTCTCTGATGGAAATTTAGAAAGAGTTAATAGTCTGGACTACCTCTATACACACTCTAGAGAAAGACACCTCTTGAGGGTGACTGAAACCCTCAGCCTTGGATATAATGAGCTGCTTCGGAGTTGCTTGTCCTTTTCCTCTGACCACAAACAGCTGGCCCGACTTTGTCAGATTAGATTTATAGCAGATTAGACTTTTAACTTTTTGTAGTAGCTGATGCTAGTGAGGTGAATTTCACATGTAGTCCTTTGTATCTATTTTTCCAGTTCTCAAGGAAAACTTGTCTTATCTAGCTCAGAGACGAATTTAGTGGGATTTTGGTGAGGTGCTTTGAACATGAAAATCACAATGTAAATGTCAAGTCTTACTATATTTGGACTCAGTGACTCGCTGTATTAGGGAGTTTCTGTTACCCTTTCGATTATTTCTTAGATATTTAAAAAATCTATGCTCATTTCCATTTCTGGTATACCTCTATCTGTGGAGCCTACCAGGGTCTGTATACCATTAAACATGCAGGTTTCTGTAGCCAGTTGCTACAGAAGGAGCCACATTCCCAGCATTCACATCCAGCTGCCCTTCCCTCGTCTCCCTGAGTGACCAGGTAGCTGTTACAGCTGTCAGGGTTGCAAGCTTCCTCTAACACAGGTCCTAGACTAAAGCTTGCATCTTTTGATCTGTAGTGAAAAGTGCCACAACTGTTCTAACCCTTCTTTTAAAGCACAAACAAACCAATATCATACATAAGGTATCAGGAGCAGCTGTTTCTTTTCAAATAACAAAATGAATTCTGGATATAAGACTTACTGTAAACTTCTCCTACTTTTAAATCACTCTCTCCTACTCCTGTTTATTTTTCTGGAACTGAAGTGTTGTTAGAAAGGCCAGGGTTGTGTCTCTGTTGGAGCACAGGAATGAAGTTAGATTTCCAGGATCTATTTCTGACTTTGCCAATGAGTCATTAGGCAGCAATGGATTAAAAGGGACAGTTTCAAATCCTACAGTTGCCCCTTCTAATTGCATTTACTTACTATCAGAGTAAACAGAATTAGGAGATACTATTTTCTTCTACAAATGGCTCTTTTTCCAGTTATCAGTGGTACTCACCAGGTCCAACCATGTTTGTTTGACATGGAGTACTTTTCCATGATGGCAGTAAGACGAAGCAAAGAGAATTTTTGCAGAAGATTCATTTGGGCTGCTGACTGATTGCTGATGTGAAGTGATGCAATAGAGTGGCTCAGGCGATGAGAGATTTGGAAACTATGCCATCGTAATCGCCTTTAGCAAAAGAAACAACAGGCAAGTCAGACAACGGCTTTAATTGGGCAGAAAAGATGGTATACTGTGAGATAGGGCTGGGCAATATATAAAACATACATGAACATACACACATACATTATGGCTTTTGGTGTGCCAACTGAAATAATATGTACCTTGAAGATAAATAAAACAATTTGCTCAATCTCTTTTATTTTGGAAACGCCCGAGTTTTGTCTTTTTAAAGCTAGATTCATAAGTGGGTGTGGAGTCCTGTCCACATACTCGGGGAAGCAGTGCTGCCTGCTATGCCCTTTATTAGCCCACACACTTTCAACAGGATGTGGGAGATCCAGATTCAAATGTTCTCTGACTCAGAACTGGGATTTGATGCCTAGTCCCACACATCCCAGGGGACCAACCTGACCACCAAGGTATTTGGAGAGGAGGTTCTCCAAATATCTGTTATTACATACTGAAGGATTTTTTTTTAAAAAAGATTGAACCTTGTGTCTCCTTAGCAAAAGGTGTAACCACCAAGATATGGAGCCACTCACATCGTCTTTTTACTCCAATGCACTTTCTATATTTACTGTATTCATCAGAAAAAAAAAATTCATTTTCTTGTTTTGCTGAACATGAGTTCTGGATCAAATCCTAAAAAATTTGGCACTGCTCTTTTACTCAGTAGTTTCCCAGAGTTCACTTGCTTGTGATGGAGGTGAGCAAGCACAGGCTGCAGTAAATCACAGCATAGCAGAATCCTCTGTGAGGATTTGACAAGACTGACTGCAGATCAGAAAATATCAGTATATTCTCCCTGTTTTTGCACATACAGAGCCACCCTACACACAACAGTATGGATCCATGAAGGCCTTTACCCAGGACCTTGCTTCCCTGGCTCAGCAGGAACTCATTTCCCTGACTCAAAACAGGTCTGCAAATTATTAACAAAATCCCACTTTTCACTTTTATTAACAAGTCATTTTCATACCATAATTTCATCCCTGAAAGATAAAGGGCAAGGTAGGGAAGTTCTCTTTGAGCACAAAGGGACACATTTTTAAAGTAGAGCAGTGCATTAAAAAGTGCATAAGGCACTGATGCATAAAGATGTGGGTGCATAACTTAGAAGACAGATTGAAAATACATCCTACAAGGTATAGAGGGTCCTACTACATAATCAAGATAAAAAAATGTCTTAGTTAAAATGTTTTACTAGACCAATTCTGCATTCATTCCACAAAAGAATCTCCATAGCAGGATGTCCCTTCTCCTGAAGTTCCACTTTTACCTGGGAATTCCCCATCCCCATACAGGATGAATACAGCTGTAATGGTGCCCTCCACCTTCTGACTCCCAGGCTGAGCGCCTCTGCTTCATTATATTGTATTTCATAGTCTATGGATTTGTGTACAAAATTTTGCTACTTACCGGCTTGGCCTTGTGAGCGATGCTCCCACTCCTGAGTCTCTCCTGTCCCTAACACCAGTGGCTTCAGATTCATTCAGGGATGTTCCATCTCTGTCCATGTCACTCGGTGTGGTCCGGCCATCAGAGACAGAGTTTCCTTCAAAATCCAGAGTGATCTGTGTAGGCGACTGGAATGGCAACGACGGAGATTCCCTGACTGACGCATCATCAACTGGCAGGCCTGGCAACACATTCTTTGACCATCCATCTACCACCTCCTGAAGTCCATTGACATGTTGCAAAATGTCGTCTAAACGAGGAAAAAGGACATCTTTCTCTAAGTCCAGGAGATCCCCAGTACTAGCATACAAGTGGGAACCTGGTACATTGTCATAAATACTAATTCTGCTCTCTTTAGGACAGCAAGCCACCATTCCAGACTCTTTTGGAGTAGAGCAGTTCTGCTTTCCCAAAGAGATGCTGCCTGTCCTCCAGTTTACACTGTTACTGTTGTCTGTAGGTGAGAGGCTTTCAATAGAAAGTGCCTTTGGGAAGGTCCCTGGTTTGTGATCCTTTGGAATATGCACAACCAAGTTCTCTTGGGAATGAAATTCATTTTTGAGGTTTTGGTCCACTACTTGCCGTAAGGCTGTTCCTGCCAGAACATCTAAGTCCTCCAGGTACATCCCACCTCTCTTATTTGCTTCATGGCATTTGCGTTCCTTCAAACATGGTGTGCTCACCCCACTGCTGCTGTTTTCAGACTGACTGCTCTCACTGCTGGATTTGGCAGAGAAGGAAAGTCCTCTCTTGACTGAATCTTGTCCTAAGTTGTGGAGATCACCATTGACTATCTGTACACAGTGCATGTCTTTCAAGGATTTTGGCTCAAACTGGAGAATGGGTCCACTTATCTCTAAAGGACCTGTTCTTCCTGAGCCTTTTAGTTTTCCATGCATGCCTTTTGTTTTTAGTGTTTCCATGCGTTTTAGAAAGGTTTTCGCTCTGGTTTGTGTTGGTTTTTCATTCTTCAGATTGTCCTTGGGGAACAGGGTGGTGTTTATTGCAGCAGAGTCCTGCAGCAGTGTGCTTTCCACATCATGATGGCTAGAGCAGTCGCAGGTCTCCCTGGCAGCGCTGCTGAGGCCGGATTGACTCCTGTTGTCACTTCCCCCACTGCTCTCGCTGTGAATAGATGAGACCTCAGGTTCACTCAGATCTGTAAGGACGCTCTCACTGCTTGTTGTATTTTTCATTTTAATGTCCCCAGAAGATCCATGTCTGTCTGATCGGTGAAGCAAAGCATCAATGTCGTCCACCCGAGACCATCGTTTGCTGGTTCTTTGGAAAGTCCATTTATTACTGATTGCACAGAGATCTTCTTCATCTGAATCTTCACTCTGGAAAAAAAGCAAGTGGCACATATTAAAAGGAGGTGTTTTAATTTGTTATTTGAGTTAATGTCATTGCAGTGGTCCATGTGAGCAACCAATGGCAAAGTCTCTCTGCACTCAGTTTATGAAAGACTGGTCATCAGTCCTTTTGGAAGACTCTTTTTCACTTGATTGTAAAGACTGTGAACATCTTAACAAGAAAGGAATAAAAGCCATGTTAGGAGTCCCACTGATACCTCTTGGCTTCTGTGGATTGTTTGTGCACTGAATTGTGTAGGACCGATGCCCATAGTGACTCTGCAGAAAAAACAAATGTTTTGAAAGGTCCAAGTAGAGAGATCCTGACTGCAGGGATGATGTTAAGATACACACAGTAAAGACAAGGAAATAGGTGGGTACTACAGCAATGTGAGATATTTAAAAAACCAAGACAGCAAATATATGGTGCTGCACATAGTTTTGCAGCGAGAACTAAATAAACATCTATAAACTTCACAAACCAGATACATGTAACAAGATTTACGTTTCAGGAACATATCTACAGATAATAGCTGCAATGCTTAAAGAACAATAAAAAAATAATATTTGGCAGTATTGCTTAGGGTGGGTCTGAGTGCAGGCAAAGGAAGGCAGATAACGCAGCCGTGGGCATGTGGGCAGGAGGAGCAGCCAGGCTCAGGCCTGGATGGAGCAGCATCTACAGTTGAGGTGAACTTTCCTGCAGTGACAACCACTGCTCTCATGACCTTGGTGCCATTAGAGGTACCTCAAACTTGATCTGAAGCCTGCCTCACTGTCTCTGGCTTCCTCTAACCTCTCCTGAGGCAGCAGCAGCCCCATAGCTTTTCCTGGTCTCATCCCTCAGCCTGGAGCACACAGATCTGTGCTTATGTTTAGGCAGCTCCAGGAGCTATTCTGCAATGCAGAGAACATGTGCCTCAGAAAAAAATTTGAATAAAAAATCTCTCCCTATGATATTTTTCTCATCTGTTTCCTCAAAAAATATACATCTTCAGCATGAAGCATGCAGTCAGTGTCAAACTTTTGTGTTCTCTAAGGATGCAAAATTGCTAATGAGTATCCTTCCCCTGACTTAGAACTGGGTTTATACTGTATTATTCTTGTACATATGTTTTAAAGCAGAACAAACTAACTAACTTCACCTACATGACATCCAAAGAGCTGTTCACATTCTTGGAAGCAGTATGAAGGCAGTAAAATATGACAGGCTGTCAGACTAAAATGAGGTGCTAAACCAGAAAGACTATTTTGGGACTGGAAAAATTCTCATTTTAAAAGTCTAATATTAGAAGTATTTTTATACGAAGTTTCAATGGTAAAGTTATCTCCGATCTCTGACTAGATCTCTTTTGGTCTCTCTAATAGAAAAATGTAAACCAAATTTTACAAGAACGCCCAAAACCTTAAATAATGTGAAACCTCAAAAGCTGCAGATGGGGATCAGTAGTGTGGCAGGTCTCACTGATGCCATAAGCTTTTGCCAGTTTATCACTTCAAGTCAGTCAGATGTTTTAGATCATGTCCAAACCATAAAATAAAATATAGTTATGGAATTTTGGGTTTAGTCATTCCTTTTTCATCTGTTAACATTGAGGTGTGCAGTGCTCCTGCAGCTGATGTTAGTTCACAGGAATGAACACAAATCTTAGTTCTGTGCTAGTTAGACAGAAAAATTAAGCAACTAGTGAAGTATGAGGAAAAGGGCTAGAAAAGGCTAATACTGCTTTGGCCATTTTGTCTGCAGGGAAGAAATCAGATAACTCTACCTTTGTTTTAGCTCCACAGCTTTCTGTATGCATGTATGGACCAAAGGACTGTACAGCCTCAGGCACTTAAAAATCCATTTATTGTGGTCTTAGTAGTGCCACAAAGTGGATATTTTAAAAACCACAAGGGCATGTACTTTTAAATAGTAGTGGTAATTATATCTACAAAGCATACCACTGCTGGAGTGTTGATGGCACCAGCCAATAGGATAAAATTTTTTTTTTTAATTTGTTGTACATCCCAATAAGCCAAAGAGACCTTAAAGAAGATTCTTGGCTGACACAAATCCCTGTAGCTGCACTGACATTACTGTATGAACTGACAGGATTTAGCCTGTATTTTCCTACAAGCTGGAGCTGATCAAACTAGCCTAAGTGGTAGAGACATTGCAAGAAATACCAAGAAGAGACCATAGAGCAGAAGACAGAAATAAACATAAATTTAGTGGTAAATATACTTTAAATCAAAAGTTTTGAGGGTTGTTTTTTTTCTTTTGAGAAAGCAGAGATGAACAGAAATGGATACTGGTAGTAAACAAGTTTTGCCTCCAACCACAACAAAGATTACATTCTGCTCAAGAATCACTTAGAAAATACAGAGGATTTTTGGTGTTAAAAGTTGCAGCTCAATTAAATAAAGGCTTAGTTTTGAGGCTTTTAAACTGGTAAAGAAACATGTTTGTGTTTCATCAGAAGCAAAATCAGACAAATATGAGATTAAATATCTGGATGCCAAAATACTGCCATGGTGACTCACTACAAATTCAGCTGCACTGTGAGTCCTGTGACATAATGTGCATTTCTTTTGATGGAATCAGTAGAAATTCTGGAAGCCACGAACATCCTGAATGACCCACTGTTCTTGTCAGATATCTGAATGCCCTGACAAATGAAACCATTCAAAAAAAAAAAAATGTTGAGAGCACTTAGCCAAACCACATGTCACCAGCTATGGGGATAGTGGATCAAGAGAAGGTCTGAAAGCAATGATTCATCTGATGCAGGCGGAGCAGACATTTTGGAGCAGTGACTGTATACTTCTACTGACCTAGGGTGAAATCAAGTGCACGGCTTCGGAGCATATTCAAAAGTCCAGTTAATACCATTATGTTTGGGAAGATGAGAAGCGGCAAGTTTCTTTAGGAGCAACTGGTAACATTTGCCAAAGAGAAAGAGGTTTTGATTCACAGATTTGTCACAGTTGATTTAAAATAGCACAGCTTTTTTATTAAGGGTGTACTTGCCTAAGATACAGAGGGATGCTAACAAAAGGCAAAAAGTGGGTTTTTTTGCTGTGGAATTCTGCCACATTTTTCCAGCTGGGGGCAGGAATTCTCATAAATCGACAGCTGCAGAAGGCAGTTAATCCAAAGGCTAATCTCTGTCTGCCCAAATTGCTCATGGACATATTTGCAACACATACATGAGGATTTCTGTATGCATCGCAGTGAAGCCAAGGGGAGGACAGCAGCCCACAGTGGGAATGGTTTGGGTGGGAGAGTGGGCAAGTGGGGAACATTCATGCTGTGCTGGCTTTCACAGTAACCTTGCCTGGCAGCTTGCTTTGCCATATGAATCACTCAAGCAGCTGTGCTAGTCCTGTGCAAACCTGTTATGCTGAAGCTCCAAAGCAAGCTGATTTTGCATTTCATCTTTCAGATCACCATAGGGACTATTAAGAAAGGCAGCATCTTCAGCAAAAGATTTATTTGGTTCAGTGTTCAATTTCAGACCCAATTTCTGGCTTTTACACTTGCATTTACATTTCCTCCTGTCAGCAGGCTCTCCTTCCTCTTATTCTTTCACCCCCACTCTCTTCTACTTTCAGCTGCTCTGTATTTGTGGACTTGTCTCCTTCAGCCCTTCTTTCTCCCTATTTTTCTGTGCTCTGCTTCTCTGTGGCCTCATGCAGGTATGGACCCAGCTAGCTTCTGTCCCCCTGAAAGAGTACCAAGTATAGTAATCTCACTTCCATCATAAATCAACGGTCGTCTGCAAGGAGCACAGCTGAGGCTTCAATCCATTCTGAACAGAGAGCAGTGGCAGCAAAAAAATTAGTAAAAAACAAAGATAACAAAAAAAATCCTCAATTTTGAACATAACACAATCAAACACAGAAGCAAGCAAGCAAGCATAAAAACCTCACACCAAACCTAAAACACTTGCTAAAGAGAAAAAAGGACAGGAATGTAAACAAATTTTCCAGGGGACAGTGAGTGTTCACCCGAACGTGTTACTATTTTGTAATTCTGTCTCTTGTGCAGCTCCAGTACCTGTGTTTGAACATAACTACACGAGCTAGTGAACGCAAACCAGACACCTTTCCAAGCAGGTCAACACACAATTGAGTTAGTTTTTCCTGAAGGATCTCAGCCTCTTCCTGTAGGACCTGACTGCCCAAGACATAAAGTTTTTGTGCAGTCAGGGAATTTTACTATCCCTTTCTAAGGCATGATGTAGGTGTGCTTGCACTTACCACAGACAATAAAATCCCCTGAAGCAGTGAAGAGAAGTCCCTGCAGCTCCAGTGAATGGACAAAATACAAGCTGAAGAGGCTAGTACACAGAGGAACAAATGGATATATGCCAAAGGCACCATATCCAGACATTAAAACCATTTTCTGTTCAAGTTCCCTTGATGACTGAGTAGAGTATGATTGGACTGAATTTGCAAAGACACCAAGAATGCAGCTCTCAGAGGAAGCTGTTAAAAGGCATCAGACAAACACTCTACAGAGCAAGAACAGAGTCAACAACTACCATTGTACCCCACTGAAGGGCTTGGGGGAATTTGTGATCAGAAAACCAAACCTTCAACAGTTGATGCTGGACATGTTACAAAACTCTCAAAATCAATAGGCAGTTTCTGCAGTCCTTGCTGAAACCCTTTAAGCTCAAATAATTCTCACGTTACACAGGAACTTCTAAGGATGACAGAGTTTATTTTCATATTCCTAACTCGGAAGAAGTCAGTACAAGAACTAAAGAAAAGCTCTTATTTTTATCTGAGCATTCCATTTTTTTCTGAGCAGGATTTCCATTATGTATTCACACGACATTGACAAACAAGCCACTCTAACGAAACTGTACTGTCTTTTCACCCACTAACTTGAATTGCATGCATGCAGAGTTCAATACTGTGTGGACCCTTTTAATACACATAGTATTATTCCTGCTATACTAGTCACAGTTTCTATTTTAGTTATAACTTCAAGATTCAGCAATTCACATTATCATGCATCCAGATAATGCTGACACACATGTTCAAAGTCAAATATACTTAACTTACTTTTAAGAACATTAGTGACTTAAAGGCTAAATCAGGGCAGTCACATTTCATGAAGTTTCCTTACCTTTTTTCTTAGGAAGTTCACATCGAGTTTCATTGAGGCGCACTTGTTCAGTGTGTTCAGTCGTCTACAGGGCAAAGCAAATTCAAAAGATTAGCAGCCTCTGATTACAGGACATTACTTTTTGCAAGTTCAAAACCTTTTCTCTTATCTGACTGTAGGGTGTCAACTGCATACAACAGGCTTCAGAAACGATACGTGTCATATATTCAGCTATAAGACCACTGCATTAAAAGGGAATCTTACCTTCACTTTACCTGATAGCCAGATTTTATAGATTGCTTTTTAACTCATAGATGTTCACGTACTTAGCACAAATATAACAAAATAACTTTGTTGGCTGGGGAAATGACAAGGAAGTGAGCTGCCATATGCTTCTTGAACCCAAAGTTATCCTGTGATAACAGCGGGTTGAGATGACAATCTCTGTGTGTGTGTGTGCCCATGTGCAAGAACAGAGGACAAGAAAACATGCTCTTTCCATAGAGAACTTACCATGCTAATGATAATGGATTTGGGTTTTTTTTAATACTTAAGGATCTTGATCCATGAAACCACCCAAATTCTAAAAGCAAAGGCTCAGAGTTAAATATTTTTGACTTTGAAAATTTTCCAGATCTAGGACTGAATTTCAAAATAAAGCAAGGCAACGTGAGAGATCCATGTGCCCACAACAGTCTTCTATAAGCTGCCTGCATCTCCTGTGGCTTTTATACCAAGACCTGCTGCTCTTGTTTTTGGGTCTCAAGACAAGGCTGCAAATCTCCAGAACTGATAACATATGAAATATATGTGATAAGTTACAAGGACACATGAAAAAAGTATCAAATCAGTAATATAATCTCTCACACAATATAGGAACATTATGAAAGTAACGTATTCCTGCCCAGAACTTCTAATATTAAAAATCCTTTCAAAATGCCACCGCTAACAAATAAAAAGCCCATCCAATGTTGATCTTTCTTAAAAAAAACAAAACCAAACCCTCACAAAATACCATCTTCTCATTTGTAGATCAAATACTACTCCCTAATTCAAGCCAATAAATCTGTTCTGCCAAATCAGAAAAGTCCTGTGCTAATCGTATTAATTTGAGTATAATGCATGCACAAGCACACCCTGCATGCATGATAGCAATGTTCTTGAAAAAAATTTCAGGGTTTGTGGCTTTGTAGCTTCAGCCTTCTGCCCAGAAATCTTCTTCATCTGTTATTGCAGAACTTATCTTTTGCCTAAGCATGGAATTTCTCAACCCAAATTGGCATTTTCTTGGGGCTTTGGGTCTGAAAAATGTTCAGTGCTCCTTTGGAGAACAAAATGTTTAGATTTCCTTATCAGTATCAATTCCAAATATATAGAGGCAGAGATAGATTTTCAAAGGACTCCAGCCCAACCTTCTATTCCTAGTGACAGCTTCCTCTGAGCAGTGAACTGGAAGGGAATATTGGAGCCCCCGCACCTCTTCATTAGCTGACCTGTGCTGAAGGGACAAGTCTGTAGCCACATTTCCACACTGACATGCCACTGTGTGCTGCTTAAGTACTTGTAGCTGTATGTCTGAATCAAGCTGCTGCTGTGCCCTCACACCTTAACATGGCGAGTGGCCAGACTAGCAATGATGAATGACTCCTTGCTTCCTAGACCCAAATGTGTCCTGCAAGGCTTACCGTGAGACAGACATCAGCTAAATTCATGCCCAGAGGATCAGAAATTCTGAGAAACCGTTGCCTCCTTTCCAGCTGCTCATCAACACTGAAAACCAAGGCATAAGCTGCACCTCCCTTGCATTCATGATGACAGGCACTGAAGAAACTCCTCTGAGAAAGAGGGCTTTTTCCACAGCAGCTCTTGGCAGGTGATCTCTGCAACTGCTTCCTCAATAGTTCACAAAACACCCTCTATACTTATTGCCTATTTGCAGCTGTTAGTGAGAAGATGTAGAAGAAAACATTTTCAGTATAGTGACCAGTGCTCCTTCCATTCACTATGGTGTCACTTGCCTTCCAAAAACTAAGGAGCAAGTCATGCACTTCAGGAGCTGGGAGATGAGGAAGCAACAGCCCATGTTGTACCCTTCACCCTGAATGCACTCAGGTATCTCTGTGCACCTCATCCCACAGCAGAAAGTGTGGTGGCATTTACTATTAAGAGAGGCTGCTTCTGCAGCACAGAGAGGTGCAGAAAAAACATGATCAAACCAACAAAGACCATCCAAAGCCATCACTTTCCCACTAATGGCATCCGAAAGAGAGACTGTTTCAGCAGGGATTAAGAGGTCATCTCTATAAAAGTGAATATCCTTACTTAAACTAGAGACTTGGGGAGCCACACTGCTGTCCTGTCTGCTTTCTAACCTGGCTTTGCTACGAATAGCTTGCTTCATCAAAAACAAAGCTACTTTTTACTGGGTGACAGGGACTCAACCCCGGGTTTTCAATTCATCCCTCTACAAAACATCGGTCGGTATGCCTTCTGGGGCTCTTCCAGTGCTGTGGAAAGATTTGCCAGTGAAATTAGAGAACTAATGATCATATTTGTGAGCTTGTCTGGTACTAACAACTCAAATCAAAGCCAGTCTGTTTCAACTTCTTTTGCCTTGTTGAAGTGCCAGTGGCGGCAGAAAGCTTTTCTCATCAGTTTAAAGCCGTCAGATGACTGACAGCCAAGTCCTCAGCAAGTCTTTAGAGAAGCAAAAAAACAGAGGTTTCTGGCTAAAAAGGCTGTCAGTGATACCCCCAGCTGAAGTGAGAGAAGCTCTACACTTTTATGCCACTGCTTAAAAACATGGGAAAAGACTGCCTGTTTGTATTATTAACAAAACACAAGGTCTGGACTTGAGAAAAGGAAGGAAAAAACACATAAAATAAACACAAGAGAGGTGGCTACATAAAACCCAAATAATCTAGGATGCATTTGCATGCTTGTCTAGTAATCTCTGCAGTATTCAGGGGAAAACTGCAAAACATTTACTACAGTGTTTCAGTGATGTTAATTTTATCTTGTCTTCAGAAAATCACAGGTAAACACTGCCTTGGTGGTTTAACACATCTCTATGGTGAGACATCACCCCTGTGTTGGAAAGTGACCTGTGAAGCAATTCTTAAAACACCAGCAGAGATATTCAGGTGCCCAAAGAGATGTTTCTGGTGCTATTTTAGATCCTCTAGAATATCAAGCCTGGCTTCAGCTGCTGCAGATACCTTGGTCCAGTAAACACATGGAGAAGTCTGGGCAATCTGAGGAGATCTACAACAGCAAGGTGTCAAAGATTACAGGTCTTTAGGGCTCTGCTTACCATCTCCAGTGCTGTTATTATTAACCCATATGATAGAAGTTCTTTGGAATAAGGATATCTCTGACTTTTGCATCCTTTACAGAACTGAGCAGAGTTTACAAACAAATACAAGCATGTAAGAAGGCAGGATCTGGCCAGTTGGAAAGCCTTGTGGGGGACCTGTTGTCCTGCTTGAAGAGCAATCCAAGTAATAGGGAGACAACTCTGAAGTGAAACCCTGGAACTGTTCTGCAGCTGCTTCCAAGCAGGTGCTTGGGAATGCAGCCAGGAGCATTGGCCAGTCATGCAAGGGGAGGCATCATGGAGAGGGATAGCATGGACAGCACAGTGTCTCCACATTAGCAGATCTGCAAATGTCCTCTCATATGGATTGTGACCAGGAAAACACACCATATGGTTCTGGAAATGCTTCTCTGAGGGAACTACAAGACTATTTCTTTGCATTATTGCTATTCCTAGCCAAGCTTAGGTGCTGCATACACATGTCCCTATCTGGGTTCTTCTGATGCTGTGAACTTTGGGAAGAGGACATCCAGGTCCTCACTGGACTCTGCTGAGGTCTTAACACAGTGTAAGGGTCCTCCCAGCACCACTGGGGCTGGTGTGCAAAGCTCACACTGGCATGTCGCTGCTCCACTAATTTTGTGCATGAAGAGAATATACTGGTTTCCAGTCTTATCACGGCTGCCACTGAGGAAGTTACCTTATAGGCCACATGCTCACATGAGGTGAGTGATCTCTCCTGGAAGTCAGTGTAAGCCATTCTACTGCCTTCAGAGCAAGGCTTTCTGTCCTGCAAGAGGAAAGCCAGGCTTATGCCCTACAGCATCTAGAGCAATATAACTCGGCAATGGTACTGACTTTAGAACCATCCTTTCAGAATTCTAATGGTAGGGATGTCCCATCCCGTACAACAACCTTTGGATTAGTTACAAGCTATCTAAGAGACAACAGCTATGGAAGAAAAGGCTGCTGACTGCTTGGCACAGTTTAAATTTTAATAGCTTGGTTTAGGGGGCTGTGCATCAGATTGCTACATACTTGGTCTTTATGTTCTTAGTCACTGTATTTATGTGAATGCAAAAAGTACAACATGGCTTGGCTTCTCCTTCTCACCTGCCTATCACAGCAGCCACAAAAGTTCCCAGAGCAGAGTTGGTTGCTTGCTATTTTGGAAACGACATAGAGATCCAACTATAAAATTTTCATGCCCAATTATTATTTTGGCAGGCTGACACCATTTGCTTGCAGATTGCCTGGCAATTCTCTATTGTTCATTACTCAGTAAAATCTGAGTGGAATCTCTTGATAGATACGCCTCTAATCCAAAGGCCTAAAATTTGGGTTTTACCCTGCCAAATTTTCAATTATATTGTAAACAGCAGGGATGTTATAATATCTCAAAAAGGTCACTGAAATCTTTTACAACAGGGAGTCTTAGGCTTTCTGACTAAAATAATACCAGCTGCTCTAAAAAAGAAAAGGTTTCTCCTCAATTGTGCCTCCTGTTGTCTTATATACTTCAATGCCATAAGAAAACTGATTATAAAATGAGACTGAAAGTCTGATTTAAACCCACAAGAGCAGAGAAATTCAGTGTTTATGCTGTTACCATTCAGAGCTAAAACTGCTCAAACTTATTATCCATTCTGGCATTCCAGCTTTAAAATTATCTTCCAAATAAAAATGAGAAACCCATTTTGTTCAGCACTATGGGCTGAATGCACTGTTAATCAGCATGATGGCTTGGTCATGCATGGGGAAGAGGAGGAAACTTTGAGGGCAGTTTTGGATGTTTGAAGAATGGAAGTTTTACTGCCAACCTGGGGATCTGTGCATACAGAAATAATAACCAACCGTTTTTTAACTTTCTGTTTCATCAGAGTCCATCGTAGCCTGCAGCTCTCATACAGTACACGGGCATGCACCTTGTAGTAACACCATCACAAGCAAAGCAAGGGTAGAAAACTGGCCACAGTGGTCAGCTGAGCTGTGAAGATTTCCAATACACTGGAAAACTATGAAGATGTTAGTTTGATAGCTAATACAGTGACAAAGCTAGTACTGGGGGCAGTGGCTGACACTGTTTACTTTTACTGATGAACCTGAATCTTGGCATTTGGTATAATGGTTTTTTACGGGTCGCTTTCAGCTAAAGACTTGGAGCTGCTCAGTTACATCAAATTAAATGTCTGCAAGCTGAAAACATAACCTGTATACAATACTTGTATTTCTAATCTTATAAGGCGCTATTCCTTTTTTTGGATCTAAACTGTTTAAAAACTCCAAACAAAAATTCAAGACAACAGGTGTTGTCTTCTGAATAAATTACAGAAGAAGTTACTAGACAGTCATAAATAGTTTGGAAATATCTGTGTCTATGCTTTTGTCTATAGGTCTCAGCAGTATCACTTCATTTAGGTAAATGTAAAGCATTTTGTCATGAGTGCATCTATGCAGCTGGTAGTCAATTTTCCAAAATCTCATATTTTAATAAAAAGAGAAAAACCCCCACACCCAACCAGTGTCTAGCTGCTCAGCTCTTAAAAAAATTGTCATAAATATATCAACCTAGTGTAACTGTAGGTGTTTCTGTGAGTCTACAGAGAGGCCAGAGAAACAAGAGATGAGCTGTTCCCACTTCTAGCTGTGTAGGTGTTGGATGACTGGTGACCATGGCAGTACTACCACTACAAATTTACTCCAGGGAAAAAAGACTAGGGAGGGTCACAGAGCTATGTAATGATTACACCTCACTGTTTGCTCTCACAAGAAATGGACAGGAACAGACGTCATACTTGGATTTTTGAATGGTCCTTCAACTTCATGGGAAAGGGCAGAGGGGAAAAGATCTCAACCTCCTATCTGTACCACTTTCCAGGCCCCAAGTTGTAGCAACGTATGTCTTCAGTCATGCCAGACTGAAGCAGGGGGATGTACATATGTGTGAGAAGGAGGTTTCTTAGGCATGAGCATAGCAATCTTTCTCACCAAGCAGACAGAAGAGTAGTGGGTCAAGTCTGCAGTTATTCTGCTCTCTGGCATCTGTGAGAGTGATCACTGAAGGGTCCAATTATTTCGTACTGATTTGTCTCCAGACACACAGGCTACTACATGGAGAAAGAGAATATTCTGTCCCTCATAACCATGAGACAACATGAGAAGCAATAGGTCTCACTTGCAGCAGAGGAATTTTGGGAAAGCAATCTGACAGCTATGCCCAGTAATTATCTGGATCCTCCAAGAAGGAGGGCATAGCCCAGGATGGAGAGATGGACTAGATGAAGTCTCTTCCAGCCCTATTTTCTGGGATTCTTAGAAACCCTCTCTGCATTCCTCCATCACAGAGTCATTAATCCCTGCAATGCACAGTACGATGTGGAACAGCATACTATCTCTGATGACTTTAGCCACAGTTGCAGAGGGGGAAAAAGAGTCTTGTCCAATTATCTTGATGTTGGTGTTGTGAAAGTTTCCATAACATGTAATTAAAGGCTGCTTGCTGAAGGGCCAGATGCTCCTTTGTCCTTACCTGAAGAGGAGTGGAGCAGAACCCAGCTTGAGCTGAGCACAGGGGAAAAAAGAGGGAAACAATGCCTCTGCAATGTGGTTTGGCAAAACTGCCACAGAATTGCTGTGTCTTGAGTCCTGGGGGACAGTACTTGAGCAATGCAATATGGTATATTCATCACAGGCAGAGTATAAAAAGCAAGATAAACAGCAAACACAGGCCCCCTGGGAGGTGCCAACCAGGGAACAGTTGTAGTAGCTGTAGAACTGGGGTGTTCTGATCCCGCTTCTCTTACTGGTGCCAAAAGAGAGTACCAAGGGAATCATAGCAGCAGGAAAACCACATCTGCTGCCAGAGAGAGGGCTTGCTGAATTTTATGCAATGAAGTTTCATCTTTTCTGCTGTGCTTGGACATAAGAATTATTAATGTGTGACTCAAATGTGACTCTCATTTATTCAGGGTTTGCTTGCACTACTGCTAGTTCTTAAAAAGCAGCTGTTTCAAATCCATTGGATTTGGGTCTTCTCAAATCATGTGATGTTTTCTATCAGGGGAGTGGGAGTCCTACTGCAGGATTTTCCATAAAAGAAATTAATTTAGAATGCTGGCATTATACATATCATCACTTAATTCACCTGGACAAGCAAACATCTCTGCTATGCTAACAATGACAAACCAGCTCATGCTTTTAAATTATCAGAAAAGAAACTTTAGGTGTTCTTTACCTGCAAAGAGGTTCTACAAGGTCCTTGTCAAGAAAATCATGATCTTTCTTTACTGCAGCAATGTCAATGGGAAACTGGGAGTCTATAAAAGGAGACACAATATTAAGATGACTGCTTGCTATTCAAATGAAAATACAGTCTACACCTACATTGCTTTGCATGTGCTTGCTCACTGAAATCTAGTATGACCAATTTCACTCAGCTCTGGTTCCCTCCCAGCTGTATCTGTGACCCTTTGAGCCACTTTATTTTTTTTTCTTTTAAAGGTATAGTTGAATTTCTAGTGCACCAGAGTGAGAGCAAAATTATTTTATTTTGGCTTAAAAGACCCTCAATTGTTAGCTGTTCATTCTAGTCCCTTGAACAAATGAATGAGATCTGGGAATTAAAACACACTTTCTTTATCCACATGAGCAACAAGGTTCTTCATTCCCATCATAGTCACTTAATGAGTTATTTGCTAGACAGACTTTGCCTAAAACCTGGAAAAGTTCTGTGCTTTTTGCTTTTAATACAGACCCAAATAACTATTATTTCAGACAGGGGGTTACTCAAATAACAGACAAAAAAAAAAACAAAAGAGCTGAATTGTAACTCCTGATACTAGCTACAAAGCCAGAATAGTGTGCTGGAAGCTGACATTTTTAATGTGAAGTGACATGGCTGCAACACATTAGTGGGCTCTGTAATGGTGGACGGGTTCCAGTGCTGTGGCTGCTCTCCAGACTGCTCTGCCATGCTTAGGTACCACAGCAGGATGCTGGGAGACAGGAACTTCAGCCAGCATTTTCAGACGTTAGTGCTTAACACTGACATAATAGATGCCTGTAAAAAGCACCTTGTTTTCAGAGACGCAGACTGTCTAGAGCATATATTGATTGCATGGGAACTGCTGGAGCCCAGCACAGGTTGTTTTTTGGAAAGAACATGCCTTTGAGTTCAGCAGGCAGTAGGCTCTCCTTTCTCTGAGGGAGTCAGTATCTGAGATACTCTGATCAGAAGGCAGACACAAAAGTGCTACTGGCTACCCAGGGACTGTGGTAGATACATATTTATGTCCATTTTGGTCTGGCAGGCTTATTAGTCTTGGTTGGATTTAACAGTGTGCCTGCCTCCTGTGGAGCCACCTGAGCATCTCTGCATGCTGCTCCTGGTACCCAGGCACCTGAGCAGATTGTCAGAGCCATGACGGACTTCAGCTGGCCATCAGAAGCCATGGAGGTGTCCTTGGCATCATGCTCCCCACCACCCTCAGCGTCACACAAGAGCATGGATGGTCTTCAAGCCGGCTCTCTGCAGAGCTGGCTCTGACCTATGAGGTTTCTTGGCCATTGTTCCATGAGTGGAGCCATGCTGCCTCCAATGTGAGCCAACCCTGGAAGGTGTCCAGAGGTGTTTGGCGGAGCTGTGCTTTGGCTAATAAGCCCGAGTGGGCCGGACCTGGCTCCGTGTTTCTGACAGAATATGCATTTTGGGAAACACTAGGATCAGCTGCAGTTTCCTTCTCAGTGTTGAGACAGGGAGAGCAGGAAAACCCAGCTCCACACCCCAAACCACTCCTGAGCACAGCAGCAGCACAATCACTTGCTCTGCCCCTGGGGACACTGCTTCCCCAGACACAAACTTTACAGCTAGGAAGGGGACACCACCATTTGCACTGAGTTAGCACTGAAATATCAGCTTTTCTTACTTTGCAAAAGCGAAGTGCAGCTGACATTATTTACTTTCAGTAACTTCACAGAGTTTTCAATCTTATTTTCAGCAAGATCAAAATTTGCAATAACTTTCAGTGTTTTCAGCTTATTTTAGACACGTTTCAGGAAGTTTTAAAAAAGTAGACTCGTGTTTGGATATTTTGTACTTGTTCTTGTTAACCTTTGAGGTTTACACAAACTATGTCCCTCTTTTTTCTTTTTTTTTTTTTTTTTTTTTTAGCTTCCCATGGCTATGAGGGCAAGAATCTTACTTTTCTTTATGCACTGGTATGACTCCAGCAGCTGAGGCTTTGTGAAGCACCCAGCCATGACCATAACTCAGTTAAATGTAGTGCTGGCTGACTCCGAGCTTTCTTGGCAAGGGCCCAGTGCACTTTCAGTACTGCACAAAGAGGCAAAAAACCTACTTACCCTCATAGAACTGAGCATATTGGGGAAATCCAGCTGCACGTAACCAGTCACACGCTTCCTTTGCTTCGATTTCTGAGCAAAAAGAGAAAAGAGAAATAAGATGACACTTTGTTATTTTGAATTAGAAGTTCTTTTATTACAAGGAAATAACAAAGAGACTTGGTAGTATCTATTTGTTGCTTGAAGAACTGTCATCACTCTGAAGTATTTCTTTATAGCATCAGAAGAGAGTCCCTCAAAGAAATTTGCCTGTCTCCGCAGGACCCTGTGGAGCATATAGCCACTTGGTGAGTGGGATGAAGTGTTAACCATTTCCTCACAGCAGGAGAAGTTGCTTAGCCAGGTTTGTGGTCCTGGGATCTATCCTCCTCCAAGAGCAAGTTGTTGGTGAGAGGTGAAGATGGAGTAGGGTGAAAATGGGGTGACTGGGAGCATGCACTGCATTTTTTTCCTGTTCTGACATTTCTTGTGGAGGGAAATGCCCCATGAAATCTACTGAAAGCTGTGCCAGGAGAACCTCAGTGCAGATGTCATGATACTGCCATCTGAACTCCTTTATGTGGACTCCCTCCATAGTCTATAGAGAGTTACTTTCAAAGGGTGATTCATTTCACCTTAAAGTAGTGTCTGAAATAGGTGGAATAAATCAACTACTGACAATGCTTTTCTCTTGTGACTGCTAAGAGAGGAAGAATAAACAGCTACAGGTATGCCTGCAGAGCTAAATAAAATAGACACAGTAGCTTCAAGCACTGCACCCCAGACTGCTCACTCTTTATTTTAACTCCGCTTCCAGGCCTGTTTTGACTGTTTCAGTTATCTATCAAGACAAATCTTTTCTTGGGAAGGCCAGTACTAAGTAGGGAGAAGAGGAATCAGTTTGTGTCCTCTTGTCCTTACTTCTCTGCTGTTTAGAACTATAGACACAGTTGATGCTGAACTAGGTTTTCTCTTTCAAACAGATTTCACTGGGTAAGATGGATCCTACCCCTATGGAAGACGTGGGGGAATTATCAGCTGGACAAGAGAATATTTTGGGGGTGACAGTAGGATTAGGTGAGCATGAGGGAATGGAAAAATAATCACGTTCAAGTGGGGGACTATTGTAGACCTAAAGCTTTTTGTACAGGGGAGGCAGATCCACGCTGTGCAAATACTAAAGAAGCAGTAAATACATGTCAGGTATGCAAAAACAGAGGATAAATTTCAAAGTGTCTCCAGCAAAACAGACCTTAAGCTCTCCAGTGGTCACACAACAGTTACACAGCCAATCTCTGCAGTGACCAACACATGTTGGCAGGAGGTACCTCAACTTCTACTGAGCTCCATGGGCTCATTTTGGGGAAAGCAGTGTGCTGGGTCCAGCTCTGCCCAGCACCCGCACTGTCTGCATGTGCAGCTGCTCCCAGAGCAACCAGAGGAACAACTGAAAACAGAGGCTCATCCATATAAATGGAAAACCTAGGAAACATGGAAAATCTGGGAAACATCTCCTTGCTGTCCAAATCTAGATCAGGATCTACCACTTGAACAGTTTCAGTTTACAAGATTAAAGTCAAATCATGTATCTGTACCTCTTATACTTGGAAAATATGAAGAAACAGAACATGCAGGTGTTGAAGAAAGTAGACATTTTATGTTGCTTATTAATCAACCTGAGTGAACCAGTCAAGGGTTTTGGAACATTTGTGGTTGTAAAATCCAGACAGCCATAGTACAAAACCCTAAACATAAAGCAAGCAATGGAACTGGAAAAAGATAATCAGGCTCTGTTGCTCTTCCGCATATTCCGCCTTCCATGTGAAAAAAGTTCCAATTGTAAATCAGTTTTCTACTAACATGCGTTTTTATAGACAGGAGATGCTGGCATGAACTTTTGCCTGTGTAATTCTGTTCAGATCACTCATCATACTCTGAATGCCTTTACCCCCTGAAGCTCACTGTAAAATTTGCTCTGAACATACTCTGCAGTATGTGACCCACACACCTTTCTGATCCCCTACATAATGAGTCACACCAGCAAATTTTGTAGCAGAAACCAAAATTTAGAATACAATGTCTATGTATCAAAAGCCTGATTTCCCAAAGATGATTAGACAGCCAGTAATAGCTTTGCAATGCTCGCAATCATCAGCAGTGCTGAAAAGGATTTAGGTCTTAATTTGCTTTGACATTAGCTCGTGTCAAGGCCAAGAAAAGGAGTACGAAAGTACATTCAGTTCTTGTCACTGCACAAAAGAATAAGCAGCTTTCCTAAAACATGGCTCTCACTATTGCACATCTGCGTGCTGAAAGCACATCTCTATTTATGTTTCAGTTAGCCTGAGTATTTCTATTAAATGTCTGGAAAAAGACAAATCTTTATACTTTTTTCTTCTGCTTAATTCAATCTCATGAAACACAGATGAATCAATCCCATTTCAAAATGTATTTTACAACTGAGAACAGCTGCATGTACATTCTAGCTTCATCTGGAAACACAACTGACAGAGGCTGTGGGTGATGGAGAATGCTACCATTTAATGCTCTTATATGCTTATCATATTTCAGTGTTTTTTTGCAGTTGGCTGCTCAGAGGAGCTTGCTGAGGAGTATTACTGCAGCCCAAATGAGATCTAAAAAATCTCAGGTTGCAATGGGTGAGTAATTGCAGGGAATAACCAGGAAAGTATTTCTTACTCTTTTCTGGGGTTATTAGTTTTTTTTGGTGGTTTTGGCTTGTTTGGTTTTGTTGTGTTTGGGTTTTTTTGTATGAAGCTGTTTATAATGCACTGCATTCAGTCAAATACCATTGACTAACTTCTGCCTTCAAAATTTTGACTATATCTCCTCAATGAAGGCATCTATGGAGAGTATTCTCATTTTCTCAATGATTACTTCAGAGTCAGCCTTGAGTAAGATTTGCTAAGCTTCTAGGATACTGGGTCTCAAGACAAGTATCAGTGTCCAGTTCCCTCCCATCTCTCTCTTTTTGTTCTTATTCAGAGGACAGGAGAAGGGGAGAAGGGCAACATGCTGCTGGCACAACCCAAAATATGACTTTACACATACAGGTGTATTTCCACTTGCTAAGGGCACCTGTTCCCACTGTTCCCCTCTTGGTCACTCCTACAGTTTACGTGAAAAGGCACAATCAAGGATTCACCCTTCAGCAGACATCAAAGGTGATTTCTACTATCTTGCCCTGGGCATGTAATCCAAGTTATAGTTCAGAATGCAATACAGATGCTTTTATTACTGGACATTGCAATGTTTGAAAAATAATCTGAGATGCTATGTTTGACCTTCTCTTTCTGTGCGCATATTCTAATATCCATTTTTTCTTACTTGCTAGTTAAACATCAGTTCAGACTTCGAGAAGAAATGTGTACAGCACCAAAAAGACCTCACTGAAGTTGTCAATGAAGGGTTGTAGAAATGCTTTTGGCAGTGTTGGGCCAGTCCTGTTCCCATGTCCAGGCTAACAGAGGGGTCTGATCCCGCCTGCATGAGAAGAGTGATTTTAGAGAGGACATGGCTCAAGGCTGGCAGGAGCCACAGCTCTTTCCAGAAATATGTGAGCCACAACAGACCCACAAGTAGCATCTCCCTTGGCAGGACCAAAAGGCTCCTTGCCACAACACACATGATGATGGGTTTGTCCTTATGCACTACTATTCTGCTCTGCTCTGTTGATGGGAAAAAAAAAATCAGGGATAATTTACCTACTGCTTTCCACTTGCTTGGGCAGCAGTTAACGACAATCATTAGTTATTAAGGCTAGATAATAATTCAGTCACAAATACTGACAAGCATTGCTTTGCCTCACAGAACTTGAATCCTAAGGGTGTTTTTTTCAGTTTTTAGCTAAGCTTGGCAGAAAACAAATTTCTCTTTTCCGTTTCATTTTTCCACTACCGGTGAGTTATAATTGAGATTCACATGCACAAAAGCCCTCCAGCCACATTTCTGGGGATGATCTCCTCATGGCTTCCATATTCCTCTCATCTACCAGCTTTCCCAGGAGGTATGTCCGAAGTCCATTACACACAGATGTTGCTCCTGTTCTTTCTCACATCTTGCCCCAGAGGCCTCCCAGAAGTCACCTTTGCTTCACCAAAACCTTTCAGTGCCCACAGTGACTAAAAGCCTTGTCACACACCTTTTTTATCAGCTAAGACATCTTGTTTTTTCCTCTTTTCCCCCCATGGGATTGTCTCATAATCTTTCCTCCTAGAGTTGTTCCACTGTGTCTTAAATTAATTGTTTATCAGACACTGATATGGCAGCCCAAAGCATATATCGTGCAGTGGAGACTGAAGTGCAAATCTCTGACCCATTTTTAAAATTTATTTAGAGCAAAATGAGGAGACAGGTTCACCCAGGAAATGTGACAGATGTCCAGAGCACTGGGACTTGTCTTTGAGTCCATCTCTACTATTAAGCAAGTTTGAGCTTGTTTCCCACAAACAGTGATCTGGCTATTCTGGAGCTAAAATGGAAATTGCTTGCCATCTTTCCCTCTCTTCCAATACTTTCTCTGGCTCTCCACAAAGTGCTCTGATGGTGCCCAACTTCAGATGAAGACTCTAGCAGCCAGATGCCACCAAAGGGGACATCCTTGCCCCGCTCCCCAATGCCAGCTGGCTCCTTCTCCTTCTTCCTTTTGTGCCATACCAGCTCCTGGATAACCATTCAGAAATCTTGCTCAACCCCCTCAAGCTGGTAGAAAACTAAATCCCCAAAACTGAGAATGGTCTGCTGTTGGATTAGCAAACTGACACAAATCCTCTAAGTGTCCTGTTTAGTCCATATTAGCTCCATTTTAACAAGCCCCCAAAAAACCAAACCACCAGAACAATCCCTTCTCACATGAAAGAGCACAGGACAACTGTCTAAAGTTGTCTGGAGAAAAGTGATCTGTCAAGATAAAATCATGTAAGCAACTGAGATCTCTAGCTATTAGCTCACACCACCATCCACAAATATCAATGCAATGCTACAGTTCTTTCCCTTTTCCTGTCTAGAGATCAGCATTTCATCTTATTTTTGCCTTTCTGTCACTATTCCTCTGTCTCTTCTATCTTCTGTTTTGGTGTTTCTCCCTCTTTTTTTTTATTTTTATTTTTTTTGAGATTCAGATACTCCTTTGCACAATGCAGTGAAAGAAATAGCAAGCATAATTACCCCATCTATTGCGTTTATGGAAACTTTATGTGATAACCTTTATTATTCATCTGTCTGTAATAAATCAATGTTTATGCTCACTTTTTTATTCCCCCTATATTATTCACCACTTAAATCCAATTTAATAGATTCAGATAAAATATCTGGGGGTATTAGAGAAAATTATTAATCAACTAATTGGAAAGGAGTGCATTTTACTGTGCCACATCACTGAGCTCCAGTGTCCATCCCCAGTCAGTCTGCAAAGCAGAAGTCTCACCCTTGCAAGTCTTTGGGAGAAGAGTTAACAGCTTGGTGATAGCTCACAGGTTTGAAGGTGATAAGTCTGGTGTTATTACCCAAAAGTTACATTAACTTTTCCTCCTTCAAGAGGATGAAAACTGTTGGGATGAGAATTTGTGCTGCATCTTCCATAGCAACCACCACCTGGAATTTTAGGGTCAGTCTGGAGGCTCAGCTCATCCCGTGGTTGAATAAAATCTTTTACTCTCAGGAGCTGCTGTGGACCTCTGCGAGAGGTAAACCAGAGAATACTTCTGGGGAGGAAACACTGATCATGTCTTAGACCTGAGGCATGCTCAAGGCACCTGTAGACACTGTGTGGGAGAGCTTCAGCCTTGTCTCACTGGTCCTGGTGTATGAACCTTTCAAGTCACCAACAAGCAATGTCACCGCCCTGATATCTTCCCAGAAGAGCACTCATAAGGAAAGATGGGATCTTTAGGAAAGTTCAGTTCAGGTTGAGGCTGTTTGAGAACAGTTCCAGTGCATTTCAGCTTCTTCTTGCAGCCCAGTCTGAGATAGTTTAATGTCTGCCATTACTGTCCTGCCCCTATATCTCACAGTTTTTAGGATACTTTTCTGGGTAACTCCTTAATCACCATCTACATCATTTACAGATAGTGATTAAAAGCACTTCAGAAGTACATGAGCAGGTTAGAGGTAAGGATGGTGGGAAATAGGTGCTTGACTCTTTTATCTGGCTGTAAAAAGATGACTACATCACTTCTCTGTTACTAATACCCTTAGAAATCTGTCCTGGACAGCCCAAATTCCAAATTTCTAATACTTAAATGCATCACTCTACCATTACTCAGCTACTAAAGGCTGATAGGTTTCCACTGAATGGCATTTGCAAAGCTTCTTCAGAGATAAGAAATTAGATTATATGTAGGGCATAAAGGTGCTAAATTGGAAATAACAGAAACATATTTGTAAATACGAGAAAAGACTTTGTATACATTTCTGTGCAAATGATATTAGTGTCTCTTAAGTTAATTAGTTTTTTACCATAATTTTTTGAGAACTTGATTTCTGGGAATGATTTTAGGTAAAGGTCTAATGGTTTACTCCATTCTCTTTCACTCCGGAGGACTTTTCCAGAATAATTCCAATAATAACACAACAGCAATTGTACCATGCAGCCATAAAATTACATTTTATAATACAAATATATAATAAATAAAATGAACCATAAGCACACAATGAATTTATATGCTTTTACTACACTATGATGCATAGTCTTCGATAAATCCAGATAATAAGGTTTTCAAAAGTGGAAATTAATTGGAATTATTTTATATCATGCCACATAGTTACTATTAGAAACAAGGCTATGTTTTGCAAGGAAGGAACAAATAAAACTGTCAAAGTGTTATTTTAATAGTCCTTAACCTTTCGTGGAATATTGTGGTACTAGTAATAATACAATAAAATATGGACCCTTTAAATTACTGTAGTTGAATATAATTCAAATGTCAGTAGAAAAAGATCCTTTCAAACTGATGAGTAGTTTCTTTATGCGTAATTCTTTACACTTGGTGAATAATAGTCAGATGATGTCCATTCATGCTCTGACTTCTAAGAAAGTGAGAAGCATGATTATTTATGGGGATGAAAAAAAAATCTCATATGCTGAGAGATTAAAAGATTGGACTGTTTACCTTGGAGAGCAGATGAATAAGGAAGGGTTATGATAAAAGGGTGTAAAATTGGGGTAATACAAAAAGAGGAAATCGGGAATTTTGATTCACTCTACACACAGTACAAGGACAAGGAAAATAATAAAAAGGAAGAAATGCAAAAGGAAGGCAATCTGAACTGATAGAGGATTTTTTAAAAATACAATCTATAACATCAATTACCAAAGGACACTGGGATCAGGAGATGGGGGTGCTCAAAACTGAGCTGGTGTCTTATCTGACTACTCACTACTACCACCACAGATTTGGAAAATAACTCCAGAATGGAATAAATAAAACTGAACTAAAGACAGTGTTATGAGAATACTTTTTCTCAGTTAGATGACCCCATATACAGCTCTTCCTTCTCAGCTACTGACATTTCTATTACTCAGACATAGTCTATGACTATATAAAATGTTTATTTCAATGACCACAATGATTCTTTTGTTTTTTACTACAATCAAATTCTGCACAGCCCAGCTGGGAGACTTCTTGTCAGTCTTTTATCTTGAGCAAGGCTGCATTTCCCAAGGAGAAAGGTGTGTTTTCCAGCAAGGAGTTAGGAACCTAAGTCCCCCTTGGGTGAAAGGATTATACTAGGAAAGGATTATGAATTCCTTTCCCAAATTAATGGAATGCTGGTAAAACTGGTAGACCTGAAATTTATAGCAGGTTCATCAGGCACTGGGAACAGGGTCTGTATTAATATTTTTTACATGTTGATATCATCAGAACTAGGTATACAACACAATGAGCTCCCTCATGCTAATAACAAGAAGGTGGCTATGCAAATTGCAACAGGGAAATCACAGTTTGCAGTGTGGGAGAGACTTTGGTGCCACGCACTACACTCCACACGCTCTTTAAGCTGAGAGGTGACTCGCAGGGGCCATCGAAGCAGCCAGCACACGAAGCCAGCAGGGATGCAGGAACACAACAAAGACCTTAGGAGTAAGAAATATTTTGAGTGAATCCCAGTTCAGAGTAATTAGCCAGCTTGCCAGGCAAGCATCACTGTTCCTACAAGTCTAGCACGAAATCAACTCCCTAGGGAATTCTCCCATTATGCAGAGTTCCAAGGAACTCCCTCTGGTACAGGGTGTACGGCACACTCAGGCACCTAGCCATAAGAGTGGAATGAGATTTGGATACCAAGTTGTCTTAACATTTGAAAGTTTCAGACATAACATTAATAACATTGCAAAGATGTTTAATAAAACCAACTAATGCTGCAAATCTCATCCATGTTATATGGCTCAGTTATGTGATAAAAACAAGAAATCCAGGCCTTCAAGTGTCCGCTTGAGATTTTTTATTCCTCCTTATTATCATAATTTCTATTTAATACTGGTTTCGCTTTCTCCTTTTCTTTCCATGTCTTCCACTCTGAAGTCACTCAAAACCAACTCTCTTCCATTCGTTTCTTTGACATCTCTGCTACCCACTGTTCCACATGTCCACTTAGTTTATACAACCTTGCTCCATGCAAGGATGTTTCCCATTGTTTAGCCATGTTCCTTTCAAATTCCTGAAACAGAATTTTCAATCCCTCCTAACCCAAAAAATCCCTCCCTATCTTCAAGCATCCCTTTGAAAACATTTTTCTTCTTAGCTTACAACTGATTCGTAAAATGCAGCACTTTGTGTTGACACTAATAAAACAATAGCTTGCAACCCACATCTCATCTTGAGGCACTTTAAACCATTATAAAAACTGAAGAGAAAGTCATATATAGGGATCGCTTCATCCCTGGGTGAAATGCAGCTGCATTTGGATGAAATGTGGCAGCTGCACAAAAGAACGCTCCAGCAGTTTATGACAAGAAACAAGGAGAATACTTTATCCAGCTGCAACTACTAACAGGATTTATGAGATAGATAACATTCACATAGTATATATATATATATTGGGAGCTGACAAGGACATCAGGCTCTCCTCCATTTAGTCTTGGGAAAAATACTCTGGTATTGCTAACGGACAGAAGTGATTAAGAGCTTGGTTCCCTTCACATCCTCCTTCTCCATTAGGATTTATATTCCTTTTCTTGCCTTCTGACAGCCCCCATGAGTCTTGGCTTAGTATAGAATTGGAGGACAGAGTACCACCCATCCATTCTTCAGTACCATGCTGACTTTCCCAGCTATTTGGCCTGTCACTCAAAAGCTGAGAACTGCTGACTTGAGAATTTACAGAACTTTGGTACATGAACACTGTATGTCCACTGAAAAATATGTTTGGATAAAGATCTGGAAAATGTGAGTCTTTAAGGACTCTAGTGTAAAATATATGGTAATTTTTAATGTGGAAGAATTATCAAACAGGTAGAGAAGAGGTAACAATCTCACCCCTTAGGATCTATTTCAAAACTTCTGATGACTCTGAGTCACTATGGACAAATTTTGAAAATAGGCTCTTATTTTACAATTGTTTGGCTTCAGGTTCTCAAGAGATCTAGGTGGCATCTAAACTTCTACATATTATGGCTTGAAGACTAAAACAGCTTCTGAGCTCAAACTGAAAAGGGACATGCTGCATCCAGCTGGTACTTAGAAAACCTCCAAGTGTACACTTACTTGCCAATCAGATGTGCTATAAAGCAATTTTTGCAACCCACCATTGATAGTTCAATAGCTAGTGGATATTATGAAAAAGCAGTCATTGAACCATGGTAGTTATATGTACCTACTCATGTTGTATGTTCCTGTTCAGCCTCGGGAAGAGACCAGTCTCGGAATCTCATCTATGAGTATAAATACCTGAAGGGAGGGTGCAAAGAAGACAGAACCAGGATGTTCTCAGTGGTGACCCGTGACAAGCAATGGGCACCCACTGAAACACAGAAACACTTTTCTGAACATCATTAAACACTTTTCCCTGTAAGGGTGACTGAGCACGAGTACATGTTGCTCAGGGAGGTGGTGGAGGCTTCATCCTTGCAGATATTCAAAAGCCATCTGGACACAGTTCTAGGCAGTTGGCTGCAGGTGGCCTTGCTTGAGCAGGGGGGTTAGACAAGATGACCTCCAGATGTGCCTTACTACCTCAACCACTCTGTGATTCTGTGACTATTTCCGGAAATGTGTAAAAATAACCCTGAACTGACCCAACAGTAAGAAAGAAAATATCTCCATCAGCAACGTCATATTTTTCTTAGCAGAGAATTTCAGCTTCCTTACTGTAAGCTCCTCTACAGCCCTTTTCATCTTGAGAAAAACTAGTACTATTGATTTTAGGACCCAGAGAGTCATGGGAAGGGCAAGCATAACACCAGGGAGAGGAGTAGATAATAGGAAGTATATATATATCAATTCCAATTGTACCACTACTGGAAACTTGCCATAACATTATACTTGGAATTATAAGTGTTATTATCTTTGCAGCTGGGCTAACTCTTTGATTAGATTGCTAATACTTTAATCACTAGAGCAGTAAATTCTTCAGTCTGTACACAAAGTATGTTTCTTCACTGCACATAAATTGCACAAGGTGTTTTGTCTGGTACTCTGCCCTTGAGATCTGGTTTGAATTTGGATGCAGCAGATGGACTCCACTACATGCAGCTTGTAGCTACCCCCTGTCCTTGCAAGGTTTTGAAAAATGTCATCTCTTGCAAGGCAGGGGAGATTTGAGACAGCCTGAACTCAAGCAGCATACAAGATGCACAAGGTCTCTGGAGTGGCCTGACATTCAGAGGGTTCCCAAGAGGATGTAGTGCTGGTCTGAGCATTAGTTGCAGTTCTCATGGGTACTCATAACTCCAATTAAAGACAGAGATTCAGTGTCTCTGGAAGTCAGGGTTTTCAAGCTCAGTGTCCTAAACTGGAGGTCAAGTTTCAGACTTCAATGCCTTGCTTAGATTTTCCATAATACCCAATGTGGTTTGCATGTGTGCGGTACTGAAATTAATTGGTCAGACAGTAATTGGAGCTCGTCAGATGAAAGGTGAATGGAATGCAGGAGAATGCTTCACATTTTAATTTGAGTGAAAACATAAACAATACCCCAAAAGATAGATGCTGTCATCATAAACTTTCTCTCTGAATTATGCAGATAGGTAGAACAAAACCTAATTCCTTATCAACATATTAATTATTCTTTGATTATGCCCTTCATGTTCTGTAGATGTTCAAATTACATGTGGGCAATCAGATATATATCAGAGAAACTCTACCCATCTGAGGTGGTCTTCATGCTGTGAATTTATATTAAATGCTGAACATTAATATGAAAGTAACTCTCCTTGGAGATAATACTTTGATGTGTTAATAAAAAGACTTCTCAGTTCTTGTTTATCATAAATCAAGATTAAAACACTTTCTTTTGGAGTTCTGGGTGAGATGAGTAATTTGTAGTGCAAGAAACGTTGATAAGATACAGCACATACAGCAGAGCTCAAATATTGAAGACTGAGTTTCAAATCCATGGTTTGTGCACAATGAATGCAATGCAAAGTGCTGAGCTCCCACCTGGAATTATCAGTGTTATCTGCCATTATCAGCTGATCAACACTCCAAGCAGATCTGTCTTTAGATCCCACTGTTTCCTTATTAGCTCTTTTCATGAAAGGGCCTACTGAGAAACATGTCCTGTGTATTTCTTATGAAAAAATTGAACCCTGAACAGCCGAATGTCACTTAGTCACACATTTTGTAAGAAGTTGTCATCTACATACATTCCAGCAACAAGAGGGATGACATTATCCTGAAAGTACAGGCAAGAGCTGTACCTACAGACCCAGATGTCTTTTTTTTTTAATTCACAACCATGTCGTAATTATTATCATTGAAGTATATCAACATTATTAAAATTTCATCATGCCTCGAGACCATAGTGAAAAATCATTTATAAAATGAAGGTTAAAATTATGTGTGGATAGCTACTATTTTATTATTATTATTTCTGAGAGGATCAAACACCCATATCTGTTCAATGTTTTTATCCAGCTGCTGTTTACTACAAGAACATTATTAATGAGAGCTGCCAGGATGTCTTTTATGACTGTATGAAGAAATGAGAAATCAGCAAATCATTGCTAAACACAAATTATTATTTTCTTTAACTGGATATTCTGAACCTGATCTATCTTCCTTTCTGGAGTAGAATTGATTGATCCTATGTCAGTGTCCGATGGGATGTGATAAACTGGTTGTACCATGAGCAGGATTGGGACAGATGACCTCCATTGTTTGATGGTTCCACTACTTTTAAAGATTGTTTAACACACAGAAGAAATAGCATGTACTTCTGTAAAGATGTTATTGTGAACTAAATTTTACCCTTTGCTTTGACTATGCAGTGCTGTAAGAACAATGGAGTCACATTAATGTGTGTTTTAGCATGATCTAGTCCAGAGCCACTAATTACATGGCTGTGTGCTGATCCTTGTAGAGCCATGAGAAACAACAAAGAGATTAAAGGAAACAATTACTCACTTACCAAAAAAAAAAAAAAAATCTTTCCTCACTGTTTTCACAAAAGCACCCATTTTTATGAAAGTGCCTTCCAAACACTTTTCTCCAATATGTAAACAGTACTAAACGTGGGAAAATCAAATTAAAGGTTCTTTTCTACAGAGCAGTGGAGCTACTGTTCAGACAGCTGTTCAGTTTCCATCATCTGTCACATGATGGAAATTGTATTTAATTTTACTGAATAGATACAGATAACTTTCAGTATCAAAGTGCTGAATTCAAAGGCCAGAATTTTAAGGCTATTTACATTTATGAACTGGTAGGGTGCAGATCATAAAAGATGTTCAAAGCATTTAACTCTCATTTGTCTTCTCAAGCACCTTTGATTCTGATTCACCCAGTCCTGCCTTCTACTACGAGGTGGCTGCAGACCATTTTCTGTGCACTCTGGCACATAAACATCTAAATGTTTTTTGAAAACTCAAAGGGAGGATACAGAGCCAACAGTTTCACCAATGAACTGAAATGTTTTAGATATGTGAACTAACAGAATTCCATGATTTTTCTTCACACAATTCATTAGAATGTTTTGTTTATTCCCCTTTAGAATGAAAGCTGTAGTCCATATGGTGATAGAGCAACACACAGAAAACAGGCTAAAGTAATTCCTACATGATAGCTGTACATAAACATATATTCATTCCTACTGGAGGGAGGAAGGAACAGAACTCTTTGCTGTGTTGGTATAGTTATTATTTTTAGCCTTTTGGCTGAAGCCTCTAGTTTCCTTTCCATACATTTTTAAATAGAAGGTTGGGGGGGGTTTATGTGCTCCTTCAAGTAGAGAACAGACTTTTAATGTAGTGAAAATACTGGTTTTCTGTTGTGCAGCTCACCTAGGTCTGTTTCCATCTAATAAAGCCATTGTACAAAATAACTGTTTCCTATAACACAAAATTCTGCTATGGCAGAAGTAATACTGGATATCCACAGTACTGACACTTCTAATTTCCTTACCCTTGTTATACCACAGATCAAATGGAAGCCAGTTTCTTAGGAACTCTGTAATTACTTGACATTGATCATTGCCAGCAATACAGCAAAGTTAGCAAAGAACTAATTAGCACACCACCCAAGACTAACAACACTCTACACTTTTTTTTACTGTTGTTTTTAGCTAAAAGCAGGAAAGGCATAAATTGTTCTTTTATCAAATAGCATGAAAGACCTTAGATAGGTTAGATGTTTGCAGTCATCACTCTAGAAAGCTGGACTCTGGCCTCCAGCTACATGGCATATATTACCCTGAATGAAGATAACAGGAAGGCTGGAGACCTACCAGTGCTTGTTCCCTGCTGGTACCGGAGAGTGGATTTGTGGGGTACACACTGAGAGACACCAAAGCTACTGATGGAAGCACAAGCCTCATACTTTCATGTCAATGCCTCTTGCTGGATAGCAGGAGGGAAGACAGAAGGACTGGCTCTGCAAATGTCAGTGAAATACAGACCCTGTCACTTTTTAACTTGCTGGATGAATTTCAACTATTTCTTATCATCTCGTAGTTGATGGGAAGTCAGTTGGACAATTACAGTTGCCATCTCATGGATGGAGTCCCTTTGCTCTGACTGCTGGAGAGCACATTCCCACTCGTCTGAATCATTACATGCCTGACTGTGGGCAAAGATGGTTTGGTCTCTAGACAGTGCTAGCAGCTAGATGTTTGGAAAGTAAGTGACTAATCCTTTGCTCAGCTAAACTTCTGGTGGGAAATGAGACACATCACTTAACACTTACACTTAAGTTTGAAAAGGGAAAAATTATTCTTCCCTCTTTGAAGCAAAATTGTGAGACTCTATATGTTAAAGTGTGTACTATGCTCAAAATATGCTCAAAGTCCACAAGGGCCACATAGTTAGCTTGCATGAGGTGGTTGTCCTTCCTCTACAACTCCAACAAATAGTTAGCTTCTCAAACTAGAGAGATTATCCTACAAGGAATTTAATCCAGGCCTTTGCTGATCTCTAAACTTACTTATTTTAGAGCAGCATCTGCCCATAGACAAACACAAGACACTTGCCTTTACAGCAAATATTTCCCACTTGGAGTTAAAAGTTATCTTAAGCCATGACCTGATTCTGGATCAATTAGAGAGCATTCACCAGGAGATCAATGAATGTAACTAAACACTATAGTTTAAGGTCAGTTTAGTCCAAGAGAGAGGCTAGTGAAGTAAAAATAAACAAATAAAGATCACGGGTTTTTACAAAAACCAAGAAGAGTGTTGAAGTACGTACTTGAAATATTTGCTCTGAACTCCGCAGTGCGGCTGGCACAACACTGCTTTAACACTTGGTGCCTGTTCAACGTGCGCTACGTGGATGCACCGAGGTCTGCATACATACACTTGCCAAGCAGAATGACAGAGGTAATACGACTATTTTTGAAAAACTAAGTGTTTATGGCTTGCTCGGTTTCGGAGTATGTTTCATAATCTTCAATAGTCACACTGTGTCACACTGGGCTTGCAACACATTCCCTCTGAACAGAAGCTGCTTTGTGCTCACCACTGAAGAAGCATGTGCTGTGTGACTGCCATACTGTATTTTGGCAGTGGCTGTTAGAAGTAAATTTACAGAGGATTAAGGAGATGGAAGGCAGCATGCCTCGCACTGTAATGCTGCAAAGCATTAAACTACACTGTTTAAAGAAGAGATGAGAGATGGCTGCTGTTCCAAATCTTGAGGCCTGAGGTTCAGCTTGTTTTGACCAAATTTCCATTTGGTCTTTGAGAAGACTCTAAACAACAGCAGCTGCCCTTGCCCAGAAGGGGTGTGTGAGGACACCTCCCTCCTTTGGACGTCACCTCCAGTGCAAGGTGGGAGCCGTCTGCAGGGGCACAGGGCCACTCAAACCTGCTCCAGCGGGAAGCTCCTGCCAGCTGGTGTGCTGCCTCTGAAATCAGCTCGGGGCCCTTCCCCCTCTCCAGATGTGCTCCATGAAGAGCCAGATCCAGGGCCTGCTCTGGCTTTATGTCCCCTCAAGGCCAGGAGAATGAAAATATGCGCTGAGGACATGAGAGATTTTTGGCTGTCTGGAGCTAAAGTAATGGGATATGCAGATAAACACAAAGATTGAAAATTAGTTGTGTATACTTTGAAGGAAATGGCAAAGTACTTTATTTTCCAAGTATATTCTTTTTCTAGACTTGACCTTGGTCTGCACTTTTAAGAATCTGACATTTTTTGATGGTTTATTTCACTTTCAGATTTTGGCAGGGTCTAGCCTCAGATATGCCAGAAGTATGATAAGTTATTCTCCAGACAGAAACAGAAGCAGAAAGCAGGCAGTTACCTACAAAAGATGGTCTCTCCTACAGATTTCACCATAAAAGATGCCTGGCTCAGTTTTCGAATGGAGAAGCCTAAATCTGACAATGAGATCTCATCAAAATGGTAGTTAAAGGTTTTAAATAACTGCCTTAGAGCCCATGTGTTGCTTTGAAACTTCTAGTTAAAACTAAAGACACAAAAAGGTATTTTGATTTAGGAGGTAGGCTATATTTTGTAGTGTTATTTTACCCTATAACTGTAGTCAGAAGCCCAGGGCCCATAGTATTCTGTGGCCACCGCATTATGCTCTGAAAGCTTACTACTAAGGAATCACATTGGTATACTGAAAATAGCTGTTCCATATTTTCTGGTACAGCTTCATCTTTAAGGACAAACTATAACTCGAACAAATCAGCTTGGACATCACTGCTTTACCTGCACTGGAGGATGTTCAGGGAAGGCAACACTGACAGAAGGTGAAAATTATAACTAGGATGCTCCATTGTCTGACTCTGATTTTGGGAACAGAACTGGGGCTTTTGTTAATCTTTCTGTAACTCCAAGCTAAAGCCAACTTGAGGCTTCTAAAAGTAGCCTCAAAATTGAGACTACAAGGCTATTAGTTGTTGAATGTATTTCAAAGCCTTTCTTTTTCATTGTTTACTGATCTGGCCTTTCCTCATAAGGGGTAGAAAAACATAATGAATGCTAATCACCTGCAAGCTTGAATCCCCCTGGAAAGAACTTTTTTCAGGAAAATGTTATTGTGGTGAGAACTTTCAGGGAGTGTTGGGGTTTTAAAGTTTCTCATGATGTTTTGCATTTTTCTTCTAAATGAACAGGAAAAAACTCATCTGGCTCTCATTTGAATTCTCAATAGACTTTAGAAAGGAAATTCCAACCAGAACTGTATTCCTACACCTAAAATCTACATGGGAATGATGCTGCATGCTTGTCTTAAACCAACAACAGCCAAAGGAATCAGAGCTAACGTGGGGTCATCAGAATACCTGCTTGTTCCACACAACAGTAAGGGTCTCAGCAGAGGGCTGGTTTACAATCCAGGCTTCACTGGAACGTACCAGAGCTTAGCATTAAGCATGTGCTTAAATATCTAGCTGACCTGACTTCATAGCAGCCATTCTGTCATCCATGCAGAATATTTATTTACATAAAGGACAGTAATCACCTCACCTATTTGCAACTGCATTGGAACTATTAATCCTAGGTGCTACTGAAAGCTAGGCAGAGAAAGAGGTACTTCCATTAAAATATTTATCTTATCTAAAAGTTAATGTCTGAAAGAGGTAAAATGGCTTGTGCCCAGAAAGTGCTCATTCTTCTCTATGGACTATACAGAGAATTTGGGAAGAGCAGGCATATAAAGCTAGAGAAATTTCCAGTGAGATTCTTCTTTGAGGCATCTCCTGTTACTATACTGTGTGACTTAAGGTATCTAATTTCACTTTTTTGCACCTGATATTCTCCGTTTGCAGGGATGGCATAATGATCTGTATCCATATTTGCAAAGGCATTTGAGATTTATATAGGAATATTTATATATTCCTATGTAGGTGCTCAGTGTTTACCACAAAGAGCATGTATTTCCCACACAAAGCATGTCACTGAACTAGTTACTTGACCTCAAAATCCACTAATCTGAAACACAAACAATGAAGTACTTATGTTGTTCACCCCCTAATCACCACAGTGCCTTATTCATCAATTCACCTGCTGCTTTCCATAGGATACATGTATACCTCACCAGAATTAAGTTACACTTATCAAAATTCTCCCCTACCCCAGCTGGTACTATACATTCTTGGTATTCAGGTTTTCTTAAGTGTTTTATAAGATGAAGTATCTCAAACTTATA
>JAYRBT010000001.1:48810429-48835025 GCA_036023395.1 Myiotriccus ornatus
ACCCCAGCTGGTACTATACATTCTTGGTATTCAGGTTTTCTTAAGTGTTTTATAAGATGAAGTATCTCAAACTTATAAACAGTACTTCCAAGTTTTAGAATTTGCCAGATTTTTATTTTTCCCTAAAAATGTGTGCTGCTGCTGAGCAAAGATGCTACCTCAAAGTACAGAGTTGGTTCTAAGTTAAAGTCACATTGAGGGCAGGTCTTCCCAGATAGATGGGTAGGCATCTTCACTTTCCATCTCCTTAAGAACCTTGTTCCTAGCTCTCCTTAGACATAAAAAGTGAATGGATTGCCCAGTGCACAACAGAGACTACCATACGAACGTGATCCTGGAAGGGCCTCACCAGAGGACTCTTGTAATTGATGTGAAGACAATGAAACTGATTGGTGGACACATCACTCAGCACCGTGCTTGCTGTACCAGTTTCCTAGAACTGTTGTTGATTGCCTTCTTTCCCAAGCTTTTCTTCTCTCTCAGCTTAGAAACTCTGGAAAGAAACTTGCAATAGCAATTTGTTTGTGACAAATGCCTGTTTGGCATGCTGTGCGGCACTCTTTCACAAATAAAGAGGGAACACGATGTAACACCACAGCAGCAGATTTAACTAAGATCCAATTGTATTTGGTGCCATCTGAATGTGAGAAGAATGTTCCCTTAAATGAAAAATGTTCAACAGAAAAACAAGTTCACCCTTCACAAGTAATGAACCACAACATAGGACAATACATCATCTTTGACTTATGACTTCATTGGTAAGAAATTGGCCTAGCATTCTTCCTCCAACAGGCAGCTGTGCTCTCTGTTATATTGTTCCTTCGGCATAGCTCTGAATTTTGGGTGTCTTTTAGAGCTAGTATGAAGCCACTCGTTGCTAGGAAGTGGTAGCCTGTCCGAAATTGACTCTCTCAAGAACCACCAGGGTTAGGATGGGGGGACGCTACTGGCTCTTGATTTAGATTATGAAATTTCAAGCAATTAGAACAAATAGTTCATATTTCAAGGTGTAATTCATGAGTTCAACTGTCTCGCTTTTCCTGAGTTCCTCACCCCAAAAGCTCAGTGATAGCTTGAGTAAATCCTTTGACTTGTAACACAGAGTCACCTAAAAAATTAATGATGATTTCTTTTCCCAAAAGACTTAAGGACAAACACATTTCCAACATCAGGGCCTCTGAAGAGGAAATACCTTAGGGAGAATATTATTATTAGGTGACAATGAGCAAATGCTTAAGCAGGAGTGATTGAAGTAGACTGAGTACCCAAAGGATTTAATGAGCAGCTTGAAGGAGTTGATGACCTGAGGCTATGCCTCAGGTCATTAAACCTCAAATGGTTATTATTCCCTAGAAAATGCTTTCTGTCAAGGTCATTAGTGCTATTACACAGTGGAAATTGAGGGTGTATCGAGAAAGTAGCATATAGTATGTTTGCAGGAGAAATAATCTCAGGGAGCATGGGCAGGTCATTTCCAGAGGATGCTGCAGTGTCCACAAGCCACTCTGCAACATTTCTAAGCAGAGTTGCACCTTCGCAGTGTTACTACAGGAACTTTATCATGCACTGAGCACTTAAATTAGCAGTTTGGCATTAACTCCAAGGGATAACATTAGCTGAAGCCCCTCCTGCTTAGCATATGTTTTTATGCTGGAGTCCTGCCCTACTGCTCTCTCTTTTTAGAATAAAACAAGGAAATCTGATTCAACTGCTGTGTTCACTGGTGACCATGGCATTTGATTGAAGGCTGAAACTGTACATGTGTTAGGATCACTACCCTTTTCTGAGAGTTTTCTAGGATAAAAGTCTCACTGCACCTCACTGCCTTCAAGCAGAAATACCTGGAACCAGAACAAATATATCCACTGGTGCCTGTGGGATTAAGGCCAATTGATTCACCAGCAGGCAGGGAAGGACTGTAGGTGGTGAGGTCTCAGTCTGGGGTTTTCTTCCTAGACTCCATCTCTGCATGGGGCACCTTGTGAACAAAGTCTCAGCTTCACAGTCATTGCTATCACCTTCCCATTAAGTATGGAAAGAGTTGGTGCATGAATCCTGTGACATTTAATAAATGGGGTCTAGAGTCAAATAGTTATTTGGTGTGTTTTGTGTAGCTAATTTTGAATTATGTTTATTTACAAGGGACATGGAGATCTTTGGGTTTGCCACTATTATATTATAATGATCAGTGCTTGACTTTTAAGGCAACGCAACAGATTGCAACCACCTAAATCTGTTCCTTCTGCTCTAAACAAAGTAGGAAAAACAGAAAATGGTTACATAGTAGGATCATTTTGATTACATCCCTGAGGATGATTTAGCATCCCAATTATGCAGCTGTCCAAATTAAGAGGAGAAATCTTTCTTTATTAAAGACCCTGAGGCGATTTAGAAAGCAACAGTACATTATACTAAATAAAGAGAAAGAACAAAAGGACATCATGATCTATTTAATTCTTCTGACAATGTCTGCATTAAATGATCAATGCTTAAACATGCATTGATATTAACTGTTTCATTAAGTGTCCTCACATTCATCAGCATCAGCTAATGCATCTTTCACTAAATGGAATTTATGCAAATGTTATTTCAATCACATGCTTCTACATAGGTGTCAGGAACACACTCATCTGTGGGGATCTGGAGGGCAAATTCACTGTTATATTTTTGTCTGATTGGTTTCCTGAAAGATAATCATTGAATGAAACTGGTAAATTACTGGAGTACAGAAAAATACTTTATATAATGATACTAAATAAAAACACCCTTGTAGGATATGACTACATGTTTTTTTGCATATATTTGGGTCCTTATTTTGTCAAGCATATCATAAACATGTTTGGGCACTGATGCTGTAAGAAATGAAATTACACTTTTAAAATATAAAAAGTGAAGTTTCACTTTAAAAATAAAAATATAGCTGAATATTTGTAGAAGGAAACTTTGGCTTAATTTGTATGTTAGACACCATTCCAAATACCAAAAAAAACCCTACATACATGTCACAGTAAAGAAAATTTTATTTGTCAGTACTGGCTTAGACACGGCTGTGAAGCTATAAGTCAGATTAAAATAAGTATTTGGACACTAAATTATTTTTGGACTTGGAAAATTCCACTAATGCTATATTATTATAGACGTAGATCCCTGTAACCTAGATCGCAATCAAGCAATACATGTAAAGTCATTTTCTTCTGAAGAAAAGATGAATTTCAGTTCCTGCTGTAAGGAGTCCAATGTGCAGTTACATGCTGTCTCGTCTAAGATTGTTTTCCTGATCAAGATTTTCAACATATTTTTGTCACAGAAATCACTGCACCTAAACATATCTAACATTTATTTCCTTCCTTGCTTTGCTGGATTGTGCCATAACGCATACATTGAACTACTTACATAAGAAGCAGATTTGAAAAAGAACCACAAATCCTTTATCACTCCTGTATTTTCAACAAAATAGAAAATTTCATATTGCTGGGCTTCTTTCCCCTCTTATTTTCACAATCCTCTCCAACTGTGTTTTTGATTGTCTTGGTTGCCTATCCCCCTAGTGCTCAGCATATTTCAGTGAATCTCTGTGAAATTTCATTCCTCCATGTGCTCTGTCACTGAATTTAGGAAAATGCTGAGCTCCACTGCCTGTGAAAGCAGTCACATTTTCTTCAGTGGATCTTGTGCAAACACAGAGTAAAGAATAACTTCACAATACCACGATCTGACTCATATACTGGGACTGATAATAAGTGTAGCTACATCCCATAAAATGACCACTTAACTAACTAACTAACTAACTAACTAACTAACTAACTAACTAACTAACTTGACTGGGCTTTTTCTCCTCCCAAGAACGACCATGCTCATTTTTATCTTAAAAGGACTTAATCTACAAAATTTTGAAATAAACCACAGAAGATAAGGCCTGAGTGGAGAGTGAAAGTTCATCTAATCCACTCTCTGCAAAACCTGCAGGACTAATATTTACTCTCCTTTAGAAGAATCCTGGATTCAGGCAACTTCTGAGGTACACCTGACTAAACAGGTTGCTTTGGTCTCAAACCAGCTAGGTGACAAATTTACAACTCTTGCTGAAGTAGATGTTTCGATGATACAGTTCCAGCTCTGTTCTCAAGTGGAGACATTAACTTGAGCCCTGTGAGGCTGGAATGCAGTGCCTACTTTTTCAGCCCTTGCATTTAACTACCTCTGGATTGCCACACTTGTAGCTATTCAGCAAAAACTCAGTAAACTTCTCTCCTTTTCCTGCAAACAGTATCTTATACTCTTGCCATGCTGGCATCTCAGCATTATTTACATCCCTGCTTAAAGAAATGGTACTATTTCATGCAATGCTGCTTTCCATGGTGTGTAAGGGGTGCTGGATGGTAACCTCAGCTAGAGCCCAGATTAGTTAACACTCACTTCTTCCGAATATGGAAGAGCAGATCCCTCCAACTATCACAGATTTATTTGGATCAGAGGTCTACAGAACTATGAGTTTCAGAGGGCAGAAGAGTGGATTCCAGGAAAGCAAACCACCAGTGAATGAAAAGCTAATGAAAAGCTAAGAATACATTTGTGCGAAGCATAGAAGAGGGAATTGCCAATTCCTCAAATAACATTGCTTAACAGTATCCTGTTGGGGTGAAACTGTGTAACTGCAGTGCCTATGAGTAACTGTGAGTACTTCGGTCATGAGAAAGTGATGGATTATCATGAAAGTCTACTCTCAAGAGAGAAATATTTGTGTCAGGCAAATACCGATCTTCTAAATAGCCCACAGTTATCCTGTATAGGGCACAATGAACAAAAAGTGTGTCTGACCAGCCAAGAGTCTGTTTTTTCAAATAAAGAAATTCCCTCAATTATAATCTTTTTGATAAATACCTCTCCAAAACAGTATTTCACAAAATATGAACATTTACATCAAACACCAGACACTTTCACTACTAATAAATAACCTAAAGAGTACATTCCTATTTAGTATGAGTAAAAACATCGGAATTTAGCTCTAAAAGCTTTTTTTTGTATACAAAGCCTTGTGAACACATCACAGATAATGATGACTCCTTTGCTACTGTGAAGAAAAATGTTCAAATATATACTTACTTATTTATAACTGTTCGAAAAGATTGACAGGATTTGAAGAACAAAATCTCTCTATGTTTAACCAAGTCTCTACATTTAGCTGGTGTCTCTGCAATGTTCATCACACATAAAGTAGAAAAGAAGGATTAATTAGTATTACCTTGCTATAAAATTATTTTCATCAATCTCAGAGCCTGAGCACTAACACTCCCTGATGACCTCCTAAAGCATCATTGCAGAGATCACACGCCTCCTCAATGCCTGCTCTTTTTTATTTCCTTTCCTTTAGAGTATTACAAGGCTGTATTATAGAAGTATTATTAGGAGTATTATAGGCTGTATTATAGGAGTATTATAATAGCACACAGAAAAGATGATATTTAGTTTCTCTTCCAATGCAGACAGGCTTTGAAGCAATGCAGTCTAGGCCTATCCAAAAAAAAAAAAAAAAAAAATAAAAGTTTTTTTCTTTGAAAATATTTCAACTTGCACACATTGAGCATGAGCATTACCAAAGGCACCTCCTATACCACTAAACAGAGTCAGATCTGCATCCTCACTTGATATCTGTTGACTCAGTTTTATGCTTCAGTTTACAGGCTGTCTCAGTAGCTCATCCTATGTGCAATGAACAGAATCCAACTAGATTTTGCAGGGCATTGCATGAAAAAATCCCCAGATGTCTTCTGCTATTGTTTTCCAGTTTTAATGATGAGGAAGATGTCGCTGCGGTCAGACAGGAGAAAAATACAGATGCAAAAAAAAACATTTAGAAGAGTAGCCCTAGGAAAAGCTGTTGTTTGAGTGTCTGTCAGAGGGATCAGGTACAATTGCTCTGCTTCATTAATTTTTAATCACATATGGCAACTGGCCTCAAAATTTGTCTCCAAGACTTTATGACACCTTGAAATGAAAAGAGCAAAATGCTCTCCTCTGTCATTCTGGAACACATCAGGGCATTAGCATCTGTGGGAAGAGTAAAAACCCTTCCAAAGCAGCCTTGAAGAGCTGTACGCTAAGGCAGCTGCTTGTCAGACCAGCAGCACCAGCTCATTTTTACCATGATGGTACCACACCCCTAAGGCAAACATTGCTTACGGGAGATGCAGAAATGAGAAAGGACAGCATTGCAAATGAAACCTCAGGAATGTTAAGATGGAAGATTATCCTTAACTGAAAAATAATACACAGAATTACAGTGGGGTTTTACCTTTATTTATTTAACATTTATTTAAGAATTGTTTCACAATTATAAAAATCCACAACTACAAAAAATTTGTAGGATATTTAGATCCAGTCAGTCAGACACCTCCTCAAGTAATTTTCCACTGGAAGTACCTGCAATGGCCACCAAGCAATAACAATACACAGTACTGCACATCTACCTTGACTCCAAGCTGTGATCTATATAGCTTGTTGTGCACAACAGAGGTGCATCCTTTCACAGTACTCATAGGAACTTCTAGTTAGGGACAAATTCCTTTGATAAAAAACCCAACTGGGTATACTTAGAAACAATTTTAGTTTCTAACCTTCTATTTCTCCTAAAATCCTACATCCTAACCATTGTCAGAATCTTTTTCTAAAAAGCAGACTCCAGACTGGCAAAACTTACTTTAGTTATCTTTTAAATGTTATCTAATAAAAAGGTACATGGAATTAACTGTACTTTTTAAAGGTGGCAAAATAGGAGACCAAAACAACTGTTACTTCATAGGTGCAATGCATTGATATAATATTAGCCATCTATGAACTGTATAGTTGCAAGCTCAGACCAAATTCATCACCGGCTATCCACTGCTGGGCTGGAATACATTAGGGATGAACTAGTAGGGTGAGTCCTACATTTCCCTTATGATGATGAGTTGCTCAAAGATTTTTCACTACAGTAATTTAAAAAATTTTACAGCAAACCTAAAAATGTATTCCTTTAATGTCTGTCTCCACAACACAACTCCCAGAGCTTTACCTACTGATTTCCTCATAATGCTTTTAGTTTATCCATGCATTACAGTATATTTGTACTTTTGCTTACTAAAGAAATATTCATAATATCTGTCTCTCTGGGACACCCTCCTGCACCCCAATATAGTGTCAGAATCTATTGGCCAGTTTCAGCCAAATCTGACAGGTGGAGCCAGATCTCAAAGATACCATGTTTTAGAAAAGCTGGTGTTGAGTAAAGTATACCAATTAGCATTCCAGTAAGGGAACGGTATTTGTGGGGTGACCCACTATCCATGCTGAGAAGCAGCAGACAGTTGGCTAAAGAGTACACCGCAGTCTGCATCAGCATCACTGTACGTACCACTTCCCTTACAAATATTTAAGGGATGGGACAGAGACCTGGAGAGCGACATGGCAGAGGGGAAGTAAGGACTTGATTTCAGTGAGGTGGGGCAAAGGAATCCAAATCTGTAGGAAACTAGGCTGCACTGCTGACAGTGCTCAGAAGGCAATTAAGTTAGTTCAATTTTAGAGTAATCTCTAAGATGGAAATAAAGGTCAGCTACTACTCATCACTGGGCAATGGGCTGCTCCAACTTTTGGCAGCTCCAGAATGACTCATGCAAGGAAAACATCACTGCTGCATTCTTCGCCAGTGTCGCATGAGTGACCACAAAAATGTCCTGACACTGTACTCATGATCCCCTCACAGCATAATGTCCTCACACTGTACTCAGCCCCGTCCCTCCCTCTGCTTTCTTCTTGAGAAACTCCAAGAGAAAAAGATACTGCGGGGATGTGGCGCTGAGCAGGAGGTCTGCAGCCTACTCCTGCCCTGAGCTACGTAACTGCCTAGGTCCAAAAAGTCTCTTAAAAGAGTAATTTGCAAGAAAGGACCCCGGAGCATCATATTTCGAAGTGCTACAGATCTACTAAGCTCCACCACTAATGTCTCTTGAAGATACAACCAAAAATGAGGACATAATCACGCCCATATCAGACCATCAAACAACCACCCATTCCCTAAATACACATCAATTCCAGCATCACTGCAGACCCATGCCCTGTTCCACAAAAGATGTCACAATGAAAGGGTGTACAAAGCCCAACTTCTATTAATACCAACCAAAAAAACGTAATGTGTTTATAAGAACAAAGCTTTTACTCATCATTTTTTGTGGTGTGAAGAGAGAAATTTGCACAACTGTTACTATTACTTATATTTCATTACAAATCTCAGCCAAAATCAGAACCTTGTAGCAGTCAGTGCTGCTCAAATGTTTAATAATAAACTAGCTGGTGCCTTACAGAACTTACAGTCCTCACAGACAGGCAGAAAAGGAAACGGTAAGAAACAAAAGCATGGAGACTTACGGATGGTCATCCTATGAAGGGATGAATTTAGCTCGTCCGAGTTAAATGTAGGAGATTTGAGCTCAACTCACTCAGATCAAGTAGAGGCCAGAACTGCCTCTCTCTGGGGGGAGTGCTCTAATTCTTGGGTTATTATGCAAGAGGAAGATAAGTCACATCCATCTTCAAATGAGTAAAACCCAACTGCATGGAGCTGCCAGCATTTATTTCCTATTGTTCCTCTATAATCCCAGTGAAAGAGGCATTTACTTGAATGAGGTGGACTGAATCATCCTCTGGTGGGTGGATGGATGGATGGAGAGGGGGGAACAGACCTCCCTCCTCAGATCTACACTCAGAACTGCTGCTCTCCTTAGACTGTATAAGGAATTTAAGCAGCTATGACAAATTGACTAGACCATCTGCTTAACCCCAGGTACCTAAAAGCTTAAATTAAATGGAATGGGTTCTCCACAAGACACATGGCCTCTCTAGCAAATGCCAATGTTTCTTGATTTTTCAGACAAATACCATGGTATTGCTAATTATAGTGGGCCTGACTTTCATGTGGAATAAATGAGTGTTGTTGCTGCCAAAGATTGGCCCAGAAAATCCATGTAAGATTGCAGGATCCTTGCAAGAAAATGAGGCCTTGTGTTAGGTGGAGCCTGGTTGCTAGGGAGGTCTGTTGTTGAATGATTTAATCCAAAGGATTAAAAGCATTATTTCACATTAAGGTCTCTGACTTAGCATGGTAAATAGCCTTCAAAATCACAGTCTAGTAACAGTGCCTTTGTCCCTGCTTGCCATCAATGGCAGACTCTTTTCTCTGTCTTTTTTTCAAAATTATCCACTAAAATAAAACAGGATAAACCCAGGAACTAAGCGTTTTTCCAAAGGTACAACATAATTTAATCTTTCAGACAGAGAACAGAAGAGCGTGGGTTTTCTCTGACTGTGGACTTCTAGTAATTTCACTGAAGATAAATATTTAGATAACAACCAATGGGATATTTAATTGTCAGGAACTATTATATTTAAAGAAAGTGTTAGAGATTTTCAGACTTGTTTTCCTACGTGTGTTGACAACCCATTCCCATCATTTACACTCTGTATGACATATAAATACAATCACTGCTATAATTTGTAAATTGTTAATATTAGGACTGTAGGGATGGCTATGCTTTCAGTTCTATATTAAAAAAAGACAGCTTTTACATCAACATCTGTCTGAACTTCATTACTTTCCCATCCATTATTTGTACTTCTCCTCGTTCTCCTTGGCTCTCTGTTTTTTTTCTTGTTGCTGCTCTGAGTGATTTCATCCAGGAAGCTGCACACCCTGACTGCTTTTGGCTCCTGTGATACTCATAAACCATGAAACAAACACAGGGGGAAAGGACAAAACCAAAACAGTAGGATATTTGGTAAACCTAACTGTGTGGATCTCTCCAGCTATGCACATAATCAGGCAATGGCACCACCTGACCTGAGACACCGTATTCTGCTGTATTGGGTCTGGCTGAGATGGTGTTCAATCCCCCACATCAGCCCTCACAGTGCTGTGCTTTGCCTTGGTAGCTAGAAGGGTGTTGACAACACGCTGGTGTTTTGGCTACTGATGAGCATCAGCACTGTAACATTCCTTCCTCAATCAACAGAAAGACCCTGGGAGGAGACCCAAGTAGGCCAGCTGACCCAAACTGACCAAGGGGATATTCCATACCACATGAAGTCAGCTCAGATATAAAAGCTAAGGCAAGGAGAAGGAAGAGGGGCATTCATTGTCTCCAATGGCTGCCTGCTGAGGAACAATTATGTGTGCTGAAGCCCTGCTGCTCAGAGGTGGCCGACCATCGCTGTGGACGGGAAGTAGAGACTAAACCGTGTTATCTTTCACTTTGCTTTTGTGCGCGCAAACTTTTGCTTTGCTTCTGCTTTAATAAACTGCCTTATCCCAACCCATGAGTTGTTTTCCATCTTACTCTCTCCCCTGTCTGGCTGGGAAAGGGAGTGGCTGGGTGGGCACCTGACATCCAGCCAAGGTCAACCCACCACACCTGCCTATACTGTCCATCCCCTCTCCTGCTCAGTTTGTGTGAAAATGAAGGGTCTTCAGGTCAGGACCGCAAATTCCCATAAACCTGACCAGAACTCAGAGATATAGGACTGGCAATGGGACGGTTGGTTTCCTAAATGATACTGTCCTCTGTTAGAAACTAATCCATAGCTCTGACAAACCCACAATGGATAGAGTAAAAGAGTTGAGTTTCAGGAGCTATTCTCAGTACTACTTACTCTCATTTGAGGGAAGTTTTTCACACTGCAGCTTATCTAAATGTAAAATAAATCCTATGATAATATTTTGTTCAAAGATATCCCACGAAGTACTAGTATTTGAAATTTCACATCTCTGGAGGAAAAGCACCATGAAGCTATATAATAACTGGGACTGCATGGACAGAGTCTTCAGTTGGGTATCAGTGAAGTTACAAATAAGATACTAGGTTAACATATACAGCAAAATAACTTGAATAAGAAATGCATGTATCAGTAGACAAAGTACTTAATGACTTTGTCAGCATGCATTTGTCACACTTTGTAGGATTTTGTGTACAGCCACAGAAACATCCCTAAAAAGGATCAAAAGAATGTTATTTCTTGTATCAGAAAAATAATTTTACTCAGAGAATAAGAAAATGAAACCACTTCTCACAAAGAAAAATGAACTTGTACGATGATGCAGCTCTGAAACAAATTACATATATTCTACTAATCAATAAAATACAGTTACCAAGGCAACACTGACATCAGAAAGTGAAATACAGAGGTCTGTCTTACATAAACACATACACATACCAATATGTTCTGTGAACTTTTGCAATCTAGCAGTGACTTCAAGGAAAAATATGTTTTCACAAAGGAACACATATTTTCCCAGGCTTGATAGATTCTTATGTAAGAGCTTTTATGAGATTTTAGACAAGTTGTATTTTGTTTGGTAGTCTTTGTTCTTGCTCTTTTTTTTTTTAGCTGAAAACAAAGAAATGTTGGCAAAAAACCTGCATTAAAACAGTGACAACTGGATGGAAAAAAACCTCTACCTGAACATAGCTTAGACTAAAAAAATTTGGAGTTGTAGATCCCATTTGCATTATATTATGCAGATTTCAAGGGACAAATTCTGAGTACAAAGACTATCATTAAGACAGGATTTTTTTTCCACAGGTCTTACAATTCTCACTGTATATGTCTTTTACCTGAAAGCTCAGTTCTGCTGCCTTATTCAATGACTATTACAATCCCACTGAGCTGAGTGGAATGAATCCAAGAGCAGGATGCCACTGACTAGAGGTGATATCAGCTAGTCCCCTCTAATCTCTGATTTTGTATTTCATTTGAAAAGTTCATTACATTATTTCATAGCTCACTACCCAACCCCTTAGTACATATGTAGGCTGCTGGTACAGGCTATTTCTGCCACTAGAGCTAAAAAAAGGCCACGTTTTGCGGTGATGTTCACAGCTTCCTGCCCCTTCTTGCAAAAACAATGGACAGTACCTACTGGTCACAAGATACCACCTCAAGGCTCCCTAAATTACTGCTCATGTTTCACCCATCTGTGTGCTAAGACACCTGGAGATGGCAGATATTTTCATAATCCGGATGCCATAGCAACCAGGGCTGAGGAATCAAGGTACAACTATAGCTGTCTATTGAATTTGCTCTGGAAATTCGTGTGGGCAATATCAATGTAATATAAATAAATAACAGCAAGTTTGAGGATGTTTGGCTTCTGCCTGAAAGGTCTGCCAACATGCTCATTATAAGTACCAGGCTTTCAAGACTATTTTCTGAAAGATGATTTTCAAACATTTTTTTTTAAATGGATTGGTTTAGCTCATTCAGCATCTAAGTTCACTGAAAAGCTCCAGTGGAGATATCCCACTGAGATCTGGGTCAGCCTTCTAATTTTCAGTTCAGTTAAAAAATGAAGCTAACTCATTATGCAGCTGTCTGAAATGTTCTTGTAATGACAAATTCATGGTGTTTTTATAAATACCTGAGAATATGGGATGGTATTTTCAGGTATGTATAAGCAATTACAGTCCAAACAAAATAGTGTCTTCATTCCTCATTGGGTTAAGTGATGAAAAGACTGACTGTTATGTGTGATTACCTCTATTATTTTGGATGTATAAATTAGACACGTTCATACAAGCCTATGGAGATTAAATGCACTATGTAAGTGTTAAATATTAACATAAATCTACATTTTTAATCCAGTGGCTCAGAAGCACAAGAGACATGCACATCACTGTGCCTGTATCTACTACCTTCACTCTTGGTCATCTGTGTGCGTGTTCTTGCAAATCATATTAATACAACAGAGCTGCCCAAGCAGGTCATTAGGTGGAGGGAATGTGACAAATGAACATCTCCTGAACAAATCTAAATCTTCTGCCCAGAGAAGCTGTGGATGCTGCATTCCTAAGAGTATTCAAGGTCACGTAGGATGGGACTTTGAATAACCTGGTCTAGTGGAAGGTCTCTCTGCCCATGGCAGGAGTTTGGAACTGGATGATCCTTAAGGTCCCTTCCAACCCAAACCTTTCTATGCTTCTGTGATTCAACTGAATCCTTCTTCTTTGACAAGTGAGAACCATCCCCTGCTCTAGGTGTACCAGATGGGATGCACAGACACAGGAGAGACACAGAGAGAAGGAGTAATGCCACAATGCTATGCTCTGCTATGCTGAAAAAGAGGGTCTTTTTGGAATTGGAGTTTCAGTGCAGATATGGGGGCCCCAATGACATGAGCAGTAAAGGGTAGGTGCAAGCCCCAAATATTTCCCTGTAACTAAGTCAGTTGAGACCATGTGACTTCTCAAAGCTCATGGCTGGCAAAGGACTGCCATTTGCGGTTTTCATCCCTGTTCAAAGGGATGTGTAACTATGTTAAAGCAAATAGTACTCCTATTCCTCCCAAAGTCACCCCCAAATGGAAGGGCCATTTCATGCAGAATAGGTAAGTTCAGTCATCACTCTTCCCAGCAACACTCCACAAAGACACTCCAGCCACCAGCATCTTCTGCAGGACCACTGGTTCTCATTCACTTCCTGCCCAAATTGTTGGCTGCGCTGACAGATTTCAAGAACTGAGACAGCCATCATCCCTGATTTCACAAGACCTTCAATTCATTTGCATTCAGTAACTCAACTCCACCTTTAAAAGATATTTACCACTGGTTTTGTCTGTAGGTGGAAGACCACCTCCAGAAATTTCCTCCATCAGTCCTTTCCTAATGTCCACACATTTAACGGGAAATCTTACGTGACACAATAATTACATTTTACTGAGTCTACTTGTCTTCAAAAGCATCAATAAATCAACAAACCAAGGTAATTAAGGAACAAAAACAATGCTAAGTGCTTGATTTAAAAACACAAATCCCAGAACGTTCAGGACTCCACCTCAGCCCATCCTGTCTGTCCCTTTGCAAAAAGGTTCTTCAAACACCAAGTGAGCTTAGCTTGTCTAGATGTGTTCGCTGAATGGAAACTGAGTTCAATGTAGATCCCCTTTCTTTTATCTACTTAAATCAGAATCCTGTTATTATTTAACTTTACAATGTCTTAATTAAAGTAATGTCCTAGCCAAAAGAAAATTGCCTGGGTGGCCAGAATATGCTTCTGTATTTTTTTATTAGGTGACCTTTCTGCTGAGTTCAAGAAACCATGCTTGATCGCTGGTTTTGGGTGGGATTTTTGCTTGTGAGTATTATGAGTACATTACAAGCAAAGCCTAGTTGATTTATGCATGATTTTTCACTGAAGGTACAAAATAAGTAGCCATCAACTAAATGCCACTTAATGCTGAAGGCTTTAAAGAGTCACATAAAGTCATCCTTTTTATGGAACAGCAAATATTCATGATTCTAGGTTAGGGTCATAAATTAATAAGTAAATTACTTATGCATTGCATTCAGTTGGCTCCCACTCTGAACTCACTTAGTACATAACAGCTTTGCTATTGCTGTATATCTTGCACAGACATTCAGTGGGAGGTTTCATAATGTTCGACAGCCTACAGAGCTTCCTTCTTTTTTTTTTTTTCTTTTTTTTTTAAAATCTAATTTACTGTTTTTAATGACATCTGATAAAAAAAGAGGTAGCTGTATTCCTACCACCCGTCCTATGCTTATCATGTGTGATATTACAAAGTATGAATGGAAAATATTTATTAAGAAATGGGATAATATGCAATGTGTGTAAAATATGTTCTGAGATATTTTATCTGTAGGAATTAGCACACTCAGGAAGGCACCTTTGTGGTGACCAAATGAAGAACGACCCTAGTAATGAAGAGATTTAAAAGCTGACTAATAAAAGTGTAGGGACTGTGTGGGCAGTATACTAATCCTTACAGAAGATGAAGGATCAGAGGCTAGAGGTCCCCAAATGTACTTCAAATTACCAGGAGAATGCAGTCCCACTGGATGAAAAAATGAGCTCGCACCAGTTTAGACCACTCTTTTCCCCTCCTGCTGAAATTCAAGATTAAAGGAAGACACTGGACTTACACTGGATCTATTTTCCAGCACTTTCTCTCTCAAGGAAGACAGACCTTGTTAAGGACCCCATGATAAAGACGGATCTTCTAAAAATGTAAGTGGGGCACTAGATTTGTTCTGTGTTTTAGAGCAGCTCAGTGGCATACCTGAAACCCACGGCACTACCCACTGTTCTCCTCAGATAAATCTACCGAAAAGCAGGAAAGGCTCACACTCAACTAATTAAGAGCAAAGCCAGCTATGTCTCTGGGAGGGTCCCAACAAGGAAATGTTTTGTGGGAGGATAACCAAAACATGTAATGGCTGAAAAGGAAGCTAAGAAAACTAAGAAAGTAGAAAACGTTACAGTTAATTTAAATTCCTGTAAACATGAAAAATCCAAATCAGAGATCAACACGAGTAACAAAGAAATGTCTGATAGCCACAAGCATATCCTCAGCACACAGAGACAAAATGAGTGCACATCAAGATGGCATGATGAGCAGTGAGACCAAAGAACCTGTGTGGCCTGAATGATACTGCAGGCAATAGTACAGGATGCTATTCAGAAGAGAGATGATGCTGGATTTATTCTTGGGGTATTGTTTAAGCACAGTGCTTAAGAGCTCCTACTGATCTGATAAAAATACTTGATAAATACATGAAGCTTCCTCTCTTTCTCTCTTTTGTCTCTTTCTCTCTTTTCTCTCTCTCTTTCTTTCTCTCTCTCTTTATTTTTCTCTCTCTCTGTCAGTGAAGAATGTCTTGACTGTACTAAGTGATTATGTGTGGGAAACTGGATGTGACAGGAAACACAATAATCTTCCCTTCCTCCAAGTTTGTTATGTGATCCTGCGTTGGACTTGGCATTGTAACCATTAGTAGAGGACCCTGTGAAGAGCTTGAAGGGTACAAAATGAAGTAGTATTGTCAACTTAAAAATCCGTTTTCCTCTCCATTTTTGTTAAACAGAGTAGTAGTGTACTTTCTGACTAGGAAACATATATTCCTCCTCTTCTTTCATCTTATGAAAATCTTGGCACTGATCTTCTGCAACATGAAAGCAAATGTCTATATATATGCCTGGTGACTGTAATGCTGTGATGTGAGCCTAATTGATTTGAAGGCAAACACCTTGACAGACAGGCAGGCAGAGCACACATAAAAATAACAGAAAGGTAAATGAACAACACTGATATACAGCATATCCCTGTTGTTGCTTGTGTGCTGACAATATTTTTATTCTTTACAAATAAAGAAATGCCAGGAATTGTGGATATTTTAGCAACAAACATCAGAGGAAAACAGTATCATCATCCTAGCATATAAATCTCACAGGCCAAAGTGGGCCGAGCTATTTCTGCAAGCCCCAAACACTGAAAATTGACTTTCCCCCCAGACCTTTCACAGTCTTTCCTCCCTCTTCAGTAGCTGCACCCACCATCAGCCGAGCTACAGCAGGCTAGAGAGACCTCTACCCACTTCTGTCCATTCCCCTTCAGATCTCTGCAAATCATAATTTCCAAAATGTGCCTGGTGCTAGCGCAAGCACAATCTGCAACTCTCAGCTCACTGAGACCCAGAAAGATGCACCAAACCTCTGGCTGTGTGTAGTAGCAAATGCAGTGGAAAGACATGCCCAGCATGGTGTGGTCCCCTCAAGAGGTGCCAACAACCCCAACCAGAACAGGATGTCAGGATAATGCAGAGAATCCACTTTTTTTTCTTTTTTTCTTTTTTTTTCCCAGTTGTCCCTGCCATCAGTCATGGTGACCCCTCCTCCTAAGTAAATGAAATCAATCAGCAGGGATTTCTGTAAAATACATAAAACAGTCATCTTCCAGACTCTACCAGAAGATAAATGGTTCCAGACATTGGACTGCAGCCATTTTCCCACACATGCTACAGTGTTTTGTCATCCATATTGGGCCATAATAGTGAGTGGGTTTTACTTTGTTGGTTTTTTTTCCTCAGTCAGCAGCCAATGCTTCTGCTTCTAACTTGTACACTAAAACCACAGCAACAAGAGTAATTTTTCTGTACAATTTGTAATAGGACAGTTTCATTCCCAGTAAGAGAGTCTGGGGTCTCATACAGAACTTTGACACTTTTCTGCTGCAGCTAATATCGCCCTATCAGTCCCAGCTGGAGCTTCAGAAACCTTTTTGGGATTAAAGCATATCACCCCAAATACAAGCCACTGAACTGAAGCAAGAATGAAATTATAAGCAATGCAAACCTTATCTAAGAACCTGCTAAAAAGGAATAATAGGATTGCTTACAATATCTCATGCTGGCTTTTGTGCTAATTTCAAAGAAGGATACAAATATATGACAAAAGATGCATCACAGTGTGAGTTTACAATTAATTTTAACATATTTTCAAGCAAATCCTTAATAATCTGTTAACATAAAATGCACTTTGGAAAGAACCACGGGGCTTTTTCATTATTAAGAAACGTGCAACCAAATTCTATCCTTAATTAAATCAGGAGTAATTTTATTAACTGCAGTAGACTCAAACCTAACTTACATCAGTGTAACTGAGGGTAGGATTTAGCCCCGGGCTGTTTATACACTGTAGTTCCAGTTAGTTTAGATCTATTTGGGTGGGAACTCCTTTCCCCTTTCCAGAAAAAATATTCTTGCCTACCCTTTTTCACCTCACAACTGGGGCCAAAGCAGTCTTTCCTTCTAAGATATTTTTCTGAAAGGTTATGAAAAAATTTTATCCTCAACAGGAGATGACCTTGTTAAACAAAATCACCCTCTGAAGTGATGGACACCACCAGTTTTAAAGTTTCTTTACAAGTTTTTAAACAAGCCACCTCAAACAGATAAGCTGACTTATATCTTACAAATAAATAAAAACTTTAAGTAAAAGCTATTTCATACAGGAGCTACTTATGTCTGTTTTCAAAGCTGAAAAGCCCTTTCAAACAGTAATAGCTGCTGTATTAAACTTCCCTGTTACAGTATAGAAACTTACTGTCCACAGATATCCTTGGGCTTCAGTGTACCTTTGAACCAAAATCACTTTCTTCTTTACTTCATTTTCTGCTCTCTTGAAATCGGATTCCCAGTTCCTGACAGATGGCTCCTCTGTCACCGAGCTCTGCTTCCGCCTCCTTATCGCTGCCAGCTAATACTTCCTCAATGCTTAGCTGCTGTCTGCGGAGCTGAGCTCTACATCATTTCTACTCTGATCAATGCTCCGCTTGGTTTTAGGTTGGTTTCTAGTCCCGCCTCCTGCTCTTGAAGAAACGAAAACTCACAGCTGGATTTTCTATAAATCATCCCTTTTAACAGTGGCTGAGCAAGTACGGCAAATACTACAGCTAAGACCTGCTGCTCTATTTGAAACTTCAAAAACAATTCCTCATCTTAATGATGCACACATGAAAGTTAATCATGTACTAAAATCACTGATACTGAAAAATAGTGGCCAGATAATTGTGACCTTCAGGGCTTAGATGGTGATTAATGTAACACAAAACTCCTCTCTGTTCCGGGGTGGGTGGGGGGAATATGGCAAAACACACTGCCTTGGTGAACTGCTTTATACAGTGTTCTGCTTTGAACAGGAGCTTATCATTCTTACAAAAACAAATTTACATCTGCAATACAGAGCTTTTTGACACACTAGTCCAGTGTACATACTGTTTAGGCTAGCAGCCCTAAGCTTGAAAAAGCCTTTAACATTGCAGCAGCTCTTTTGAAGTGTGGGGAGGAAATACTTTTATTTTCTGCACAGCACTAAGTGCACTACACAGCGCTGAACTCATTATCGTGTTTTACAAAGAGAGGAGTATAAAAGCTAGGTGGTACCATAAAATCAGCACTACAAGCTTTGTTCCCATGAACACAGCAAAACAGAGCTGAGTTTCTGTAAACTGTAAATTGTTCTAATCCTCCACCCTCTAGATCTTTATAAGAAACTGTGCTGTGGAAACGAAAAAAGACTGGGCAGATCTGGACACAGTCGGAAAGGGCTGCAAAATCCTAGTGTTCTCTCTGGGGTTTTTCTATGGTGAGAGCCACACCCCAGCTGAAGGTGTTGTCAGGGCTAAAACCAATTCCTTCCTCACTAACAGCTGATTGTGTCCTGGTAACACAGGAGCTCCCCTGACCTGCTGCCCACACTGAAGGGCAGCTGAGCTGCTGCTGTAGACTCGATGAAGAACTCCTCAGATTTCAGCTCAGGAAAGTGTGCAAGAGCAGACTTGGCTGACAGCGGCTCTTTCCCATGTGTGCCGCTTAACTCCCGGCAAGCTGGGACCCACAACCTTCCCCAGCTAGCTGCTGAAGCTAGACTACCACATCACTAGTCTTCTTTGAGTGGAACTCATCCCTTTTTTGAGTCTCTTCCACCCAACCCTACTGTGTTCCAAAAACACAGTGGAAAAGCACCCAAAAAATCACTTCCATCTGCTTACTCCAACTCTCTAACCACTTCATTACATGCCCCACAGTTCTCTCAAGTTCAGTTTTTCCACACGATAGATGACTTCATAGGCTTCTGTCAGATCCCATTTGAACTCTATTTTTTCTCTAATCTGATGAATCTCCTCAGTTTCATGCTGAGGTTGGTCAGCCTTGCTGCCCATCCCTAATGTACTACTGCTCCCACAAGCGCTGCAGTTAGCCCCCTTTGCTTCATACGCCAGAAGCTGATGTCACAGCACCCGAGCTCAAGCCTTGCTCCTAGTCCATGACTGATATTGTTGAAGCGAGAAAACATTCTCGTTTTCTTGCTTGTAGTTCTGCAGACAGTAAGTGAGAATGTCTGTTGTCACCCTGTGATTTGACAGCTCTCCACAACCACAGCATGAGTGGTCTGCACACAAGAATTTCAGAACAACTACACCAGACTAATTTCCAAATGGTTACTAGCACGGAAGCCTAGGAGAAAAGAGTATGGATTAAGTAGACAGGAATGCTCTGAGCCAAGGACGACAACACTCCAATGCAGCTACTACTCTCTTAACTAGCAGCCATAAGAACAGGTCCTGGGCCTGTGTTCAAGCTGTGACACAGATCTGAAGTGCTGCAGCGACAGTGCTCTCCTGTGGATGCACTGGTTGATCAGTTCCAGTAACCTGACGATGGAGAATGAAATGAGCGTGGGCAAAGCACTGCTCCTGCACCCAATCCAAATATGGAATGATAAATATAGCAAATCTGCTTTCCAGGTGCTGCCGTACATTCAATACTTATCAGCTGTCAAAAAACCCTCACATGACTGATGAAAATTACTTGTTTGACCTTTAAAGTGTACTTGAAAATCCATAAATGAGACCCATCAGTAGTACATACTCACTTGAATAACAGCAGAATTTTGAATCTCTAGCAAAGGTTGTAAGAGGAGACAGTGTGACATGTACTATATGGATGGAGATCTTCCCAGGAATTCTATAGAGAATTTTAATGTCTGGGGTAGTGTTATGGTACATAGGACAAGATTTGCTCTTTCTTTGGTTGGCCATCACCTGAATAACAAGAAAAAAAACTTGTTGCAGGTGAGAAGAAATATAAATACTCTACATCATCCTCCATGTGCTTTAGTTCCAGACAGGGCACTGAGTTCCTCGGGGATGAAAAGAAAGATCTGCTGCTACCACTAGTGAGTGTTCAGTTCACAGGCTCAAACCAGAATAAATCCATAATAAAGCAGCAAAATCTGCTAGCATAGTTGTTGGTTTATCAGTAAGTTGTTGATTCCTATTTTGGACTACTTCTACCAAGTTCTTCCTAAGCGGTGTGTGAACATGAGTCAGTCTGTGTTCCTGGCTGTGGGATCCCTGATCTTTCCTTATTTGGTAGTACAGGTGTTTTCCCAAGAATGAGGGACAGCAGGCTAGTTCCTCCTGTCACTGTTGTGCAGGTAGTGCAGCCCTCACTTTCCCCTCCCCTGGAGACACTTGTGAGATCTGCTGAGACTGAAAGCCATAAAAGAAAGTCAAAGGCTTCTTCCTAAACTGTGGTTCCACAGGTCAGATTGCTAATTAGTTCTGTTAACATTTAAAAAGAGATTAGAAAATGCCCTATAAACTGAGACTCAGAGACCTACAGATTTATTCACTTGGTAGGATGATCCCTAAGGAGAATGAACCCCAGAAATTCAACAAGCAAAAACACTCCGCTGGGGATGAGCTCAGGATGTGACATGAATCTTCATGTGGGCCTTCTGACCATTCTGTAGCCTCTTCCTCCTCTGACACTTGGGGCATCAACAGAAGAAACATGAACAAGTATTTTGGTGGGTAAACTTCTCTCAGAGAAATGCCTTTCACCTCGATATAAAGAGCTGCTTTGCTAGGTGCTAGGACTCCATCCAAGGACTTTCAGTGCTTACAAACCCTGTGATGAAAGTATAGCAGAGGCAGCAGCTGCAGAGCTCCACGTGAAACTCTGGTGGAAGTCTGTCTTGCCTTGTTCTTAAGAAGGCTGGATCATAAAATCTCAGAGTCCTGGGGTAATTAATGCTGGAAAAAAACTTAGGAAGTCTCAAGTCCAACAGCTCCTTTGGTTTTCTGACCTTACTGAAACACCAAGTTCACAAATAGTTTCAGATCCCCATTACCACACTGGGTGGGAAAGGAGGAGGAATAAATGAGTTGCCATTTTTCTCCAGTGAATTGTAATTAGAAGAGCTCAGACTTCTCTGTGCAACCAGGATAGCTTTGCCTGCTTGGCCCTGGACTCTTTCTGGGAGTTGAATATATTTAATATGTCAAGCCTTCTACCATGAAGCTATCCAGGGAAAAGTTTTAATAGTTTAAAGCACTCTGACTGCAGTGTGTTTGCTTAAAATGTGGTAAACGGAATTATTAAAAACCTTGCATTTTGCATCTTAAAACCTTAGGATATTCAAGAACATATTACTTTTTCTTAATGTCAGATTTTGTTTCACTAAGACAGAATGCATGAGACACTAGATAGATTTGGAAATGCCTCAAGCTCCTTGAGAAGAAAAAACAGGTATGAGGACGCTGATGGAAAGATGAGGACAATGAAGATGCTTATCTACAAAGATGAGCATTCATGTTTGCCTCCCCACCACTATTCTGCAGCCTTTCTCCTCTGATAGTTCTGACATCCATTTTCAGCTGAAAGTTCCTCACAGATAAGCTACACAGTCCTCCAGCTCAAAGACTTTTTTTGCCCTATTGGTTTTCACCAACGCTCTGAAGGCAATGAGATTAGCCTGGAGATTTCGGGATCCAGGAAACTTCAGTCTTTAGCACAGCCCTGTTTCAGTCTTCTTTGATAAAACAAACTATTTCCCCTCTAACAGCTTTTCTGAAGTCACTGACACCAACTGAACGGGGGCTGGATTATGGGGAATGACAACTGAGCGCAGCATTGCTGATGCCCCCCCAGGCCATGTACTCACCTCTCCTGTGGAAATACCTTGCTAGATGGAGCCCACCCTTTGGCTGCATTGCCAGGCCACATTTCAGGAGCAATTATTCTCCAGTCTGCAAACACATTCAAGTCTTCGGTCTCCTCTGTCGCTCCCAACTGCCAGTCTCCTGGACTATGCCACCATTTCCTGCTGCTGTGCCCTAATCATGCCACCATGCCACCAATAACCACTGTACAACCGCAGACTGAGCTGCCTGCAGAGGCAGGGTACACAGAACCACTTGCCCCTTTCCCTTCATCCCACTTTATTATTGCATGTCCTGTGCTAACCCTGGCAGATTCTGGAAGAGAACTCAAAGCAAAGGTTTTATTTTGTGCTATGAGGAACAAAACCAGCACCTGTTTTCAGGCTTCCCATACAAACACACTCATATTTTCTCCTAAAGATTATGGAATTTGAGAAGCTTACAGAGACGAGAGAACATAAAGTGCTGCATCACTTTCAGCAAAAAGACAAGGGGAAAGGAAAAATAATACTGGGTTATTACTATTTGAAATTCTGCATAAAAATGGGTATTTCAAGGCAAAATCAAAATAAAAAAGCAGTTTGAAAAATTCCCATCTAAACCAGAAAACTGAAATGATAATATGTTGAGTGGGGATTTTTCTCTTGGACAGTTTTCATGTAGTAGATGCTCTTACCTCTGACTGCCATTTCCTGAATGGATCCTGAACTATTTGTCATTAATTTACTACTGCGGTTGTTACATAAAGTAGGACAGTTGTACTGTCTCCATCTGATGAGAAAGCCATATATTTTTGTATTTTAATATGAAACACATTATTTGAAGGACCAAAATATGTATTACCTAACTTATTTTTCAGAAAAACATCTCTCAATTATACTTGGTACTCATTTAGTCTTTCTCCTGATGGAAAATCTCCAGAGTTTACATGGCATATCTCTGTGTCACATGTGTTCCCTTTAATAGCCAAAATAAATGTTTTTCAACTTCAAACTCTGTGGCTTGAGTCTCACTTATGAAAGTCAAGCAGTACCTCTCTGCTTTACTCATCACGCGACCGAATGACTGCTGATCTACCTGCTTGCCTTGCTGCAAAGCAGGGGCTCCCAGAGCCCAGCCCAGAGCAGTTCCCTTTGTCTTGATCAAACTGGGTGATAAATTCCATCCCGATTCCCATCACTCGTCAGCAAGCTCTGTTCCCCAATATTTTTCCCATTTCAGGGACCAGCAGTGCCAAGCTCGATTCATGATTCTGTGATTCTATGATTCCTCCTCACTCTCTGCTCGTGCAGGCTGGACCTGGAAGAGCGAGGCCATGCGCTCTCCCCAAGGGGATGCTGTGTGATAAGGCACCTCAGGGGCCCTGAAAATGGCACTTGCTGCACTTCAATGACAGGAGCCCTGTTTAACGTGAGGTTCAGTTTGTGCATGACAGAGGCATGGTATTTCATTTCATTGTTCAATTGCTTGAAAGAGCTCAGAAATAAAAATTCTTGGAATGGCTGCACGAGTCAAACTTTTAAAAAAGTTTATATGAAAGTATGAATCACTGGCTTGCTTAGGGGGACGAAAAAAAATCTTGTTTTCAGCAAAAAGTTAATTGGGTGCCCTGAAAATCAGTAATTAAAAACACCATTAACAGATAATAATCATCTGGGGTGCTAGTTTCCTTCTGTACATAAAAGGCTTTAAAAGGAGAGAGTAAGAGAGAAAAGTTCAGCATCAGCATTTGCCTCAAGACCCAGTGCACCTGAGGGCTGGCCCAGCATCCCTCCTGCAGGGAAACGAGAGCTAAAAAAGATATTTTTGTTGCTGTGAATAAAAGTTGGATTTCTTAAGCTATATGCCTGCACCATTTAAAATTAACACTGTCACAGACACACCTGAAATGTCATCCTGAGGGACAGCACCACCATCCCTATCATTCCCCATGGACATGTCAGAGAGAAATGCCACTACCCTGCACAGAAAATTCAGCTACTCTTTGGTGTGTAACAACACACGACTGGAAGCAAAAAATATGGTTTCCAAATTAAGCAGCAGGAGTAATTTCTGCCGACAGGATGTAATTATTCCTCTTGTAAAAAAGCTGTGGAACACTTAATGGTTTTGAGCACTAATACATATGGAAAGAGTGTTACACAAACACCCAGCCAGGTGCTAGAGTACCACTGACCTGGGGAGTAGTAATAATATAATGGCCAGTCTTCGCGAACGAAGAACCGGGGAAGGTCTTTACACCTTCCAGCCTGCGCATTGGATTTTT
>JAYRBT010000001.1:48847760-48868347 GCA_036023395.1 Myiotriccus ornatus
GTAGTGCCTTTGGGGCTGATGCTTTCTGGGCTTAATCTCAGTCCAAAGGTGATTTTCATGCATGTAAATGTAAACTCAAAGACTTTACTTATTCTCAAAACAGACACACATATGACATGATTTTTCCTAGGTCCTACATCCAAAAAGCTCCGTAATTGCTCAGTATTAGAAAAATATTTCCCAGTTCTCATTGAGCTCTAAGGAATACTTCAAGTTAGAAGAAAATCCTATTTCAGAAATATGAATAAATCAAAGGAGAATTAAAACTAATGCAGAATGGCATTGAGATGCCTGATTTTCTCACTGGGGTCAGTGTGGGAAACTACAGTGACAAAAGAGTACCCAAAGCAAGCAACTAATTTAAAGTCTGAGACACTCGGTTTAGTCCCCAGCTTCTCTGGCAGAGCTGTGACTGCCTCTGGCTTAGCTCAGGATCCACTGAGTACTTGCATCTGCCCCACTGTGTGGACGGCCTGGGCAACATCTGGATCCCAGGGACACCAAGCTCCATAAAGGTGTTCTATCACCACACAGTGTTGGAAAATACTAATTACCCAGGTTTTCAACAATCCAGATCCCATTCTGATAGATAGATAGAGAGAAAGATAGAGATAAATAGATATATAAAGTCTTCATTTTCCCTAAAAGGTGGGAGCTATAGTGAAAAATCTGGGTTTATTGTGTATCAAACCCCTGCCTGTGTGGTGTGCTATCATTTGTTCACGTTCAGGAGAGAGAGCCTTAACTTAATTATGGCAGCTGGTGTGGGAAAATTAATGATCACTGAACACTGCAAAATAGAAATCAATACTTTCGTGTCTTTCCCAAATGGTCTATTGCTAGATAGATATTCATGGCTATAATTCTCTCATCCTGTGAATATTAATAAGGTAGCAAAGAATATATATATATATATCAAAGCCTTGGAAACAGGGCTATTGCTAATGCAGGTCCTCAGCAGTAACATATTACAGCTACCCACTCACTGCTTTGTGGGATGCTAAGTAATAGCTCCGATATAATACAATCCTTCATTTTCTATTCCAATACTTGTTTACTTCTATCACCATTTATTAAAATACTGTCCTGCTACAGTTATAAAGGACAGGACAATAAGCTTTAGTACCTTCTTGCAGAGATAAGCGAGATGCCTAAACAAGAGCTTAGACACTTGACAGGCAAGTACAAATGGGGCTAAACTCACTTTGATGAGCCGTGTGATAGCTTCTTCCACAAATGAGACACAACAGAGAGGCAGGTCATTAGAAATTATCCTTCAGTGGGATGAGTGGCATGTACAGCTTTTGCAATCTTGTTAAGCTGTTGCCACCAAATGAAAGCACCTGCTCATTGCAGGGATAAGGAGAGATGTTGTTTATACCTGATGTGGTGGGTTACCTGTGTTTGAGACACCGCGCTTGCGTAAATACGTCCAATACCTCCAGCCTGATTCAGCCTGGGTGATACAGATCTTAGATGGATTCCAGGCATTGAACTATTCCAAACTGGATTTAATGTTGAAAGCCTGTATCACTGTACCTGTTCCACTGTGTTATATCATAACTTAGTAAATCAGAAAGTATAGAAGTAACAAGTGGGTAAGCAGCCCAAAGGGTTAAAAATGTACACTGGGGTGCCACCTAATGCATGGGCCCTTAGGGTCCTGACATGGGACCCCAGTGGGAAACAAAACTTTAACTTGCTTCAACCTCTGACCAAGATATCTGATCCATATACAGGGTATTTGCTATGGTAGCCACATCCCATTTGATAAGCATACCCAATGAAACTTCAAATATTTTGCAGAACCATCTGTTTTTGAGATGCCCAAGAGCACCAGTGGTGCTACTGGGTGACCTGTTTGTGCGGGATCATCAGGCGTTCGTCGTCAGCCCTGGGTGTGGGCTTTCCATATGGTTATGAAGACTACCCTGCTGTAGTACAGTAACATAATGAAGCAACCACACAGTTATGACTAAAGTCCATTGCTATTTATGCCCTAAGAATATTTTTGTCCCTACTATAGGGAAAGCAGAGACAAATGCTATATGATAGTCTCATTTTACCATCTAATGAAGTTATGTATCACTTTTTAACATGAGAAACCTAAATTTCCCACCAGATAATGTTTTAATTTTTTTAATTATTGAGTGTGGAAGAAACACTGTGTATGTACACACATAAGCCATATGCACATATCATTTGCCTCTGGCCTTGTTATGTTTTCAATTGCTGATAGTTATATCTTTCTTTGCATGTGCTCCTCCCGTCTGTTGTAACCAAATGTTTTTCCTAAGCCTGTGCTCAGTTTGGATCCTACAATGACTCACCCAGTTGCTCAACATAACCTCCTTTGTTTGGGTGGAACTACACACAGTGCATAAAGATAAGGGTTAGAGTCACTACTATAAGCTTTCTGAAGCAGTAAATTTATTCTGTCAAGTGACTATTGAAAGCCTGAAGCTACAGTACTGTGGCTACAATGCAAATAGCACTGTTCCCTGAGCCGACATGGGCTTATTTAAGAGACTTAATCAATGTGAGCGGATTTGAACTCTGCAGGTAATGCCAGAGCTCCTGGACAGATATGACACCCTTGCAAAAGAGGTCTGTGAACTGGCAAATCAGATATCCGTGTCCGTGAGGTGCAGGTTTCCAAGCAGATCCCACTGCCACAGCTGGATGGTTCCTCTAACTGTGTAAGCACTTCTCAAACAAATACCACTGCTGTGTTTCAAGCCTTGCTGTGCCCTTTGTCTCATGCTGCATTTGAAAAATAGGGGAAGGTATCCATTTATGAGCTGAAATTTTCTTCTACCAATTATTATAATCCAATTTCTAATTCAAAACTTGGAAAAATTTATATGAAAGAGATATGAAGACATTTTGTAAGATTTTTTTTTTTTGTGCAATGTATATTTAACCTGATTTCCTAAGAAATGCCACTGACATGACCAGACTTTGCATTTTGGTATGTCTCTCTGCCTGTGTCAGGCTTCTTATCACCTTCCCCAATAACTTTTGAACGAATTGGCTGATTTGAAAGAGAGACAGATGGCTCAAAGGTATTAAACTCTTACAAGTTTTGTGAAAATAATCAGCAGGGTAATGGAAAGAGAGCCTCTTAGTGGCTCACTGAAGAAAAGGCTACAGCACAAATTCAATCCTTATTAAGCCAAAGAAAATCTGCACAAAGCTCAGCCCCGACATGCAAACTCACCACAAACAAGCCTTTGCTGGGTCTGGTGTCCACAAATTAGTTTGTGTTATCTATTGCAAAGCAAGCATCATCTTGTCTACTGCAGAAATAGCAAGCTAAATTTTTAATATGGACACTGCTGAGGCAGTTAATACGCAGTGCAATGATACTCGTTAGTAAGACAGTGCAAGCCACAAGCCTTGTCGTACTCATATGCTGCCTAACTTTGACATTGCATCTGAGAAAACTATGATAGTATTTAGGGCTAAGATTAAGACATTTGACATTGGCACATACAAACCTCACTCAGGAGGTTTGACATTAAACAAATAGCACTTGGCACTTGCTGAACAGGCCCCTGAATACTCCCTCACAACATACACACATTGTCCTACAAAGAGCCTAGATGAGCCTAGACCTTTGTCCTACAAAGAGAAGGTTTGCACTTAAATCTGACAAGAAGCTTTGAACAGGCAAATTAGGACAGGCTTTTATGCAGAGTTCCTGGCTCAGAAGACAGTATGTTTGATGGCAGTCTCCCTGCTGGAGACTCCTCTTCCATTATCACTCACTGCATGATGCTCATCTTAGAAAGGACACTGCACTTTCCAATTTTCTTACCTATTCTGCACCACTTAACAAGAACACTTGAAATCTTGGTATTTTAATGCTTACTCACTTTTTAGTTAAATGTTATGACCCAGAACTACACCAGTCTCTGAAAGCTTAGTTAAGAAAGAAGGGACACAAGCCTGTATCTAGAGCTTTGTTCATATTTCAGTCTTATACAGTTTCAAACAATGGCAACATCACACAGCACTGCACCCCTTGCTATAGTGGTACTAAGGAACTACAGTGATGAAAACTGCACTTTCTGGGTGTTTTTGAAGACACAGCACACTGGCAATTAATGGCTTTGTAGGCACCGCCATCCGGACTTCAGTCAGACAAACGTGCTCTCCACTAACCAAAATGGTTATAGGATGGGATAATGTTCAAAACCTGCATCTGCATGGTTGCCTCTAGCTAACCTCAAGAGCCTTATGCAAAACTACATGATGCAGTCCTGGTTGTCTTAATATCCGTGACCATATAATCCCCTCACTGGTGTACTCCCTCCATGCCAGACATTCCTGTCTGCATGCAGCTGTGCCACAGGGATTGCAACAGCAACAGCTGCCGTCCCAGGGGTCCAGTCAGTATTCAGTGCTCATGATCTCACTGCTCCTGTCTCGGGTCACAAGCCATTTCATAATGCCCCCCAGATATCTCCTACACTATGTTGCAAGGATGGCACAACCCACTGCAGAACAATCCATCTCTATGCACTGGCTCTGCACATGGCCATACCTACAACAGCCATTAGGGAGAAGTATGCACAGCCAAAGGTCTTTCAATTATCATGTTACCCAAAAGCTTAATGAGGACAGCCACAGTGCCCCACAATGAACTACCACACAAAGGACTGAAGGGTCAAGCTGACAAGGTGCTAAGATTAGCTCACTGTGATACAGCCTAGGGTGCTGTCTTTGGGTGTCCACAGGGCAGAGCTGGATCTCCTGCATGGGTCTGAGCTGGGACATTTACAGGTGGAACTGACAATAAACCTTGCAGGAGAGAGGAAGAAACAGGAGACTGACTGATGGACGCCTTGTTGCTGGAGTGCTTCCAAAATTCTCATGGTTGATGTCAACAGTACAAATTTTCTTCTGTAGATGTGTTTCATCTTCTCTGTGACACATGACAGAGTTATTTAGGGCATACTGAGCATACATGCTGTGTTTGTGTAGCTGAATCATGCCTTACTGCAAGTGTCTTAGAACATACATGGGGTAGCCTAGAATCCTTAATTCAGTCTACCTTCTGTGAGCTTTAATTCTACACGAATGTTACAGTGCCTGAATATCTAACATTACGGGACGATGCACTCCAGTGTAAGACATGGCAGTGTGGAGTTGACAAGCAGCCACGCTCCAACAGGTATGGCCGCTTCTTGTACTGCTTCAGGGCGAGGACACGTGAACAAGCTATGGACAAGAAATCACACCTGTCTAAAGGAAAAAGAACTGAGAACACCTTGAATGAAATAAATCATCCTCGCACCAGGAAACAAGGAAATTTTCCTGATGTCAGTCTGGTAGTGTCCCTGTAGGGTCAGGCTGTTGCTCAGAACAGCACATGTCCACACAAAGGGACTTCTAGAGGCCCACCTTGAGTTCCCCTCTATCAGGGAAGCTCTATTAGTGCTGCCTTGCACTCTGTCCTGCTTTTCCAGCTGCCATGGAATCTGTACTACAGCCTCTCCAAATGACACCACTTGGGAATATGCTATTTTTGCTCATGACTTTGTCTGAACATGAGTGTTCATCTCTCTGATTTGTAAATGTGCAACAAAGTAGGCTCCCAAATATACAACTGCGTATTTTTAACTACAGTGGATGTATAATGAAAACATTCCAAATCAGGGATTTTTTAAAAATGATCAGTTTATGGGCATATTTCCATTTCATTTTATTTACAGACTAGGGAGGCAGAAGGAGAAGAAAAAAAAAGGTGAAAGGGGCAACTATGCAAGCAGACTCTGTGCAACCAAATTAAAATTTGCATAAACACTGAAATAAAATGTACATAAACTAAAAAAAAAAAAAAGGGGGAAGATTTTGTTTAGACAGCTTATTTTTAATGATCAGTGATCTTATGCACACTATAGTTCTGTCAAACATGTAAAGGCACATTGTTAGCATACTTTCTTAGCAGATTTGGAGGAGGTAGCATGTGTGTATTGTGATAAGGAAGGGGAAAATGCCAAAATGAAAATAGCAGCTATGGAAAGTTATCTCTGTAGGCAGATGCAAAATGTAGGGCCAAAATCTGTGCTATTATTTCTTATGGTAGAGAGTGATAAGGCAAGAAAGTAAAGCAAACAGAAAAGAAAAATCAAACTGATAGATAGATAAGCAATTAAATCAAGAGCTTAGACCTGTTCTGAATCTCTGCATTTCCCAAACATGCTCAAGAGCACTATGATATTACTGGCACATTGCAACCTCCTACCTGCTGATTCACACGAGGTCTCAGAATTTTTCTTTATGAATAATGCCAGAAGAATCTGGCTTTCCTTCGCCTGAGCACTGTGTGCTTTGCTTGCATTGATCTCTCTTGAAATGTCAACTTTACATTTCCAATATCCGCAAAGAAATTCATAATAAAAAGATATGATCTGCATTTCAGAATGAGACCTTTAAATCCTTTAGCCCTTCCAGTTTCTAGGGGACTTGTGTTACGAATGAAAGAACCTGTTTAATAACTGTTTTCTGGTAGTAATCAAGAGAGTTGCCAACATCAGTGTACTACAGATAATAAAGGCAGTACAGTTCAGGCAAGGGAACAAGGGATTTTATCCAGAACACTTGTAAACCAATGTGAACAACAATTTAAAATATGTTCCGTGCATAAACTTGCCATGTTTTAATTAGATTTCCAACTAAGATACTCTGAAATGTCTGTTTAAAGTAATTCTGCTAAGTTATGAAATAAGAACACATTAGAAATGTGCAAACAAATCCAATAAACCCAGTTGCTTTTTTGTCTCTGTCTAAAATTGCTTGTGTAGCTACAGGCTTACTTTGCTTTTAATTCAGTAACACTGCTGATTGACATTAAACTGAGCTGTCCCATTCCTCACTACACATTCTTACCACCTACCTTGTAATAAAACCATACAAGTGCAATCTTTTGGGCAAATAGCTTGATACAAGTCATCCTATAGTTGCACTGTTACCAGAGTCGATCCAAGAGAGGGAAGTGGCCAGGAACAAAACCAGGCCTTTTGGCAAGAACGTGCATTTCAGCTTGATTACATGTCCAGTGACACTGCCCAGAGCAGGAGGCTAAACAGTAAACTGCTCACTTCTCCAGACCAGCACCCAGATTACAGACAGTGCTGCAGAAACAAGCCCCAGCCCTTGCCCTAGTTGTTCCAAGACTCAAACCCATTACTAATACTGCTGTCAGCACAAGAAATTTTATTCAGCTCTTCAGTGAAGATAATTTTTACTACAGTTTCAGTTCAGTTATAAGAGATGTTACGAGCTGTAGTCAGGGATTGCCCCTAGGGTGCTCCATGCCAGCTACCAGCCCCGAATGATACCATCTTACTGACACGCAGAGATGTTATGCACCTGATGGCTGCCACATTGGCCACCTTACTACTGCCATGTCAGTATCTTTGCCAATTCCTTTTGAAAGAGCTGTAGGTGAAAGGTCTCATGAAATAAATAGTCTTATTTTATTGCTAGTATGCCTTTTTATGTTCTAATCTGGAAAGGCAGTGGGATCTAGTGTACTTGAACACAATGTTGGCACTCTGGAACTGTAACTCTGGTTTCGCTGCTCTGCTGACATATATCCTCCATCAAAATCTCTGAGCTTTGCTGTGTCCACCTTCTTCAAATTGCAGTAACAGCTACAGATCCCATGTTACAAAGCTGCTACCAGCATTTTCAAAGGGTGCTGAATATCTCTGTCGCTTCTCCTTACCTCAAGGATTTCAAATGGTCTGGGGAGGAGAGCCAGGGAGGTTCAAAAAAATATCTTTAAGGTCATGCTTTACTTTGGAAGCACACAGCACCAAAATAAATGGTAAGCTTAATTACTTCTGCTAGCCAGTGGGAACTGTTTCTAGTTTTTGATGTGGTACAAAACACAACAACTAAGAGGAGATTCTAGTAAAAGTTTTCTAGGTTTTCCAGATGCAGAATCACTGTGGACTCCCGGTAATCTAAAGTCCTTCAGGTTTTTTACGTCTAGGCACTCTAAGGCAGTACTTCAGAGATGCACTTTTTTTTTTTTTTTTAACTGAGCAATTTACTTAATTATTAAAGCCAGTAAAACTATTCATCTGGCTAAGCTAATTCCTGCAGTCTGGTTACCCTGATCATAAAAAAAGAAATCTGTGATGGCCTTTGGCCTTTTAAACATTTCTTAGAAAGAGTAAGCAACTATTGATATGTTTGTTATCTGGGATTTTTATTTTTCCTGTACTGATAGGAATTGGGGCAGAGGATACAAATAAAAGTAGATAACATTAACTAGATGCCTATTTTTAGCTCCAAACTCTTCTGTTTTCATAGGAATAAAAAAAGCTGTGTAGATTAATTTTCGTATGTATACATCCCGGCAGTAGACCTGCATGTACTTGCCCTCATTTACCTGAGTCATATTTATAATCCTGGATAGATAATGGCAGTTTAAATACAACTATCCATTGCTGTGGGCAGAAATACGACTCAGAAGCCAGACTGAAGAACTTCTGATTCAGCATCCCTAGATATTTTTAGTGGACTCCTCTCCTCTATCTCTTGCAGTAGTGACAACAGTGCCCTCCCTCATCTGTCTCCTTACCCCTCCTTTATATTTACCTTATATTTAACTTCCGATGTGGCTTGTTCAGCTGCTCTGCTAGCATGGCCTCACCTCATTGGAGATGAAGATACTGGGAGGGGTGGAACAGACCTGCCGCTCCCCTCTTATCTCACCCTTTATCTCTCCTTTGCTCCATATTTTCTTAGACTAATCTGCAGCTCCTCAGGTTGGCATCAACTCAATGGACTTCAATGCATACATATTATTAGCTTACCAAGACAAATCACAACTAAACAAAGCTGCAGAGTCAGTTTATTTTTCTGTCCTTTCATCCTATTTTCCTTTTTGAAGACTGCAGAAGAATCACAGGTTAGTTTCATTCAATGAATTATGAACACAATACTGCACATACTACAGAACTGGAAAGTCTACCGAAATTTGACTTTGCAGCACATTGCTTATGGCACAGATCAGCGACACTGGAGGTTCTGGTTCAATTGTCTCTGCTGATATATAGTTATTAATTTATATAAAAATGAAGAAGACAGTAGTTACAAGTGAGAAAGGTTTACTGTTGATTGTGCCATAGAATTGGGGACAAAATCTTGAACTTGTGTCATTTATAAACACACCTTAAGCAATGGGCTGTTCTCTGGTGTTTCTTAGGGAAGGAGACAGAACAAGAAAGCTTGTCCTTAACTTGGTCTCCCATAGTGTCCTTATAGCCAAACCAGGTAAGTGAACAATAGATAACGTGGATGACAAATGACTGGACTACTAATCTCACAGTTTGTGATCAGCAGTACAAAGTCCAGCTGATGGTTGGTTACTAGCAGCATCCCTCAGGCATTGATTCTGGGGTGATACTGTTTAATGCCTTTTTAATAACAACCTGAAGATGGAATAAAGTGCACTCTCAACAAATTTGTGGATGATACTAAAATGGGAGAAGGTGCTCTTCAAAGTGACCTTGATATGCTGGAGGAAGTGGCTGACAGGAATCTCATACCATTCCATATAAGCAAATGTGAAGTCCTGCATCTGGGATAACCCTCTGCAACAAGGCAGGTTGGGGCCAACTGGACAGGTTTGGCCCTTGCAGGAAAGGACTCCAGGGTCCTGTTGACAACAAATTGAATGTGAGTGTGCCCTTGTGGCCAAGAAGACCATCCTCACGCCAGGCTTATATGTTAGGAAGAATGTAGTCAGCAGATCAAGGTACATGATTGCTTCTCTCTAATCCACACTCGTGGGACTACAGAATACTCTGTTCATTTTATGCTCCCCAGCACAGGAACATCATTGGCACACCACAGCAAGACCTGCATAGGGCTCAAGCACTTGACACAGAAGGAAAGACTGGCAGAGGTGGGATTGTTAACCTTAAGAAGAAGAAGCTAAGGCTAGGAGAACTTATTGGTGGGTTCATCTACTTAACAGAAAAGCAGAGTGAGGATCTTTTTAGAGGTACACAACTGTAGGATGAAAGAAAACAGAAACAAGGTTGCAGAATTTTAAATCCACTTAGACATACAGGAAAAGAAAATTCACCATGAAGGTGCTCAATTACTGGCACAAGTTGCCCAGAGCAGTTGTGGAAGTTGTATATCAGTCCTTGGAGATACTCAGAACTAAACCTGACTGGGTCCCAAGCAACCTGATCTAGCTGTCTCTCCTCTGAGCAAGAGCTGGACTGGATGAACATCAATGGCGCTTCCAACCTAAATTATTCTGTGAGTCTGTAAAGTCTTTGGTCTTGATGCCTGAGTGGTTCTTGTTCATTAAAGTTTTGAAGGGTTTCATAAGATTCAGTGAATCAGACTTATCCAGCAAGTAGTCATAGTTTCTGAACAGGGGACTACAACCAGGAGTATTTCTTGCACTTTGTGGTGCTACTATGATGCTCCTGCACATATTATTTGTCTTCAAACTAGGGCTATTTTGTTTCAGCACAGTGTTTTTCTTTGCTATATAGCTGGTGTGAAGACATTGTGCATCCATGTGGATACAACCTGAGTAAATATCAGACAAGTCCTACTTAAAACTAGAATTTGAACTACATTTCAGTAGACTATAGTTTGATTAAAACCAGATTGAGTGAAAACTCAAGTCCAAAAGTCAATAATCTTTTCAGTAAAACAGAATTATTTGGAGTCTCATGCATATCTTTAATCCATATTGAAGAACTTCTTAAAATGTCATGTGTCCAGTCTGCTGAACGTAACATTTCCCTCCAGGTTAAGATTCACAATAGAAACCATTAAATCTCTGTCATTCACTCATGTGAGCAAGAAATGGTCTAAAATTGCCTTGGTGTCAATAAAACATTTTACAGATTGCCTAACACCTTTTGTACTTACTTTGTCAGTGCAAAATTAAAAAGATCATGGAGAATATAAGGTAATGTAAAATCTCATTAATCACAAATTTTCCATTTTGGAGAAGATGCAGGCTCGAGATACATTGGAAAAGAATCTACTCTAGATATGTGTCTCTGAAGAGCAAATTAATGTCATCAAGAAATGAAACTCTTCTAAATTATGCAATAATTTGTCTGATTTGACAACAGCCACTGTCATAATGATCTCCACTTCTGCTAATAGAAAGATAAGATTTTTGTTTAAATTAGCAAATTAATTTGCAACCTTTTCAGTGCAATAAAGTTGTAGTAGTAATTGTTATTCAAAGGCAGAAAGTAAAATTTTACACTTATACAAATGCTAAAACCATGACAATGGGGAATTTGATTATTTTTTATGCATTGTTAAGAAATCATCACAGTTCAGTATTTTGAACTCCTGGTGCAAGGTATTTGCACTTCTTACATGAAATATTAATCATGGCTTTAAGTAATTTTATTGTAGCTTAAACAAAGCAGTGAACCTAAATTCAATATGAATTACATCAGTAGTTAAGTATCTAACAAGAGATTATCATCACTATAAATCTATTTTACATTTTACAATGATTATTTAAGACAGCTGAGCCTCATATATGCTGAAAGAGTATGTCAGCACACAGCAGCTGCTGGAAATAACCAGCATGTGTTGGCAAGAGCTTTTTGTTTTCTGAAGATAATTAAAACTTGCTATAGTTTTGCAGCTGCTACATAGTCAATAAGGAATACTTTAAAAAAATGGGTGGCGTATTCGATTCACTTTAAATGGATTGCAACCGTCTCTATTGATTATTTACTAAAGGCAATTATTCTACAATTTCGTTTTTTCATTTGTTTTCTAAAAAAACAAACTATCTGACAATAGTTTGGACCACAAAATTTTTAACTGTCACCTTCAGGTGCTCAGGAGGAAGAAAGTGTTTTACTAAAAGAAAGGTTTTGCTGAACACGAAAAGATACACACACAATTACTTGCATCCTTATCCTTAAAACTGTGTGTACTCTGTATTCAGATTGTATTTTAAAAGATCTCTTTATTGGGATCAGCATGTTTTGGTAAAACTGTTCTCAGAAACATTTGGCAGGCACCATGGAGCTCCAAATAGCCCTGCCAGTCTGGGGAGTCAAACAGGCTCTGCAGTGCTACATAGAAAATGCCAATAGCTTTATACTGATCCTCATTAAAGGCTTAAGATGGGGGATTTCCAGGACTTTAGACTGCAGTCTTCCTCCAGTTCTCAAGTAACATCATACTTGGTGGCTGGTGAAGACTGTCTTCCTGATTGTACAACAACTTTTAGGCCACGTAACGAGAGTCCAACAGCAACATAGGATCCTCCTTAAACAAAATGAAGTGTTCCAAAACACAGCTTTCTAGAACAATGCAACTTCAAAGTTCTGAGACGTTTCTGATTAACACGTAATTACTTAGTTAAAATCAGCTAAGCAAATGGTGTCTTGAATAACCTGTGTATGCTTAGTTATGAAAAAATAACTGGTTTGAATTGAAGCTCTGATGTCAGGCACGACCAGTCCAAAATAGCATTACTGTCAGGGAAGCAGGAAACATTCCCAAATCAGGACTATGATAAAGTAACATACACTCTTCTTTTCTGTATCACATGTTTTGCAGGCTGCTGTTTGTAGAGCCAATACAGACAATGATGGCTTGAGTGACTCTGCCAGTGGTTCTAACTGAAGGCTATCAGAGAGCCCAGGAACTTTCTGGAGACTTTCTGGAGACCAGATCCCCCAATGCCATAAAAGTGCAGACAGGAATCTTATCAGAATAAGGCAAAGCGGGATGGTGACAGGATAGTTCCATGGGGCAAATCTATTGATTTCTGTACTTTCTGAGATCTTAATTTCTATATAAATGGGTTTCATGACTACAGAATTGTATTTGTTTCACAACTCTAAGAGCTGACTGGATATTCTGCAGAAAAACAAGGGTAGACTTCAGGGTTTGGTACTGTGCAGTCTGGGTGGATGAGAAAACTCTGGGTCATTGCAATTTCCAGCAACAGTGAACTGCTGAAATCCTTGTACTTGGAGTGCCTTGTGCTGTCAGAAATCTAAGTTTTAGCTTATGCAATTATATAAATATATATACAAATATATATAAAAATATCACAGAATCCTAGAATGGTTTGGGTTGGAAAAGACCTTAAAGATCATCTATTTCCAACCCTCCTGCCTTGGCTAGGGACACCTTCCACTAAAGCAGGCTCCTCATAGCCCCATCCAACCTGGCCTTGGACAGTTCCATGTATGGGGCATCCACAGTTTCTCCGGGAAACCTGTTCTAATGTCTCACCACCCTGACTGTGAAGAATTTCCACCTAACATCTAACCTATACCTCCCTTCTTTTAGTTGAACACCTGTTTGTCCTATCACTATCTGCCCATGCAAAAAGTTGCTTTTCTTTTTTTTTCATAAGCCCCCCTTAAGCACTGGCAGGTTGCAATGAGGTCTTCCTGGAGCCTTCTCTTGTCCAGGCTGAACAACCTCAGATCTGTATATAAATATCTATAAACAGATAGATAGATAAAACCAGGCAAACTCAGCTTCTATACCACAGTGCAATCAGCCAACATAATCTGACTCTGCTCTCGTATGCGTCCACCTGACATCTCATGTCCATGCACTCAAGCTCCATCCCCCTATAAGCTTGGCTGCCAGCAGTGACAGAGCCATAGCAGTACTTCATGGCTGGGTTTTGGTGCATGTGTTGGGCTCTAGGCTACCCTCTGTGCATCAGGAGTAACGCCTGGACTAGCAAACATGGGAGGTAGCAGTGCACAACAAGGCTAAAGCAAATGTGACCCCTCCTTGAAGCTCTTGTTGCTTTGGCTTTCCATGAGCACCTGAGGCTCAAAGTGGTTTGCACTCTCTGACTATAAAGATAATCCAGATAAAGAAAAAGGAAATAAATTTTCCTCAATAATAGCCCAGTTCTCTCACTCAGCTTAACCACTCAGCTGTGGATGTCAGAGGCCAGACTGCAGCCTTGAAATATGGATCATCTGCTTTGTCAGTCTTAAAATAGATTTCAGAACCCAATATTAGAGAAAATAAGTATTACTGAAAAAAAAATGTAATTTAATTTTTTTTTTAGCAACTGCAATTGTTTCCTTTCAAACTTCAGAGGCCAGAACTAATGAATTGATCTTCAGATAAGAGGCTACTTGAAATAATAAGACTTTCAGCAAATAACACAGCCATTATGCACCAGGGAGCTGAAACGCTTATTATGCAGTTCAGTGAAAACTCAAAAGACACAAAGCATTTGATATGACTGGCAGCAGCCCCATCTAAAAATAGCTCTGCATAAAAGAGAATTAAAATGTCATCGGAAATTTTTTCCTTCCTTCAGAAGCTGCTGGTAAACAGATCCTTCTTAGTCTGAACAGACAATTGCCCCATCTGCAAGTGCAAGGGCACCCCATCCTCTCTCGCTGGCACCTATGGTCCTTCAATGAGGACATCAGTGCTGTGAGCTGCTGGGGAAGGATGGAGACAGCTCTGGCTTTTGGCATGAAGCACTGGATGAAGATATAGCAATCCTGGCCATGAATCAGTGGCGGTATTATTTGATCTAAGCTACAGCACTCAGGCAATGGTAAGAAATGCAGCTTTTGCTGCTATGGCTCAGGTTTTGGCGAGGGTGTCTAGTTTTAATGCAGAATCAGCCATTTGAATGATAGAACAGTTTTGGGAAAAGTATTCTGAATATCTTAGTCTGTTAATTGAGAAGGAGCTTTTAAAACAGATATAGGCTGATGCTTGCTGAATTTAAGAGACAAGAAACTCCTTTTAACTCTGGATAAGACCTAGGCAGACTGCCACACTTTTAACGAAGTGAAGCTGACAGAATGGCAGTTTTAAAATGTCCTCAGAAATATATACAAATATAGCTGTAAAAATGAAAAGAAAAAGGAAAAAAATTAAAAGCCAAGGACTTACTGCGTCACCATCTGTGACAAGCATTAACTTCTGGATTTTACATTATCCCCCTCAGATAAACGTTTGCAGGAAGAGAAAGTCATTACCTCCGAAGTTACAAAATGATTAGATATTCAGCTGCCGCCATCAGATGCAATTAAAGACACAAAACTTAGATTCATCCCACAGAACATTAAAGTTTGCCAAATATATTATGGAAAAGCCACACTGTGTAGCTCTGAGAGTCTTGTCCTGTCCAGACTCCCACTCTCGTATCAGTTGGAGACCAAGGAAAACTAAACATTCTGCTGCTTCCTGAAGCTAAAACGATGAAAAAGGACTGTGCATTTCACACAAGTCCTACATTTATACCATTCAAGTGTTGACAGAGATACTGCTTCCTTTTCAAATCGGGTCTCTTCTTACACCTTTGGTCCCTTTTCAAATATTAGGTCTTTTGGAAGGATGCTCAATGATGCTGCAATTATTGGGATGAGCAATATGATCTAATTATTTGGAAAGCTCTTTGCAAGTTCTGATCTTACACAGATTTGCGATATTGATTTCAAAAGTAGAAGGATGGGGTTGTGGTTAGCTGATATGAACTGCCTGCTGCACAGTATGAAATAACGAAAAATACTTAAGCAGTTGGAAGAATTTACTTCTGCATTTTTGCAGGAATGGCAGTTTGCAGGAATTTGGCAGCTCATGATAGGATACATTTACTTATGCGTACTTCCATCAGAAACTTCAAGCATTAAAAACTGTATTACCTGTTTTCAGGGGTAATACTACAGAAACTTTTCTATCAGATCTTTAGACCTTGTGAGCAACATTTTGCACCTTCAATGGCAGTGTCAAGAGGGGTTACAATTACAGTGCTAAATGAAACACAGAGTGATTCTCATTTTCTGGCCAAGTGGCATCACTCAGCTCATGCCCTCACTATCTATAACTAGTCTTGTCTCCCGTAAATTTTGTCTGGGCTGAGCCAGCTAGACAAGCCCAAAACAGAGCCAGGGAGTCATCTGCTCACCAGACCACGGTACTTCAACTTCATCTCCCATCCCTTTTATTTAGCAGTACAGACATGCCCACTCAGACTCAGAGGGACATTTTACTGCTGCACCAATACAGGAACATAATGTGTTAACATCAAACATCTGGAAGCAGGAGCTTCTGGGTAATAATGTCAATAATGCACATTGGCTCAAATGGCCAAAAGGACGCATGCAGTAAGGAAGGGAAAAGAACTCTTAGAGATCTAGGAAAAAATGACATTAGTTCAGCATTTGCTGGGAGGTTTGGAGAAGTGTTACAGAGGAGTAAAAGTTGTACCATCATCCTCTCTTTTGGACCCATTCAGCTGTAAAGGCTGTACTGCCTTTCCTTAATGCTGAGGTTGTAATTTTTCCTACAAATCTGATTTCAAGAAGGAAGCTGAGCAATCTCGCAGAAAATGGCAGGTGGGGGATGCCAGTGGGTGTGCGTTTGTGACTAAATGAAATTTGGGAATGAAAGCTAGAATTAAATTAGAGATTCCAATTTGAACTTACTGCTTTTATCCATACTCCTAAACCACTCAAGCGATGGAGAACTGGAAACAAGCATAGCACAATCAATAAAATAAACAAACCATGAAAGACACTAGTGACACATTAAGGGGGAAAAAAGTCAGAAACCCTTTAGGCCATTACTACTAAATGAAAGAGATGACAATAAATAAATATATATTTAGATTCCAAATCCTGAAAACTTTGCTCACACAAACAGACCCTCTTCCAACCACAATCTGATTAAAAGAGAGAACAACTGCTGCCAAAGGCCTGTAATATCTGGCTCATTAAAACGGTACCAGTTGACATTATTAGGATATATTATTCTTCTCTTTTAGTACAAGGGAAGATTCATCTGAGTAAGTCGCAAGGCTGAATCCTTCTTTGGCAAAGGACTTTGAACAGAAAGCAAAACGTCGAGTATGTTCCAGCATGTTATTTACTTAAGACATACTGCACAGCCCATATTTTAAACTTCTCCACGTTCACCTAACTTATCACAAGGACAGAAACTTTTGCTCATCTGTGCAACTACATTAGTCAAAATCCCATGTATTCTGAGCTGCTCTGGGGTGAATGTTTTCTCACAGCAGAATTAAACTCCTCAGTCCTGCAATAGATGAGAGATGAAAACCCACAAAATGTTTTCAAACTGAGTCACTCACATCCTTTTCAACTAAACCATAAGACTCCCAAGTTCTCTGAATCATACTGTCTACTTTTCAACAGCTTCTAAATAGTCCAGCTTAAGGTGCTCAGGCCCTCCTCTCTTCCACTATATTACGGTGTGCAGGTATGATAATTTGCTCTAGTAAGGTCAGCTGACCCACTGAACTGAACGTGAAAGGGGAAACAACACGGTTTTAACCAAAAAGTGCAACATGAGGCATGAAGATGAGGGTTTACTGACTTGCTCACATTTAAATATCTGTAAAATGAGTATATATAATTACACAACGAGTATATACTGGATTAAGCTCACAGTCCATGTAACTCATCATTTTGCCCTCAAAAGCAACTATTAGAAGGTGTAACAGACTCAGCTTTGGACAATTGTTTAATAACTTAGCTACAAGGGTCCTCTTTGCTCAGTCCCTGAGGCACTTACACAATAATCCAAACATATGTGATGCTCTATAGGAAACAGTTAATATGTTCAAGTGCAATTAGAAGTCTGAGAATATCATATGAAATGAATAAGGTAAAACCAATAACTATGGCTAAGATACTATCAATGACTTAATAAAAAAAAATATACACAACTATCTGTTGCCTAGAAAGAAAAATATCTGGCTGAAACCTAAAACTACACATTTTTTTAATTAACATTTATAGTGCTCATGGTACAAATACTGCACTCTATTTTCAGTGATTTCTGTATAAAAACAGACATAAGAAACGGAGTAACAAAAGTCCTAGTCACTTATTCTCTTTATTTTTGTAAGTTGTTTCTAATTTACTTCTGTTATGCAGCATTTTATACACTGCAGTGACTTATCACTTCTTCTAAAGTTAAACTAAAAAAAAACCCAATTATTATTACTCTAATGATTCATTTATTGAGCATATATCTTGCATTTATTGGCTTAAATGTCTTTTAATATTACTGCCTCTAACTACACAATAGGATTAATGTGAAATTCAGTATCCTCAAAGATCAATACAGAAGATATGTAGCACAAGTACAGCTGTTCATTTCACCACAAACAATTTCAAAACAACAAAGTCTCAAGTTAAGATTTTACCTTGGCTCAAACCCTGCTCTAAGTGAAATTGAGATGAAAAGTCCCCCAACTTAAAGGAAGAGCCAAGATTTACTTCTTGGTGTCCAAACCTGCATGTGTTCAGCTGAAGTGTCACTAACACTTTGTGGCTGTGAAACTATATGGCCAGAAGTAGCCACTACTATCACTGAATTCAATTTCCAGTACCATATAGGCCACTTCTTGATACATATCACGCAGGTATTTGTTCATACCCCTCAGGATGTTCACATCAATTGAAAAACTCTAGGTTCTCCAAGTCCAGGGCTAAGGACTTGAGGAAAGAGTGGGTAAGGAAGAAAGGATGATGGTGAAGAAGTTTCATGTGACACAGGTCTCAGTTTCTATACCGTATGAAACAACCCACCCAAAGATCCCTCTGCTGTAAGCACGTCTGCTCTACAGGTATCTGACAGAGGAGAGGATGCTGGACCATGTCCCAGCTGAGGTCTGCAAGGCAACTCTGCAGCTAAGGATGTTCCTCCTGGTACTCTGGGCCATGCCAGCCCCTGCCCTGTCCTATCCTGTACACCTGGGCTGGAGTACAGGCCCAGAGCCACTGCAGACACAAGCAGAGGCACCGGGGGCTGAAAAGGAGCTACAAACTGCTGCTGCCTTGACTTAGTGGCTTACAAGCTCAAGAGAGAGTAGATCACTAGTACAGGTCAGAAATTACCTAACTGGGGGTGTTTGTATCATTACCACCAAGGCTGAATCTTGTTGGTTAATCTTTTACTTTCCTGGGTTCAGAAAACGGGGTTTAAATATGTGTAGGTAAAGTGGACAGATCTTGAGAAATGCTGTTTAAGGTTGTCTGTACAACTGTATTTTGTCCTCTTTGTGTGTCTGACCAAAACGAGTGTCTTTATTTCATAACTGTATCCCATTTCCTATCCTGTAATCCATAACTGTATGCATATGACAAATTTGATCTGGGCTTTTTTAATGCAGCCTATGACACATTTTCACTTACATGACTTCCTTGTTCTCCTTTTGAATATGGGAGTATATTACAGCTTATGGTACAATAACAGTTAAAATTTAAGTCACCTAAACTGCATAACTTTTTTCCAAGTCACTTGCATACCTCTCAAACACTTTCCACAAACAGTACTCATGCTTAAAAAAAAGAGAAGAATTAAACTCCAAATGGAAGACTATAAGACAGAAAAGTGAATTTGTTTGCACCTCTAACACTCACTCAAACCAGACCAATCCAGGTGACACAAAGATAATAGTACACATAAAAGATCAAAACTTAACTTGCAGTATGAAAGAGTATAAAACATCTGATGAGTGCCGGACAGTTTGCCTTGAGAAGGTAAAGTCTGATTTGAGATCGCTCCATCGAACAATTTTTCTCAACTGCTCTTGCCTGTGGACATAAACTGAGACAAATCACAGAGCATTACGCACTGTGGGCAGGAATTTACTCACTGAGATTAAGAATTCATCTTATTTTCACTTGTTTCTTCATATTATTTTCTTACTGATTGTGCAGACTAAGAATCAAATTCTACTGCAAATGAAAGGGAACATTTCTTTACCAGTGATGCCTAGCTATGCTGAGGCAGATGTGGCTTCATTCACCTTGACTTACACTCTGCTTCTACTGCACAGTCGATTTCAATTTAAAAAGTTTTCAGAGTATGGTCTTAATTCTTCATTACTTTTTACCTTCAGTTACTTTTTGTATTTTCTGTTCTGCACTGAATTTAGCAATGTACTGTGAAAGAAATAACAACTTCGTGACTCATGTAATATAAATTCTTGAAAGTCACCACCTTATTTATTTAAAGAAAACATGAGTAATCGCTAATGAATTCTCATACAGTTACTGCATACACAGTTTGAACAAATACCTCAGACCAAGCATGCTACACCCTGTTCCTTTATGCTGAGGCTTGTGTCCACTTTGGTGTGGAAACTAACGGGCTTATGGGTAAAAGGGAATCCTCAAAAAGATTACATTTTGAAAATAACAGTTTAATATCAGACAGATAATTACTACTCACATTTACAGCCCACCTCATAACTCTGCCTCAAGGAGTCGGTGGTGTACATGAACCAAACATTTAGGACTTTCAAAGTATGATCTGATTGAAATAACAGTCTGGTTCCTGTCATTTCCCTTGTGGTGATTTTCTTTTTTAGAACTGATTAAATAGTATAATTCCTCTAATGAATCACTTAGTTTATTTTTAACTAACACTAGAGGAAAATACAAAGGAAGGCTTTTGCAGCAAATGTTTTCTTAAAGGAGGAAGAAAAGCTGTATTGCATGATAGGATGGAGTAATTTAGCATAGTTTAAGATAGTACATGCAGCTAATGACTGAAAGCAGTATATGCAACACTTTGT
>JAYRBT010000001.1:48868447-48952222 GCA_036023395.1 Myiotriccus ornatus
ATAGGATGGAGTAATTTAGCATAGTTTAAGATAGTACATGCAGCTAATGACTGAAAGCAGTATATGCAACACTTTGTTAGCTCTGACTGATTTACATATTGTAAATCAGATACGTTGTGATTTTGTAAATCATTCCTTTCACTAAGAAAAAAATATCCCTGATGTAAAATTTCCAGTGTTTCCTACTGTGAGTGCCTTCAGTTTGAAAACCAGCAATTGAAAAATATCTGGGTAAGAAGTAGAGAGCAGGTATTCAAACAAGCCCCAAGGCAGCTTATCACTTAAACATGTGGCAGATCTGTTTTCAACAAAGCAATTAACCAGGCAGGATTCACCATTCCAGTGATATTAAAAGGTAGGCTGGCTGTTTTTCTAAACACATGCTATAATTCAAATTATTAGACTGGGGACGTGCTAACACAAGAACTGGGGTAGCTGTGTTCAACTACTTTGTCTTAATGGCCTTAAAATGTATGATTCAAATATATAAATTCAAGCAACTAAAGAATGATTTACATGCTTTACTCAACTGGGTGACTGAAAGGAAGTTTTGGTTCTCATCTTGCATCTCCTGGTCTACTTTTCAAAACATCACTGATAAATTCCTCTGTGGCACTCCATTAGTTATGAATCCCATTTGTCCAGGGGGTAAAACTCATTTGCCTGTAAAGGAGGATACCTTCATCCATATTACAAAACTCTTCCAGTACCCTTTGGGACAGGGACTGAGACTGATTCAGTGCCCTCACACTGTTTACAGTCTAAACTAAGGCAACCACAGAGGGTTAAATGCTGACCCAGCAAAACATGGTGGAAGTCTTGAGAGTGACTGATGGGTCTAGGTTTTTCACCCAGAATGTAAACTGGAGGTTTCAGATTGAGTTACACTAGCTAGACTTAGATTTTCTGGTATTACTAACACAGCTATTTGTATCAAAATTACAAGTCATTACTTAGAGCACTGTAGAAAAAAAGTATGCCTTGGCTATGGTTTTGCACTAGATGTGTGTCTCCCTACATATCAACTTGTAGGCAGACATCAGCATCTATCTGTACAAATAATTTCCTTATTGCTAATGAACTGACACTTAACCAACAGTGGATCCTGTCTGCAGTTTAACATCAATAAAAGAAATGAAGGAAGCAACAGTGTATTCTTAGTGATCCAAAATACACAAATATTTCATCTACTGAACTGTAACGTACATCACATCATCAAGGTGCTACACAAATATAATTTCCACAGATCTGTGCAGAACAGGTTGAAAAGCTGTAAAAGAGGAGCAGAGGTCATTCACCACAGACTGGCCACCCATGCAACAAGCTGCAGGAAGAAAAGCTACAACATTGAAACTCCTCACTGTCCCAGCATGCAGACTCTCCAAAGTCTTTGCACCACTGGGAGGCTTTGGCAGCCCTGGCTGTCCCGGACAGGTTATGGTTACAAGAGGGAATGTTAAACAGCACCATGACAGGCAGAAGAGGTGTGTTAATCCACCATATCCTCAGTTGACGCTGCTTGAACACTAAGTTGGTAATACCACTGCACTAAAATAATTTTCAAATAAACCTGTAGAGAAATAAATTACCCTTTCTTTCCATTCAATTCAGGCTGTACACTGGGTACACAGAATGACATAATATCCTTCCTGAAATCAGAGCTGCAGTGAGGACCAGTATCCTTCAAACACGACCAGTTCCTGAGCCTGCCTTGCAAATAACCATGTTTTCCTAATTGCCACAGAAATGATCTTTTTCATCTTTCTAAACCTGGCCCAAGAATTATGCATTGTTTTCTTTATAAATGCAATAAAATTTTATCACTTTATCCCTGTACTTCTGCCAGAGCTTGACAGCTATAGATACAAGGAATTTTACTGGAAAGCAATACACAGAAAGAACCACACCATTTAACTGCTGCAGGTTCGAAGCTCACACCAATTTCTGTGATATTTGCCAGATATGACAGTAAACGATGTTAACTCTACTGCCCACCCCTAGTTAGAAGAATCAAATACCTTTCTGCAAGCTGTCAAGAAAGTGACTGTTATCCTCAGAATTTTTTTTTACACGAGATTTTTCTGCATGTAGGCCCACATCCACCTTGAAAAACGGTATTCTTGGAAACAGGATGCCATATAAGACTATGATCAATACAAAACTATGTATTAATTTGCTTTTTAATATGGAAAAATCTGTACAGTTAGTTAGGGTTTTATCTTTGCATTGGCCATTCTGAAGATGATTTTAAATTGCATGCACAGGCCAAAGGATTTGTTCTGAGGTCAACCTGCATTTAGCTTTAGTGCCATGGATACATATTCAGAAAAAACAAATCAATATATTTTTAATGACTGCCTAGATAAGTGCTTAAGCAGCTGCAAAGAGCCAAGTCAGCAATTATTTTTAAGAATATGTGACAAGTTTTCTAAACCCCTGACAGTTTCCAAAGGGTGTTATCCCAGTTGCCTTCTTCCAGTCACACTTGACTTTTGCTTCCTTTTTAATTGGATGACCATCTATAACCACGGGCAAGTTACACTTGTAGCAATCGGAGCAGAGGTACTGGTGTCAGTAGCTGCTCGGACAGCCAGAAAATACGAACTTCATCACTTAAGCTACCACAGTAGTTTATGATTAAAAGGTAGTTTAGTTAAATAGCTAATCATGCACTAGTGTTTGTCTCTTGGCTGTCGGTGTATGTGTGCATGCATGTGTAGAAACAGAAAAGTATGAATGACTATTTCAAACTCTGATTCTAGCCCTGGAATAGCGACAGGAAAGGAGCATGAAATACGAGGCATTAAAACCTTCTCTCTTATGAAAGAGGAGCCCTGTAGACCTTGTGCCAACCCCAGGCAAAGGAGTGCTCCTGACAGTAACTCACCTTGCTGAATTTTCGTCACTAGCTGGTGACGGGCGAGAATCCTGCTGGTCCTGTAGGGAGGGCGCCGGGCTGGCTGATCGCAGCGCCAATACAGCTCCTGGCCCTCGGGGGACACCGCGTTCAGGTAATAGCAGCCCGTGCCCGCGGCCCGGGGCACCTGCTTCAACATCTCTGCTCCCTGAATCCCGCCGTCCCCGCTGCGGCTACTCCAGATTGTAATCAGGGTAATGCGAGGAGGGGAGGCAACAAGCCCGGGGAGCTGCAAAGAGTGAGCGCTTTAAACGAAAAAAGGAGTGCCAAGAGCTACTACAACTCGGGATTCCGGCTTCTCCCACATGATCCGCGTGAGCCAATCGCTCCCGGTGCAGCCTGTGGAAGTGAGCCTGTGGAGCGGGACAGCCAGCCTTCCCCAGCCCCGCGGGCACAGCCTGCCCCAGCCCCGGCAGCCCCCCGGCCGGCCGGAGTTTACCCAGCACGGAGGGGCTGCACCGGGTCACTCCAGAAAGCCAAGAAAAAGTTGAAGACGCTCGGGAATGCGTGTTTTAGAGTATGCAGGGCTGCTGAAAACCTTTTCCTCCTCTTCTCTGTGCTGCTCAGCTGTTGACTCATCTCTGGAGACGATGCCCTCACTACTTTTCTAAAAATCATACCCTTGTTTGCCAAGAAAAAGTCCGTTTACGGAAGGGCTGTCTGAATCTCCAAAACCGCACGGTACAATGAGCAGTGGAATAAGTGAAGCCCTTGGGACGAAAAAAATCAACACCACCTAACAGCAGTAACTCAGCAGTAAACAAAATCCAAGAGTCCCTAATATTAGTGCTACCAAGAACTGGTCACAGCCTGGAAGAGGGAAAGGGGATGTTTTTGTTTGGGTTTTTTTGTTTGTTTGTTTTGATGGGGGTTCTTTGTTTGTTTGCTGTTTTTAACAGAGGGGCTCTGTTTTAATTCAGTCCTTAGGTTTCAGCCATGGATTTTGCAGAACATGCCATTTCTTTGGTTAATCATATGGAAACAGAACACTGACATTTTTATGAGCAAGTGGGTAGCAAATCTGAGTAAATATATATCAGAAATGCCCTCCTAGTCAAATAATTTTGCATTATATTTTAAAATACCAAAAGTTTGGTTTAATACACCCCTAGTGTGAGCTGTTTTCTAGGAATTACGGGAAGTAATTTCACAGCCCTGGAGATCAGCTTCACAGTATCACAAAACCGGAAACGACAACGACTCAGAAGGCTCTTCCACCCGTATGGCTGAACAGGCTTCTGCCAAAACCTCTTTGCAGGCAGCAGGGCAGCAGAAGGCAGAGATGAGGCAGTAGGTTGGCCGGTTAGCATGAGTCCTGCATGGCTCAGGAACCATGCTGCCACCTCCATGCCCCTTCCCATGAGGCCAATGTCAGGCTGGGGGACTGGGAGCTGACAGCACTGTTGGAGCAGCTGCAAGCCCCAGGCAGAAGGGGCTCAACCCCCATCCCAACCCACGGGGGATCTAGACCTCCCCAAACTCCACTATGATATCTACTTGCAGTAACATTATTGTCTGTATCCTGTTCTCCAGCCTTGAGGCCGACAATATGTCACAACATGCCCTGGTACAATGGAGTTCTCCCATTCCCAGCCTCACGGCTGCCCACCAAGGCAGGGCCATGAGGTGGCATTGCCTGAGACCTGCCTCCTCACAAAGGACAGGGTCAGGCTAGCTTGCAAGATCAGATATAGCCACCTAAACGTGAGAGGGGAGAGGACAGTTCACATTCACAATTATTCATTAAAACTTTGCTCCATGAAAACCCCTTAGGGCAGGGTTTTACTGCAATGCAGTCTATTCTCATTACACCTTACGAATTTTATTGTGTGGGACTTTTGCAGTGCTATAAAATGGAGAAGTATAATTCTGGGTACTAGAAATTTAAAATGAATGCTCTAGACTGAAAGCCTCCATTACCTGTTTTTACCATTAACAGCACCTGCAAGTCCTGTACATGCTGTTTGTTGCTCCAGGTGTGGCTGCACTGTCTTCTCTGAAAGTCTAAGCCGAGATTTCAAACTCAAGACAAAAGATATGGCACCACGACCACCTGTGTTCCCAAACAGAGCTGGTCACAGGGAGTAGGAAAGACTGGTCTCTTCTCTGCCTTGCTCTGCCAAGAGGAGAGGCACATTGCTTCACAGGTGTGAGCAGAGAGAGCCTGAACAGAGGGGAGGGGATTGTTTTCGCTCCTACCCTAGCTTGCCAAGCCAATGTGTCAGTCACTCTGCTGTTGCTGTCTTTTCAAGAATAATTATCCCAGAGACTTCCAAGTGTCAATGATGGGCACAGTGTTTATCCAAAAAGACATTACCTCCATGCAGGGAAATTCTTATTTGATTATCTACAGATCTTTGATGTAATTCTACTTATAAAATGCTACTGCCCGTGAAAAGGAAGTATTACCATTTCATACCATTCTGCTTAGATTTTCATAGGTATTTCTTTTTTCTGTTGGAGAATGCATTGACTTTTTCAGCTCATGGGAGTCTGCATTCTTCCTTGCAGTATTTCCAAAGACTAAGAAGAAGTTTAACAAAAAATGTAATGCTTCAAAAACCAGTCCAAAGAAACAAAAACCAGTGCAAGAGTCTGAGTAAGGTACTGACTAGTGAATGAGTCCACTAAAGGCTCAAGCCAAGTTAAATGCTTATAACAGACAGCAAAGCACCAGCCTCAGTGCCCCTGTTGCTGCCCGTCCTTCCCCACCAGAGGCTAAGACAACAGTGCAGAGCTGCCCTCCCAGCTTCCTCAGCAGCTCCTCTGAGTGGCCACAAAGGGCAGAATGAGAAGCCTCTGTTTCAGGGTGATGACTCTGTCTTCCTCCCAAACATGAGGGTCCAAACAGAACTTCAGAGCTGGAGGGCTGCTCCAGGCTCAGCGCTGCTGAGTGCTGCCTGTGCCGAGGCTGAATTCTTTGGCTTCAGTCCAGTACTTGCATAGTAGTCAAATAAAACAAGAAAGAACAAGAGTTAGCTGGTCTTGCGGTGCACATTTGAAAGCTCCTGTGCTTGAAGTTGTGCATGGTGGAGGAAAGAATTAGTCCTCGTTGCATACTTTTAAAATGACTGTCTCCTCGTTTGGTGACTGCCCTGACACTCACTGTTTATTTTCAAAAATGTGTCATTCAAACGAGAAAACCCCTATGGCCAGCAGCCTCTCAGACAAGAAGTACTACAGAAGCCTAACTTGTTATATAAAAGCACTAATTAATATTTCAGTCAGTCTGCAGATTGTTTCTGGAATAGTTAATAGAGCAACATGGAACTTCATGCTAATGTGTCTCACAAAAGCACTTCAAAATAAAAGCTTCCTTGTGCATTTTACAAAGGCTACAGGGGAGCTCCAGCAGACACCTGAAATTGCTGCCTGTCATGACAGAAGCACAGCCCACAAGATGACAACCCAACCCCATGTTCCCACATTGCAACTGATCCATCCAGGATTTCATAAAACCATTATTTTGGAATTAGTGCTTTTTAAATCTGAATCAGAAATGTCCACACTTATATATGTAGTGTAAAACCCACATGTCACACGTAACATGAAAATCAGTGACTTGATGGAAATTGAAATATTCTGGAAGATCAGGAATCTTTAGATAAAAGCTTATTCATACAGCACAGCACTACTGACAACTGCAGGGTATAAGTGACAAAGTCAGCTGAAGGAGTCATACTCTTCTCTGTATGCATTCATAGACAGAACTGCCACACTTAATTTTCTGTTCATTGATTTTTATGTCTCTCTGCCGCCCTTTCTTCCTGAAATTGCACTTGGTGTGAGAAAGAAAGAGCAAGCTATTGTCAGGAAAAACCACCCCAGGGCTACCATATACACTGAAGTATCACAGGCAGGACCTGAGATCTGCTTCCGTTTCCCTGAGTGAGGGGTGATGTCATCAGCTGGATAACACAGTGTAGTGTACTCCAGAAATGCTAAAATGTATTTGATATCAAACTATGTACTTGTGACCAGCTTTTCTGAGCAAACCAGTAGTGTCAGTTTCTGCACTCCTCCTTGGCCTTGAGCGTTACTCATGAAGGCACGAGGTAATGCTACAGACAGTGGGGTAGTTGAGGGTAAATTGAGATGAACGGCACTTTCTCACTTGTATTCCTGTAACATAAATGCTTTCTTACCTCTTAGAATGCACCCCTTCCAGTGAACTGGACTCTGGGCTTGGATTGAACCTGCTGTTCTCACACAGTAATCAGCCACTTGATCTTCCTGCAGTGACCCATTTCCCTTTTATTGTTAGTTGCACTTATCTTGTTATGTCACATCTAAAATTAAATGCCAACCTGATGGCTTCTCTTCATTTGAAAGCATTGGTTCTATGAGAACAAAACAGCTTCCTATCCACCCGAGGAGCACAGTTGTTATTAACATTAGTGACATGTAATTAGACGAAGCAGGAAACTCTTGTTTTCAAGTCACAGAAGAAAAAAAATCACGCATCTTCTTTTAACTTGCTGATCTCTGGATTCCCTTCTATAATTCTGCAGGTAGAAGAATACTTCAGTTTGCTGGATATGGACTAACTCCAGTATTCTATATATGCAATATATCCTACATTGGATATTGAAGTCCTATCCACATATCTCTATCCTATATTTCTTACCTGTATCTGCCTGTACAGACGCCTGCAAAGCAGCTCATATGTTAAGAGCAGGCAATTTCTCCTTTCTGAAATTTAGGAAGAGAAAAAATTCACATGCAGGGAATCCAAAACTGTGTTTAAGATGAGGCTTTCACTTACTGCATATGTTTTGAATCCTGTCTCTGGGATCAGGACTTTTGAAAGCAGAAGTTCATTGCCTGCTATTTAGGAAAAATGTTTTATGTTTGAGCACAGACACTTATTTGAGAGTTATTTGCTGGGACTACTACAGGCTGCAAACTCATTTATACAGGGCACGAAACAGCAGTGTCTCTAGAGCAGCCAGAAATGCTTCCCTCTGACTCGGCGACACTTTGACTGTCTTCCTGAGGCCATGCTGGGACACCGAAGCTCTGCAGCTCATCTGGTGCTGCCAGGAATCAGACTAGGGCAAAAGGGAAATAGTTTATGCGAGATCTCTACATCGCCAGGAAGTGAGATGGAGACGGCTAATAGCTGCACAGTGTTACCACAGAGGATTGTTTCACTGGAAAGCTGATACTGATGTGTTCTGGAGGCAAGTCAGCTGCTATGTCAACTGTCTGATAGTGAGTTTTAAAAATGAATACTGCTACCCAGAGCTGCTTCTTATATATGAGAGACAGGCTTATACGCACCCTTGAAGATAAACTTCAAACCAGGAGACAGGGCTTCTGAATAGAACATTATATCCTTCTCTGTTCTAGTGTCCCTGTTCCATCATCAGAGCACTATCCATTTGCATTTTAAGACCCACATGTTCAGTGGGTAGTACTGCTACCAAAAATACCTCCTGATTACAAAAAGCATCAGTGACCTGGCCAAACCACAGAAGGCAGCTCTAACACAAGCAGGGGATTAGAAATTACATGCAGGCTCAGTACAAGAGTAGTATGTTTTAGGGCACAAAGGATGGCAGGGAGGTGACTGACCCACCAGCCACCCAGGCAAACTCATAAAAATAAGGATACATTCAAGAAGCCAAGATGATGAGAGTCATGGCAAGAAAGCTGAAGTGATTCCTCTCACCATTTCTCCTATGGAGAAGCTCAGGGATGTTCAATAAACAAAATGAATAGGAACTGATTTGAAAAAGGCTCCTCCAAGATCCTCTACCAAGCAATCATAATAAAGCTCAGCTTACTACCAAGGAAAAGGTCACTTGTGGTTTAATGGCAGCTTAAAGACAGAAACCTGTTTTGTCCACTATGCATACATGATTTTTGTAAAGGGACTGAGTAGTGACTTGGCAAAATATAATGATGATACAAAATTAGTCTGGCAGTCAAAACAGAGATTGGTTGTAAACATTGAATTCTTACAATGTTGATTGAGAAGGCATTAAAACTGTAGCTTTTGAGTGGATAAAAAACTGGATAAAAACCACCCTATAGGTACACAGTGCCCAGTGATGACATTTAATGGAGTTGTTATCACTGAGGAAACAAATCTTGGACAGGTTTATGAAAATCCAATACAAGTGCTCAGTAGAAACAAAAAGGAGCTAAGAAAATTTTAAAACCTTTTAGAAAAGTAATAGAGCGCAAACCAACAAACATTATTACACTATTACAAAGGTCTGCCCACCACTTGGTGTGCTGGGGTCTTTTCTTGCAGTGGATAAAGTTGGGAACAGTAAGCGAAATGATCATGGGGTAGGTTCAAAACAATTGAACATCAGTATTTCTTTACAGAGCTCAAAAAAGGGTTAAATTCCTGAAAGAAAAATTCAGCATTAAGCACAAAATTACAGCTCATAGCTCAGGACCTCCTTGAACCATGTGAATGCAAGTAGGATATACCACATGTACAGGATCACTATATGTCTGTCCCAGCGATATATTTTTCCCAAAACAGTTGCGTCTGCCCACTGCCTAACACATGACATGGGCTGGTCTGACCAGGAGTGGCCAGTCTATATTCTTACCTGAGCTAACCAGACTGCACCCACCCCATGGACTATGTAAATGTGGGATCCTAACAGCTCGGCTAGTGCATAAATACATCAAAATAACTGCTCCTGTGGTCTGTGGCTGGAGCCTGCGGAATGACAGTATTTCCCTGGGCACAGCCTTTCTGTGCCCTCCTGTCACATTTGCTGGTGAAGTGTAAGCTGGTGGTCTGTTGGCTACAATTTCGGGCTCAGAGGATGTGACCTTTCTGTCCCTCCTGCTCTCCCTGGGGCTTAAAAGGGACCAAAAGCTCCTGGCTGGTGGATAAAGTCATTGGAAGGGGTCAGTTGTTTCATCCAGTGCTTGACTGCTAACTTAGGCATTAGGGTCTCACTGCTGTTCAGTTTTAAACATCATATTTTTTCTCAGTCAAACCACACCAGCATATGAATAGAGACTCCACTGGCCTTAGCTGAACTCCTCACAAGCCAAGAATAGCCGGCATCGCACACTGTGTAAGTCCCTAAAGTTGGTGGTTCTCAACAATAAATTAAAAGAAAACCAAACAGTTGGGTAATAAATAGAGTTCAAAACAGATGTCAAAAGAGAGGAAGATGTTTCAGGTGGCAGACCTCCTCTGCTAAAATATTTGGAGAGTATTATGACAGGAATGAGCTAAAAGTAGTTTCCACACTTAGTGCAACTCCATCTGCTGAATCTATACAGGTTACTAAAACTAATCCCACAGGAACTGTGTAAATATATTTAAGTAGTGGTGAGCTTAACACACATCCTAATCTCACAGTCTCACTAACAAAGTGTTTGGATAACACAATGATAACATAAGAAAGTGTTTAGATAAACTTAGTTTCTTACAGTTATCCAAATACATTGTAAATCCCTACACAGCCCTACTGATGGTGTCACTCTGAACCACAGGCGAACATTCCTATCTCAGCTGAAGGTTCATGCCTTCACAGACTTCATGTGAGGGCTTTGCTATTTATTTTGTTTTCAACAGGACTCCAGTGCCATGGTGATGAAAGAGGCAAGAGAGGAAATATTCAGGTTTTGATTTTGTTTTAAGAGAAGGTTTTTTTCATCTCTCTCTACTAGAGAGACAATGCCAAAGTTAACATTTTGTAAAACTTTTTTAAAAGCAAGAAGACAGAACAGAATAGCTCTTAGAAACGCTGTTTCAAACACAGCAGCATGGGACTGGTGCATGTGAATGTGAAATTTTCCAGGCTCCTTGAAATCAATGACTATTTGTCTCTGGCCCAGTGAGGCAGATGGACAGTGATGGTTAGGGTGCAAGACTAGCTGACAGTAAGTTGCTGGAAGACCTCAGGGAAGTTGTATAACCTGTCTCTGTCAGTTTCCTGACTGATAACAATAATCTTTGCCTTTCTTAACTATTTGGGCACCTATATTTAAAAAAAAAAAAAAAAAAAAAAAAAAAAAAAAAAAAAGGAAGTACAATTTTGTAGGCTGATTTCCTTATAAGCAGTATCAGTCCATTGGAGGCAGGCTAAAATCTACTGTAACTATATGAAGTAAGGAGGAAATAAATAACCTTTAGAATGGTCCTACACCTGCAGTGGATTCCTTCAGACGAGACACTTACTGCCTAAACTTGCAGAATGCCACAGATTTCCCAATATGTTTTTAAATGCATGTTATCGGATCTTATAAATACTGTGTAACAAAGATGTAGTGTTCATACATGTGGCTTTGCAGAGCAATATGCACTAACTGATAAGCTGAGTCTTGACTCTAGGGCTGGACTGCAGACTAGCACACAAGGAAGTACTCTGTGGGATGCATATAAAGCATTTTGCTCACTGACAGTTGAAATTTCTCTTTTTTTATTCTACAATTCCCAAGCCAACACCACCAAGGCAGCCACTAGGTACGCTTTGCTGATTACTCTTCCTGAGACCCAGGAAAGCTGGGGTTTTGGCTGATGCATGGTAGAAGTTTAGGTTATGGTGGGGTGGTAAGTGTTCCTGAGGGGGATGTCCTCTGCTGAAGCCAGTGATCTGTTCTGCCTCCACCTCTCCCATTTCCCTAATGAAGTAAACTGAATTAAGCCATGTGGCAGCCAGTGTCCCTGGTGCAGTGCAGGACCACGTGGCCTAACACGTGTCAGTTCTATGCTGTTGTTGCAAGGGTGACTGGGGTCACTGAGTGTGGCACAGAGCTGAGGTCCTCCCCCATGGTATCTGGGTATGTGCTTGCCCGTGCTCTGCAGAACAGGGTGCATGTGACATTTTCTTCCGTCCTCCAGATCTTGGGCATCCCAGAACCAGAACAAAGGTCCAGCACAGAAAATAGTATGGATGAGCAGTGAACCTTCACTGTGAGGTTGCAAATTTTTTTTCCAGAGGATGAAGCACTAGTGTCTCAAATCAAGTAGCATAAAAATGTACAGTGGGACAACAACTTTAAAGTTGACCCACCATCCCACAGCAAGTGTGACCAACACACTTGCACACTTAGCTGGCTGTATAATTTCAGCCATCCTGGTGCCTGATTAGCAACCTCACAAATGAAGCCAGGGGGCATATGGGACATGCATGCACCACTTATCCCTCACCCAAAGCTAGAATTCAGCATAATCTACATCACATGTTCTGTACACTGCATTAGTTGCCCTGTATGTCTGAAAGAGAATGCATGATGCCTATCCCTTTTTTTAATTCCAAATTATTTCTTTTTTCATATCAGAAAATTTAGGAGTATCAGTTACATATATATATACATACACATATATAATTTCTTTTCTTATTACAAAAAATACTCTCCCCGCAAAACCCCCACAATAACCCCTGGCAGACCTTTTACAATAAACTAGCAGTGGGACAGTTTACAATATAGATACTTATGAACTGGACAAGTTCGTAGCCAGGATTTTCTGTCTCCCAGCAATCAGCTGCTCTGTGCATAATTTAAGCTTTCAACTTCTAGACTCCATATTTCTTCCATTCTTCGTTTTTTTTTGTTTTCCACTCACAGTTTCCACTGCACTATATACACACCACACCGCTGATGTGTCTCACTGGACAAAGTAATTTTGGCCAAAAAGCTTCAGGTTTTTTTTTTTTTTTTTTACAGAGTGGAAGCCTGCCAAATAGCAGGAGTGACACAGTCACTACACTGCTTCTCCTGAGAAAGGGCAGGCAGTTTGCTCCTCTCCTTTCCCACAGTCTGCCCTCCAGTGTGCAGGAAGGGCCAGAGATAGCTTAGAACTTGCAGCACTGCAGGCAAGGTGAATTATTTTCAGCAGACATTCCCTCCTTCTCCTCCAGTTCCCCCTATGGCTGTACTTGACCGCTCTCCTTTCTAGCCCACACACTCCCTTGCATATCCTCCTCCAACAGCCACTTACCAAGATGTCTCCTCTGTTGATTCCCCCTCTGCTCGAAGTAGGCAGACCAAGAGAGTTGGTTGATAAGGTCCATACCAGCTGCGAATTTCTTCTCACTCTCTCAGTTCCAGTGTGATGAAAATATTTCCGTCTACCCTTGACTTTATCCTGGCATTCTATCACGTCCCTCTCACAGGCTTCCTCCCTTTCCCAATTTCTGAATACACAGCTCTGTTTCAAGTCAATCCCACAGTGTTCCTCATTTGTTGTTGTCTGCTTTAGGTGTTGCTCCATGTTTATGGAATGTAGTTTTACTGGAAAAATTCCTTGGCCAAAACCTTCAAAAGGAACTACTCATCTTGGGTCTGTTTTCCATGACACTTGCAAAGCTCTGACTTTTGGGAATGTTGGTTTCCTCAGTCTGAACATAAGACCTCTTTGAAGTATCTCAAGTTAGGCAACTAAAGATTGCAGAACTGAAATTGCACCTGACCTGTAAAGAAGGTTGGTCCTGTTTATGTTTACCAATTTTCTTTTCCTCTTGTTCAATCAGATTTTGACAGGCAAGTGGTGTTCTGAGCTATGAGGACATGAAATTAAGACAAAACTGGGTCCTGAAAGAAGTTTTTAGACCATTCTGCTGTGGAGGTCTTTTACTCCAAACCAGAATTCATGTATATACTGTAAGAGCTCAGGATTTGCACTTATGTAGCTGAGATCACAATTGACTTTAAAATACTCTGTACATACTCTGTTCTTGGATTGCAAAATAATGAAATAGACACTCATGTATTTCAGTCTTTATTTCTCCTCCTTTTATGTCCCAAGGAACTTATGACAAATAATATACTCACTGGTTCCTAATATGTTACCAAACATAATAGGTTGGATGATGAATTAAAACCAAAGGGAGTTCTGAATGTTTTGCTTTCAAACCACTAGTAAGCCTGCATGCTTTCAAAGTAAACTTTGTTCCCCCTTTGCTCAGACTACTGACAATTCATGTGACAGGGAGGCAACTCTGGCCGTGACACCTGTGAATGATGTGAAAATAACTTTTTAAAATAGCAATGTGATGTGGGGCTTTACACGTCTCCAGAACATTTCAAACGGGAAACAGTCTCTGTGTCTCACCAGCTTAGGTGTAGCTCAGCTAGGAAGTGCACAGTCACATCGTAAACCTCCCTCTTTGTTCCTAATTGGCAGCCTTGTTAACAACATCAGCAAAGAACTATTTACTGAAACCTGGAAGCTAAAAGGTCATACTATAAACTTGTCATGTCGTTACACTCTTTCCTAGGCATCCACTAGCAGCTGTTGTGAAAAACAGGATACCTGAGGCTGAGGGACTTTTGCGCTAACTGAGGACACAGTACAATAAATATTCACACATTAGATAACTAAATAGTATTTTAAAAAGTGAACCTCAAATGCACTTTAAAATATGCATTAAGAATTCTCTATGGCTGCTGCCTTTGTTGCTTAGCTAAACCTGTCAGGGTTCACAAGTAAAATCACCCAGGTTTTATTACAATGAATTCAGCATGTCTTCTAAAGACATGCAATTCACAACCTGCCTCCCCAGAATAAACTGGAAATGAGGAAATACATTTATGCAAGGTTCAGGTATACTACTTGCTTACTGTTGGAACATGTAACTTTAAGTGCATCTTCAAGGCCACTGAAGTCACAGGTGCCTTGTCAGCTCCATCTCTTGCTTTGCTTATTTGAGCACGTACTTTAAGCCAGAGATACTATAAGCAGCAATCTCTAAAATTAAACTTCTGCAATGCTAGTGGCTCAGTGATTTCCATATCAAAGGCACTCAGGTGGCAGCTGAAGGGGATGGCTTTTCTCCATTTGTCACTTATGCAGGCAGGTCTTTGGTGCTGTCACTTGGCTAGGATTACGGAAAGAAACAAGCACCACTGGAGGGCAATTCAACCCCCTTGTCTCACACACCTATTTCGGGATGACAAGACTTGCTTTCAGAGGTACCTATTTCTGTCTTGACTGCAAAGGACCTGGTGTGACGACCTCAATCCTTTTAGAAGGCATTCCCACTAGACTCACTTCTTTCAAGTCAGAGAAGATGTCTTTCACCCTGTACATTATTTATAAGATGAATCAAGATTGCGTGGATAGAGCATAATATAATGCCTGCCTTCTGAAGACTAAAAGAAACTTAAGTGGAAAAGGAATGAATACTTCTTTTTTCAAGTATTTCTGGTAGAGTTTAGCTGACTTGGCTGCTACATTCCCATTTTGGAATCCGACCTTAATCTGGAGTTCAAGTTGAAACTGTGCTTTAGCAGGGCTGACAGGTACATCAGTGGCTATGTTGCATACCTTGGGAAGATAGGGAAATGCCAACATGGATTGCATTCACAACTTCATTGGTAAACCAAGTCTAAGGATGCCATCTTGGGATGGGTTTCTTTGTCTCTACCATTTCACTAGCAGGGTTTGCATAGAGAAAGGCTGAAACTGCTATGTGCTAAGAAATCCAGGGAAGAATTAAATGTTAACTTCTTCCTACCGATTATTTCCTACTTATCATGTTATTGCTGAGTGTTTCATCCCATGCAATTGTGTGAACATGTATGTTTAGTCAGTATCTACTGGCAAAACTGAGAGACTAGACTTTCGGTGCAAAACAATGCCCTCTATTAAAGAAATGAGTCATTAAATAAGGGCATCTATAAATAGAAAGGGTTGTAAAAACAAATAGGAGAAAGCATCTGGCTTGCAACATCCTTGTACAATTTGCAGTAGCTAAATCTGGACTCAATTAGTAACCTGTTTATTTTCCAGAATTTCAGTAAAATGCCTAGGCAAAAACTTAATCTGTCTCTGGAGAACATCTTGCTTCCTTCCATATGTTGTCTGATCTGTCACAGCAATAAACTTCTTCCCAGTTTCAAGATCCCTAACGACTGCATCAACTTATGCTTTCCATAAAAGAAAAGATAATGGTTTCAGCCCTCTACAAGTCATGATTCTCCCTTAAGAGAAAGCAACACAAAGGAGTGCAAGAAGCAGTGAGTGCCCTGTGTTAAAGCCTCTATTGCGACCTAGAATCCAGAGACTTAAAACAGTTCCTACCTACAATTCATCCCAGCTGTTTTATAATCCCTCTGAATTTGATAGTTTCTCTAAAATGCTGCCATGCCACGATTAATATATATGCCGTGGCTTTGTAAACACTTGTCCTGCTGTCCTTGTTGTTTAGAGTGCCTTCAAAAGAAACAGCTTAGGCTGTTTAGTAATTACACATGTTTATGGTTTTGTATAAAACAAACCAGATGTTTCAGAGACAATTTTATTTGGTGGTGTCCTGTCTAACCCAGATTCTGAAATGTATTTGACCTCTATTTGAATCAGATTAGGTATAGTATGTTTTGTTTTATTATATGTTGGAAATATGGATGTTCTGGTACCTTCCTGCTTCTGAAGAACTCCCTCATCCAACCACACTGACATAATAGACAACAATCTTTCTTAAAATAATATACTGTTGGTTTAGAGGCTAAGTGTAAAAAAACCAGACTAGTCCACTTAACCATATAGATCTATACAGCTTTTAGGTGCTCTGTTGAATTAAGACCATAATCAAATAATCAGTTTTGTTCTGAAACAAAAGCATTTGGAGCTGTCAGGGATATACAGAGAGCTCAGATATTATCACCAAAATACTCATTTGCCAAGCTGATATAAAACTACGTGCTTCTGATTCTCTAAGTACTTACATTTCTTTATGTTCAGGAGTGATGGAGTGATGATAAAAGCCATCCTTACATCAGAATCCAGAGTGTTTCTGCTGATTTTAGGGAAACTCTTTATTTTTTTAAAGTAAATGTCAGGAAAAAAAATGGTCCAATCTTTAGCTGCTAACAAAGCTGTAAGACTTTCTTCCCAGAAAAGACACTGGGCAACTTCCAAACACCTCACTATGTGGCAGAAATTCAGGTAGAGATGTTCAATATACATGCGTTTGCATAACAATATGCATGTTAATGGCAATTACTGACATCTGGAAAGTTGACTGTGTCTTTTTGGTTATATAATTTCCCAGTTGGTTCAAAGGAAGCTGACGGGCTCAATGCTGCCATGGAGCTTGAAAAACCTCAACTGAGAAAAGTAAGAGAAAACGCGGTAAAAGTGAATGAAGTAATAAATAATGCAGAAAAGAGGAATCAGTTGTCATTTTTACCTTCATATGATATCAAAAATACAGTGATAAAATTTTAAATGTACAAGCTAAAGTTTAAAAATTGAAGAGAAACAATGTGTGCTACACATTGATTTTACTTGAAAGCACATGATCTGAGTCACTAGTCATACTAACACAGCAGTCCTTCTTCTATCAGTTTTCTTAAAACTATCTTCTCTAGCAGTTACCTATTTTGTATAATTTTCTTCTACTTTGTTTAGTGAGCTATTCTGAAGATGAACATTTACCTTCTCTCAAACAGCGACTTCCACAAATGAAAGCAGAAAAAGTGGTGCAGCCTTTACTGAAAATCCTGACTTCACCACATCTAGACAGACACCCCGCCCTCTGTGACTGGGACGGACCTAGCTGGGGCCAGGAGCAATGGCGGGAGATTTAACACAGTGTAACTAAAACTGCGAAGCTCAGCAGGAGCCGAGAGCCTCCAGGACCCACAGGCAGCAGGACAGCAGCTGACAGGGGGACAGACGTATAAAACAAGCCCTTAGGGGGCAGTTGTGACCAGGGTGTGGTGCAGCAGTTTGCACAGAAGGCTGCTGGAGCAGTGCCAGGTCGACCAGGGAGCAACGGTATCCTCCTGGCAGAAAGCCATGGCCTTGCTAAGCTCCACAGCCAGCACGACTGACACAGCTGCCCAGGAACACACTGTCACCCAGGTGCCACCTGCAGGGTGGGCCTGGTTCTTGTAGCAGTACGAGGTGGCAGCTGTGAGCACAGCTGCGGGAGTGCGCCCAGGCGGAGAGACTTCCCTGCTTAATGACGGGGTGGGGGGATCCACAGCCCAGCTGAGGTGTATCTACATCAACGCCCACAGGATAGGCAGCAAACGGGAGAAATTGGAAGCTACTGTGCAGCAGGGAAGCTAAGACATAGTTGCTATCACAGAGACATAGTGGGATGAATTGTACAACTGGAGTTCTGCCATGGGTGGCTATAAACTCTTCAAAAAGGGCAGGGCAAGGAATGAGAGGCAGTGGGATAGCTCTGTAGGTCAGGGAGTGTTTTGACTGTCTGAAGCTTGATGATGGTGACAGCTGACATCATCATCATATGCATAATCAACTCACAGTATTTTTAAGTCGCTCATGACTCTTTTGTTTTGTGCCTTGAGACAGTTACATATTTGTTTCTTAAGTAACATTTGCAAGTTGGGATTACTGCAAAATATTTGCTAAAGAAGAGTGTGAATAGTTCACAGACTTGTCAGAATCCATCTGTTTGTGTCTATTAATGAGTGCGTTCCCAGCTGTGGCCTTTCCAGTGTAATAAATGAAAACCTTCTTTCTTACGATAAATACAAGGGCTGAAATCTCCTTGTAAAATTGAATTATTTCAATAAAAATCTGTCCTTATGTTAAAGACACCTCTTAAAATTAGCAAGACCATGAGATGCCATTCACACATTCTTTCAGCAAACTGACTCATAAATGACTCAGTCTCAAATAATTTACTACAGCACTTTTCTGGATAAGCTGTGAAAGAGCATGTCATTCAGATCAGGATGAGTGGCACTAGGATGGGAAAATGAGGTGTATTTACCAGAGGAATGAAAGGCACACTGAAAATAATCAAGAGGTGGGGACGAATGCTTAGGTCCTCACTCCTCCATGCAGTGAATGTAACATAAACTTAAGACATGTATGCAACACACTTCAGGGAAGTGCAAGCTATGAACCAGTGAAAGAGGTTCCTAAATCTTTAGGAACCCTTTCTTTGCAACGCTAAGTGTAATTTTTCAGTATTTTGACTGAGTTACATTTCTAATTTTGGTTTTGACTTAACCCTTTTAACACGCCCTTAAGCTATCCTCATCCTGGAGCTGGAAGCTACCATGAATTTCTTCATAAATTACAGCAACAGAAGACTGTATACAAAGATATTTCAAGCTACTCTTCGCTCAAACTCAGACAGATCTACATATGATATAAGGTACATTTGAACTATGCTACTGTCCTGAAGGCAACTTCCCCTTAAATTCTTTCTATAACAAAGCAAATACTCCAGTTTTGTGGGTATTTTAAAAGTGTTTCTGTATTAAATGGACTGTGAAGGTTCAGTGCCTTCTGCATCATCATGGTTTGGAAAACCAGTCCTCCCCAGAAAACATCCTGCTTGGTTTATCAGAACACCAGTGCCATTTCATTTAGCTCAAGCAACAGAAGAAACCAATTATCCCCACGTTATTTTACATCTGTGACAAGTAAAATTTGAGAAGTATTTATAAAATTAAGCAAGTGATTTTGAAGTTAATGAATTTACCTTGCTGCTAAAGAAATACTCATGGTTTAAACAATTTTTTACTAAGCATAAATTTCAGGTTATAGTGTTTTTGAAATAGATTACAAATCAAATTCTTAAAGCTTAAAGAAACAAAACTCTTATAAGTTTCAGTGCCTTGTCTTCCACTGTACTACAGCATATTGCTGGATCTGTAAAAATGACTTCTGGATAGAAAAACTTTTCTATATACTTACTGTTCAACAGCAACAAAGAAAAAAATCAGTATCTCAATGAAATTATCTGTTGAAATATACAATTCACTCTGGTGATTATATACAGCAGAGTATGTTTCAGTTTTGATTGGCATGCTAGCTGAAAACATCTTACTTTTTAATTCTCATAAATTTTGTTCTAGTTCTACATTGCTAAGTAATGGAAGTAATTTCAGGACTCTATGCCAAAGCATGGAAAGTTTGTTTGTACACGCTGCTTCAGACTAGCGCCCTGTAAGTAGAAACAACATATCTACACTGCTCAGTTCTGAACTTCATATAAGTATCTCAGGAGCCAAACATGTACTTTTGGGCATACTTTCTTTAAGTGACCCAAATAATGCAGGAGCTGCCTCACAGTCCCTCAGTCTGGGGGAGTTATACCATTAAAGTGGGGACATGTGTTGCACACCTCTGCATGCAGCACTGGGGCACGTGGAGATGACCTCGTTTAGTGAGCTGAGTGCAGCTTGCACAAATGTACTGTAATTAGATGTGATTAAGTCCTGCTGCAAAAGCACAGAAAATAAGGCTTCTGGGTGGCACTTTATCCTTGAGGATAGAGTATGCCTAGAATATTGTAGTACCTTAATAAAACCAGCTATTTTGTTTAATATTCTGTGACGCATATTGCCTACACACACTAATTGATATTAATGTATGTAAATTACTGCCCTCTACTGGAATGACAGGCAGAGTATTTCACATGAAATTGATTATTATGTAAAGTGATTAAATTGATTTTTGAAGTTTGGTATTTTATGGAACCAAGTGCAATGAATTGCAGATGTTCCTGATCCCTTCTTCTAGCATAGCTTCTTGCTGCACACATATCTGCATGCACTCAGCCTTTGCTTATTTGCAGTATAAGGTGCACCAGGATGGTCTAATTGTCATAATATTTTCGTTTTTGAACTGTAAACAGGATGTACAAAGGAGCTACAGAAGTGCAGTCTTCTTGTGAATGCTCTAATGTCAGTGAAGGAACCTCCTACAATGTCATATTTTTAAGCTTGCAATAATCAAAAGAAAACATCACAAATTCTTAATTAATTGAAAAAAATATTGCCAAACCCAAATTTTCAAGAATTGCAAGACAAGCATCACTTCTTTAAAATCATGAGGCTTGCTCAAAACTGACATTTTACAAACTATATTTTTTCCTCTCTTTTCAGACTCTGAAGTTCACATTTTCTTTTTAAATTTGCTATTCAAATTTGCTTCAGTTTAAGTGAAAGCTAGGTTTCTCAATGAATTGTGACTCGAGGAGATGATTTTTACATGAGCTATGATATATAGAAGCACAGGATTTGGCCATGGTATGATAGAAAAGCAAAAGAAATAAGGAAGAGCAAGACAGAACATCTGTCTCTCAAGAAATACAAAATACAAGAAGACAAATGTGAGTCAAGCCACTACTGTGAAATAAGGCCATTTCCCCACAGGTATTTCACAGATCATACTGTGAAGTCATCTACGTTCTTAGAACCCTTAAAAATATGACACTATGGGACATTTTGAAGGGGTTTTTTCATTCAAACAAAAAGCAGTAACACAAAATTCAGAATTGAGACTTCACTGATTCCTGGAACTAAGCACCACGTCCTACTGAAGCTGGGAAAGCAGAAGAATGGGAGTCCAGTCTCCAGGGCTTTCCTGAGTCCAGAAACTTCACATCTTTAGGAATTTGCTGGCCAGACATCAATGCACTGTATTGATGTTCACTAAGTAGCTAAAAGTTTACTGTGGATATAAATGTTCTATATAAATGTTCTGGCATAGTTATTATTATAAGTAAAGTCACTTGTATGTGGATATGGAAGTGGCCTATAGGATTACAGTCATATGAATAAATACAGAAACATCTAATAGGAAATAACTGAGAAGATACATTATTTAATATGCCATGACTGATATTAAGAAGCAATCTTGGGATGGAAAAGCATCATCACTGTTTAATGTCAAACAAATATATTAAGTATTTGTGTCAATCTATATGAGCTCCTGTATATCTTTGAAAAATATGAGTACCAATAAACCATCTATCTAAATGTACAGGAACTTAAACAAAATTATATTATAAATATTGCTTCTGGAAAAATAGTACTATGATTTTTTTCCATTATTATGGTTTGCAAATATCAGCAATAATTACAATGCCTGCAGGAATACTTCATAAAGGCACAATGCAGCAAACTGACAAGGTTTCAGTCTTCTTCTAGTCACATAGAAACATCTACAGGTGGAATGAACTGAGACCATGTATATGGCCTTCCGAAAAATGGAGACCTATCAAGAATCTTTTATAAATAGCTATCAAATGGAAACTGACTGATTCAAGTGGTATCCAGTTCTATTGCAAGCACTGATTCCCCATTTTATCAGCAGAGATTTGTATTCATACTGTCAGGAAATTAATTATTCAAAATTGAATTTCTTTTAGGAAAATAATCTCTGATATATCTCTCTCTGATGGAAGCAGTACATGTTCAAATACAAAATTTATGTATTAAATGTAAAACCAGAAGATAAATGTTGTTGTCACCCTAGGAACCTTTGCTACTTCTCCACTCTAACTCCAAATCCTACACTGTAAATGGCAGCAGAGCCACGGGAATGAGCATGAGAATATTACATCTTTCTCTGGACTTTGAGACAGTGGGGAGTACTCCATCACCCCCCTTCGCAGTCTCATGCTGATACAGAAATACTTGGCAGGTCAAGCATATTGGTATTTTTGTAATTGTATTTCTGGAATTAACTTCTTGTTGCTGAGGGTCATGAGAACCTCACAGGAGCAGAACTAACAATGGTGGTATTTTGCCACCATTGCTCCCTTTTCAGATTCAAACCACTGGCCTTCAAGGAGCGCCTAGGGAAGTAGATAACTTACAGGATATACTGATGTAACTTACGTGCAAAGAAAAGCCTATATGTACTTTAAATAAATTATTATAAAAAGCTTTCTAAGATTAACACAGAATATACAGCATGATCAATATAATTTATGAGATCAATGACTATATTTTTGGCTACTAATTTTCTTTAGGACTGATACAAGAGCAGAAAATTTCCTGGCATGCCTGACCAAACAAATCACTCATAAATCACTTTCTTTCTTCCCTAAAGCACTCCGTCACGAATAAAGAACGCCTTTCATAACTTTTCTCCCTGACAAAGGATGGTCTTTTCCCATTGATGGAGCTGGGTTAAGGGGGAATTTACACATATACATCTTATCAACATACATGAGAATCAGCATCTTGTATTCTCCAGTGCACTGCTGGGGACACAGACTGCAACAACTCTGTTTTCTAGAAATACACATGCATGATTTTAAAATAGAACATAAAAATATGCCCACCAAACTGGCCACAACAAACCCCACATTTTTCACATGTACTTGTCCCGCAGGCTTTAATGAAAACTGACCTGGCAACATTACTTTATAAAAAAACTCACTCTTTTCATAAATGACTTTAAGTAGGTTACCTGCCACATTTGCATATACACAAAGGTCTTAATTAAGAATAAATTTCAGTAATATAATAATACCAAGATGAAGATGCAGCAGACTCAAAGTTGTCCCACAGCAGGATACCTACCTTTGCACAGAGGTTCTCAGAGGACCTGGGAGCCTGGTACATGTGTTTCTTTTCGACTCTCCTAACAGTGATCTCACATCAAAATAGACTTCAGCTTTTCAGACTACAAACTTCAAAAGCAAGTTCTTAAAAATGTTCCATTTTAAATGAAAACTAAAAACTATGAGGAGCCTATAGATTTGATGCTTCTGTAATTAGGCTCCAGAAACATAGCTGCTTTTGCCTCCATACAGGCATGACAGAAAACTGGGCTAAAATTCATACAGTTCTGGTTGTGATCACTAGTTTTTTAAGACCCCCTTTTCACTTTTGTATTCATCAGGATCAAGAGATAAACTGGTGCCAGGGAGCACCATGCTGCCAGAGGTGCAATGACAAACTTAGGCTTGTTCATTTGCACCCAGTAAAACCTCAATAAACCACAAACCAACAACAAATTACTTTCAAGAGGAGCAGGTGCATTGCCCTGACATCTTTGCCGCATGCTGATTGTGGCAGTTAGTTCCCGCTGGACAAATTAGTCTCCATTTTCTACCCTACTTCAAATAATGTTCAGTTTCATCTCTGACATAAATGCATTTCAGTCATATTTAAAGAGATACTTGTAGCTGCCAATTAACATAGAAGATCCTCCTGAACAGTTAAGGATACCCTAGAGTAGGTCCTCTAAAACTTTCCATTTAACAACTTAATTTTGGGTTCCTTAGACTAAAATTTTCTTTCACTCATGAGCCTGCCTCATGCTCCCGTTCCAATTTTTGAAGCCTCAGGAAATCCATTTCTAAGAAAAAAATTAGTCAATCTTATGTTGTCTCACTGTACATTTTCATGCTGCTTGATTTGAGACACTAGCGCTTCATCCTTTGGAACAAAAACCTGTAACCTCACAGTGAAGGTTCCAGAGTCACTCTAGCGCACCTGAAAAATCTGTCCCAACTTGGACAAATTAAAAAATTTTGAAATGTCAATCTGAGCAAACCACTGGAGACTTAGTGGAAAACTTGATCCCAAAGTGCACTTACTCAGAGCATAGCCAAGCCAAGAAAAGAGTGGGAGCATCCCAAATCCTTCCCCAAATCTACCACAAGGAGTTGCTTCTGAAGAGCTCTGCAGCTAAGTAGGAGTTGGGACAGTGCTTAAGGGTATCCTGTCTGGTACTGCTGTTGCAGTAGGCAGTAGAGAGGATGTCAATGAAGAGATAAAAGGAATTGTACCAGAAGAGCTAGAGGAAATCAAGTAGGGATTTAATCTCTTCAAGAACACGGAACACACAAAGTACTGTGGGACATGAAGCTTAGGTGAGAAGAGATTTGGCAAAAAGATTGAGGATGTATCTGTACCATAGACACAGTGGAGGCAGCCTTTCAGAGCAGAAATCCTGGCAGCAATCTGTGTAGATTGCTAAACTGCAGCTAAAAGCTAAACCGAGGAAATTAGAGACAAAGCTTTCCATTCTTAGAAGAATGTTAGGGTCATGAAGTTTCAAACTTCAGTAAGTCTCAGAGTTGAAGTCACCCTCTTAATTCTAACTCAACCCTCTTCCCACTAGGCACTAGGACAAAGTCTTAACTTCATCCTCACATGCGGTATCCAAGGATCCCATCTGATGATAGACAATGGTCTGGTCATGTATCAGCACCACATACCCAGCTAAGCCAGCAGCTGCAGGACTCCTGCAGGGTGGGAGACAGCATATAGGAAAAAAAACAGGTTTCTGAGACTATGCCAAGTAAACTATGCCCTTTGGTTCCGTTCTTTTCTGTTTTCCACCAAGTCACTTGAAAAAAATATGCAAGTTATTCTTTCCCTGGGTGCAGGACACGTAGAGCCCAAATGCCAATTTGCATGAATGTTGTGCAACAGGAACCACTGAGAGCTACAATTTGAATATTAAAGTAGAAAATTCAAATTCTAACTCTGAAGACTTGATTCCTGAGTTCAGTCCCATTGTGCCTCTGGTTCTATCTGTAAAATAGGAACAATATAACCATACAGCTTCTAGGAATACAACTACAACATTAATGATATGCCCTGCTCCTAAGCACCATGCTCATGAACACTTAAAGGAATTTGTAATTCTGTGCTCAGTCCGGGATTTGAGAAAGCTGCAGTACAGCAGGCTCTAGGTTAACAGATTCGGCAATGGGGATCATTACTTTGTACAGCGAAGGAGGCTGCAAAATTCTGTGCAAAAAAAAAAGATGAGGTGATTATGCCAGTCCTGTGAATCTTAACAATCATACCCTGTGAGGAGGCTGCACAATTCAGCAACAGGCATCCTTACCTCTGGTGTTTCCTGACTTCAAAGTACCGAATTTCAAGACTAAATTTTTATTTTATTTTAGTATATAATAATTGAAAGAATGCTAGATAGAGGGTGGCACTTTTCCCTTATATAGAACAAATGTAACAACAACTTGTATTTTACTGTAACAGGTGATCATGATTTGAGCAGGGATCTAAGAATCAGCTTAGGTCATCGCTTTTGGAGACTGTTAAATACCCAAGTTAAATTCCTCAAACACTGGTTTTCAATAATGACGTAGTTGTTCAGGATTACATTAAACCAACAGTATTTTATACACCTTTTCAGACAAATAGGTCCTTACAGGGCATTAAAATTCTGGTACATTTCCCATTCAGTTTGTGAATTCCAATTTAAACCATAAGCATGGAAAAGTGTAAAATACCTCTGCAAAAATTATGAAAAGCACAAAAAACCCTAAGGGTGCCATTTTTGGCACTGTAGAGGGTACACTTATTGTTTAAAACAAATCCCTATCAGTGAATCCAAAAGAGTGACTAAGAGCTGTTGGGCACCATAGATCTGTCCTGCAAAAGAGACAGTACAGAGCAACCCTGTCGCCCAGAGCCAGGCTGCTCATCACCTCTGTTGTAAGCGGGAGGGAGAGAGGGAAGGAGCACACTGTAGCAGTCTTTTTATGCACAGCCTACTTTCCACAGCAACGCAGTCATGCTGTCTGCCTCTTTGAGAACAGCTGAGCCAAAGTTCAGCTCTCTCCTTGCTCTAGCCAAGGTTCAGCTCCTTTCTTTAGCTCACACACCCGCTGTCCAACAGTGTACTGCTGCCCTCTGTTCCAGCACATGGACATCAGGGTAGAAACTCTTCCCAAGGAGCATTGGGGAAAGCCTAAAGCAACCTGCCCTGCTTCCAGTGCTGATCCTGCTCTGAACTGGAGGGTAGACTGGAGAGTTCCCAGCATCTCATCCAACCCCAAAAATTATATAATTTTTGTGAATTAAGCTGTCATGTGCTTATTTTCTTTACAGGTACATGTTGGACAACTGGTGTCTAGATTCTTAACAAATAGATAAAAAAGAAAAGCAGACAAAAAAAAACAAACCTATATAAGTGCCTACAAAGCTGTCATCACAGCAAGGACTTAATGACAAATCTTTATTTGGCTTGATGGACAGGACATTGGTGGTTAAAACTGCATTTTGTTTTGGTCATTGCTCTTTAACAGTAGTTACCAGTTACACTATCAGTCAGGGCTGAACCGCAATATCAGCTTGGAGGAAAAGGAAGGAACTTGTACAACTGTCTACCTGACTGGGATCAGATCTATTGCAATGGAGAAGACGCTCATCAAGCAACCAGCAAATAATGACACATTTAGATCAGCTTAAATTCCCTGCCTTCTCATTAACAGAAGCTGGAAGAGGCCTAGGAATATACACTGCAACTACGTGGATCAAAGGGACAAATAAATATAAAAACAAGGACAAAAACGCCAGAGACAGAAAAGCAGCAGAACTTATCTGCAATCAACAGATGATATTTATATTTGTACACATCTTGTTATGTCATCAGATAATTAATTTAATTAAAGGGCATGTGTATCAGTGTCTCACCATCATATTATGAATAGTACTTAAATTATGGCAGTGCATAAGCCCAGGACATCAGTATTCTATCCAACTTAAATAAGAAGTTTTGACTCCAGCAATTTTAATACCCAGTTGCTTTAAGAAGTTGGCTACAGTTTCATGGCATCCTGCCCAGCTCCTTTGCTCAATCAAGCAATAGTTGTCTTTGACTGAAAAAAAAAAAAAAAAAAAAAGCCAACAATATCCTTGCTGAATGTCTGCTGGCATCTGCTATCAATATAGGAGTAAGTGGATTAAATGTAAAGACAATTTAGTATTTTGGGTAGCCATAATATGACAAAATTAGCCAGTTTAGTAATTCATTATTGAAGCTACCCAGTTTAGATGCATTTTTCAAAAAATTACCACACAATTTTTATATGTTACTTTAATACATAGGAACTAATGTGCTGTAGACACAGTCTAAAGACCTATATCATTTACCTCTGCATTACACAATACCAGGTCACAGTGCCCTAGACAAGGTCACCAAACTCCTAACAATGCTGTAGGATGTGGCAGAGGAATCCATCTTCACAAATTAGACTTCATTACACAGGATTCTGCTCGTAAATCTTGATGTATTGTTTTCCAGTGTAATAACTCTACCTTGCGCTTACCATGCACCCTCTAGATCTTCTAATTCACAAAGTATTTTACAAATACAAATTAGCTGTATGTTTGTGCGCGTAAAGTGACTGTGCTACTGCAATAGCATTGCTCTAAATGTGACCTCACCTACTAGAGCACCTGCTCTGCTCTGTGTCCCGGTCCACACCTGGGGATAGTAAGACTGCAGGAGGCCGATTTTCCAGAGCAGTTATGTGCCCTAAAGCTCTAAAAGTGCCTGAAATGAAACAGGACATTTTTCTTTGGGAGTTGCTGTACTCCTCACGTGCAAACCCTAGGAAGAACCAACCTGGACTTGCAAACGACTTAGAAAATTGATTAGAGAAGCAGATGAGCATGCTTCCCGGAGTCAACGTCAGCCCCCTTGATTTCGGAGATGCTCAAAAGGTGCCTCCGACGTGGGTTTCGCCCCGAGCCTGGGTGCTTGTGTCTCCATCCCCGCCCTGCCCGCCCGCACTCGGGCAGTTGCTGCCTACACGGGGCTGGGATGCCCGACCTGCCCGCAGCCCGGCCCCTGCCCGCAGCCCGACCCGCCCGGCCGCTGCCGACCGCGTCCGTGCCGGCGGCCGCGGCGGTGCCGGGAGCTCCCGTCCCGCCCTGGCCCAAGCCGCGGGGTCTCTGCGCTCCGGCGGCGGCGGCAGCGGCTCTGGTGCCCCCCAGGCGTGCCCTCGGATCGGGAGCCCCCCGCGCCGCTGGGGCCGGGGCGTCCCCCGAGGTGTCCCCCCGGGCGGCTGCGGACAGGTAGCGGCAGCCGCGGCGCGGCGGGACTCACCTGCGAGCCGCCGCTCCCGGACATTCCTCCACAGCAAGTCCCAGGCTTTGGCGGTGGAGTCCCGCAGCTGCTCGCTCAGCGACCTCCGGAGCTGCGCCTTGGCCGGGCGGCGCTGGCTGCTCATCCTCGGCGGCTCCGCATGCCGCCCCGGGCAGCCCCGCTCAGCGCCGCCGGCCGCTCTCCTCGCCGGGCACGGGCGGCGGCGGCCACACGGGGCCGCGGGGCAGCCCCGCCGCAGCCGCGTCACCGCCGCCCCGGGCGGGCGGCCCCTTCACCTGAGCGCCGCCCGCCCCGGACCCCGGGGCAGCGCTGTCGCCGCCAGCCTTCCCTGGCGCCCCGTCCCGCGCCCGACCCCTCGCCGCCCTGCTCCCTCCTCTCCTCCCTCCCCCGCGCCGCGGCCCCGCGGGGCGGGGAAGATGCCCCGGGGGTCCGGCCCCGCTCCTGCCCTGACCGGGATCCCGCACCCCTCGGGCTCAGGCACCACAGACGGCCCGGGACACCGCACGCCTCGCCGCCCCCAGCCTAAATTCCGTGACCCCGCTTGTGCCCGTGACCCTCATTTGGGAACTGTCCTGCCAAGCCCCCACGGCTGCCCTGCTGTCAGCGCCCCGCCGCCTCCCGTTGCCGCCTCCGTGCTCCCTGGACAGCGACGGGAAGCCGCCCGCCGCCACACCAGCCTCGACATTCGGTGAAGGGCCGGCGCCCGCTGCTCCAGGGAGAGGTCACCCGCGACGAGGTGACAGAAAACTCGACTGGCAATGGGCCGTCTTTCTTGCGGGAGGCTGTAATACGTGCTTCACCCATGCTGCGACTTTTGTGGAGAGAATATTGTTTTTTTCAGAGGCCTCTGCTTATCAACTCTCCGCCGAAGATCAAGACATAGTCATCACAACACAGCCTCTCCCGTTTCTTTCCCACTTTCTTTGCATTCCACACACTTACTCCCACCTCTCTCCCCCTGCATCAACCCTTCCACCCCCCCTACATCACCTCCTTTAACAAGATCTTACACTCCTAAAAGGTTTCAAACCTAAACTCTGGCAGCCACTTTTCGCAGACATTTACAGCCTGAAAGGAATCCTGAATCCTCCATCCCTAGACTATCCAGAAAGCAACAGTAGGGTCTTTATCCCATTTAGGAAACCATGTTGTGTCTCTGCTTTTTCTGTGATCTAGGAAATACTATTGTAAAAGTGGCCCCTTCTCTATCCTCGTTGTTTCCCAGCATGACTAGCAGCAGAGACCCTGATAGCTGAGAAGGACAACAGGGGCTTCATTTCATTTAGTCACAAACAATTACTCACTGCATTCTCTTTCGGCAGAGCATTACTGATGTGCAAAGAAGAGGCTGAAGTTCCAGCGAGTACCCTACACTGAAACAGCTGAATGCCCTGGTAAAGCAGTCATGTTAAACCTTATCAATATCCCCATCTTGTTTAAATTAAAACGGTTACTGCAATGTCAGGAATACCCATAGAAGCTAAAAGCAAACAAACAGATGTATTCCATATTCCCACTTAATTTTAATAACGTCTTCTGCTTACTCTGTGATATGAATTTGTTTTCCATTGTCCCTGTCTTTAAAAGGTTGATCTAGAAAGGTTAATTTCAAACTACTCTACTTTAGCTGATATAGTGGAGACGATGTGCTTGCCCAGAACTTGTGATGATGTTGTATGTCACTCCTCCTCCTGCAATTTCAGCTACAGCATCCTCCAAATGACTGGACTTGAGAAAAGTAATATCTTCCAGGGATGGATACATACAAGATCTGGAAGGGGGACAGAACCATTATGTAAATATTCCCACATCCCATGACCCAGAGCAAACACCTGCTGATGTTAATGGGTGAAGAGAGGATTACGGTTCCTACAATCAGCTCCTCTGCCCAGTAAATCTGCCTCTGACCTCATCCTCTCTTTATTTAATCTCTTACCAACACAGCCATTACCAGTGCATAAGACCTACCATGCCTGTTTTCTGCCACTGGCTTTTATCAGCTAGGAACCAGGTAGAGATGGGAAATTAATTTCTGATATTGTATTCAGCTGGCCTATAAAGATGATCAGTGACACACAGTCTAGAGGTGAAATAATTAAATTAGTTTTGAAGGTTTTGTATCACACTGCAGTATCACTACTCACAAACACCATCTTGCTTTAGCCAGTACTGCAACCTTCAACAGTGCTCTTCTGGCAGCCACACTTGGATGCACCATCTTACCGTTCCCAGCCTGTCTGGAAGATAGATCTCCCTTTTTTCAGAGACCTGCTGTGATGGCCAGAATGTAGCAATACAACAAAAGATATTATGTTTCCTTCTATACCATTTTTGAAGATGTTACCTTATCAAAAATATCCCTAGACTTCCAGGTTTATTAGCAATGAGACACTAGGAATTGCTAATACCATGTTATCTCACCACAGGTTACTATGATACACTCCAGTCATACGGCTGTATTTCACAATCAGCAACAGAACTGAACTGACAAGCCTAGACCAAACTCGGTGGCACACACTGGCAAAAATCTTACTAGTTTCAGGTACTTTATTGTGGAAAACTAAATCCAGAAACAAGACAAGATAGTGTACTTTTCTCCCCAAAGAAAACAGTGTTATTAAGTCACGAGAACATATCTCATGCAGCAACTGGCCCATTCTTACTTTATGCCTTTAATTATAGTCAGCTGTTTAAAAGTCGAATTACCATCATGAGTATTTTTGATGTATTACACCTGGTAGTAGCAGTCACAATAGGAGCTATTCTACACAGTCTGCTTGAAGAAGGATATGTGTTATGGATCATCTATAGAACAAAGATGTTTAATTTCCTTTTAGGATGTCAGAAATTATGGTAAAAATAGTAAAGTTCTGGTCTCTTACACATTTTTCATGTGTTGGTTAAATGTGTAAGTAGCCAACTGATCAGTGTTCTTGCTTGAAACATTCTAACATCCAGAATAAGATGGATAACATTTCGGGGGGAAAGAAGAAGAAAGCACACTTTCCACAGAAACAGTAGTTTTCCTGCTTGATACTAGTCTGGTCAAAATGGTTCTTTTCAGAGTAATTGCAATGAAACCACTGTATATGATAAAGAAAAAGGAGGAAACTCCCAGTTGCCTTGAAAGAAGCTGAACTATTATATATATTTTTGCTCGTTGATAACAGAATATTTGCAGAAATGAAAGTAGTATCTCTCTTAAAATCTTGTAAGCATGTAAAATGTTGTGGGAAAGTCTAAACTAATCAAATGCATGCTCTGATGTCATTGTGGCACAAAAGTGTGATGTTCTAATTATATATTTAGCAATTTATAGGTCCTTCCAATCACCATGGTAATTAAACACCAAGTTAATTGATACTACATAATATTCTGGCCTCTAATTAGCAGTGTGTTTTTAATTTATTAGATATTCCATTATGCAGCCTGATCTAGTCCTAATAAAATAACTGTAAAAACTCGAATGCACCTGGTAAGAAGAGAATCAGGCCTAAGTAAAGAGTAACATGACTACATCTTGGTTTGCCATTTGTAAACTAATGAAAGACTATGATAGAAGTACAGCTTCTTTCCTTTCTATGCTCTTGTCCTTAATTACCATGAGCCAGGATTTTTTGTTAGTTTAATCACTGCACAATATTTGTCTACTTCTAGAAGAACAAAACAGGATATGTCTTGCAGAGGAAAGTGTGGGAAGAATGCATCCTAGGTTACTGCATGCTGTTTAGAGGACAGAGGCTCCTTACACTTGTATCTCTTAAAAAGCAGTAATAGAGTAAAAGAGGAAATAACAGGATCTACAGGATCAACAATGCAGTCTGATACTAATCAGTGCAATACCAAATTTTATCATTAATGTAGTTCTTCAGGAATTGACTGTAATGAAGCTTCTTGAAGTTTACTACGCTCTTGTTGCTATGCTTCTGTAGCTTCAAATAGTAGCTCAGACAGCTTAGATATAAATACATCAGGTAATATTTGTAACTTTGGCAATGATCTTTATCTCTTTGGGGGTCCTAGAGCTCTGGAATTTGTGTTCTATCACAGGCTAAATGGCCTGAGTAGGATGTTGTAAGTCTGGGTTACCACTGGAAGGGAAGAAAAGATTTGAGGTTTTCCATTGCTTGTTTTCCTAATAGCAGACTGCAGTGAATTTCATATCAATTTTGTGGTTCAAACTATGTGAGAAGCATCAAGAGCATTTGAGTAGGTATCCGCTTAGACATCTAAGTAAACAAACAAATGTTTTGAATTGAGAAAAATAAGAATCATTGTGAATGAGGACAAAATGTTTTAGCATGTGCCCTGGCACTCTATCCATGTTTGTTATTTACATATGCAGCTTATCACCATTTTAAAGTATCTTTAATGAGGATCAACTATAAAGTTTCACTCTTGCACAGTTTATCAAGAGATTGGCACCTATATGTTCATCCTTCTCCATTTCAGCTTTCTGAAGCTCTGGGAAAGGATCACTCCACACTTTGCCAACAGCAGAGCACTGCTGGCTTTCATTAGTTAGGGCCAAATTCTTTCACTTTTGTTCACAGTGATTAATGCTGAAATAAATGGAACTTCTTGAGGAATTCACTTGAAAGGGCTCTAAATATGCTCAGATACAGACTACAGTAACAAAGTGTCTGCTGTCTGTGTTCCCCCTCCCTTGCTAAAAAGAGCATGGAGTGGATGGATGGGAATTAAGCTTTTCATATGTTCACAGGATGGTACATTATTATTATTATTAACTAATACTATTAACATTATTGTCAATAATAATAAGAAGAATAAGAATAACAACAAACTGTATTCTCAAAGTGCTTGGAACCAGAAACTGGATGGAACACAAGTATAATCTTTGCCCTCAGGAGATTACAAACTAAACATAAAACAAGACACCAGTGGAGAGAAGACCTAATGGAGGTAGGAAGGGTGGAGTACCAGAGAACAATGAAACAATACTGGCCAGTGCAGTAACTACTGGTGTTAGCATACCAGAATTAGTTTTTGGAGGCACTGAAGCAAAAGAAGTTAGCAAGGTGGTCTCCAAAGACGTTAATATGGTATCTTTGTATATTCAGAGGACCAACTTCTAAAGATGAGGGGCACTTTTAATGAGAGCATGCAAATGTGTACTCGAAAACCTAATGAGTAGACAACAAAAGCTGGCATCCTGTACAGACAGACTGTGGGAAGTAAGCTTTTTATTGAGCAAATGGTAGATAGGCAAGGAAAGGGCCTTCAGACTTCAGACAAGTAGCCTCAACTTGATGCACCATAAAGGCAAGATGAGCTGCAATGAGCCATGACAGCAGAGAACTACCAGGGTATCTGCATTTAGGATGCAGTGAAGTAGACCAGATTGTGTCTATAAAGGCAAAGTGAGAACAAAGGTGAAATGGTAAACATGAGATGAAAGTTTTTCTTAGAGCAACCACATTTTTTTCACCTGGAAGCCTCCTTCTGACAAAACCCATTGTTTCTAATAAAATAAAAATTTGAGAAATCATCACTTTTTCTGGAAAATAACCTCTGTTTTCCTGGTTTTAACACAGCAGGATCTCATATTCTGGCCAACTGTAACTTGGACTTTTCTTTCCATCTCACATTCTGGTTATATCTAGCTCTTGAAGATTATTTTTTAATATCCCCTCTACTACTCCAGTCTTGTGTCCTTAACTCAGCCTAAGCTGTCACAGCTTTTTATGAACTCCAGGTGAAGGTTCTGGGTGACAGGTAGGAGGTTGTTCTGTTATGTGAGAATGGTGAAGAAGGGGAGAGGGAGGCAACTGTGGCACAAAGGATTGTTGGATGGATTACCCTCTGAGTAAACTGAGCGCTTCTACAGAACAGTAGAAAACAAAGCTGATACTTAAGCTGAAATTCTGAAGAATTGCAGCCATAAAAGCCCTTGTACATTTCTCAGATAGCAGAGAACGGACAAAACAAACCAAGTGCCAATAAACTTTCCCTTCCTTTCGTAAGATGCTCTGTAGACATCTTTAAAGTATGTTGCAGATACGAAATCTTGGGCTGGCCAAAGCCAGTCCCTGTAGAAATAGCCAATTCTTCAATGATCAAGCAACTGGGAAAGTGGAGTAGATTTTATATGTGTACATATAGTGTTTTTTTACTGGAGCAGAGCTTGAAATTTTGAGGTGATTTAATACCCTTGAATAAGCGGGCAGCTATGTTGAAACACAAAATGTCTCAGCACAGAGTATTGCCCCTGTTCTTCTCATTCCAGCTTCTGGTGTCTGATTTTCCCCCTCCTTTTCAGTTTCTTGACAAAAATATATTGTTCTAAACTACATCTTTCTTTGCTCTCGAAGTGTTCATTTCCTTAATATTGTATTGGGACCTTGTCTAAACCACAATTATTTTTTTTCTAAACTTCCAACTGTTATTACCATCACAGTAGAAATAATTGGAACATTTGTGTAAAAAAGCCTTGCAGCAGTCAATGGCAATTTAGCACATACCATAGCTGGATATTGATTCAGAGACGTGGGAGCTTTTTCTTTTTTTTTTTTTTTTTTTTTTATTGAATCTCCTGGATTACAGAGGAAAACATGATGCATCTTGACAGCAGGTTCTAACAACAATGCAAGGGAATTGTTCCCTAAACCACTTTGCTTATAAGAGTACGACCTATTTTTCAGATACACAAATACTTCTGTGCACACACAGTTTTTGAGTAATCAGGCTACTGACTGATGGGAGCCATGTTGTGGCCAGTTGCAATAGGGGACGGAATTTCAGGTAGGTGGATTATAATGACCAGAATCAAAATTTGGCTGAGGCCCAAGCTAACCCCTATAAACCTAAACAGTTCTACAGGATCTTGAATCACTAAAGCTGATTTTAAATTTCTTCTTGATTCCACAATAAGGAAGGGCTAACTGTCTGTCCACAGTATTGTCTGAGTCTCAGTTCAAGTGAAGGTTGGTGAGTATTTGATTGTAAGCATCATTTCCCTCAGCTCCATTGGGAAGGTTTCCCAGCCGGCTCAGAGCCTGCTTAAGTCCACTCCATCACCCAGCTCTGGCATTACAGAACTCTGTTCCAGCAGCCTAAGTGGTACGGCTGTTCCTGTGAGTATAAAGGAGCTTAAGCTTAAGAAGAATGCTTGTTTCATGACATTTAACATATCTGGGTATTCCCACTGAGAAGCAGGATATTCATGCTGTGAAGAAGGAGCTGGACTAGGTGGATCTGCAGCTCTTTCTATCCAAAAATGTCCCTGTTTCTGTGAGAACATTTTGGTAGTGTCAGGCAGCACCTGTATTCCATTAACTCCAAAAGCATTTCAGTGTTTACAGTAACCAGGAAATGTCGATGTCTGTGTTATATTAACAAGTCAGCAGTAACAACTGCAGTTTCAGTTTTTAGAGCTATGTAGAGAATGGTTTACTATAAGTCGATGAGAGTTTTACTTTTTTTGGTTGAAACATGAAGACGCCTGTAGTACTGCCCTTGAAGCCATTACAGAAAGCTTTGGGAGAAAAAGTTATCAAACGAAGTCTAGTATTGCTTCAGTAATGGCTTTATACAACCAAGTAGGCAAAAGCATACCTGTGAATTGCAAAAATACCTGTCACACCAAATTTGTAGCTTCTTCACCTTAGTTTTGTTTGCTTGCAGTCTTCCTGCCCCTGCATGTAAGGGGTTTTGCATAATGGCATAATTTCACTCAAGATTCAGTATCTTGGAAACAAAGTTATGTTATATTTTTCTATTTTTATGTGGACTATGCTACATATATGGTCAGAGAGGTAAGCCATAAGGTGTCACTGCATAGTAGGCAGCAGACTTTATACAAGCCCTGATGTGCTGCTGGAGAATTATAGTCTATGTAAATATGTGTGAGAAATTAAAGCACAATTTATTGTGGTCTTCCAAATTGACTCCAACTTCTTCATGCAAGATGCAAAAAATCTATGCTGTGCACTGATTTGCTTTTCACATAACTGAATTTTAGTAGTGACATTAAGTTACTAGTATATAAATAGCAACATGAAAGACCACGAGAGAAAGCTAGATAGTTTTCCTTTCTCTCTTCTATTGAAAGTAGTTCACGGTGAAGCAAATTTTTTCCTAAGAAAGGCAATAGCAGGGACTGCCCTGTAGCTAGCCAAGTGTATGAAAGGCAGAGAGAACTTGAGAAAGTGTTTCCTCATCACTTTCTGCTGGGTAGAGAGATGTGAACACAGTGATTACCGAGACCACAGCCACAACTCTCTATTGATGGTGCCACCACTCACTTGCCAGAAAGAGCCATCTTTTTTATTTATTATTACCTGAAAAGTTGATTCCAGAAAGAATGGAGCAGGCTTCACGCCCCACCTGGTATTCCCTTGAAGCACTGTATTCTAACTGGCCTGATTCCCCTCTTATTAATAGATGCTTTTTTGATACTCCATCAAGAAATTTCTTGTTTACTTCAATTAAGTACCATGCAAATGAAGGAGATACGCATTTAGGACTGCTACAGAAGGCAAAAAAAAGTCGTTACTTTGCTTGTATGTATTGCTGGTTCCAAAGTTCTTTTTTAGCATTGCCATGATTTCTAATGAAATTAGTTCCTATGGATGGTGTCAGAACACCTTTACAGTGCTGCAAGTACAGACGATGCTCACCTTGTTTACTTACACTGCTGTCATGCAGGCTCACTTCAACAGCTTTTTGTCATTTTGGGCTGACATAAATTTGCTCAGTAGTAATTACACGAGATGGTTCTACATTTCATGGAAATTTTTTGAATCATTTACATTACAAAAACCCATGTAAGTTGCTTGGAGAGTAGGTGCTAAAGGATTATAACTCAGCAGGATCTTATGCAATGATAGCTTTTGAGACAGAAGATCAATTAATTTACCTGACAGAGAATATTTATACTAGGTAATCCTTGATGTTAATTTGATTGAAGTTACCAAATACACAACTTCAGAGTTCAGGTCTTAAAAATATTTTAATGACTGTCACTGCTAAAGGGGGAAAAAAGTGTGAGAAGTAAATATGAAAACAAAATACCTAGTCTACTTATAACTCATATTGGAGGCCATCCTCTATTTCTATTCTGAAATGATGCTAAATGGTTTTGCAGTGATCTAATGTACTTAATTGCCCTCAGTCAAGTCATAAAGAAAACTGTTTCATCTGGAAAACGTTATCCTTCTTTAGGACTTAAATAGATTTGGATTTATCCACCTCTCTCCTGTCCTATAGCTTATCTTTTATAGCTGGGCAGCATAAATTCTGAATAGGTTGCATGTACTACTAGAAAGTAACAGTAGGTTCTTACTCTACTTTGCACAAGTATAAATTACCCTTTTAATGCAGAATTACTGAAATTTAGGGTCTTCTCAATAATCACCGGGGACAGCCTCCCTTTCTACAAGAAATGCTTCAATCATTCTTAGAAAAAACCCCAACAAACCAACACCACAATTTAGACCGAACACTTCACTGAAAAATTTCATCCAGTATGGGTACTTTCCTTTTCCTCTTCAGCCTTACCATGTTTTTAAAGAATATGAGAACATAAAGCCCTCCATTTATTGTGGATTTGATGATGCTTATTAACTGGGGAAAAAGGTTCCAGCATATGAGGATGCCACTTCTTTTGTGTCTTGCATTCATTGGATATCCCTATGACTTAAAGGTGAGTAGGAATTTAGTGCCACAACATTTTTTCACTGGTCAAGTAAAATGGTTACGCCTCCCCTGCTTATCATCCTTCGATGACTTCTCTGAATGTTTCTTTTTGTAGACAGTTTTGTAATGTTGACAATGCTGGGCGTCACTGTAATGTAGTTTCCTGCATTTATATGATTACATTATAACAATATCAATGCTATTCTTTATGGTTCATATAAATCAGTGTTTTATTTGCTTTCACAACTAGAGCTGTAAATTGAACAGCTGTTTTCACTAAGCAGTTTTAATTAAGCTGTCCATAATGTTGCCTAGGTATTTTTCTGAACTGGTAACACTTCATTAAGTATGCAGTATCAGTGAACGCTTCACATTGTTCCTGAACATTACCTCACACTTAGGTAAATTGAAATCCCATCTGCATTGAGGTTGAAAAATCACCTTGCTTTGGTGATTTGAATATGGTTTTCAGAAATCTCTCTAGTCTTCAGGACCCTAGGAAATCTTGAATTCGCTACAGATTTTGCCATCTGTTCACTCACTTGTCAAGATAATGAAGCTTTAAATGATACTTGTCCTCCTAAAATCTTTTGGGCAACCTATTATTAGCCTCTCTTCATTCTGAAAACTGACAAGCTTAATTTCTGTGTCTTTGGATCTTTTATTGAGTTTATATTCTATGACCAACATTTCCTTCCCACGCTGATTTCTCACGTTATTTCATCTCTATTTTGAATATCTCTGAAATATTAGTTTGGAAAGCCTAGATAAGTTTTATCTCTTCCTGTTTGCCTGTGCAAAAGCAGTTTCTTTTTTCTTTTTACAGACTAGATCCTACATCTGTATTCTCATTTGGGAATGTTATAGCTTGCTTTGTTGTTTTCAGAAATGTATAGGATAATTAATATGGGAAGCTGTAATTATTTTTGCTGCCCACAATGACTTCTTTTCAACTTTAAATATGGGTATCATTTTATCTGCCTTGGACAGCTGAGTCTGATGAATGTATTCCAACACTTCCACTTTTAGGTCTATTTTTGACAGTGGAAATTTTTTTTTTCTCTTATTTTCAAAGAAGACTCCAGAATGCACTCACATCCAGGCATTAAGTTGGGAAATACTCTGCCCAGCACAAAAATTTCAAGATTTTATAAACTATGCCCTTAAGCCTTACACCCTCTCACTTTTCAATTTTCAGAATTCGTTGCAACTTATCATCCGCTTATAAAATCCTTTCTGAAAAACAGGTGATTTATTTAAAGGCATAAACAGGAGTCTGTAGTTTCAGCTTTTGGCCCTTAGTTTTTAAAACTTGGTTCTTACTGCCCAGAAAGGTGTTTAATCCTCAGCCAGTCAAGAAGACACAACCCATGGGTGATGCAATGATAGAGGACCATGATATGTCCATTAACCAGCAGAAGGAAAAATAAGAAATTGTTTTGATTACAGTGGTGGAGAAGGAGTATTATGCATGAGTTTAGAGAGTTTTCACAGCTGTTTGCCCATTTCACTGAGAATCAGAGAGAAGTAAGTAGCTCTAGACAATACAGAGGTATGGGGTAGAGGCAGGAAAGCAGGCAGGAAGGAAGGAAGACCACTGTAAGGTATCCTGAGCAGGAGAGTAACCAGACTGTAAAGTGGCAGTGACTTTAAGAGGAAACTGGATAGTGAATGGAAAGGGTAAGGAGGATTATATAAATTATATATATATATAATATATATATTAAGATCCAGTAAAACTGGATTTTGCAAAGAAAGAAATGTAGAGAAGGTGAGCAGATATAGGGGAGTTCAGAAGACTATCAGAGACAAAACCAGCAGGTGGGATGTGTGCGTGGTGTAGGGAAGTGTGCAGAGCAATGAACAAAGTGCTTTGGATACACTGGTCTCTGTTTGCACTGCTAGTCCAAGTTAACAGAATTAGCTGTGTTAAGCTTAACTTTAAAATGCTTGGTTTTGCACTTCATTCATTTTAATTTTATCTGTGAATCAGGAATACTAATAAAATTTCAAAAGCAACAGATGTACGATTTCCATTCCCTAAATTTTAGGAGGGAGATGGGAAGGTGGGATGAGGACAGATGTCCTTTAGAGGTTGTCTCATTCTGTCCCAAACTAGCTGCCTAGAAGAGGTGCTGCAGTAGGCCTATGGCAGAGGACTTGATCTAGCTGAAAAAAATGTTATAATTTGAAAATGGCCCTCTACACCCAATGACAGAAAAGGTTCTTAGAAAGCCATCGTAGACTGGAAGTAAATCTGAAGGCATCAATTCCATCTTATGTTTCCTGTCTCTGTGGAATTCTAACAGTATTTCAGTATTCAAACATTGTAGGCTTATTTGAAAATCTCAGTTTGAGTGTGCTTCAGTTTCACTCTAGTCCTCTCAAAGTCTCTAACAGATCAAAAAGCAAAGTTCTCAGGACTCTCAATAGAATTCATGTTCTGAAATCCTGTAACTTGTTTCTTCCTTTTTTCTTTTTTAACATGGACTGTGTTTTGATGTGGAGACATAGGAATTGTTTTGCTGTTGAATAACAACTTTTCTCTTGCAGCACCAGCTGTAAAACATGAACACCTTGTTGGATCACACTCCAAAATCTGAAATGGGCATCCTGCCAAAGTGCAGGGCTTCCTTTTTGTTTTGACTGTCGCACTGTTCTTGTTTCTGTTAGTATCACATTCCTACCACTTGTGTTTTTCAGACACCTATGGCCAAACTCATTGTAACTCCACTGAACTCACTGGAGCTGCAACAGAAGTGAATTTGTCTCAGTATGTCTGTAAATTAAGCAGTCATTTAAGCTGGAGAGTGACATTGATAAGCAATAACAGCACAGAAGTGGTGAAAGGAAGATATCTCCTAGTTAGTTTTGGACAGTTGACACTAACTCCGTTGTCAGATAAGTCTTACAGACTGTGGGAAAAGCTGAGTGGGAAAAGTCACACTCACTGCCTGCTAACTGTAGGAGGAAAACAGATCTGGAATGCAAAGGAAATCTTGACATTATCGGTTCCCCCAACCCCTACCAGGCAGGCAATCAAAATAACTAGCTGAGTATCAACTGCCTCTGCTCCTGGCCCAAATAAACCTGCTTTCTTGACAGAGTTTGTGCTCACAGGAGAGGAGGCAAAGAGAAGAGTTTAGAGTGGGTGTGGGGGAGTGTTTCCTGCCAAAAACCAGGAGCAGCTTTACTGTGACATCTGAAAGGATACTGATGAAATAAGCCTAGCGCCGTGAACAGAGGTGGCTCTTTGGTTTCCAAAGCAGAGTGACGTGTGCTCGACAGCCCTGCAGCCCTATGCAACACAACTCCAGTACTTTATCGCTCCACTTGGCCTCTACTGACATTGCCAAGGACAGTATGCCAGACTGGTAAAAGAAGGATCAAACCCAAGGGGACAAAACCACTGGAAAGGGTTTCGCTGTTTCCATCCAAATTGTGTTGTTTAAGAATAAAGTATAGCCTGTTCAAATGAACACTTGAAGATTAAATTTATTTCCTCCTGAGTGCTCATAAGACATAGGGTTTATCAAGACCTAAGAAAGCACAATATACTGCACTTACACCAATGCACCATATGTACCATATGTATATCCCAGCAAATTAGAGGCAGTCTCACATATTTTTGTATACAATCACCTAGGTATAGCTTAATATTCTGGATATCATTCCTAAAAGGTTGCTGTTATGCTTAAAAAATTCCAGGGTTATAGGGCCATAGAAGAAACAACAAAAGGAACAAATGAAAAAGTGTAATTTAAAATACACTACTGAATATACTGAGTTTTCCAAAACATCATCCAGCCATTGAGTGTACTGCATCAGTTCTCTCTGTCTTTTAAATAGGTGAAAACATACAGCAGAACGTTTAGTTTAACTTTGGAAACTCATCTTACATTTTTTTTGCCGCATGAGAGTCCAGAGAGCTGTAAATTGAAGATTATGGCCATGTGTTGGTGAGCACACAAGAAAAAAAAGAGTGTGAAAATCAGAGCTAACTTCATGTTCTCTATGTTTATAAAACAAACAGAAGCCAGTATCATCAGTCTGCTAGTGATGCCAGAGTACCTATGGCCTTGTGCCTGCTTTTCCTACTAACAGACCCTGGAAATCAAAATCTGTGGCTTCTCCTGATGGAGCCCTGGCATGGACAGTAAGGCAGCTACTGCTGGGAAAGCCTGTAAAGAAGAGCAGTCAGTTGGGAGATGTTATAATTATTCCCGTCTTTATTCCCTCTTCACTTCTTTGGGAAGCAAGCACAGAAGAAACAGTTTTTCAAGTCTCTCCATCCCACTTTGCACCCCAGATCCTTTGGTCTTTGACAGAAGTGGACCGCCAACATCCCAGGCCATAGCCACTCATTCTCTGATTTTCCTGTGCTGAGAAGCCTTGACCTGCTGCTGGCTGAGCCAATGCTGACAGCTCAGGTGAGATTTTGGGTATGCATGAACAGGTACAGAGGCTCTCCATACAGCCACAGTGCTAATGGAAGCTCCTCCTGGCACCAAGCTTGGCATGGATGAGCACCTGGCAAGATGGGGACCATAGCCTGGACACTTGTCATGGGCCAACATGCATGAAAATAAGCTCTTGACAAATTATGTGAATGCTGAATTAGAAACAAATGTGTGGGTTTTAAGTCACCTTTTTGTAAGAAAAATATCAATGATAATGTAAGGCTGTAAGGTTTGTGAGGGAGGGATTCTTGTTCTGCCTGAACAGTGCATGCAAGGACACTGCTCCGGGCCTGAGGCCAATTGTCACTACCTCAGTTCAAATAATTTAGATATAATAAATGACTTAATTAGCAATCCAAATAAGCAGCAGTTTTAAGAGTTTCCTGAAATAACTATATACATTTTATGAAATATAGTGTTCTCGAGCTTCCCATTTCCTCAGCTACTTAGAGGAGTTGTCTGATTCTGAAATGCTGTGGAGGTTATTTTTTTTTTTCTTTTCAGATATAAATAATTTTCTATACAGATATAAATGCATCTTTAAGAGACTAATCATAATCCACCCAAGTTGGTGGTGACTGCAGCTGGCATAGGATTACATTCTACAAAGGAAAAATCCTTAATATTTAACAGGATAAAAATGCAACATTCTGTGCTAGAATCAGTCTACTTCTCAGAATTAAGGCATACTAGCCATATATATCAGAATCTTTGGGAATCAAGAAATACTCCAGGGTAGTTATGTACCTAATATAAAAAAATATCAAAGGCCTACAGCCATTACTTTCTCAAACCCCATGTCAAAAGCCCACATTTCATAGGGCTGGAATAGCAGTTTCAGATCCACTTAATAATACCCATATATAAAGCAACCTTTTGGCTATCTGTTTTCTTGACATTGCCTTTCTTATTGCTCTGCCTTCATAAAGACACAGAGCCAGTATCACAAGTGACAGATTCCATTATATGCAATGGAATTATATATGGGCCGGCTTTGGTATGTCTTTTGCGTTCATACGCTTCTCCAATCTCCTCCTGTTGCTGCACTTCAGCTGTGGCTTGACAGCGTGGTGGAATTTACTAATTTGTTTTTGCCCTGTGTGGAGCACTCAATAAATACCAGCGTCTCTATGTGCATTTCTGTATTAGCAAATTGCTGGCTTGGATGGAATCTAATACAGAGAACAGGAAGGGCAGGGACTGGATGGTTTTCAGCTGAAAAGCCTTCTAAAGCAACTCTCCCATTTCTTAGGAAGGTGCCCCTGTAACTGACATTAACACTACACAGCTCTTTGTCCTCCTCTAGTGGTCCCATTGTAATTAGGGAGAGGCTTATGCAGTGATTACTTCCTTCAAATTAATGTGGTCATTACTCAACTGTGAGTTGTTGAGACTCATGCCTAGAGATCCTGCATTCAATTCTAACATGAGTGACAGTTCAGGGTTTCATCTCTCCGGTGCCCATGAAAGTTGAAACAGGTACCTGTGCTCATCGCCAGTTGCAGCCACACAGAGAACTGTGCCTTTTTGTGCTGCGGTCTTCTGCTCTGAGCAGAGGTTGCATCATGGCAGGTTGTTCAAGAGCATAAAACAGTGGCATGGTCTGACTACAGCCCCACAAATGTCCTGTGTTGCAAAAGGTCAGAAGCTGACTGCTTTGTTTGATAGCTTTATTGTCCCAAATACCTTGCATCAAGCATATGTTACAGCTTCTCTCTGTGTTTGCCTGCCTGACTTGCAAACAAAGAAACAGAGTAAAATCCGTCTTATGTCCTGAGCTCTTCAGAGAGGAGGTGAGTGTCTCTCTGCTGCAGCACAAAACCTTAAAAGCTAATCCTTAGGAATTGATACTAAAGAGGTAAATAGCAAAAACCGAACCTAAATGATTGTTATGAGGGTAACGTTTTCTAATAGGAAATGCTTTTGAAGTTATATCTTGCCCAGGAAATAAAATACAAGGACATAGCTTACATTGTGGCTATCAGAGAGGTCTGATGGAAAGATCTTATTGAAACAGAAAACAGGTATATTGGATTTTTTTTTATTATTATTCTTCAGTGAAATTTTTCCAGGGATTTGTTACTTTTGGAATAAATGTTAAATGGCAAAATGTGCCCTTTGCCATGACTCTTGCAAACCCCCAGTTTAAAGCAAGTCAGTTGCACAGAATGCAAGGGACCTGAATATGGCTGTCCGTTCACAACCTTGGCAGGCACCTGTTCAGTCATAGAAGAATCCTATGGCTCCATGTCTGAACTTAGGTGCTGGAAACCAATATCATTCCAACAGAGACAAAACTTCAGAGCAATTTATCAATTTGCATTAGATTGCCATTTATAGCAAGGTACCTGTCACATCTCAAGAGTAGTTACAAACCCAAGCTCATCTACCAGCTGTTTAGTGTTCAGCTCTCCTAAGGAATCCAAGCTGTAACCAGAATGAGTTAGGAAAAATGTTTAGAATATCTTCATTCTGAAACCACCTACATTTTGTACAATTATTGACTAGATATTATTTTAACATTTACCAACTCTAGTATTTTCAGTATTTTTCTTTCTTATTAAAATGTTGACTGAAAATCAAAGCCACAGAAAGAATCATGGAGAAGAGAAATGGAGGAAGATATTTCAAATGATATTGGGTCATGTGTACAAAGTGTCTTTATACACTGCTGCTCTATTGTTTCAGAAGTTTCTTATATAAAATTCAGAGTATTCCTTAATATATCAAGCTTTTGTCTATAATTCACATACTAAAACAGTAAACATACATGTTTCTAATATACCCATTTGTTTGTTTGTGAAACAGCAATGTCCTGACATATATGTATATAGCAAGGGTTCTCATTTTCCTCTTGCTTTTGAGAGCTGAGGATCACAGTTTGCCCTAAACTGCTCCAATATATCAGTAAGGGTTGAGCAGCAAATATTTGCCTTTTTAGAAGAATAAAGAAGGGCTTTGTTCTATCATTTCTGGTTATGAAAGGAAGAGGCAATATCACTGCCTAATTTTGTGAGCCAGACTGGCACTGCAGAGAAGTTATAACAGGAGCCAAATGAAAGGACCCTCTGGTGCACTGATTGCAGGACCAAGTCTACCTACTTCTAATCTGAGCAATACATATCATAACTAGTTAACAGGCCAAGGCCACCAAACAGCTGGGTTTATTCACTAGTTTATTTTCACTGTACCACTGCTGAGAAAAACATGCTGTTCACTTTTCAGTCCAAAGTATGCATCTCCACTTCATGCTGAAAACATGTCGATGTGACCCCACTCTGCTTTCTAGTAAATACATGGGATCACTGGATAAGGATGTTTTATTCTCTCCACTTACTTAGGGTCACGTTCTCATCTTGGGTAAACTGCTACAGCTGGAGCAATGACAGCATGAGACAAGACTACTGTCTAGGTCTTGGGAGGCACTGCAGAATGTCTAATCCAGCTGCTGCTCTCTCCTGAAGAGGATGACTAGAGGGGGCTCACAATCACAGCCTCAGCTCCACCTGGCAAACTAGCCAGGCATCCAAGTGAAAAGCTGAAAGAGATCACCTTCTCCATTCCCCTGTGAGCAAGAGGAAAATACCAGAACAGGTTATGGTTCTGTGGGCCACATCCGTTTTCCTGTTCAGAGTGTGATTAGCCCATAACTCTTGCCCAGGGACTGCAGCAGAGGTAAAATAAAAACAGGAGCACAAAACCTTTTATGACTAAGGAAACAGAAAAATATGTAATCAGTGGGAACTACTGTACACAGGTTTGATTTTGTGATGAATCAAGTACCTATAGTTTCTAACAAGAGCCAGATGGAGTTGCAGCTCCTTCCCATTTCCCAGAATCAGGCCCTTTGTTGGCAGCTGTTCATATACAGCTGCTGTATAGGATAGTTCTGGTTTCTAACACTATGGAGACCTCTTCTCAAAGTCAATTAGCATAATGCCTGGGCAAATATTGCAGGATCAGGCTGCTCATTAAAGCCCTGGGACCACAACTGCCTCTATTTTAATTTTGTAATATATCACTCAAGGATACACAATTATCCATGGAGTACTTCTGAAATGGCCAAGGTCACATGAGGATTTTATCATATTACTGCAGTGCACCATCTTCCTCGCCAGCCCATTGCTGTTCTGCTACAGACTACATTACCATGCATCAGCAAATACACGAGCATGCTGCTATATATAGTGTTTTATACATACAACTAAAATAGAGGATGTGTCAGCTTTTAATCTGACTTTACATTTTTTGTCAGCAGAGTAAAGGCTCATTTTCCCTACCAGTGATGAAGTGTGCTCTGTGTTAGTCATCTTGAGCTATGTGGTGATAACTTTAAAATACATTAGGCAGCTAGAATGCTAAATCCGAGTACAATGTTTTTTACTCAGAAATATACTAGAAGATAGTAAGGATGCAAAGCATCAGTCAGCCAGCTTTTAATACAGATTGCCACAGGTGACCTAGAAACCGAGCAGCAATCTGATGGCAAGAGGAGCAGCTAAGCAGGATGTTCTCTGGGGTGCCACAGCAGACAATTAGGACATCCTGTGTTACAACTGCAGAACAGAGATAGGTGGTGCAGATTGCACTTGGTGTTATGTACCTGGCAGTATGAGAAGAAAAGCACTGATGATGATGACTTGAACAGGGTGGTCTATTGTATGGCAATGGGACTGGGGAAGTCCTATTAATGACATCATCTATTAATGATAGCAGGAACGTGGTTTAATGGTTGAAACCACAGTTAATACAAGGATAACCATATTCCTTCTCAAAGAAAGTAGGGTTCAGTGGATGAAGCTGGTGTTTTCACAGGTCTTGGTAAAGCCACAGAATAAGATATTTTTTATATATCTGTAACACTTGCTTATTAATGCCATCACATACAAGCACTACCAGTGTGAATTGCCTTCCTGTCTACTGCTTCTACAAAAAGTCAACAAACAACAAACAGGCCAAAGGTAAGCCTGTCTATCGGAAAACCAGCTTTTCCACTCCAAACTCTCATCCTCTCTTGTAACTGTCCCTTGCACTTTGCTGACTACATCTTAAAGGGTGTGGGGGACACCACACTTGCAACCTAGGTGTAAGTCGTAATAACTTTGCATTTATCTAGTAGTGTGAAATTAAATAAATTTTCAAGTCAGTCTAACCCAGGGCTGTCCATACCAGCCCCATAATGCTGTGGCAGAGCTGTTCACTGTTCACTGCCCAGCCATGTGACCCAGCCTGCAGACTGACATCCCATCCATCCTTGGCCCATCCCTGTCCTCAGGCCTCATCCTGGTGCTGTGTTTGACCTCTGTTCCTGGAATGGTGTTTCCCCCAGTCCCCTGGGAGCCATGCTGCATCCTGTCACTATTAAAGAAAACAGAAAGCAGAATAAATTCACGCCTCAAGAGTCACATCTTACCATTATTTAATTTTTTTCCTAATGGTCAGACCATCATTAATTCCAGTGCACGCACTGACATAAGTAACAGTGTTATTACATCTGGAAATAACAGTACAAGGCCTGGCTAGAACACAGTGACGCTGCCGGCAATACTTCAGATCAGGTTCCCTGGTGTGTCAGGGTGGTCCAAACACCTGCAGCTTTTCTTAGACACGTTTCAGGTATTCTGCTTAACATATTGTGAAACACCCACTGCAAATCTAGGTAAGAGAAGCCGCAAAGTATTGCATTTATTTGAAAAAAAAAACCAAAAACCAAAAAACAAAACAAAACAATAAACCAAAACAAAACCCAAAACAAAACCCAAAAAAACAAAACAAAAACCAACCAAACAAAAAAACCCAAAACACACTAAAAAAATGCAAGCAAGAGAGAGAACAGCAGTCCAAAGGGTGGAGCTTTTTTCCCCTCTGGCAAACAAAAATGATTTACATGGGGAACAACTAGAAGCTGGGGATGGCTCAGCCCTGGGGAAAGGGCTGCAGAAGCACCCAGCCCAGCTGTAGCAGCTCTGAGCTGTCCTGTGCATCCCCAGCTCCTTCTAGGATGGGGTTAGAGGTGTTGTTTGGTGGGAAGGGCAGAGTACTGTCCCACTGTGACCCACCAGTACTCCAGGAAATAACTCTTTTGGCCCTTGAGAGCTCTAGTTTAACAAAGCTTTTCCCAAGACAGGTCAGAAGAAGAAATGAGGAAGGGGAATGAGAAAGAAATGAGGATGTAAGGGGAAAATGGTGTGGAAAATGAACTTGAGTACAACAGTGAGTGCTGTGTTCTGTGTGTGGCTGATACAGGCAGGTACGGTTTTCTTCTCATGCAAGAAATTCCAAAACAGAAAAAAAATTTCTTATGCAGAAAGCACAGAAAATATCCAAAATGTTTAGCAACTGCAAATCTGGACAGAACCCTTCCCTTCTCCCTCAGTTCAAGACACAGATTTGGCCTTTTTTTTTTTGTAATTTAAATAATGTTTTCTTGTTCTCTCCTTTTTTTTCTTAATATTTTAATGTAACAAATTTCAAGGGTGAAAATTTCAAAGTCAAATAAAAATCTAAACTTCTCACTTTGGAAACAAATCATCTCATGTTGAGACATGTGCTTATCTTACATAAATGATCTGAGACAGAAATTAGTGGGTACTAACCTTTTCCTGTAAAATGGTTCTCTTTGAAGAAATGGGCATTTTCTGTCAGAAGCATCTTAATGATCAATTTATTATCATCTCTATCATATGCTAGATTTCTATGAGATTAAAGTTCCACCTCAGTGACCAACCTGTGTCAGAAAATGACCCGTCATTCTTCTTTCATGCCTGCAGTCATCAGATTTTTAACCATTATGTTCTATTGTTTAGATGGGTGCTAAAACTTTATCTCTTTTAGTGACAAAATTAATATCATCATAAAAGTAAAGCATTTCAAAAATCAATCATACTATAAAATGGGAGCACTGCTAAAATAATTAGTTTTAATTAAAATTTATCTGGCATTGATGTGTTTTCCTTTTCTTTATAAAGCCAGCCTTCAGTGGCAAAGAGAGGTTTTGATCCAAGCAATGAACACAATTAAAACAATTGCTCAATCAGCCTCAGAACTTTTGAAATTTGTTTAGCTTTGGAAAAGCACAGGCATGTGTTTCACTGGCAAATACCATCATGGAATAAATCCAAATCCAACTCATAAAGCAGAAAAAGTTAAAGTGCACAGAGCTTGAATGAAAATACTTATATTTACTCTATACTCAACAGCCTTCATGTTTCGTTGACTTCATTTTAAGTACTTGAGGGTGGTATTGCCTATGGAGACCTGAGTTTTCTAGGCCAGGGTTTCTGGCATTTTACTAAGCCACCGTGTTTGCCAGCAGAGCCACTAAATCAGTGACACTGGCTGCAAAAGGCTGTGTTCATCAGATTCTAAGCAAGTTAAGGGTGGCCCTTGGAATGAACTGAGGATGCAGTTTAGATCAGAGACAGATGCAAGAAGAAATCACTGAGTGAGCAAACTGGCTTAATCTAGTCCTTCAGGCCAAAATAAAGATGCAGAGTCATCTAGGGACAGAGGGATAATTACAACACTGAAGCGCAATTGCTTTCTTTTTAATTGACACACACTGCATACATATTGACTAACAAAACAGAAACAGCAGTCAGAAAAGGGTGACTCCAGAGGTCAGTTGGTTTATGACTGAAATATTTCTAGCTGGCAAAGGCTTTTGTGGGAATGAGGATTCACTTAGACTTCGGGGACATTTCTTCTTGCAAAACTGTGAGGTCATTATAAAATTCCAGTAACTCACGTTCTGTGAAGCAGTTTCTTTTCTCTATATTTCTTAATTGTGCTTCATTACAATTTAATAAGGACATTTACTCTCAATTAAGCAAATCATCCAAGCAGTTTCTTACGCCTATTGCAATTAATTGGTTTTGTCAAATGCAGGTTTAATTGCGTGTTAAGTATCTTGCTGAATCAGGATCCGTGTGCATGTATATCTGTCTACCCAAACCTTTCTTTAGCTCCTGGCATGTTAACATACATGCAGTTCAGGGCATCTGAGTCTTTAGCTCCACTTACTGCTCTGCTCTTGGTACCTCCCTGAAACTAAATAATTTCTCCATAACGGTAAAACTCACTAATGCTGTTGATGTTGACAAGTGCATTAACCAGCTGGTGAGCTAGTAAGCTTGGGGCATTGACTCTGCCACTGGGTACAAGGCCCCGGAGGTTGTTGAATTTTTTTTAAAATCTTCCTCTGTAATGAGCCTCTTCACCAGATTTAGTTGCTGTGTGACCACTGAACCAGAAAAAGCTCTGAGATGCACTTCACCTCGACTCACCTCACACTCCCCAGCACCATGACAAGACCTTTAGTCCCACTCTGACATCTATAACAAATGATTGGGTTTATCCCTGTTATTTCAGAACTCACCTTGCAAAGTGTAAGTCAAAAGGTGATGATCAGCTTTCTTAAGAACCACCTAAATCCTACACCACTAGGCCATGAGCAGCAGTATGGAAGTGATCATTGCAACTGCACTAAATACCTATATGATAGCAGAGACTCCTGTGGGTCCTCCATCAATACATGCATGGTTATACGAAACACCAAGAACATTTCAAGAAGTAATGCAGGCTTACCTGCTTTTTTCTTGCCCGGCTTCTGAAACAGCATCTGCAAGAAAGTGATTTTTCTTTAATAATTGTACATTTTTTCCTTCAAATAAGTCTCACATTTCAGGATGGCAGTATATGTAATTATTAATCATCATCACCTTACACAAGGGATAAAATCCACAGCTCACCAATAAAAATCATGTGGAATAGCTAGCTTTGCAGGCTAAGGACAGCCTTGCACCCATTCTCAAACCAGGTTTGCCTGTCTTGCAGTGAGTGAGCCTAGGAGCAGTCTCCGGCACAAGAAGAGTATTTGCTGCAAGGATACATGAGGTCCAGCACACTGGAACATGCCTAAAACTGTGTTGCAATGCTGGTGGGGCTCAGGGAGCAGACAGGCTGCTGGCAAGATATGTTGGCAGCTCCACTGTGGCTAGAACAGCTCAGAGTGGTAGAGTCATGTTTCCTGCTCATCTGTGACCAGGAGAGGGTTCCTGTCTGAGGGTCCTATCTGAGGTCAAACTGACCTGCTGTGTTGTTTTTTAAATATTTTTCACCTCCCTTCTTTGGGTCTGCCATGCTAAATGAAAGGGGTACTATTACCACCACACTTGGATGCACCTCTTGGTCCATTACTTTTCTCTTTAATAGCTTTCAGTGGCCAAATGAGGAGGTTCTTGACAGTGATTAAATGCATTTCACCCATTTTCCTTTCATAGATCCATCAACTCTCTCAGCAATGCAGCCTGTAAATGAAACTAGCATAATGGGTGAAAATGCACCTATTTACTTTTTTTAATGAAACAGAAGGTTGAACTGATTCCTCCAGATACGAGTGAACTCGCAGGTATGAAATGCCCAGGCTGCAGCCAGCTGAAGAAACAGCACTCCTGTGCCTCGCAGTGACACACTCCCTGTTCTTGTTATCTGCTTGTCCCCATATGGACAACCATCTGCAGCTTTCCATCAGATGCAAAAGTTCTCTGTTATCTCTTCAGTCAATATTGCTTCTGCTGCCTTGATAGGAATCTGTCTATGGAACATGTTTTTTTATTTACCTTTTATTTAGTGAAGAATTTTACTGAGATACTGGAAAATTCCATTAAGCCAAACCGAATTGATTAAGCATCTCTCTTAATAATTGGAAAAGTACAGCTATACTACAGGTTTTTTCCCTTCTGTGAGGCAATTTCATTCAAAAATAGCCTCTTGCTCCATTTTTAAGGTCTGCCTGAGCAGCAGCTGAAGTTTACCTACCTTTAGCCAGCAGGGACCAAGTGAAGTGGTCACTTCTAGATGGGAAAATAACGAGTGGCTGAGTCCAATTCAGGTTTCATTAGTGGCAAAGCATCTAATTTCCATAAAGAAGTGGAAAATTCAGTCACAGGCTGTATCAACTGGCAAGGGACAGACAGGTCCCACATCAGTGTGCCAGGTTTTTGGGGTGCCTTTCTGAGTGTGGCATATCATATTGTCCCTCCACTCTTCAGAGAGTTGTGCTGTTCTTAATCACCCTGCTGGGGCCAGGTATGTGATTTTTAGCATCCCAACTCTGGCATAAGCCTGGTGAAGGTGAGTGCCTGAACTGCTCTACTGAATCTTGGGATAAGTGCTTCTTGAAGAATACATAAATGATACACGAATAAAAAATAAATGTCAATCCTTCATGGATATCTGGTTCCTGTGTTCTAGTGCTGCCAGAAGGACACCAGCTATTAAAATTGTACACAGGCTATGTTAACTTCCAAGATCTTTTTAGGATGCCATATAAAAAGGATGCAAATTATTGCTGGAACAATCCCAAGTGGCAACAGAAAACTGCCAACTAAAAGTGATTTATGGAAATGATAATGTACTATATAGCTGATTGTGTAACAAAATACATTTATTGGAGCACTAGCAACCCATCTGAACAGCACAGCACCATCTAATCAAATACATAGAAACCATGGACCAAGAGAGTACAATGCTAGCCAAAAGACTGCTGCAGCACCTGCTGCTATGAATAATAAAGAAATCATTTGCTTACAACTTCAGCTGTAACAATTTTGCAAGTGGAAGTGCCAAACAGAAGCCAAAGATAAACACACTCTGCTGATATAACCATGTTTTATTTGCTGAAGTATGTAAACCAGCACACAGAAACCAGAAATGTGTTAGATGCTGTGTCCATGCCTCCCCGCTTAGCAGTCCCATGTTTCAGCAGGGCCATCCTACATTCATCTAAGTAAGCAAAGGTCTCCAAAAGCTTGCCTGTGCAGTATTATCATCTGCTTTATGATCAGAGCAGGAGGAGCCAGTCCTACGAATGAGGCAAGTCTACCCTCAGTGTTGGGGTCAACTAAGGGACAACTAAGTGAATCTCAAAAGGCTCCCCTACACTGCTAAATAAAAAATTAGGTCCAATTGGCATGGTCAAAGCACTGTACCCAGGTTTGCCCACTTGGCTCAGCAGCTCTGGCTTGTTTACAAACTGCTCTGAAGAGCTCTGCTTGGAGCAAGCCAGCTGTCAGAAAGCATGCCCTTGGCAATGGGGACTAGGGGACACCTTGTGCCACTCGGCCTTTGGTTCCTGAGCCACACTTATACTGCCCTATAAAGACAGCCTTCCAATACACACTGTTAAATTTATGGGTCCTGTAGAGATGAACAAGATGCCCAGAGAATTTGTTAGAAATAAGTACCTGAATCTAAATCCCACAAACCCAAATGAAAATAATGTCTCTGTTCAGCAGATATCTAAAACCAGGAACACCTTTAAGAGTATAAGCAATCCCATCAAAGCCACCTTCACTTACAGAGCCCAGCATGTGAAAAAGTGTATTTGGGCAAAGAGCAACAGGGGGGAGAAAAGCTATGAAACTGTTGTGGGGAAGAAAGTGAATACGTTGCATTTATAAAGAACATGAAATGGCCTCAAGTTCTGCCAGAGTAGGTCTTGATTGGACATTAAGAAGAAAGGGTTGCCAAGCACTGGAACAGATTGCCCAGGGAAGAGATCGAGTCACTGTCCCTGGAGTGTTGAAAAGATATATAGATGCAGATGTGGCACTGAGAGACATGGTTTAGTGGTGGACTTCACAGCGTTAGATTAATGGTTGGATTTGATATCACTGAGGTCTTTTCCAACCTAAATGATTCTGTAATTCTATGATTTTCCTGAAAGGCATTCTGTGTGAAAAGAAATTACTCAAGTGAACTCCTTGGATTAAGTGGAAGTGAAGGTAGAAGCAAAACACCAGCATTACAAACTCAACAAGCAAAATAAACACACTCATCAAAAAACTGTTTCTCTGATATATACATAATCTTTCATGGTTATAAGTGATCAGGGCATGGAACTCATCAAACAACTGGATTAAATGATTTAATAACATCCCAGAAAGCTTATTGTCACATAAAAAGCTTTTTTTGTGACACGGAAGATGATTATGAAATGGTTGACTTGAACAACTTCAAAACCATCTTAATTTGCAACAGCACAGGGATTCTGGAATGCCAGCCAATCCCATAATATCATACACCATTTCAAAGAAAATTAAAAAAATAATTTTGCATGCAAGTCTTTTACTTCCCTCTTCCTCATCAACCCCTATTAGTTATTAGCTCTTTTAAGCTCTAATTTCAAATATGCCCATATCTTCCACTGATATTTCAGAACACCTGTCAAACTAATCATTCACTCTCAGCAAATCACACCCTCCAAATAAAATAAAAAAGGTAATTAGTGTATACGTCCAGCATGCAAATAACTCTTCTAGATATTTAATAAAAAAGCCAGAGAATTTATTCAACACAGATATGGTATAAAAAATATCATTGCTATCAAATAAACCCTGGCATTTGGACAGGACTACTTTACATCTGCTGTTAATAAAAGCGGCTTTGGATTCTGTAAGCTTATGTTCTGTGGTGAGCAAGCAGTGGTACCACTCTGAAACACAACACTACTTTCAGAGGAAAAAGGATAAATCTGTATGACTTCTTACTGGTTTGCTGATACTGAAGGAAATCACTCTGAGCTGGGAAAGGTCCTGAAAATTACAAAGATTGAAAACACTGCTGGTTCTTCATTCCAGCAATTTAATAAACTGCTAGGATTTTAATTAGAGTGACATATAGACAGTTCTAAAGGAGGAAACCAGCAATCCACATGCAAAACTCAATCATCTGCTTAGCAGGTTTATTAGATCCTTTCAGAAAGATGTTGACAGAAGGAAAGAAAATGCTAGTTACCACTTCAAAATAAAATTCTACAGCCCAAAAAGGGAAGTAATATTATGACACTCAGCAATGTCAGCCTTAACTTGAAGTTGCCTGGCCCCAGCAATGAGATCTTCAGTCTGGATGACACTTCTAAGTTCCCTAGAGCGTGTTAGTCAGCTAAGAAGAATGGGAATACTGAAGTTATTCCATAGAAAATACTGCTGAGACTGCTGTGTCAGAAATTAGATTTCTCTCAGAGACTTGGCACTGATCTTTGGTACAGGCTTGAAACTCCTGCTGGATTTTGATGCTTATGATGTATCTTCAAAGGCTGACAACAGGGCTTATAATTTTTCTTTAAAATACAACCACTGCAGAGGTGTTTATTAGAGACCATGTTTAATATACAGCCTGAGTGTTATTAGAGAAGTCACTGGCAGCATAGAAGACAGATCTTGGTTGGATGGGATTGCCTCATACCTGCTGCATCACAACACGTTGGTCTCCTGACAATGTTAGAAAGTAGGAGGAAGGGGTAATTCTCAGTTTCTTCCATTGAACTTGAGCTACTATGCTGCAAACTGTTCATGATTGATGGGGTCAAAGAAAGAAGAGTAAGCAGCTTCCCAGTCTGCAGTTGAGCAAGTCCACTTGCTCATTGACAAGAAGTGTGACCAGCAGGGCAAGGGAGGTGATTCTGCCCCTCTACTCCATTCTCATGAGACCACACTGGGAGTGCTGCATCCAGCTCTGGGGTCCCCAGCACAGCAAAGATGTGGACATGTTGGAACAAGCCCAGAGGAGGGCCACAAAGATGATTAAAGGGCTGAAACAACACTTCTATGAAGACAGACTGAGGGAGTTGGAGAAGAGAAGGCTCTGGGTAGACGTAATTGCAGCCTTTCAGTGCCTACAGGGAGGCTTCAAACACTGAGAAGGATTCAGGGGACAGAGACATTTCTTTTGAAAATCCTAGACCTAATATTCTGAGTTGTATTCTAAAAAGGTGAGATACTGTAAATATTGCCAGCAGATGTAAATGCATATTTAATCATTGTGGACAGCTGTTACAGAACACTTAATGAACACTTGAAAATTATTTTCCCTAGTTTAGTCTTTTAGTTTGCTAAATTACTTCTCTTAAAAATGCATTTTACTTTATTTTAAATGGTTTGAGGGGTGGTGCAGTTGTCAGGATCCACAAAAGCCAGGTCCTGGATGGAGAGGATGTCTGTGAGCATGGAGCAGTTGGGCAGCGAGATCATCACGTCCTCCATCATCTTGGTGCACAGCTCCCTAGATCCTGTTGAGCTCCTCCTTCACCAGGTCGTTGTAGGGCTCTGTCACCTTCAGCATCTTGAACAGCTTCTCCTGGTTGTACCAGATGAGTTTCTCCTGGCCCAAGAGGCAGTTCAGGAGTTTGCCAATGGGGTAGGACCGAGGTAACATCAGCAGCATGAAGAACTTTGTCACCATGATGGTGTTTGCACCCATACCAGGCAATGCTGAGAGCACAATGCATGGGGAACAATCTCCCTAAGAAGCAGAATCTCAACGGCTGAAGCCACCATGGCACCAGTGATGGACATAGTGAGGTGGAGGATGAGGATAGTGAGGGTGGTGTAGGTCAGCATGTTGCCCAAAAGCAGCATGCAGAGCAGATAATTCCCTTTTGTGCAGATGCAAGTGATCCTACGGATGTGACTGCTCTCCTTCCCCCTCCCGCAGTCGTAGATGTTGCGCAGCTCCATGGGACAGCACAGCCCAAACTTGAGCCCACGGAACATCCCTGACAGCATTAACAGCCTGCAGAGCCACAGCAGGGCCTCGCTGTTCCCTGTCAGCCCACGGGTCGCACCTCCACGGCCTCAGGCAGTGTCCTGTTCTCCACCCGCCGCAGCCCCCGCACCACAGTGTTGGTTGTGGACACGGTGCCGCCAGGCAGTGCCAGGAGCAGCAGGAGCGGTGGCAGGAAGCACCCCGAGAGCAGCGCGGCCACGTGGAGGAGCCAGAGGCACCACCGGGGTTCCCGCCACCGCCACCACTGCTGCCTGCCATGGAAACAAAATTAACATACAACTACCTACAATTAATCTAAAACTAATAAAATTAACCTCTACAACTACCTGAAAGGAGGGTGTAGCCAGGTGGGGATTGGTCTCTTCTCCAAGGCAACCAGCAATAGGACAAGAGGACACAGTCTAAACTGCACCAGGGGATGTTTAGGTTGGACATTAGGAAGAAATTCTTCACAGAAAGGGTGATTGGACATTGAAATGGACTGCCCAGGATGCTGGAGTAACTGTCCCTGGAGGTATTTAAGAAGAGACTGGATGTAGGACTTAGTGGCATAGTTTAGTAGACAAGGTGGTGTTAAGTCACAGGTTGGACTTGATGATGTAGGGTCTTTTCCAACCTAGTTGATTCTCTGATTATCTGCAAATATTTTTTTAAATTTAATTTTACACCAAGATCAGTGCTGGTTCAAACAGCAGTGACATAGAAAAAAAGATTTACTCAATTGCTTTCTTCTGTTTGCTACAAATCTGTATCTATTTTGCCTATGTACTATTGATAAAGTCCAGAAAGCAATGTGACATTTCTTGTGGCTGCAGTTTTGAAAGCTTTGATCAAGTAGAAAACTGCCTGGAAACTATTTTACAGTGAAAGCTTTTCAATGACATATTGAAGAAAATGGTTTACAGTAAGTGGGGCAGGGCAATAATAAAGTATATAACAACAAAAACCATTTTAACAGTGTTCAAAGTGAAATTAGAAAAAAATGAGCTAAAAGACTAATGGTAAAGGAACATGCATTTCAGTAACTGTAATTTATTATACTTAACTAAAAGAATTTATTATATTACCAGACCAGGGAGATTTTTACTTCTAGCAGCTCCTAATATGATTTCAAAATGTCAAGCAATTACAGCCCTGGGGGTTATAACCAAATTTTTATTGAGGATGATTTGGTTCCAACATGAGGAGCAGCCAGTTGTGGTGAGTGTTAGGGTGTGGCTCTACGGTATTTTTTACAATATTAAACCAGTGCAGTTGCTCATTTGGCCATCAGATTGGAAGATACCATTGATCCCTGTGGTTTAACTGACCATGCCTATTCATCTTGCACCAGCACTGGCTCTCATGTTGACAAATGGGAAACAAAAGCAGCAGAACACTAATTTTACCCCAAACCAGTTTCTGCTGTTTAATTTGTTGCTTTCATAACAAGAGCTCCATTACAGCTCCATTTCCTCTGACATGTTGGTCCGATGCAAGCACTTTGTTTGATACTCTGTAATCTTAATTTTTTGATGCCATCCATTCTACATTACCTTTGCTTTTCCTATGATTTCCCCTATGGGATAACATGACAGTGTTTGCTGTTCTGTGGTCTTGAAGACTGAACTATTGGGCCTCCTAAATTTGGCCCCAGTACAACTAGTTGAAATCTGAACACGAACATTTTCCTATTATTTAACGAATAGCAAAAAGTCTCTGTGTTGATAAGAGCCTCTTTGTTGCTGACTATGCCATACCACATATGCAGGTATGCTCAGGTACCACCATTCACATTATGGTAAAAAAAAGTTGCAGTAGTTTGCAACTGATGCACAAATCCCACAGAAGGACAAGACCAATAATACTGGAATCAGGAGAAATGTTAAGCTGGAGCTTGCAATTATTGAGAACTTTTTCCACACCTTTTATTCATTTAAAAAATCAACTTACACGAACCCTCCATAGCAATTACCACTTTGATGCTTCTAAATATGCTTCAGTAGGAGTCAACATTTTTAAATCTAATTAAAATCCAATATGACAGTTTGGTATTATGTTCTTGCACAGCCAGGAGTAAAGCAGGTAAAGGCAAACTCGAGTGTTTAGCCAAGAAAACAGTATGAGGAACATGTATCCACGTTTGGTCTTCATGGTGTCCTGAATGTCAAGTTCATCCTGCCCAATTCCCAGCACCCACCCTCTGGGATCACTTCCTTACAGGATACAGTTCTGCCACATGTCAGCAAATTTGGTTCTGATAAAATCATAAAATGTCCTCTTCATGATGCTTTTACCTTTAGCAAGTCCCAGGAGTACTTAGTCATTCTGAACTCTGGACTGCAGCAGGACTAACATCAACATGCTCAGAACTGTGCAAATATCAATTAGTGCTCAGCTCTGTGTGAAGATAAACAGCCATGCTTCTGTATAAACGAAGACATGAATAAAAACTAGAGATAACATAGTTGTCACAACATATGTGTGGGGGTCAGGTGGAAATGTGATGGGGTGGAGGTAGGAGGAAGAAAGACAAAAAAGAAGAGCAATGACAAATGGAGATGGACAAAAGTGAGAGGCGAGAGTAGCCCCTGTGTTTTATGATCCTGGAACAACACGAGTCACACACTGCTATCATTTTTATGTTCTTGAGTAGGAAGAAGTACTGTATCTATTTTAAAGACAGAATGAAGTGGGAAAGGTACAAGAGGTCACACAACAACAAAGAGAGGCATGAGAGCTAAGGACTCTGCTGTCCTGCTCTGGGAAATGAGTGACTGCTAAAGCAAACAGCAGTTAGCAGTAATCCATTGCAGAGCATGACAACCAATCCTTGTGAGCTCTGGCTAGAGCTGTGGTGTTATTTTACCTTGGCCCAGAGCAGTACTTAGCCGAGACTGAACTTCAGACTGCTTTCAGCAGCAGTTTGTTTGTTTTCACTATTGAGTGCCCACAGAAATGTTTCATGATAGCTAGGCTCTAAGTGGATATCAGGTATTCTCCTTCACAGTCAATAAAACTAATCATTGCAAAATAACCTCAACCAAAAATGCACTTTTCCTAGTAAACTGTTGTATTAGCAATCAGTTAAAATCTTGGTCAATGTTTTAGGCTTTTTGAGGAAAACAGGTTTGTTTTGTAGTCAATTTTCATTAAAAGGTGAAGCAAGGATAAGTTAAGAATAAATTATTTCATTCAAAAGAGTTACAGAAACTGTGCACAAAAGAAGCATTCTTCCTTGAGAACACCTGAGGGAAATGTTAGGTAGCATCTCTGCCTCTTCTAGTCTCCCAGCAAAGGCTGATGCCCTTAGGAGAAGCAGACATGCTGATTAGTTTGTATCTTGTAATTAGTTTATAGATTTTAGTCTGTATAGGAAATTTCAGTAAGGGAAACTTGGTTTGTTTTTTTTTTTACTGATGATGTGGTTTTATCTCTGTTTATCAGTGCTTTTATGCCAGATTTAAAGAAAAACCTTTTCCCATGCAAATGACATGCTTTCCCTTTGGGAAGTTTCATAGTTCTCCCTTTCTAAGCATGAACGTAATGCCTTTCAGTATCACCAGCACCAGGTGAGATGATGCCATCTACCTCACTACCTCCACAGCAAACTCATACGACACGTCAGACTCCATTGCAAATTCTGGTGTAGCCCATAGGAAACCAAACATTTGTGATGTATATTGACTTCTGTTTACTTTCAAAATGAACTCTTCAACCCATATAAATAAAGGGGAATGCATTTATGTGGCAGTTGCAAAGTTAATATTTTCATAGAAAAGCAGACATTTAGACATTTCCCTCTGCATTGGGGTTCACTGTCAGCAAATGCCCAGGTGCAATTCAGATAAGTGCCACGTAAACACCTAAATAAATTCAAAGCTCTGTTTCCAGCTGCTTGCCTTACCTGCCAAGATTACAGACACGGTGAGAAAAGCTGGGGGAACTTATGCTGCATTAGGATCTGAGAACCCCTTATGCACATGTAACTAAGAACATTAGCTGTAGTGCAGCAAACAGACATTTATGTTTTGAAATTACTTAGACTAGGCATGCTCAATGTTAATCACATGCTTAAATCTATTTATTTTAGTACACTAACTTGGTGTTAGGCTGTATTTGACTCAACTCTGAAGAGACTGGAGCTGGAAGCCTTCTCTGTGACATACACATCATGTATCATAATCACCCCCTTCCCCTCCCCTAATAAATATACACACACATATATAGACACATATAGATGTGTGTGCATGTATATATATATGTGTGTGTGCCTCTGATTCACCCACCCTTCTAATCTTTTACCTTCAAAAATTGTTGAGGTTGTGAGAGCATAAATTTGTGTTCTCATATACTGAAGGTGCTACTGGCTTAACGTGTGACCTCCAGCAGGTCAGTGCAGCACTGACTAAACAAAGGAATGGATCTTTTTCAGCTAGTCATGAGCATCTCCACTACTACAGTGACTCTTGGATTACTGCTGTCCAGAGCAAACCTTTAATCAGTTTGGTCTCTAACTTCTACATCTGTATGACTACTAAAATACAAGTCTAACTGAAAGCCAGAAATAAGAGATGTTAGGGTATCCACAACCATAACCACATAATTTATTGTCATTCCGATGTCACAAAGTGTCTGTAGAGAAGCACTGAGCTTGACTTTTCTGCATGATATCATGTTTAAAATCATTGGCAAATGTCATCATGAGATACTTAGTCACTTGTGTGCAACCTTATCTGACAACAGAAGAGAGCAGAGATTTGTTTGGGACTGGGTCAAATTTTCTCCCCCTCTCTCTCACTCACTCACTCATTCTCTCTCACACACACACATTCCTGCATAGCCTAAAGCAGATTCAAACTCATTTCAATACATGTAGTACTGTCTCAAGCTATTTTAAAGCAAAAAAAAGATACACTTCCTGAAATAGAATAAAATAACTACACTCCCACAGAGGAGTTGTAAAATTGGCATGTATTACTTCTCAGCTGTCATGGTGAGCCAAAACAAATATATTCACAGAATTACCTTCATACCTTGAGCTCCTATATGAAGAACTGGTTTTATGCTTCTCTGCAATGCAATTAATTTCTCCTCCTTTTTTGGTAGCTAAGCACCATGACCTTCCTAAAAATATTCAATGATCCTTTAGATGAAAGCACCACAATATCTTCATAGTGTTGCTGTTCTCCATAGCTAATAGCTAATCGGTGTATTCTAATGTTCCAGAAAAAAATTAGAACAGAAACATTTGAAAAGGGCTTCTCACTGGGCAAAAACTACTAATTAATGCAAGAAAGGAATCCCAGTTTCCTATGTCGTCTGGCTGGGCTTCTGGACTATTGTCAAAATGCACATCTGTCAACAACCTTGGTGAGACCAGCTGCTGGAAAACTGGATGCTGAGATGCCTTTCTATCTTTACAGCTTAAATTCTGCTTCAGCATAGAGATGTACATTTGAGTAGTAACTGTTCTATTCTATTATTGAGAGGAGTGATGGTGGCTCTCCCAGTGTTTCAGGGCTGTAAGATGAACCGGTTTCCCATTCCTTGGGACCCTCATGTTATACAAAGAATAGTTGTCATCAGCAGCTGGACACATGGATGAGGCAAAAGCTGCAGGACTTTCCACCAGAAGCCACATCTGAATTATTAGGGTGGTGGGAAGCAGATTGGATTCAATCGGGATAGTCACAGTTCTGGTGATAATCATGTGAAACAGCCTTGTGTGCAAGACCTTAAATTGTTTGAGCATGAGTATCTTACAGTAGATGGTGGGAAACAGCTAGCATCAAATCATGCTTCCCTTTGCCACTTACACCAAGAAAGTGGAAGACGTTAGGAAGTGGAAGACTTAGGTAGCTCTACAAAGAAAAAAATAAAAACCAGAATAAAAGTATATATATACTAAAAAAACCCCACAAATAATAGAAAGAATAAAAATGTAAGCGACTCAATTTGCTCTGTTATGGGACTTAAATGTCTTTCGAAGAAAAGACACGGAGGATGGCTCTGCTAGCAAGAGTGGCAGACAACAGTAGCACTAGCATTAGATTATATGAGCAGTTTTTAATGGACTAGATTCTCCGCTGTGGTACATCTTAGACAGATTTCCAACATGACCCAGAAGCTGGAGCAATGATTTTGTACTTTATGGGGCAATGACATAATAAGAAAAGAGAGGTGCCACATTACAGGCACTCTGCTTGCTGTGCTAGAATTAATCTGAGGACATGTATCTGAGGGCTTGTCCCTACTGCACTTGCAGTAAGACAGGACCTTTGCATAATTATAAGTAGCTCTTTAGCCACAGAAGCATGTAAACTGTGAGAGGAAGGGGAGGAGTAGACGCTGATCTGCCTCTTCTCTGTGTTGACCAGTGACAGAACCCAAGGGAGTGGCCTGAAGTTGTTCCAGGGGACGTTTAGGTTGGATATTAGGAAAAGGTTTTTCACCCAGAGGGTGGTTGGGCACTGGAACAAGTTCCCCAGGGAAGTAGTCACAGCACCAAGACTGACAGAGATCAAGAAACCTTTGGACAATGCTCTCAGGGACGTGGTGTGACTCTCGGGGCTGGTCTTGTGCAGGGCGAGGAGTTGGACTCAGTGATCCTTGTGGGTCCCTTCCAACTTGGCATATTCTGTGATTCTGTGAAATTCACGCAACTGAGTTTTCAAAGGTCACTGACCTCTTGACAGCCGATGGAAAAAAAAGTTTGAGGGCTTTCTCCCAGGATTAGCTGTACCTCAGGATTGATGGCTAGGTCTTGACTTAATCTAGGACCTACCATACTCAGGAGAGCTTGAAGGAAACCACCAGATACACAGAACCTTACTATGAGCTGCTAGAATTACAGAATACTTGTAATTTTGTTCTGCTTATTATGTAACTTGTTTTCATCCCTCACAACAATAGCTGTGGCTCCATGGTTGCTTGCCATTCCAATATTTTAGGCCATCTTTAAAACCCCTTTATCGCTAGAAATACCCATCAATATTTTACTGCTGATGAAAAGAAAAAAATCAGTTTAAACATTAATTTAAAAAGTCAAATGTTTGTGCTAAGCCAAATATAACAGTAAAAATCAGACACAAGGATGTACTTTGGGACCATGTATTTTAGCTCACCAAGTATAACAGCCATGCACAGTGCCAAGCCTCCTTATCATGTACATGATTAAAGAATGAGAATATGTAACTCTGGGCAGATGATTTAAGAAGGGAGGAGAGGCCTTACATATTAATCATCTGTGAAATTAAAGAATTATCGTTATTTCACTGAGTTTTTTATATTTCAGAATCTTAGTATCCCCTTAGTTTGAATTCTTAGCTATGCAAGCCCAACCAGGTAGCAAACACTGGGTACATGTATCACCACGATGCACTTTCTGGAGTTCCTCCAGTTTTCATGCTAGACATTCTTAAGGCTCTTTAAAGATAACAGTCTGATTTCTTGCTGTATTTTTTCTAGTACATATTACAATATTTACCTTCACTCTATGTCAAATTTAATATAATTCATATCTAACCTTAGGCAAGCCTAAGCTCATTTTTCACTAAATGCATTCTAGCAAGAACCTTTTTATTTTGGTAAATAATCAAACAGTGACATTTCTAGGGTGACTTTTATTTTAAACCATTCTAAAGGAAGGAAAAAACTTAAACTACATTCTGCACAAGGGTTTTCCCACATTTGGTACCAGAATGTACCCACCTCTCTTATCTACAAAAGTTTTAGAGTTTTTGATCCTGTGTTGTGAATTTTCAGTACACTACATGTCAGCTTTTTGATAGTCACAGTGTTTTTGAGTACATATTGAGAGCTTTGTCCACATGAGATTAGAGTACCAATTCAAGACAATGACACAAGAATGCAGCAACTTACCATTTCTGTAGTGTATTATTTTATTACTTACATTACAAAGCACCTCACATTCAGGATGCAACCAGAAATAAGGTCACTTTTTTTTAGGGGAACACACAATGTGAAAAACTAGGTCAAACCCCATGCATACGTGTAAGATGAAAGGATCATCCTTGGATCAAAGACCTTACAGTGTAGCTGAGACTTTCATTCTAGATGCTACAGCGAAGATGACATCTGATATGCAACTGCAAAGGGAACAGTCATTGCTCAGTTGAATGTCTATTCTCAAAAGTGTAATTCAACCTTGATCTCGAGAGGATGGAGGATAAAATGGGTAGTCAGGCACATGAGCTCCAGAGAGGATGAGGAGCTAAGAAACCCCCAGAGCTCAGCATTTCACAACAGCCAGCTATAGATTTCTTTTCCGAGATTGAGACTGTATTTATGGCTCTAAAGAACTGTGGCTTTTACCACTATAGGATCTCAACTCCCTGAATGTCTGTCAAGTCCCTGAACCTCCAGGTGGGGCCTGGGGGAGCAAAGTCTCACCCACTATAAAAGAAGAGGGTGTTCAGAACCATTTGATGAAGCTGAATAGCCGGAAGTTTATGGGACCTGACGATATGCATCCCAGGGTTGTGAGAAAGCTGGCTGATGTTGCCAAACCAAAGGGAAACACTGGTGCTATTTTTAAAAAGATAAGAAAGGAACACAAGGGGAACTACAGACTGGTGAGCCTCACCATTGTGCCTGGGAAGTTCATGGAGCAGATCCTCATGAAAGCAACGTTAAGGCACGTTCAACACAAGGAGGGGATCCAAGACAGCCAATACAGCTTCACGAAGGACAAATTGTGCCTGATCAACGTGTTGACCTTCTATGATGGTGTGACTGCAACTGTTGAAAAGGGGAGATGGAGTGATGTCATCTACCTAGACTTCTGTAGAGCCTTTGACATGGACCCATATGACATCCTTATCTCTCTAAATTGGAGAGACATGGATTTGAAGGGTGGACTATTTGGTGGATAAAGAATTGGCTGGATGGACACAGACAGAGAGTTGTGGCCAATGGCTCTGTGTCCAGGTGGAGGCCGGTGACAAGTGGCATCCTGCAGGGCTCTGTCTTGGGACCAGTGTTGTTTAATATCTTTATCAATTATATCGACAGTGAGATCAAGTGCATCCTCAGCAAGTTTTCAGATGATGTGAAGCTGAGCAGTGCAGCTGACACAACAGAAGTATGGGATGCCACCCAGGGGGACTTGGATAAACTTGGCAAGTGGGCCCACAAGAACCACATGAAGTTCAACAAGTCCAAGTGCAAGGTGCTGCATCTGGGTTGTGGCAATCCCAGATATGAGTCCAGTCTGGGAGAAGAACTCACTGAGAGTAGGCCTGTGGAGAAGCACTTGGGGGTTTTAATGGATGAAAAGCTGGACATGAGCCAACAGTGTGTGCTCACAGCCCATAAAGCCAGCAGCAGTCTGGGCTGCATCGAAAGAAGTGTGGCCAGCAGGTCCAGGGTCCAGGTCCTCACCTGCAGTGCCATGTCCAGCTCTGAGGCTCTCAGCATAGGAGACACATGGATAGTCCTGTTAGAGCACATCCAGAGGAGGGCCATGAAGATGATCAGGGGTCTGCAGCACCTCTCCTATAAAGAAAGGCTGAGAGAGTTGGGGTTGTTCAGCCAGGAGTAGGGAAGGCTCTGGGAAGACCTCATTGCAGCCTTCCAGTACTTAAAGGAGCCTATAAAAAAAAAGGGAGAGACACTTTTCATAGTGACAGGAGCAGGGGCAATGGTAGGTAAGATGTGAGGAGGAAATTTTTTACTCATAGGGTAGCAAGGCACTGGCACAGGTTGCCCAGAGAAGCTGTGATGCCCCCCCATTCCTGGAAGTGTTCAAGGCCAGGCTCGATGGGGTACTGAGTGAACTAATTTAGTATGTGGCATCCCTGCCCATGGCAGAGGGACTGAAACTAGATGACCTTTAAGGTCCCTTCCAATATAAACCATTCTACGATCAGGATTCTCAGGTGCCTAGTAGAGATGTTTACAATTTCTGAACTGATGCCAGTGGAAAATGGATACAAAAATAGATGTGGCCTTTTTCCTGCCACTAGTTCTTCCCCTAACAATGTAATTAAATCTGACACATGAAATTTTGCATACACAAGAAAAGATATATTTGAAGGTGATTTCAACATGGCACTGATTTTTCAACATACTTAGCAGTGACTCTAGATCATGAGGCACAAGATAATGGAAAACAATTTAAGAAAAAAAATTTAATGAATTCCTGGCAAGTTTTACATTCCCCTTAAAAAAAATTACATACACCCTCCCTTCCTCCCTTCCCTCCAGCAAATTCCACTCATGTTTAAGATTAGATTATTTTTCTCCTGATTCCTCTTTAGCTGCCAGAGAATGACTCACTGTCAGATTGATCTAATTACAATTACAGATCTTGTTCTTCTGGTGTTACAAGGTAAAACTAGGAAACATAAAGGAAAAGGTCAATACAGAAAGACTTTACAAGTCAGGAGATGTTAAACAGTGCCACTAGTGATTTCTGTTGATTTTTCTGTAGCATTTTTTTACAATAATGCAACAGAAATCAGTTAACACTTCTCAGATACCTGCCTGAAAGTTTGATTTTGTTTCTATGCCATACATTGCAGATTTTAGAGTGAAACAAGAATGTAATAGTTTACTAAAAAGGGACATGATGTTATTATTGTTAGTAAAATAATAAGGATGAGCTAACCATGCTACACATGCACGTGTTATTTTAGAAGATTTATACATTTGGTAACAGAGATAATTTAACACCAACTGTACTTGTAAGACATTAGTAACGTGGGGAATTTTTAAAAAAAATCTTTGCAATGTTTAACTTTTTACTATTATTATTCTGAAGATATCGTAATGTAAGCTTTATAGTAACTTCCAGGAAAAGGCATATTGAACATATTGTGTAGTGTTTGAGCAATGCATATAGTTTATTACTCTAATTTATATACCTTGAAAGTAAAAGTATACTTAGAAAAATGAAACTCTTTTCCTGAGGAGACCTATCTGTTGCTTGCCTTTAAGCTTTTTCTACACTCCAAAGAGAAAGGTCAAGTCCAAGGATCTTGCTTTGTCAGAAAGCTTATTTAAAGCACTAAACTTGTACATTATTTTAATAACTGTAATAATTTTCATGTTGTCATATACTTCTAATTTTCAGAGAGAACGTAATTAGAGAGTAGGTATTTAGCTGCACTATCCTTGCCACTGCCTTTATCTAACAGCTAACATTATGCAGCTAAATATTTCACCCCTGAGAGTCTCCTCAATTTGTTTTGAGATGCTGAAAAGGTTGTAATAAAAAGCACAGCTACCTTAACAGTTTTGCAGAGGAAACAATTATTAACCTAACTGGTTTGGCATTTCAGAATCAATTACCTCTGGTGGAGAAGTTCTACAAACACAATATTGATGCATTAACATTTTGGAAAACGTTTTTAGTTGGAATTAACAAAACAGGTAAAGTTTTTAGGGCTATTGACTGCCTAAATTTATTCACTATGTTTCAGTCTAGTAAAAAAAAGCTCATAATCCCAGATAACAAGATCTTGCCTTTTATATTTTGGAGAAGGGATATTAAGTGTAACAGATAACATTATTTGTGAGTGGTTAATTAAACAGACATAATTTTAAAGGGGGCTAGGAACGTAAGTGCAGGTCAGCTCAAAATCTGTTTTGTGAAGGGATATCTGCTGTTCTGAACTCTTTTATTCATAAGGACATGCCTGTTATAGAACACGAGTGTCCTCAGCAGTAGCTAAGACAATTGCACAGAAGAGACTCAGTTCAAGAACAAAATAGGATAAATGAAAATGAGAAGTCAAGAGAAAAAACAGCATTTCCATTGCAATATTTTTGTCACAAAAAAATTAAAAATTAAAATAATGTAAGGTATGAAAAAACCCCAAACGAATATTGAAAATGTGTGATTAGTTTGTATATTTATCTGAAAATAAATGCTTTGATATTCCCAATCGTCAAGACATCAGATTTTGGCACTTGGAACAAAACTTTGAGTTAATCTAACAGCACATTGCATGCGTGGGATTAATTTAATCTTGCAATAGGTGTCTACACTGCAAACATTTACAGCTGAGCCAGTCATTCTGTACAGGATATTGGTCATCTCACAAAATAATTTTCTGAATCAAGTGCTCTCTAAATGTGCCTGTTTTGGCCTTTGACGGGGATGACCACCTCTCCTTACATGTAAAAAGTCAGAAAACTGACATCCATTTTGTATAAACAGCATTTTCCAGAACTGCAGTTGTGCAGCTTTTGCCTTGTCTCACTGAATAGTCCTGTGAATGTCTGCAGTGGTGATGAGCAGCTTGAAAATGAGACCTAGGGAAGTAGTAGCTGGCCAGGCGGTGAAGTGCAGGAGGATATGGAAACATTTGCAGCTGGGATAGCTACGGCAAGAAGAGGGTCTGCTTAGTTTCTAAATAAGTGGAGCAGTCTGTCACCATGACAGCTCAGTGGTACTCCACTCTCTTCCTTACTCTAGCCAAAAAAAAGCTGATGAGATGTTAGGATACACACAGAAGGAGAAAGGAGCATGATACAAATGTAACATGCTCATGATAACATGATGATGTCTTTCTGTGAATTAGTGTGCAGTGTCACATAGGACATCATGAAACCATTAATCATCTCTCAAAAGCAGAATCACAAACTTTGAGAGGATTCACAGAGGAAACAATCAGAGTTGTTAAAAACTATGGAGAGAGCATGAAAAAAAAAAGCCAAAGGAGCTCCTAGGAGGAAATTATAGCATAGAAGGTGTTCAAAAGTATCTACATGTAAAAGGTCTAGCAAGGCCTGTATCTTAACTTAATTTGTAACCCAAGACCACAGACATCCAAAGCCATGAATTTTAAAAATGAGAATAGGAAACATATTTTTCATGAAACAGGAAATTATACTATGGCATAAATTTATACAGGAGGTTTTTAGAGCTAGAATTTAGCAAATAGGCAAAAGCACTCAGACACCCTTGGATATCAGAAATATCCAGATTTACTATTTTTCAAGCCACTGCATTTTGGACATGAAGTTGCTTGAATAAACCTATTTCCACACAGTAGCCAAGTTTTTTGGGTGGAGGATGAGTTCCATACTGTTAGCAGCATATTCTATGTAAGCCTACTCACCAGGCTATCCAAATATCGATGCTCTTTGAAAATTCTGTTTCTGGCCCCCCTGAAAAAAGATACTGGGGATCTCATCCAAATAACAAGCCCCCCAAAATGTGTAGCAAACATTCAAGGAACACTGCAAGGTACTTTAAGGTTATCATTAATTATTTTTAAAGTTTTAAAGTAATAAATAACAACCATGAGTGAAGTACTTTAATTTTCATTACGTTCATTTTTCATTTCTTTACTTTCCTTAGTAGAAAACTCTAGATAATATGGGCTGTGCAACACAATCCACTTGTCAAACTAATTACAGTATAAATTTCTACTCATTTTGTTTAACTAAGCATTAGTTGGAAAGTTCTTGGGAAACCCTTACCAACAGAGTGAAAACCTTCTTTTATATAAATCATTTGAAAGAATATAAGAAAGGAAAGAAATCCATTGAAATTTAGCTCTTAGAAAGCTGATGAATAAGCTAATCTGTTACTGAGTGACTCAATGTTCAATTGTTTAAAAATGGCATATGAACAAAACCCCAGGAGAATGCCATTGTTCTGAGCTATTTTCTTTTCTTAATTAGTCCTAATGCTATTTTATAAAACTATTATTCTTCATTTTTAGATGTCTGCGATCTGAACACATGAATATGCAAAATAAAGAAAATAAGTACCACAAATAACTTCCAAAATTAAAACTTGCACCTTAAATTGAAATTACAGTAGTGAGCAAATTACTGAATTTAGGCTTCTTTTAGGATATAAATTGAATATGTTAATTTTATTCATCAGAAACAATAGCACAGTGCATATACATACAAAATCCACCAGAAATAAGGGAAGGTCACCAGGCTAATCACTTTGGCTTATTTCCCTTTCTGTACTCCCATCTGCCTATTTTCTCTGTGCTTCGTATTTGAAAGGAGCAACTTCAACGAAGTTAGGCCAAAATTTGACCTACTTTCTTTTGTTCATTTAAATTAATTTCTTTTTTTCTTTGCAACATCTCTGTAATTTCTATACTTTTTACTTCACACATGGTTTCTCTTTAAAGCCAACGAAATAATGTCACTTTTTTGCCACTGATGAGAAAACCTGTAATAGTACACTACTGAATCATCACCAGGGATGGATTTTTGCATTTAGATGGTGTCGTATGCAGGATGGGTATCTGTACACTGAGAAACAGGTCACCTTAAGCCTAGATGAAATCAGAATTAGCAAGGCTGCAGATCAGACTAATAGAAGCAGAAGAGCATATTTCAAGAACACGGTTTCTTGGAACTGTATTCTTTTCACATAATTTTGTGCAAATAGATTAATTTCACTTCATATTAAAATGCAGAACTTTGCTCTGAATCCCTTCCTCCCAGGCCAGTACAGTCCATGTTATTTATTAATCAAAGACTGTGGAAAAGGAATTTTATCAGTAGGTGAATAAAGTCATTTGAGAGGAAAGAAAACAACCTTAAGTACAGAAATCAAATCAAGTGCTACAAAAAGTATTCTGTTCTGGTATCAGCGATGCCAACTTTTGAAAAAGAATATTTAAAATTTCTCTGAGATGGAAATGGAGCCAAAACTCACTGCAGAAACAGACAAACCTGCCAACTTCTTATAACAGAGCTCAAGACCTAGTAACCAGCCAATCTGCAAGTCGGTTCCCACAACTGCTCTCCGATCGGTTCAGGAGTGGCCGGGACACATGGACCACAACACCTGCCAGCTCATGAGGGTTCTGCATGCTGGAATGAGCAATAAAGGACCCAAGCTAGAGACTGAAATTGGAAGAGATCATAAACTACTGCTTCCTTCCTCAAACCTACTTCCCCAAACCCTGTTTTATTTTTTGGTATGAGTAAAGTATAAATAAAAATCCAGCAAAGCTTTAATGAGGACTGAATACAGCACAAAGAAGAGTTTATGTAAGGAGACTTAACTGAAAAGGGAAAATAAAAAAAATATAAAGCAAAGATTCTTTAAATGAACTGCTTTTAGATTTATAGGCCCCACTCAGGAATCAAATCCCAGCCCTGATAGAACTGTCTTTCCAGTGACTTCCCATGCTTGGCAGATAAGATGCAGTGGGAAACAGTCTGAGTGCAGTTGCCAAACTGAATTTTGTGGGATCGTGCTAGGCTACCCTAATCACATTCATACCATCTTGCTTTGGTTTCCTGAGTCTCTAAAAAGCAGATTTGCAATGCAAGGTGGCCCAGTGAAAACCAAAGGAACAGAATGCCTGGAAACAAACTGGCTCTGGAGCAGAAGAGCTGGTATTCCCTGTTATTTTTCGTGGATCCAAAGCAAAATCAGCATGTCCTTGTAGGTTTTCCACCAGCCTCCAGCAAGTGTTTATCTCACCAGGTTACATTTTCAGAGCTCACATGAGATAATCTGATGGTGACAAACTAAGTAGTTAAGGCTGGATTCAACTTTCAAACACATGCATGAGTGTCATTTCTACCACTACTGGGTAAAGAAAAGCACAGCAGGTACTTTGAAGGGCATTTCCACCACACAGCTACATTCATATCTTTTCATACAGTTACATTTTATATCTATTAATATAACAGTCTTTCCTGAAGCTTGTTGTGATGGGTTCTGAAACCCTCCATAAAGGAACTGCATGAGGGATCTGGATGAAAACAAAGGACTTAACAGAATCTTCATCCCTCTTCCTTGATGGTGACTGAAGCAGACTTCCGTCCCTTTTATTGCTGAAATTACAGGAGTTACATCCCATTTGGGCAGTTACTATACAAGATGAGCATTAGAGGACAGCCTGGTTCCTCCAGAGAAGGGGAGAGGGAAGAAAGATACTGCAAAGAAATGGATTCTTCATCTCTCCAGTGAAGCTTCAAAGAAGTTAAGCTGGAGACTGTAAATGTAGTAAAAAGATGTGGACAGTTTGTGGCTCTATGGTAGCTCTATTAGCTTCTCAGGTAGTCTTGTCCAGAAGACAAGAGTGTACATCCTGTACTACAGAAAATTCATTTGATAAACTAAATCCCATAGAGCAGTTCCATCACTGCAGTCTTTCTTTCTAAAAAAGGAGAGCATTAAAATATTGTGTTATGGTATGTCATGCATCCAAGACAGCCAGCAAGGAAAATGTGAAAGAGAAGTTTTTTATTCTTGGAGAGGAACTATCTTCCATCCTCTTCAGAGCCATATAGTTTCATAGGGTGTGAAATCTGTCCCAGACAGTATGGTTTGGGAATTTGCTGTTCTTTCCTGGAGAGATGCTAATGAACACAGCCTTTCACCCAAAACATCTAGATGTCTGGGGCTCTTGCCAATTTGTTTGTTTATTTATTAAGGAATAAGTCTGCTCCTCATCCTGAGAAGTTGCAGGAGCAACTGGAGAGGTTGCTGTATGGGAAACAAAAAGAAACATTTGGTAGCATCTGGCATTACACAAAGCAGAAGCCACACTTAAGCCAGTGCTTGCTAAAGCAAATGAACTAAGAGAAGTACAGTCTTATCCATCAGCATGACTTTATAGGTCAGAGCAGACAGATGCAGCATATCAGTTTGATCTGGGATGCTGTACCAAAAAACCTCAGAAGAGCTTTCACAGAATGATTCCAGGAACTCTAGAAAGGCCCCAGGCTATTTGAACTGCTTAGCAGATGTAGGGATAGATGACAGTCCTCTCAGGTACAGAATGGACTGCCTTTGCTGGAAATGCTGCTACATATTCAAAGAAGAGAAAAGGTTAAGCCATGGCTGTCCTTTCACTTCTTCCTGAGGCTTTAGGATGGAAAATGAGGTGCAAGTCTGCAATCAGAAGCCTCTCTGCCTTTAACCATGAAAGAATCAGTCACAATCTGGATCACAATTCAGCCTGTATTTAGGGTTATAGCCTGGAATCTGAAGTAGAAAAAAAATACCTACTTAGAAGAAAACTGTAGTGCTCCCTCTGCTGCTCCTTTTTTTCCCCAGGTACAAAGATTGAACATTCGGAGAGATTGTATATCTCACTCAATAAAAATGTGCTTATACATTAAAAAATTATCAAATACATAAAAATACCACCAAACTTAACTGCATGAAACTCAGCACAGAAAGACCAAAAACCAATGACCAAAATTCTCTTTTTCTAATAATAAAAATAAGACAAAAGAAATCTGAGATCAACTAACAATCATCAACAGAAAAAAAGATAACATAAAACACAGAATCACTGAGGTTGGAAAAAATCTTTAAGATCATCAAGTCCAACCATCAACCCAGCACCACCAGCACATTCAGCATTAAATCATGTCCTCAGGTTCCATATCCACACATTTTCTGAGCACGTCCAGGGATGGTGACTCCATCACTTCCCTGATCGGTTTGTTACCATGCTTTACAACCCTTTCTGTGAAAATATTTTTCCTAATGCTTAATCTAAACCTCCGCTGGTACAACTTGAGGCCATTTCCTCTTGTCCTGTCACTTGTTACCTAGGAGAAAAGGTAATGAAGAAGACCAGACCTGAAGAGAGGTGAGATACAAAATATAGAGAAGAAAGCGCTTTGATTTTGCTAGTGCTATGTAAAAATAAGAGCAATAGCACTGACCCCTAACATGGTGCAGAAAGTACGTTTCCTAACCTGAAAAGATGGGATCTGCAGCAGATCCCATGCAGATCTGGTGGTGGGGGCAGGGCTTCTCTGTGAAAGGGTACATACAGTAGAAAGAAGCAAGGCAGGGAATACGGAGATGAGTATTAATTTGAAGGGATTCACTAATACATACATAAGGCTACCTTATTTCTGTTTGTGAGTCCCTGGATAGAAATATGTACACAGGTGTTGCGTACCATATATCAGTAAAACAGGAAGCATCAATCCTCCCGTACACACATAGCAAACTTGACAGTCTACCACCACCAAATCTATATTAAATTTAAATCCATAAAGCAAGTTTAGTTTTCTGGATGTCTGATATCTTATCTATTTATCCACACACGTTATGGCATCAATGCATGTTTAACAAGCATTCTTTCTTTATGACTATGTGCATATGCACATATACGTAGACAAATGAGAAACATTTATATCTTCTGGCCTTCCTTCCAGTTATGTAACAGTTAAGCTATGTAGTTAGCTGTTACCCCTCTAAAACTGTTCTGATCCTAGCTCAGTTACAGTTTGCTGCATCTTGTTTTCATTATGCTTTAAAAATTAAAGTAGTGGAGGAGGAGGGCTGTTAGAAAACCATTTGTTCAAAGAAGAACCCCACACAATTGAAAAAGTGTTTTATTGAGCTTTTTCGGTAGAAGATATGCTCTTCTGATAAGTTAACAAAGGAAGTTTTCTCTCTCTCCTGATGGAATGCAATTCCATTTTTACACACACACATAGATATCAGAAATAGGGGCTGGATTTCTTTTTAAAATAAATATATCCAAAACCAATTAACTGTTGTACTGTGTCATAAATATAGTTCTGGTTTTATGTGTCACATCTTTTGCTGATTGAGTGCCAAAATCTCTTCTCAACCATTTCACTTCCAGTACAAACTGTCAGTATCCCCAGTGGCATGTAGGATCTTCATGGGATTACCAGCTGTTTTTCACATCTACATCTTTTGCCAAGATAATCTTTCATAATGTTTTCTTGAAACACTCAATTACATGGAAAAACCTCTGTAATGACCAGTCTTTGGCTCACCTTGCTCTCCTGGGAAAATACTATTAAAGCATAATTCTATGGGCTGGAAAAACATACTGGATATAAGAGTTGTCTGTGAAGTACTTGGCTCCTTGCACAAGGAACAGCAGGTTCTGCATGGGACCATATCTCTCTAGAAAAATTACAAGTATCGTTGTCAGGATTATCATATTAACTATAGAAAAACCTATTATGTGAAGTACTTATCATTTGACATATAAATAATGTCCTATATTCCAAAAATCTTTTCTTGTAAGTTTAAAAGAGAGATGAGACAACAACATGTAGACTGGAGAGAACAAAGAAGCAACACAGCTGTGCTGGGCTGGTGCATTGCTGTGTGCAGCCCACAAGTGGCCCAGCTCCCACTAAGTTTTTCAAAACCAGAGTTTTCATAAGGTTTTGAAGGAAGATTGTTGTTGAGCCTTGGCTGTTTACAAATAATTTTCCTAAAGCATGAGGCCCCAAGCAAGAGAAATCACAAAGGAACTTCCCTAAATCTAGGAATTTGCAATTAGGGAACGGAGAGATGAAAGGGAAGCGAGTATGCTAAGAAGCACATATGGTAAGAAAAGAACATCCTATTAAGAAAGTTGCAAGTGAAAATAAAGACCTTACATTAAATATGGCAAAAGACAGAGGTACGGCTTGAGGAATGCAAAAAGAATATGGCTGAAGTGATGGATGAGGAAAATGATCCCTGCAGTAAAGTTTGGTAGATCTCAGTGGAAGGACTGCACTCCTTTCTCACAGAGAAGCATTTAGTTGATTGGCTTTGCTGAATCCAAAAGGATTAACTTTTCTGAGTTAAGTCTCCTGCATCACAAACTTTAGCATGATTCCTGTTGAACTGCATTCACTTGAAGCATTCAGTGCTGGGCAACACACGAGAAAAAGAGCATAGCCCAGACAAACAAAAAATTATCATGGATCCAGAAAATATTAATTGGAAAGGAAAATCTCATGGAAGTAGGATTGTTAATTTAGAAAGGAGTGGCTGAAACCTGAGAGCAGTTTTCAAATGTGCCATAAGGAGAAAGGAAAAATCTTTTTTCCATATCTAGGGAGGACAAGAGGAAATGAATTTAAGGTGCTAGAAAACTTCAGACTACACTTTAAAGAATGAACTTTCTAATGTTAAATTATAGTGAACCACTGGTTGCACAATGAGATTTTGGGGTCTCCGTCATCAGAGGTCTTCAAAAATAGAGTATACAAACATCTCAGAAAGGACACAGATCTCCCTGATCCTACACTGTGGCCAAGGAAATTAAGCATATAGTTTACAGAAATCCCTTAGAGCCTTTTTTTGCCCTCTCTTATTCTATTAACCTTCAAATAAGCAGTTTATAACTCATAATACAAGGTATTCTTCACTACTTGATCAATACAATGAGATTTATATACCAAATTTTACATCTGTAACCTCACATAAAATACTGTTTTACAAGTCCAGATACTGGGCTATGCTTTTTCAAGTGTCTTTTACTGATTGAAATAGGAGTCAGTCAGAAAGCTGAGACCTGAAACGGATCATTACTCTTAAGGTCTTGTTTTACAACTACTTCATACACTGACAGTGGGAGATGCAGTACCGAAGTTTTCCTTCCAATAAGAATAAACAGTAAAGGTGTACTCCCTGGAGCTGTGACAGAATGGGATAAGTAAGGAAAAGATTGTTACCTGGGATCAATTTTGTCCCAGAGAGTAAAATGAAAAAACTCTCCAGTAAGATGAACCACTATCATAGTAACTGTTACTGGTACAGAACTATCATCTTTCCTATAAATTAAGCCAAAACATGATATACTATCATATTTTTATTTGAAAATAACTTTTAAAAAGCTTAAGACTACCTGGTTCCCAGTATGTCATATTTTTATATAACTGTGGTACTCGACACAGGAATTTGATATTTCTGATTTCTTCAAATGCAGTTGTACATGCAAATTCTGTGGGCACTGTAATATTTTCAAGCCTTATAATAAAGTTTCCCGAACAGTTGGAGTGATTAACCTTTATTATACTTTGAGATTTTAGCACAATTGAGGGACTACAAAAAGCAAATACCAAAGGACTCAAATTTGGAAAACACTATTCCCATTCATGTCACCAAACTCACTACAGACACTTGAAAATCAGTGATTAAAAATAGCTAGACTAGATGCATGTGTGTCAAGCTACAAGTGTTCCCAGAGGATAATCACACAGATGTCCAAGCTCACACAACGGAAATTACAAGGCAGGGTGCCTGCCACTAAGGAGACATTTTTCCTTCACACAGAAAATGGGAGACAGTCTTCAGAAAAATGCCGATGCCTTGTTCACACAGATTAAATGTTCCAGTCCCTGAGGGTCCTTATTCTAGCAAGAACTGCGAGATAAATAAAGACAGAGTATCTGAAAAGAAACAATTCTTCCAAATAAACCGAAAAAGCATTATTGGAAATCTAAATATAAACAAATCGCAACTGAGGTCAGGATGCTGCTTTTAGTTCCCATGCCAAATCTTCCAAAATCAACATTGTGGTTGGCTGTATGTTTTCAATAACTGCTCGCCATGCATTCATCTGACATGACTCACTGACACTCAGCTTCCTTCCTGCACTTCCTTTGGCTCTCAAACACAGCTCTGTATTCAAACTTAATTAGTAATGATGTCACACGCCAGCCTCTCACAGTAGCACCGAGTCAAACCCTGCACTCTCGCAGGCAGAAGCTGACAAGGAGGTATGACCATGCACACTGGTCATGCACTTGGCTTGTGAGAGTCTGCCAGGGAAACACAGGAGAACATGAAGTTATTGAAATCTGAATTTTAAAATAAATAATGTTGGCTAAATTTTTATAAGTATCTGAATGACTGAATCTCTCTGCCCTGTTTGCAAATGCACAGATGCAGATGAGGAGTCTGTGTCTCAGGCAAGTCAACATTTACACTGCTAATCAGCACAGTAATAGTCTTTAGCTCTTAAACTTTCTCATTTTAATCATGAGCACATGACACATTTTTTGTCGTTTTAAGAATATCAGATTATGACCCAAATAGAAGTTTCATGTAGTTTCTTTGAAAAACCAGTAGATATCCAGGAAGGTTTGTTGGGACACCAGACAATACAGGATACACATTAGTACCAAGATGTCTCTGCCAGTCTATGAGTTTTATTATTTTGGCAGATGGGCAATACTAAGCTGTAGTTGTTTGGTTTTTTTTTTTTTTTAAAGAGAGTAAAAATAGCAAGTTATTGCTAAAGATGTCAATGCAAGGCAGTTGCTTTATGAGAAAAGGAAGGCTACGCTTTCTGAATACTGACTTCCAAGCTACTTTGTTGAATGAATGTTGTTATTTGGAACAACTATTTATTACAGACATGTTTGCCAAAGAAGTAGAGCAAACATTAAATATAATATAAAAACAAACAAAAAAGCTGTACTGCAATTTCTGCTTCTGGAGACAGCTTTGAACTGACTTTGCTACTTCTAAATGTTTTATTCCTACAGCTTTTTAGGTTCACAATTCTTCACAAACACTAAGTAAAAATAGAAGTCTGCCCTTGAGTCTTAAGCCAACATAAAATATTTACAAGGATGGCATGACAACCACTATGCTTCAGTTTCTCTTCTAGAAGTTGGAATTCCCCTGATAAGTGAAGGTTCTGTGAAGTGTTATCACACTATTTATATCAAGTGTTATAAATGAAATTCTTATGCTGAGGTACATGTATCCAAAGAAAATACAGCCTACTTAAACAGTATTTTTGCTCTTGATATTCACAGAAATTAGTTTTGCATCTGCCAGCAAATTCTTTCTGATTGTTCTGCAAGTATTTCTAATTTCTCTGAAACAGAACATTAACTAAACAGAAATAAATTATTTTCCACTGTGAATAAACTGACCCCATATTTATGAAATCATCTGCATTGGAGTTAAAATGAGAATGACTCTTGCTCTGTATTTTCTGAGGGATTAGGTGCATCTTAGTGGTGACTCATGGGCATGTCACAGATGAAATACAGAGAAGGAATGAACAAGCTCTGACAGATCCATACAGATCCTTGTGAAGCCAACTTCACAAGGATGTCTATGTTACGTATTCCTATGTAATAATCACATGACAGTGTGGTGCAGAGACACCCCAGTGGCTCTGGGTGATGTTAGCCATATAAAGTCAGGTTTGTAACCTCACTCTCGGTTCTGGATTTGTCAGAGCAAGGCTAGCAATGGAGAAGTAGGGACGCAGGATGGATATGATGGCAATTGAGGAACGAGAAAAATTATAAAGAAGAGATACAGTAGGTCAGAGAGAAATTTTTGTGAAGAGATGAAACAAGACACAATATATTATCAATACACTCCATCAAGGGATTAATTACCTAAAAGTTGGGAATCTATAGCTAGGTGTTTCTGATGTTGCTGAACTTTTCCCCAGGCACTGTGCTCCGAGGCCTTGAAGAAAATCCTGCAGAAGGATGTTTGTTAAGCTCCGTGGGAACAAACGTATCCTCAGACCTGCAGGACTACAACTGAAGTTTTTATTTGTTCAGTATCTTCGTACACCATGTTCATAACACTGTTCTCAAATATTCAAGTAGTCACAATTTTGCCTGCATTCCCATTATGTGCAAAGCAATTTTAAGTTGTAAGCATATGTTTTAAATTATTGGTCCCGATAGTGAGCCTATAATGTAGCAATGATTTGCAAAACACTTGCAGAAAGCCTTCAGAGAACCAGTTAATGATAGGATGTCGTATAACATCAAGATACTCACTCAAAAGCCATGAATCAAACAGAACAAACAAGCCACAGCTCTAATCAACAATTTCTTGGGAGGCAAAAAAAAAAACAAAAAAAAAAAAAGGAAGACAATCTTCAACAGTAAAAACCATTACGACTGAAAATCCCTGATCAATCCTTTGGTTTTCAATATACAAAGTTCATCAAGAGTTCCTTGGATAAGGTGGGCTAAACAGAGAAAATGGATGCCTTCACCACAGCCATCTGTAGACTCGCTGCATTCTTCAAAGCTCTTGCAAGTTTGTGCCAAATCGTGCTGTAGCTCATTGTGCTGAAGGACATTCAGGGACTGAACTGCCTCCAATGATCTACTGTGCCTTATGCTTTCCCTATTCATCCCATAACAGCCCACATGCCCACTGCCTACCTATATCTATCCCCGTAATTGAGATTTTGATCTATTATATACCTTGATGAGGAGTGGGTTTTGATTTTCACAATGTGAGATTCAGAGTATTGTTTTTCAATATAAAAAGCAGCATAAGAGGACACTGGCAAAATGTCAGGTAAATATAGGAATAAAAGGCAGCCTGGGCTCATTCCCACACTGTGCAGCACTATCATCAGGAGAAGTCTGAAGAGAGGAAATGCTGAGAAAGGAAACTCAGAACCAGAAGTCATTAGGGTCATAACTCATATGCAAGACAAAGCAAAGTGTTTATTTCAAAAATTATTTAAAGTGAGATATGCCTGAACACATCATTTCCTCAGGGAAAGCTGTGTCTCTGGAAAGCACTTAAAACATCCATGCTCCTAGGATAAAGTTTTTTGAAGACAAAATGCTACCAATATTGATTAGCATGAGAAAGAGAATAAATAATTTCCAAAATAACATAATTTTTGGAAGTTCAATCCCGTCAAGAAAAGTGGTACCATGAGCCAAATGCTAAGATGGACACTGTTATGGAATCTGGCCCTGTCTCTTAGGATTCAGTTAGAATTTAACAGGAGCAGAATTAGTGAGAAAATACATTATTCTGAATCATTTTCTGCAGGGAAAACAAAACACATCAGCAGATAGCAAGCAAACAAAGCCCTAAATCCCAAGCCTTCTTTTCTTTGGTTGCTTTATCCTCTTCTGTATGCAATGGGAACAAACCGCACAACTCTAAATAATTCAGAAATAATGAGAACCTGTCTTTCCCACCCTTAACTGCAACTCAGTCTTGTTCTGGATCTTTCCAGAAGGAAGGCTCGTGAGGGGTCTTTTCCTCACACAGCTCCCCTCAAAGCCTACTGGGAGTTTCAATGAAGGCAAATCTGCCAGGTATGTGGGCACACACCACCCAACAGGGCTATTTCATCATTTCTAGGAATGCACTGCCCTTATTTATACTAGATATGTTTGTGGCTGTTATTTTCACCATACTGTTACCTCTAAACCCTCCAAAATTCCTACACAGGTTCTATCTCCACTGTCTGTCCTTCTAAAACTCAACCTTTTTCACACCCGAGGAGTTGTGTAAGTTGTTTTTCCCAGCCCATCTTCCACACGTGCATGCTGCAGCGGATGTGGGAGCTGAACATTCTGATGATACGGCAAATCTAATTGTACCTTAAAGGGAAACTTTCATATGCCTAAGGGGAGTGGTTTAACAAATTTATATGCAGATGGAAGCATATTAAGAGCAAACAGCTAGTCATTCACAGAATAAATATTCCCTAAATAAGTGTATAACAAGGAGCAATGGTAAAGCATGCAAAGCAGATGGCAGATCTGTGCAACTAAATGTGTGGGTCCCAGCAGCATTATTTAGGCTTGCACTCTGGAGAATGAAAATAACAAAACTAACAAACAAACAAGCCCCCCAAAAAACAAACAAACCAAACCAAAAAAAAACCCAAAACAACAACAAAAAGCCCCAAACCAAAACAAAGAAAAACCCCCCAAAACAGAAAGAGAAAGAACAGTCTTATCCTTTGAGTTTATGTTAGTTGTCTAAGCTGTCACTAAATTCACTCTGCAAACAAAAGATTGACTGACTGAACCCAACACAGAAAACACTCTGTAAGAACACGAGGATTTGCTCAAAATGCTCCAACTGTACAGGCCAAAATCACCACTAGTCTAGAAAGACAATGATGTCTGACATCAAAGAACAGTTGTGTTAGGATTGCACTGCCTGAGCAAGGAGCAAAGAATAATTTACAGAGCCATGGCTACAGACAGACATCTCATTAGGCAGATTATCTGAGCTGAAATTTCAAGAACCTTTAGTAAACTATTTTTATACATGAATCAAGGACAACTCTATTAAAAAAAAAATAAAATAAACAAAACCAACCAAGCAAAAAAAACCCAACCAACAAAACAGCAATCTAAAGAGGTTATGGCTTTGGATTTTGCCCTGCATCCTCAGATGGTGCATCAGCAGAGTGATGCTGTGTGCTGCTGGGAGCAGCTTCCTCCCCACGCTGATGCAGAGGGAAGAGTGCCACCTGCTGAGGTTCTGCCAGCCTTCCTGCCACTGCCAGTCCTTGCATCATCTCTGTCATGCTGACCTCATCCCACCCTCCTCTGTCCATGCTCTCGGGTACCAAGTGCCTTCCATCAAGAGAGCTTCCTGCTGTGCTGGAGTTAACGAAGGCAGTGAGGAGGCATTCAGCCCAGGAAGTTAAAAGAGAATAGGATTCCCTTTTCACCTGAATCAGGCTGCAAATCTCCTGGGAACCAGTCTGACAGGAATAGTGTTTTGATGGATTTTTTTCTTTATCTGTACAGAGATCCTTTGCAGTGTAGGCACAACCATTTTGGTCAATTTACACAAATAAAATGCAACACACTTCTTAAGATATTCTAAGACTAAGGACATGCAGGAATTAATACCATTAATAGAACTTCGACTTTTGTAACCACAGTTGCAGAGAAAATGGAAGTGAACAGGGAAGAAAGCATACAACCATTCACTTCAGTGTTTGTGCAACTCACCAGTCCATGGGCATAAAGCAGCTCACATAAAGCTGCTTTACGCTGATGATGCCGCCCTCGTTGCCCACACAGCAGTAGCTCTGCAGCATTTAACATCCTGCTTTGCAGAGGCTGCTGAGCTTCTTGGGCTGGAAGTCAGCTTGAAGAAGACAGAAGTTCTATATCAGCCTGCACCTCAGGAAGTCTTCCATCATCCCCAT
>JAYRBT010000001.1:48952322-48966460 GCA_036023395.1 Myiotriccus ornatus
GGCCGAGCGCGCCCCCTGGCGGCCCGGGGGGCCCCTTGCGGCGGGCGGGCCGCCCTCAGGGGCGGAGTGAGCGGAGGAGCCGCGGCCGGCGCGGAGCGCCTCCCCCGGCGGGCGAGGCCGAGCCCGGAGCCGCCGCCCGCAAGCCCCTCGGAGCACCGCCGCCAGGGGCGGGGGCGAGGGGCCGCCGGCGTGCCTAGACCGTGGGGTGCCGCAGAGCTCGCCCTGCCTCGGGCCCGCCCCGGGAGCCTGTGCCGTGGTGTGAGAACTGTCACAGCCGGGGCTGTCTTCGCCCCTCCATAAAGTGACTCTTCCATAGCGCCCTGCCTCAGTTTCCCCATACGCCAGACGTGCCCCATGCCTTGGCTGGGCGTGCGGAGCACGCTGCTGATGCCTCGGCTGCACACCTAGGCGGAGGTAGACAAGGCTTAAAAGTAATCGAAACACGGTCAGATTTTCCAGCTCTGGACTCCTCAATACAAGAGAGACATGATGTTCCGGGAGCAGACCCAGGAGGGCTACAAAGCTGATCAAAAGACTGGAGCATCTCTCTTGTGAGGAAAGGCTGAGAGAGCTGGGCTTCTTCAGCCTTGCAAAGAGACGACTGAGAGGGGACCTTATCAATGTCTGTAAATATCTAAAGGGAGGGTGTCAAGAAGACACAGCCAGGCTCTCCTCAGTGGTGCCGAGTAATAAGACAAGAGGACACGGCAGAAACTGATGCACAGGAATTTCCACCTGGACACAAGGATGAACTTTTACTGTGCAAGTGACCATGCACTGGAACAGATCCCAGAGAGGTTGTGGAGTCTCACTTGCTGGAAATATTTTCAGAAATATTTCTGCAATTGCACACATTGGTGGGAAGTTCCTGCTTTTACGTTCAAGGCTACAGTTAGTGCCACACTAATATTGCACTTAAAATTGGCTAACTGCACCTCTAAATACCTACATACATTTCTGAAAATTAAATCTGTAATTTTCTACGCAGTCAATCTGCCCTTCTGTCTTAGCTGACAGATGTCAGTAAGTCATACTCAGTCGAGACAGATTCTGTTCAACTTCAGGAATAAAATTATGTAAAATCTGAGATATTGTTAGATTTCCTTGATTTCAGTAGTTTTTTGAATAACGGGAACTGCAGGGATAATGTCAGACAGTTATCAATGTAAAGCTTATCCAAATTTTCAAAGTTGGGCAGCATTGTTTGTCAGAAGCACACGACTCTGAAATCATTTGTGTTTGAACCATTTAATTGTACCACAGTTTGCCTTTGGTCAGTTGATGACTGTTGTTTGCAGTGAGACAGCCCGAGCTCAGCTTTGATATTTGAACTCATAAGGAGACTCCAGACAAGAGAGAAAATTTTTCAAACTCCTAGGCTTCATCACAGCTCAAGAGAGGAATGTCTAAAATTAAGCATTTCTGAAAACATCTAAGATTTGCTTACTTGGTTTGACATATTAAAATGAGCCTGAATGGGCAGATTTGGACAGTCTCATCTTTTATCTTTCTGGTAATACAAAAGGTTTTCCTTCAAAGTCGACTATGGAGGAATGAAAGGGAAGAACACGGGTAGGGAGGAAGAATAGAAATCCTGGATGCTAGAAGTGAAGTCAGGCTGTAATTGTAGTTCCTTTAATTACCAAGAGTGAAGCCTGGCAATGCATCAGATCCAGGTGTGGAGGATCGGCCTCCTATCTTGACGTCATGACACTCAGGAGAAACTGGTAGCACAGAGAATCAAAGCTTTGAAGAATGAATTTGAATCACATTACAGCACTCCTGGTGGTGGGGAAACAATTTTGTTTGTGGTCCTTTGTTGTTTAGTTCAATAGAAATGAGAGTAAATAATATTCCAATTGCTATTCTTCCTTAATAAATAAAACTGAAACATATCGCTCCATATCAATCAAAATATTTTAAAATACATTTTAAAAATCAGTTTCTTAATTTTTTCTTCAGGATGGTCTAGGTTTCTAATTTCATTTACTTTTTGTAATAGATCCTTCCTAACTTTTCATCATTGGAATTTATAGTTTAATTAACATGCTAAATATACATTTTCCTCCAAATCTCTCCTATTATATTTTAGTAGTACTTATAGGTAAAGTAGTTATACTCTAAGTGCTTCTTCTATATTTTCTCTTTTTTTTTTTTTTTTTTCCCTTGGTATTGTAAGAGGACAAAGTCATACTGTTCCGGCTTTGTGTTGCTCAGCTGCTGTGACATGTCTCCACTGACTTTTGAAAGTACTGATACCATCATGCCTGTTTGAAAGACGGCAAGAAATTAAAGAGATCAAAGTTTAATCAAAATTTGTGGCTGTATAAACACAGGAGACTCAAGTGATGCCCCACTATAAGGTAAGGATGAGATAACATCCCGCATTGTTTCTGAGCAGCTGCTGCTGAGCATACACGTGCTAATTGTTCAGGGAGTGGAAAGATACCTATAGGTAAAGCACCTGTTGTCCATTGCCAGAATCATGGAGGGGGGCTGGGGACATTCTGGAGGAAGGAAAGTAGAGGAGACATGGGCAGGTGTGAAGGAAGGAAGTGGAAGCTGGAGATAATGCAAGAACAGGAGAGGACTAGACTATGGTGTAAAGCAGTGAGAAGTGTGGCAGGGGGAGCAGGAGGTGGTGAAAGGGGTGAGGCAGGAGGCATTAATTCTTCAGAATGTCAGGGTGGTAATCTTAAATTTGAAAAACATTTTAGAACAATTCTTTGCTTTTCTTAGGTAATCATCATGGGGTGATTAGGTGAATTTTGTAGAAGCAGTAGGACAATAAATTTTCACTTCCTATCCTGAGACACTTGATTTTAAATATGACTTTTTTTTTTCCATCGTGAAGAGTAACTGAAGAAAAATACATTATGAGGGAGGTGGTGGGTTGTCCAGACCTTATTCAATGATTTTATAGGATTTGTGTCACTGATGCCACATGCTGGTTTATTTTTTCATAAACAGGAAAGGGTTTTTTTTAACAGCTTCTTTAATAGGTGTCAGCCCTGCCAAGTTGCTCCTTACAGAGCCTCGATGAGTGCAGTGAACTCCATTGGACACCTGTCTCTAGAGGACAAGGATCAAGACAGGGATGTAGTTAGTCTCTTTCTGAATGTCAGGCAGGAGGAAGTGTAGTGGGTTAAAATAATTTTCTTTTATATGACTATTTTTATGTTGCAGAATTGCAGCGGATAAGTCCACTATTGAAAATCTTCTCTGGTGAAAAAGAAAACATTGGGAATGAGGAAGTAAACAAAAGATCTCTGTAACTAAAGATACAGTGTAACACAATCAGTAAATTATATTTTTGAAGCTTTGACTCGGCCAAAGTTAAAGGGAGAGCTGGGAGTAAGTTTGAGTATGCAGTTGAAATCAGAAATATCATTATGCTTGGTCTCCAGGTATTATTTATAGTACTTGTACATTGTTCAGTTTTAATGTATTGTCTCCTCTGTTTTGAAAGGGCTTATGAGTTGCAGCATTTCCATTATAAAAAGCTTGTCAAAATGACATAAGGACACTGATCATAGCAACAAATAAATCTCCTTGTATAATTTTTTAGAAGTGAGAAAGATGAGTGAAGAGGTACATTTTTCTTTTCATTGTCTAAATCTCTTAAATGCCTGCACTTAATCAAATGGAATCTCCCTCTAGAGCTCTTCAAAGACATCAATGTCTTTTCCTCTGACTGTATAAGAAATTTATGTGCTTCATTTGACAGACTTCTTTCTTTATAATGTGGAAACTGGATACGTTCCCTAACTCCCAGATCCAGATAATATTCTGCTTATGTCTTAACTTTGTGTTAAGACCTACTCTGCACAATCTCCCCTCCCACTCCTTCTTGTCTTCCTCCTACATCCCCAGTTTCTCTGGAAGAAAATTGTAAGAGCTGCAAAGCCTACTTCACCAAGCCCCATGGATGATCATGAACCATAGATATTTAAACATCTAAGTTCTAGATGATAATTAATTGCCTAAATTACAGAGGTAAGATTTCACTCCTCCTTCCCCAATGAAACTGGCAAAAGCTTTCAACTTGGAGAATCAAAGAGTCTTATAGATAAAATTTTGAACAGGACTCGGGCTCTGTCGATGCCACTTCTTGCAAGTCACCTCTCTGTGTTCCTGGGGTTTTTTTTCCACTACCTTTTGTTTCATAAACTGAAATACACATTCCTGCTACCTGCCTAAGCTAAAAGCCACAGCATCACGTGTGCTACTATAGTAATCTGCTGTAGTTTATGGTCTTTCTTTTACTTCTAAATGCCAAGAATAGCCATGGCAAATATTAAGAAATTAAGAAGCTGAAGCAATTGTGTAGTATTTAAATGGTATATTTAGGATCATCACTTAATGCACAAGAACAATCATCTGTCTGCATTCAAAGAATCAAAGCCCTTATTAATTTAGGTAGTATGTAGTCATATGTTTTTAATTATTATTGCTAGTTATCTACCTAAAGTTTTCAGAATTTGAAGTACATTTCATTTTTCAGAGGACAGAACAGACATAAATGCCATATGAGTCATAAAAACAAGTTTCAGAAACTTAACTATTCATGGTATTTGTAAATAGCTGAAGCCCTGTCTTGCTAGAATAAATTAAAAAAAGGAACCGTGAAGTAAATGTTGTATTATTGCTGCATAATAATGGCTGCATAATAGTTTGCTCCTCCTGAACATCTTACTTTATGAAGACTCTTCTTTGGCTTTTTAAATCATAAACAGAAACAGAATAATGATTAGAGATTTTAGCATGTCCCTTTTAGCACGGGAAGAAGATAGCTTAGTTAAAAAACCTAAAGTACATTCTGTTAAACAAATCAGTTTGATCTCAATTTTTGAAGAAAAGCTGTTTTGATAAAGCAGCCTTAGGCATCATTCTTGAAGGAAAGGAATTGCTTCTGTGTTCCCAGAGCTTGTAAACATGTTGCTAGTACGGTAGAAGTATAACACATAAGTTGGAAAACGAGGCCTAGAGCTCAAAAAAATCTGTGTCGCTGTAAGAGTATGATGGTCACTAAACAGCAACAACTACAGTTACCAGAACCTTGAAGTTCAGGCATGTTACCTGTCCCTTGCTTCAGATATCTTCTGCTGAAATGAGACGGGCTGAGGGATCTGTAGCAGCTACTTTTATAACATACAGTACTTCAAAACACAAATGTACTAAAGATGTTCTGAGGCAGGTGAAGGTGAAAACATGAGCCAGTCCCAGTGGTTCACTTATCAAACAGACTCAGCCTAACCTTTATTGACCTCAAATTCTAATGCACATTATATTTTGGAGTTCTTCAGTGTTATTTGCACTCACCCTGCTTTTTGTGAAGTACCATAACTGAAAGTATTCAATAATTCTGTTTATCCTTGTTAAGGTATTTAGTAAGTTTTATTTATAAAAGTAATGATTATTAAAAAGAACAGGAAAACATTATTGTTTGAAACTCCTATTAGAATTTATCAGAAAGAGGGAAAAAACCCTGCTGTGACATGATTATCAGCAGTGATAACTCTATTCACAAATATTTCAGTTACCTGTAATACGACATATTTTAGAAAAAAACCATCAACCACAATAATCCAAATAAAAAGATCTATTGACATAACTGTGGCAAATAACTGAAAACAAACAATTCCTAGCCTAATTCAAGGGGACTAGGATTTCAGCTAGTCCATCCAGTTACATACCTCAAACAAGTGTATTTTGAAGTGCAAGAGACTTAAAAATAACAATAATAAACAAAATCTTGCTAGTAAAATGCATTATAATGTAAAATTGCAAGATTTGCAGGTTTAAGGGGCATCTCTAGATATCCTTACGAAGAAAGCTTTATATGTACTTGGGCTATATCCAGACATTCCAGGATAAATGTTGGAAGGATCATAGTTTGTGTTATAATTGTTTAAGAAACTTTAAATAGTGAGAAACTCTCCCAAATGCTCTCTGATCCTGCTCGCTTCTCTATAGTCCTGTCGTGATATTGCCACCCTTAAAAAAACAAACAAACCAAAACAACAAGAGGAAATGGGCTGCAGAACGCATAGAGGGACAATGTGCTTAAACTGATCAATATACAGTTTAACCCTGCTGGAAAAAATGTAAATAGACAAAAGACACCAACCTAATTGCAACCCAACCAATATGTGTTTAAATTTAAAATTTAAAATGCCAAAGTGATAGCAATTTCATTTGGAATCTAAGTGATAACTGATTTAATTTAATTGATATTTGTCAATTCATCAAATTTGAATTGCTTTTCAAAGACAGCTTAATTTTGACAACCTTCCTCTGGGGAAAATACCTTTACCTGCCAGTTAGGCTATGCAAGTTCCTTAGTAGTCCACCTAGCAAGCTGCTGGAGGTTCCTAGCTTATTACACCCAGGTTAAGGAAGCATTCACTGTCATGGAGAATTTTGGATCTTTGGGAGGGTTTGTTTCTGAACTGTAACCCCAGATTAAAAAAAAAAAAAAAATTACTTCCTTTGCAAAATGGAATGCTTTTATTTGCCGTGCTGTATGTAGAAGATTATTTTTTTATATATTACTGTCAATTTTAAAATGGATGCATAAACAAAATTTTTCTGCCTAATTTTGTAGTTTTTAACCTCGTACTTGCTGCTCTTACACATTTATTTTAATTTACGTTGGAATTACATGCTGTGTGTCCCAAACTGTTTGTGTGACCACTCCTTAGTGTTTGCAACCATTTGAACGTAATTTCCAAATAAGAAAAACATCCATCAAGATGGTCTAGTCTTTTTTTTAGCTAAGATATCTTCATTCGATTTAATGCAACTAAAATGCATCTTCTTAAGAACTTTATAATAAAGTGGAAACATTGCAAACCAGAAGTGATCATAGATAAAAACTGTGAATGTATACATTCTAACTTATAGCAATTCTTACTATTTTAGCTTTTGCTTTTGCTTTTATTTTTTTGTTTGTATTCATGATAAATTCTTCTACTTGAAGTTTTCTATGAGAACGCTGAAGTGGCAAATTTAGAGGTATCTGCCTATCATTCACATGCAAAATGCAGGCTTTGTCACGTCTGAAAAGTTTGGTTTCAAAAGCATTTTCTGAACTCATGTAATGCACTTTTGCCTTCAGAAAGAACTGATTTTGTCTCTGCTTGCTTGGAATACCGGGAGTTTCCCACTAAAGCTTTTTAATCTTGTTTCTCTCTTTAGCTTTTTTTTTTTTCTTTCCCCTTGATTTATTTCTTTTTTAACCTCAGGGGCATTATATGTCCCCCAAGATAAGGCTGAAACTGTTAAGTTCCTACCAGGCTTGACAAATCAAGATAATATGTGATCTATACTATACAAAATATAAAACAGAGGTCTACCTTGATAGCCCCCTTGCATAAGAGATACATGTTATTGTTGCAAATTTTATTTAAAAAAAACCCTAGGATCTTTGGAATATTTTTATCTTCCTGGGATAATCTTTTTAGTTTAGTCGTCTTTCAATCTCCCAAACATGATCTTTTCCCATATATCTATATCTACAGTTATTTGTAATATCTTGGTAAACTCTATAGTACAGGTGAAAGTACAGCTTGAGGTGAACTCTTGAGAATCTAGATCCTTATTTACACAAATACTTGGTGCTCCACTTCCTCTTAGCACAGGCCTTGATTTTGCTCAGGCATGGTAATAAAAGGCAGTCTGTAGATTCTTTCTTCTATTTATTGGCTCTATGTACTTTTCTCTAGGTCTTGATATGTGAAGTACATCATACAGAATGAAACGTATACAAGCTGCAGTGTTATGTTCTGTTGTTTCTTGGCAGGTTTAGCAAATTTTTTGACATTTTAATTTAAGTAAATCAGTCCTCAGACTAGCTGTGAAGGCTTTTACCACAGTGACAAATTATCATTACATAACTACTGAAATGTCACCATTATACTGTTTGAATAGGAACAATAAATAGTAACTGCAAAACTCACTGTAGTTTATATATCATATTACTAACTACTTCATCACGAAGATTAGATTAAGGCCAGACAAAGTTTCTCTGCATATATTTTATAAATGAGCTGTTAAATCTTTGACACTAAAACATTACCTATTTTACAGCAAATTTTTAAAGCATTGGATTGATAGTCTAAATGCCAAAGAATTTTGGAATCCATAGAAAGCACAGATAAGGAGAGTCCAGTAATATAATCCAAAAGTCTGGTGAGATTTTACTGAAGTTATTTTCTGGAAGAAAAATGTTTCAAATGCAGACATTGGCCTCAGTGTCCCATCTAATTTATTTTAACAAAACTCCAAGCTAATTCAGAAGAGGTCTCCCTTTGCTGCACTGTAAAAGTCTTAGCTCTGAGATATTTCAAAACTGGGCAGGAGTTTTTCAAGAGCTTTATTTTGAACATAAACTTGGATAGGTCAGAACACTCTATTTCTATTTTTATTACGATTTAAAATACTTCATACTTGGAACAATTGTTAAGAAAAATCTTGAGGGTGATGACACTCTCTGCTATAGAAAATAACCATATAAGAATGTCATAAAATGAAATCTCAGATGCATCATCCTAAACTTTCTATGAAGTTCATGACATTTTAAAAAATTTTTTTTACATTTCTCTAGATTGGTTTCATTCATGGAACTCAGTGATTGCACAGATTGCTGGTTATAGGACAGCTGGTGATGTGGCACTACTAAAAGGATCATAGATCCCTAGGTGTGTCAAATCATATGACGGTCTGGGGTCTCGCGGTACTACCAAGGTAATATGTCTGTTACAATATCAAGCTAACTTTTTTTATTGGAATTTTACACAAAGAACAGAGGGATCCTAGGCATATCACTGGAGTCTGATTTTTGTTAGCTAGGAAGAAGTTTCAAAAGCATTTAAATGCTTTATAAGAATGCCACAAACTTTCAGTGAGACCTCTGTATGTGAAGAAATCTGTAACTCATTTTTCTTACTCCTGCTCAAGAACTTCAATGTATTACAAAATACACATTGCAAGGTTGTTAATTCAGTAAAATTCTGTTTCTGTTGTTTTGTTTTTGTTTTTTTTTGTTTGTTTTGTGGGTTTTTTTTTGTTGTTTTTTGTTGGTTTTTTTTTTTTTTTTTGTGGTGTGTTTTTTTCCTTTGCTATACTGCAGTTCTATTGGCTCACTTGAAAAACTATGAAATCCTCACTTGTCAGCCAAAGAAGCTTGAAAATGCAACCCAACCTGGTCTCTCCATCTTTTGTGCAAGTTTCTGGTCTCACAAGATGTTCTGCTTACTGCCCATCCCATGGTTTATCCAGTATCTCCATCTACACCTTGAAAGAATATCTTCATTTCAGTGATAAGCAGATTAAAATATTTCTACATGTTTCTTCTGGTTCCCTGATCCTAAGACCCAGTCTGTAATTCTTATAGGTGCTTATTCCCATGCTCTGACAGAGGAATGCAGTTCATCACGGCCTTGACTTAGATAACATTTTCTGTTGACTTTTCCTCTACTTCTGTAGAGATACACGAAACACTTGAATGGTCTTATATTGCACAGGTTCCAGGTATTTTCAGATATTTGTAAAGTACAATCTTGATATGCCTCTTTTATTTTATGGGCTCAATGCAACCATAAACACATAACTTTTTAATGTTTTCTGGCAAGAGCAATAATAAAATCGCTTTTTCCTGAGGTGGCCTTATAATTCTAAAATATTCAAATACACAACAAAAAAAGGAGTCAATATTTGAAAAAAAAATCATAACCCAAGTTACATGTAATGAATACACTCCCCTTCTAGTATAATATGCTTTGTGTCTTAACTATTTAGTCTTCTGAAGCTTTACACATAAATATAAACCACACAGTAATGCTTATGAATAAAATAAAGCAAGAGTTCCCAAAATGCTGTTTGTGGGATCTCTTAATGTGTGTGTTTGGGGCCATGATGAAGTTGTGCAACAAAATTCATTGGCAGAGCAGTATCTTCTCCATACGACAGCTATAAAGTTCTACACGTTAACCTGAACAGCCCAAGTGTCTCACACCATGCAATGCAACTCAATAATCTTACATTTTTTTTTCCTTTTTTTCTTATTACTTAATTCAGCACCAAGCTGAACTGTACTTTGTAAATTTTCTGAAGGAGTTTGAAAGTCAAGGTTGGTCTTTTTGACCAGTTATTCAATTTTCTTTATTTGTTTGCCCTGGAATTTTAATTTTCTCAGAATCTCAATATATAGGTAATATATGCCCTATAGGTTATATATACTATATACTATACACTATACATTTTTGGAGAGTGACGGTATTCTATACCACAAATTATTTCAAACTGCATGAAGGATCAACTGCTTTAAAGCTCTCTGAATTTTTGAGTGCTAGTTAACCTATCACATGTAGATTTGTTTATCAGCTTTGCTTTTGATAAGGGAGAGATTGTGTTCCCTAATGTTGCGACTTTTCTTCAGGAGGATTTTGGCAGAGCTGAAGCTGAAAGGGACTGCTGAACATAGTTTATGGGATACATTTTACAAAACCAGAGTGCATGTTTTCTCCAATCCAGTAGCCGTTGATCCCTGCTGAAGTCAATCTTGTGATTTAAAAGACATACATTTTTATTTTTTAATTCTATATTAATGAACAATTAGTCATGCATGTTTATTGCATATGCAAGTATGCTGAAGAGACAAAGGACAATGATTTTCATAGAATCTACATGTTTTCCTACATGATTTCAATATACCAATTCTTTTCAATACGATCTTTGAGCACATCCTTAAATTACTGTTCTTGTTATAACTTTACTGTTATTTTCCAAAGTTTCTGTAATTTGTCAGTAAAAACAGCCATGTGGCTAATTTCCACTGAAGTAAGAAGCAAATTTGAACTGATCCCTCCATTCACAACAAGCAGGACAGAACACGTCATATTGTAATGGGAAATGGTTACATTATTAAGAATACTGAGATCAGAGGAAAAATGTACTCAAAACAAAATCCTGTATTTGCCATTAGTTCCTCAAATTTGTGAAATTAATAATAAATTCTTTCTTTTAACTTAATACTTAAAATCCCTAAGCCAGCATTTGTCTGACTCTTGTTGCTAAAGTAATCAGCTGTTCTCCTTTTCCAAGAAAGCAGAAAACGACCATAAATGCTAAAAACTTTACAAAGTTTATCTCACTGTCCCCATCTATCAGCTCTAGATAATGTGCAACTGAAATATAGGAAGTGCAAATCTCACAGACACACAAAGGAAATTAGAATGTATAAAGCTCAGTGCATCTCTCCTTTCTTAGACAAGTAATTTTCCATTTCCTCCCCTTAATTTTCTACCCTGTTTTCTTTGGGTATTATTATTTAGCACTCAGCTCTCCTACCTGGGTAGACTTCCCATGTCTGCAGAAGATGACTAAAAGGAGGCAATAGTAACCATATTATACCTCATGAAGAAGTCATCACAAGTTTGCCTCCATTCTCCTCCTCTAGTTTTGGAGTCTCAGTTTCATAGGGTAAAGTGAAGTACAAACTTCCAAATTATGGGAGGAATGGGAGTAGGAATTTGTGCTTCACTCTGATGTGTTTCTTAGTAGTTTTTGTTCTTGTACAGCTGAATTAGAGAAGAAAACTATTGCAGGGCAATTTTCAGATAGCTTAAATTCCACCTAAGTTCCAAGGCCTACTTAATGAAAACAGAAAAGTACCTCTCAGAAAAGTGCTTCCGAGTGGCTAAGCAAGGCACTGGCCAGGAATACAAGAGGCATAACAACTTAGCAGAGTTTAAGCCATCTGAGTATAAGGGTAAGAAGCTGACTTTGGCAGGTCTGGTTCCTGATCATAGATGTAGCCTTCACCATTGCTCTGTTTGGGTCATTTAAATTGAATGAACTCAATCTAATCTGAATAAAGTAAATTTGCAGAATCACAGAATCATAAAGGTTGGAAAACACCTTCAAAGTTGATTGAGTCCAACCATCAACTCAGCACCACCACAATCATCCCTAAACCATATCCCCAAGTGCCATATCCAGATGCCTCTTGAACACCTGCAGAGATGGCCACTCCACCACTTCCCTGGGCATCTTATTCCAATTCTTATTCTCACTCTTTCAGTGAATTATTTTTTTCCTAATATCTAATCTCAACCTCCCCTGGCACAACTTAGGGTGATTTTCTCTTGTCCTTTCACTTGAGACATGGCAGAAGAGACCAGTGCACACATCACTACAACCTCCTTTCAGGTAATTGTATAGACCAATAAGGTCTTCCCTGAGTTTCCTTTTCTCCAGGCTAAACAACCCCAGCTGCCTCAGCAATTCCTCATAAGTTTTGTGCTTCAGAATCTTCACCAGCTCCATTGCCCTTCTCTGGACATGCTCTAGCACCTCAGTGTCCTTCTTGCAGTGAGGGGCCCGAAACTCAACACAGTGCTCGAGGTGCGGCCCCACCAGTGCCAAGTACAGGGGGACAATCACAGCACTGGTCCTGCTGGCCACACTATTCCATATAGGCCAAGATGCAACTGGCCTTCTTGGCCACCTGGGCACACTGCCGATTCAAATTCATTGTCAAAGACTTAACACTTTCTCACTGGATATGATTACTCAATTAAAATATTTACAAGCCACTCAAAAGAATACACATATTTTAAGGAATCGTTACTGACTTTAAAGACTATGGCTTCTGAATAATTTTTCAGGGATTTATCTCCTCTATTTGTTATTGCAGCAATTGAAAAGAGAAGACCAACTCATCTAGACTTCTGTAGTGCCTTTGACATGGACCCATATAACATCCTTATCTCTAAATTGGAAAGACATTGATTTGAAGGGTAGACTATTTGGTGGATAAGGAATTGGCTGGATGGACACAGACAGAGTTGTGGCCAATGGCTCTGTGTCCAGGTGGAGGCTGGTGACGAGTGGTGTCCCACAGGGCTCTGTCTTGGGACAAGTGTTGTTTAATATCTTTATCAATTTTATTGAGAGTGAGATCAAGTGCACCCTCAGCAAGTTTTCAGATTACGTGAAATTGAGCAGTGCAGCTGACACTACAGAAGTATGGGATGCCACCCAGGGGGACTTGGACAAACTTGGCAAGTAGGCCCACAAGAACCTCATGAAGTTCAACGAATCCAAGTGCAAGGTGCTGCACCTGGATTGGGACAATCCCAGACATGAGTCCAGTCTGGGAGAGGAACTCATTGAGAGCAGGCCTGTGGAGAAGCACTTGGGGGTTCTAGTGGATGAAAAGCTGGATATGAGCCAACAGTGTGTGCTCACAGCCCATAAAGCCAGCAGCAGTCTGGGCTGCATCAAAAGAAGTGTGGCCAGCAAGTTGAGGGAGGTGATTCTGCCCCTCTATTCCCTGTACCCTGATTTTTTACATGGGCAGATACTGATAGGAAAAGGGGGAAATAAATTAAAAGAGGATGGATTTAGATTAGATGTTAGGAAGAAGTTCCTTACTCAGAATGTGGTGAGGCACTGGAACAGTTTGCCCAAAGGAGTTGTGGATGCTTCATCTTTGGAAGTCTTCAAGGCCAGGTTGGATGGAGCTTTGAGCAATCTGATCTAGTGGTTGACATCCCTGCTTATAGCAAGTGAGTTGGAACTAGATGGTCTGTAAGATCCCTTCCAACTCAAACCATTCTATGATTTTATTTATCTTGTATTGCTCTTCTGATGAACTTCTGATGTTTGTGAGAAGAAGAATGAAAACAATGGCCAGAAGCAGACAAACTGAGGGACAGATGCTACGGAAACTTCCATATCACATTTCAACAAATTATTCCAGCCTAAATATTAGCTCTTGTGGTTTAAGCTGGTACAATGATTATCAAACTTGTCACATGGCAGTGAGTGTGTAATTAGGATAAAATTTACCTAACTGTAGTACAAAGATGGAGCAACGAAATTAAGGAAAGTAAGTGAATAATCAAGGAAAGAGAAACTGATCATCTTTCTACCAGCAAAGGACTGTTTTCTGAAATAATTTCCAGGGTTGAGCTGCCTTAGCTTTAAATGTCAAAAGTAATGGAGCTTTCACAAATCTCCTTTAGAACACTACAGTTTTACTTTCAGATTTACTTGTGGTGAAAGGTGATGGCATAGCTAACCCATCAACACTACCCAGTGCTGCACACAGAGTCTCTCTGACATTGACC